>CM047392.1:28585466-29800883 GCA_026123125.1 Chironomus striatipennis | reverse complement strand
TGATGGATTTATTGAGGACAATTTAACAGACATACAGTAATAGTAAGGACAATTGGATCTATTTATGGCATCCAATTCATCATTAAAAACGACATAACCACATAAAGGCACGAAAAAATTGCTCAAAGCCAATAGCCATCGATGATTAATGACAGTAGGTGTTGACAAAAGCAGCTTCTATTGTGAGGACTTATTACAAATTATTTGATGATTATCACAAATGAGAATTCACTCTTTCTAGTAAAAAATCTCATTAATTTAATCACAAGCAAATTTTTTTTTAGTAACTGAAGACGATTTGATTTTCTAAGTATTTTTCACCATTATTTATTTAGCTATGCATAAATCAACCGCCAACAATTTAGTTTCCTTATTTGAAATAAATGTATAATACAACTGATGGAACGTTGAAGATCCTCTGATACACGCATATACATTTTTTTTTCTTTTGCAAAGCTCGATGTCATTCATTGTCTCATATGGCGAATGTCAACAGACGAAATCTAAAGGAAAACAAATGAATAAGTGTCTAAATGAGACTGACATATGGTTGTCTCACTTCATACGGTATCAAGATCATCGTATGGTTGGTTTTACTGTACATTATATAACTTCCTTTGCTATTAATTATTTAATTAATCATTCACAATTAAGCTAATGGTATTTTTTTGGCGAATGTATAAGGTGAAATATTTTGAAGTATGGCAAAAAGCTGTAAACTTCCATACAAGTACGAATGATTTTTAATGATTTTTTTGCGTAACTCTTGGTAGCGACTGTTATCAACAACTTGACGTGTTGAACATAAATTTTAGCGCATTTTTACATCAAAATATCCTCTTTGCAAATAAATTAATGAGTTGCTGCATGTACCGACAGTGATTATTTAACAATTACATATTAAGTTTTGTACGAACATAAAACTAGATAACCAGGTGTCATCTATTGCATAAATATTATGCCATCATAGTCATTTATTTATTTTTTTAGTCAAAATCAATTCAATTGTATAGCAATTTGTCCAAATGGTCAAAAGTCTATTTTTGTTAAGCTATTTTATGGACAAACAATCAAGCTGGAATATTGTTTTAATAAAAGCTAAGAGTTGTGGGTATCTCATGAATTTTAAAGTCATTTTCTCATGAACTAACGCTACATTATGATCACAATTCAAGAAGATGAGCTCTATTCAATCATCAGCGATGACTTTGTGACCTTTTTCTAATATAAATGGTAATATCTTGCAAAAAAAAAAATGCACCGTACCGCGAAAGCACATTTTCATAATTTGATGTGAAATTTCAGTTCATAAAAAACTCAATAAAAATCAATATCTGAATGAGCTATTGAACTTACGACCTTCCGCGTATATGAATAGACTTTTTTCCCATGCAAATTAAAAATGTGGCAATTTCTTTTTCTTATTCATATCAATATCACACACTTGACCTTAAAAAGTTGTTTTATTTACCTGACTTGATGCTAATCACCATTTCAATTATGTTTCAAGGTAGATTAATATAGACATGAGAGCAAAATTACTAGCTTTATATGACCATCATTATCAACAGTAATCACTCCTTGTTCCATATAGAAGGTTAGCTTCTTATTAGTCAATTGAGATCATATGACTCTGAACCTAATTGAATAAACGATCGGCTTTGACATTTGTCTCATCAACACACAGCATGATGCTTTTTAAATGCACAAAAATAATAATTACGAACGTAATGATGAGGCTTTTGAATTTCATAAAAGTGATGAGTAAAGAAGTAAATAGAGATGAAACTCATCTTTTTTCTCGCAATTTATTACAACAATTCTCTTTGATCTTGCTAGTGCTTTTCATACTTCTACCTTTGTTGCTATTTTTTATAATTTTTTTTTCAATGCTGAAATGTTGTAATGACCTTTGAGCGAGCGGTGAAAAGTGCTTTTTTATTATATTGTTTTAAAAGCTTTTTGTAGCACTTGCCCGTGCTAGACCAGCACGACTGTGAATGTGGACAAAAGGTTGATGTTGTTGTTACATGTTGAATAATATAAATTTTATTGAACTAAATGAGGAAACTTTTTATAATAATAATAAAATAATAATTTAACATCTAATTTTTGTGATGTCAATTCTGTTATTGAACCGACGGGTCAGGAATTTTTATAGTCATTCCTTTGAAGAAATAAATCTTTGAGTATCATTAGTAAAATTGACATCAAAAGCCAATAGTGTGATTTTTGACAGCATAAAAATTCACGCTGCAATGTCACTGAGTTTTACTAGTTTTATGCTAATTCCTAAATAAAATTTTGTTTTTAACTTGGGATCAATGTATAGACATGCTATAAACAATTTCGTAGCCTCTGAAAATAAATTAATACAAAAGTATCCGGTTCTCTAAACTGATTAATTTATATGATAGTAAAAAATTCTTATTCTAAATCCTGTAACATTGAATCATGCATTCAAACAAGTGATTGCAAAAAGAATCAAAATTAAAGAACAAATTGGAGCGAACGAAAAAAATTTAACAGAACAAAAGAATTCTTGACGTCGATTATATTTTATTCACAGATCAAATCAGTCATCAGATGTATTAAAGATTTAATTCAGTCCATCGCAATTATTTCATGCGGAACTTTAAAGACAGACTATGAAAAGTATTACACATATTTTATGCGCAGAGTTATTTCAATAATGCCGACTTTTGCATAATAATACAGCAGCTCATTAATCCAATGCATAACGTGTACCAACAACAGTATATCTCTAGGAAGATGAAACATATACAACGTAATTGCAGTCATGATCGATTATCATTTTCATACCTCAAAGGCCAGTCCTTGAATTGTGGATGAATCAATGGTACATTATAATGATATTTATGGAACATTCATGTTCGTGAAGATAATGAAAATGATGATGCTGGCGATGAATCATTGTAAGACATAATAAAAATGGACTCTTATCTATTCATTTTTTATGCGTCCAGCAGAAAAGAATTTTTTAAGCAGAACAATAAATAATGACAATCAATAAATAATGGAGGCATAAAAATCCTTTCAAACAAAACATAAAAATTTCTATAAATATTTTTATAAGCTTATTTTTATCGCACCTGCTTTATTCATGTTTTCATTGAATGAAAAAACACAGAATCATGAATTCAAAAGAATTAGCAATTAACGAGAAGAATGGAAGTTTCTCGTTAACAGATCTAAATTGGTTGCTCTTGAAAGTCCGTTAGATCTTTATTCAGTCACTGTATGAAACTAAGTAACGAGAAAAATTTGCAATGAATTCTTTTAGTGTGGCTGAAATGATGTAATTGCCAGCAAATTGTCTGTCATTGAATATTTTGTAATGACAGGTCAGTATTTATGATTTTTTTGACAGTTAAATTTAAATTGTTTTAAATTCCTAAAATTTACTTTCTTAACGGGTTTATGTCATTTTTAATGCTGGTTAAAAAAGTTTTTCACTTATAATAATTTTGAAAAGTCTGAAACTTTGAAAAACAATAATTAAAAAGCGCTGTAATTATGAATTAAAGTAAGGTGTCTGATAATTTTCCATTCTACTTCTGTTCCTATTCTTGAAGCCTGAATGTATATTTATTGCTATTTATTACAATAGAATAATTCAATTCAGTTCTTTAGCATCTACATATTGATCGTGACTACCTGTGTGTATGTACATATCTATCTTAGGGGTCATTACCAAATGATGTTTAATTTTTTACCATCATTTTAATTGACTTATTGATAATCTGTTTTCACTCAAAATGTTGAAATTTCTTACTAATTAGTTGATGAGGGTTCAATGATACGTTACATGTAAACAACTCCTTATTATATTGTTGTTAATTGAAAAAAGTGTTTTACCTTTGTTGAGCTGAATAGTAGTCTTGTTTATATTGTATGCATTCATATGGAGTGAGAGGAATTTTAATTAGATGTTTATGTTTATAGCAATAGTAATTCTTCGTTTTGATTTCATGTGTTAATCCATGTAATGATTTAAGTTATGCCCACGAATAAAATAAAAATAATTATTATGCAGATCGATCGTAAAAACATTAAAAGATGTGGGCTATACAATAAGAAAATTAAATTAGTAGAAAATGATAAGGCAAAAAAATAAAACTCATCGTTAAAAAGTTATGAAAGATCATGAGTTTAGTGGATAATAAATTTTTCATAATTTCCGTTTGTATCAGAGCATAAACATACTTGCCATTATAAATTAACGATACAGAGTATCCAGCAAACCGTAAATAAGTAAGCTAGTCTCTCTCTGTACGTGTACCATATAATGTTTTATGCTCGCGATTTCATGTCACATTGCAAAATACATGTGCATGGCTATGAGTCTGAATTGTAAGTAGACTAATACAATTGTGTGTGCAAAAGTAATATAATAATAAAATAAGTTAAAGAATGAGTTGAGTGAGTGGCTTGTCTTCGGGCATTTCACTATTTTCTTCTTTCTTAAAAAAGCATTTTTTTCGTACTTGCAATGTGGAACGTGATCGAGTTTCCTTATTTTAACTATTGAAAAAGAAATTTTCACTTAAACTGTGTGGAAAATTTCGTTACAAGTGAAACAACGAACAAAAAACTTTCGATCTTTATTTCCATCTTGTTCATCTCGTTTACTTCAAACTTGCCCAATGCCCATCTAATCTTAAACAAGCACAAGCCGTGAAAATGGAAGATAATTATTGAGAAAAGTATAGAAAAAATGAACATTTAATTTTTGTTTTTACTTGATTTGCACGTAGCGAAAAAGAAAAACACTCAAAAAACGAAAGTCGAACTATTTTCTTTAAAATCTTATTCACTTTTATCTTCTTTTAATTTGATTGGGATGAAAAATTGATTAAATTTCTTGACTTGTTTGTTTACCTTTTTCAAGTGTTCAGGGATTGAATGAAAATGATGGCTACAATTATTGTAAAATTATAGTCAAAAATATTCATATAAAAATTGTATTAAAATATACTAAAAAAATATCAAACTGATGACTGATGGCAAAATACTCAAAAATTTTGGGGTCGTTCACTTATTACGTTCAATTTTTTGGGGAGGCGGTCTGAAACAGTGTGAAAGTTTTAAACAAACTTTTTTATATTTAAAGATTTTGTGACAAATGGGGGAGTTGGTCAAATTATTAAATTTTTTGATGGACGTCATGAGTGAACAGTCCCTTTCTTAATTTTGTTTTATTACATTTTATTTGTTTATTTATTTGTCGGCTTCATTTCAATGCATCAATGAACGGATTAATTGATGAAAATAATGAGATTTTCTCTTTGAAAAGAAGATTCAGTAAAGTTTTCTTGCTGTTGAAACAAACATAATAGAATCGGCTTAAGTTTTTTTGTTTTGAGATTGAAATTTACTCATTCCAGTGATAAATTTTTCTATAAAAGCAGTTTATGAGCTTTTTTTCGGGAGTGTTCTCATAAAAAATGTAAATCATTACCATCAAGATTCTCTCATTAGATAACCTTCTTCATAAAAATTCTCTACGCGTTAAGTACGATTCTCTGTAAGACTAATGACTTTTTGAACACAAAAAAAAATTTAGCACAAGAAATTAGCAAAACATGAGTATTCATCTTCTATTTACAATTTAATTTTCTAAAGCCGACTTAATAATGCAGCTAATTCACATACAATTAATTTAATAGCCAAAGCACTATTATCTGTAATAATAAACAGAGGTTCAGCATGAATCATCATCATTTATTTTTGATACCAGCAAGAAGATTATTAACAATATTTCCCGAAAAAAATAAAAGTGAAGCCGAATAAAAGCATATAAAATGATTATAATTATGAATCTTAAATTGCAAAATTTATTTTCTATAAGCAATTTATCTTTTTAATCGGAAAATAAGAGGCTATAGATTTAATTCACTATAGTAGTACTTCAAGAAGATTAATAAAAAATTACAATCTTGATTTCATTTCTTTCTTGAATGATTCGACTTTTTCATTCAATGAGGCTAAATAAAAGACGAGATAATCAAGAATTAAGAATGAAAGAAGATTCTAAGTTGATTAATTTAGTTCTACTAATCTTCTACAACATTTCATTTAGATGTCATTAGGAAGTTCTGAAATTTACAAATTACCCATCCAAATTTTTATTCGAAAGACAAAGAAAGCATTTTCAGCGGAAATCCTCAGGGGATTTCCATTAGAAAAAGACCACCTTGCTGCGAATAGCTGCTAATGATCTAAATAGAATGTTCTAAATGTTTCATAAATCTAAATGTTCAGACTCTGCTAAATTAAGCATTCAATTTAAATTAATTTCAATCAAAATTCTATTATAAGAAAATTGGCATTAAATTCAGATTTGATAGAGCATTATAAGAACAAATCGGTCGTAATTAATCAACAAACAATCACATACAGACATGTGTACCAAACAACTTCATCAAATCTGCGTAAACATTAGCCTAAGGCTGTAAATTAACATTCAAGTCTGTTAATTTTTTTTTTTGTGATCTTAAAGTTCAATATCAAATCACCATAAATATTTCATTTGAATGGACTTCAGCCTTACTGCTGATTAAACCGTGTAATTAATAATGAATTTTTGTAAATAAAATCAGGTTTTAATTGCATTTTGAGAGCTTTGTTTTGCTTACATGAATTTCGGATATGTTTTCAGAACGTCATGGGTAATTTAAGAGACTGTAAATTCACACCAATTAACAGCGTAATCATAATTACAGTAAAATTAGATTGACGACATTGCTGTACAGTAATTTTCATGGAAACAACGTCATTGAAACGAAAAGAGATTCATGATCATCATGAAATTTTGCAGATCTAGCGTTGTCTATTTTCATCACTTTGTGATTCTTCAAGATCAAAGCTTATAAGTTTTTAATAATGTCTCGTCATCAGCATAAAATTGTCACTTTCATTTTTATTAGTGAGATGAGAAATTACTTCCTCGTGTCATCGTCGTCATGGCTTTTGACATCGACCAACCACGAGAAATGTATATGGTAATTTGAACCATAAAGTATAAAGCAATTGTGTTTCATAATAGTAAAAGTAGAAGGAGCAATTGAGGTTTTTTTAAACATGCTTCATATTTATGCAATAAACAGCCAGCCTTATTTGATAAGAGAGAAATAAAGAGAGTCATAAAGATTTTGTAACTTTCCTCACCTTCGGGCAATTTCAGACCTTAAATGAATGTTTCGTGCTTATCCAATTTTGTAGTACACTGACAAAGCAACTATATTTCCGCAATATGCTAAATAGTAATGCATTCAAGTCTTTCGATTTATCTTCTTCTTATTTTCTTCCTCGTTCTCAATTCTTTTCTTTACGTTTACTTTTTCATCTCACTCCGCATCCAAATGTACAAGCGATATGTAGATTATTTCGTGCAATCGTAAAATGCATGCGAAAATATCAAAAAAACATTGTTGTGTCAGCTAAATTTTCCAGAAGCATCTTATTTAGTGCAAACAAAGTATATTTCTTTTTATTTTATTATATTTTTCATTTAATAACTTTTTAATGAGAACTTTTTTTTCTTTAACTATATTTTTTGTTAAATAAGCACGCTGAATAAAGTAACTGTAACTACGTGCGGCTTATTTATGTCACTTTACTTTTTTTCACTATAATTTTTATTTTTCTATTTTTAAACTCCATTTAATGACAACAAAAAAGAATCTTATATCGCCACCAATCAGCAGTAACACACTTTTTTCGATTGAGATACATTCATGTTAACAGCAGCCACTTAGTGGCACATACATAACACACATTACACATATGACTTTGACTTTTATTATTGATGTCTTACACTTGGGAATTGTTGCTATTTAAAATTGATTACAATCGGTTAAGTCGTTCTTACATTTGTTCCGTAATTATTGTTATTATTTCATCAACTTCTTCTTCTTCTTTATTCATCCACATAATATACATCTATTCCACTTTTATGAGAAGCACTTGTGGATACATTATTGCCAAAAAATAATCAACTAAAATTTGATTTTTTTTTTCACTCATCAGAGCAGAACATGAAATTAGAATTCCACAAAAATTCGCGCGCGAGTCAAGATTTAAGTTATGTTGATTATAAATTCACAATTATTGCCTACTTTCTAATCGGCAACAAGAAGAATTTTTCCTTATTCTTCACCATTTAACTAATAAAAATGAGAAAATTCCACAGCATACCATTTCACCGCAAAACTATCGACTTGAAGTTATCGTCTCAAACGCTCAACAAAAACTGAGTCTAAAGACATTGTTCAGGCAGAGAAAGAGAAGAGTGATGTGTTGGTTTTCTTTACATTTTATTATTATTATTTTTTTAGTTTACTGCCGCTGTTGCTGCTGTTGCCAATGTTATTATTGCATTTATAGAGAAGCATAGCAAAAGGAAAAATGAGATAAAAGAGAAGTAAAAATAAGAAAAATTGACTAGGAACAAAGAAGAAAAAAAAAATTTTATTCCCTTTAAAAAAAATTTAATCATGCAGAATGATGATGGCTTAGAACAGAGGAGAAAAGGCAATAATGTGTGATGAATATAAAAGGTACGAAGAATAAAATTTTAATTGAAATAGAGAATGCATCATGGATTAGAAAAATCTTGCTTGACTTTTTTTATTTTTATTTCTCCATGAATTGAAGTTGATTTATTTGGTTAAAAGTCATGATATAATACTATTAGCTTAAGAACTGCATTATTGTGTGACTTAATATTTATTTCAAAGATTTGTTTATGAAATATTTAATGGGCTTGAATTTTTGATTTTAATTCTAGGTATCATGTAGAACCAGTCACATTAGTTTGAGTTTTAATAATTTCAAGCTCAAACAAGCGGCATTACTTAATATTCAATTTTAAACACATCAAAATAATCTGATTCTATTAAAATCTTGAAAATAGGCTTGACTTTCAATTTTCCAGACTTTTGAAACTAGTCAGTAGAGACTCTCGAAGTTCCTGTTCGTCAACTAAATTAATTTCAAGCACATCATGAAAATCGAAAGTTGAATTTTTTTAAAAAAAATCTAGTATTGACTGAATCTTTGAAAACCGCAGAATTGAATTCTGCATTCGTCTCACACAAAGAGCTCATGAAATCATCTTTTCAACTATTAATCCGTTTTAATCCATAAAATCTCAAAATTCATTAGTCATACTTTTTGATACCACCACACACCAATCTATTGAAATCAATTTATTCATCAATATTATTCAAAATAGTTGGCAATCTTTAACCTAATGAACCACAAAATTAATTTTTGGTTTGCAATGTGACTCGCTAATTTTAAAAAATTATTACCGCAAAATCTAATTCACTATAGATTCTTCCTTGTTTCATGTTTAATCCCTGAGAATTATTCACATGAAATTATCGCTTGCATATTATTTTTTTTTTCGCAAGATAGTTCTTGAACGATAAATAAACTCATAAGGTAAAAGAATCAGAATAGGGAAAGGAGCAGATAAAGAAGAGAAAATAAGTTGCAGACTGTTGAATGACCATATTCGGTATTAGGTAATCGTACTCTAATATCCAATTCCATTATAAATTAAAATTAAATTTTCATATACAAATATAATACGTACATACTGCTAATAAGAAGTAGATCACGAATTTTAAAGATATTCACACAATATGTTGAATTTTTGAATTTTAATTTTTTTAGAAATTTTTTATTGTTTTTAAATTCTAATTTTAGAAATTTACAAATATCTAGATTTATAATAATTTTAAAATGCAGACATGATTGGTGTGAATATGATAATATTTATTTTTGCTCTTTAACTTTGTTATTATTTTTTTTTCGTTTGTAGTTTGAACCATAAAAGCTAGCGTAATGAAAGCAATATATCGCTGAACTATAAATAACTTTATGCTTCTAAATTTTATTTTATTTTTTTCAAAATGTAAGCTTGATGTGAAAAATACGTTTATGCAATTGAATATATAAAAACTGATCATATACCCGGCTGTGGCGCGAGAAAGCAATCCAGCATGTGAAAAAAAATCAAGCAGGCAACAACCGAATTAGAGACAGAAGAGAAAAGTTGTTGTTCTAAAATCGCAGAAATATAAAATATAAAAAATAAAATTGCAATTGCACCATTGAAATACTTTTGAATCCAGTCTCATATCCACATGTATCTATTAAAGGCAATACAAGGCATTTAAACGATCATTTAACGGTTTTGTGGACTATATCTCATTCTATACAATACTATGTGGCTATGCCTGTGCCTATGTCTGATAATGTTTTTATAAGTGCCTTTCTAATGAACTTTTTTGTTTGCAGCATAATTTCTTCTTTTTCGCCAATATTAAGCAGCTGAATAATATGAAAAATTGCTATTGCTGGATTTATTTATTGACCATTTACTTCCTGCTATTTCAAATTTTCTGAAATTACCTGATGATTTTCTTTTTCTTCTTACTTAAAAAAATTAATGTAAATCGTTTAAGAAAAACACATTTGCAAGATTGGAAGTGAAAGTAAGAAACTTTTACTTCTCACTCGTTCTTGCTTGTCCAGGTCAAGAATATTCTCACATCACTTAACATCAATTTATTCTCTCATCCTCTCCTCTCGCATACTTAATATTCGCTCATATTCCTGTGTTGTTATTTACATTTTAAAATACAGAAACTTTCTGTTATAATCAATATTCTGACATAATTTAGTGGGATTCCCAAGAATTTTTTCTCTCTCGCGATCTCAAAAAAATTATTTTTATATTTAATCTGCATCTCAGTTTCATTTGTGTTTTTGGTGCTGAATCAGAAGGAGTATTTTTTAATTATTAAACAAAGTACTTATCAAACATCATTGAAATAAGAGACGCAAACGGAGAAATAATTAAAACAACGTAATTCTAATAAATATTTGCATATTTGGAGAAAAATCAATTAGTTAATTAAACAAAAATTGAGTGTAATTCATAGATCAACATGAATTATAAGAGGAACAATACTATTACTGCTGTCACGTTAAGGTAATGATAAATAGAAAAATATATCAAAATAATGACCTTTATGTCTCTCATTTCCAAGTATTATGTCTTATTATGTCGATGCATTTACATTTTTTAATATTATTTCTTTATTTTTTTATTTCTTTTTTAGATTTCCTTTGTTTCTCCTAATCATCGTCCAATATATCATTAAAGGCAGTCTATGTGAAAGGCTTGAAGTCAAAATGAATGACTGTCGAAAATTGGAAGTTTATTATCAATGCAAGGTGAACAATTTAAGTATAAGTGATAAGCATGTCGATTTAAGTTTTGGTGCTGTAGAAAAATCACCGAACGACATTCGGATTGAGTCATCAAACATATCATTTATTCCTAAACAATTTTTTGAAAATTTCAAAGACATCAAGGAATTTGTGGCTATAAACTGCTCCATTAAAAATATCTATTATGACACATTTATGAGAGCATTTAAACTCCATTACCTTGTCCTATCGCACAACAGAATTGAAATAATTCCCGATTATACCTTTCAAAACATTTCGGATTTACAATCACTGAAACTCGATAACAATGAATTTGAGATTCTCACAACAAATGTGTTTCGAGGTTTAGACATGCTGAGAACATTAAAATTGTCTTTCAACAAAATTATGTACTTACCACTTTACATCTTTAATGAGTTAGAAAGTTTGGAGATATTGGAACTTGATAATAATCGAATAAGAATAATTTCACAAGAACAATTTGCGGCAAATTTAATGTTAACACAACTTGATCTTCACAATAATCAGATTCAAATTATAGACAATGGAAGTTTAGATGCATTAACAAACATGCAGCAATTAAATCTTGATAATAATTTATGTGTAAGCGCATCCATTCATGGGATTAAAAATATTACAAGCATTTTAGAATGTTGTATGCCATCTTTAGAGGAAATGAAATCTTGTTTGATATCAAGAAATGAAATCAGGAAAAAATTAGAAAGAAATGTTGGAAGCATTTGGACGATTATGATATTGGCAGTTTCTATATCTTTAAATATTCTGATGGTCTTTTATTGCCTTTCAAATCGTAGAATATTAGATAGATTAAGAGGTAGAGATGATATTCTTGAACTTGTCAATTATACGAGTGAAAGTTCTTATCAGGGATTTTAATCTTACTACATAAATCTCTTTTGAATTTATGAATATAGCCATAATTGTGATACTCATCGATTATTTAAACGCGTAAAGTATTTATCTAATAAAATTTGAATGATTGATTAGAATAATGTTTGACCAAAATTTCGAAATAGCTTACAATTGTTACAAGATTCTAAAAATTCATATTTTTTTCTGAGAATGATTGATTGATTTACATTGACCATTAAGCTTAAATTTGTGAGATAAACCTTGTGATAAATAATATTTTTAATAAATATAACGAGATAATTAAAATTTTATGATAAATTTATTCCAGAGATCGAAGCCGACATTTTCGGCTTATTTCATTTTTTACACTTTTTGATAAAATTAAGCTATCTACAAAGTATTTTAGATATTCTAACTATTCTTTGGGTCATTTTCTATGATTCTGAGTCATATTTGATAAGATTAGAAGTGTATTAAGCTCAAAATTTAACTTTTAAGTTTGTTAAGCCGAAAAATAAGCTGCGGCTTATTTCTCGGCTTAACAAACTTAAAAGTTAAATTTTGAGCTTAATACACTTCTAATCTTATCAAATATGACTCAGAATCATAGAAAATGACCCAAAGAATGGTTAGAATATCTAAAATACTTTGTAGATAGCTTAATTTTATCAAAAAGTGTAAAAAATGAAATAAGCCGAAAATGTCGGCTTCGATCTCTGATTTATTCAATAATCGACATTTTTAAAAATTCGAAAAATTTAATTAAATATTTGATCATAACAAAGATTAAGTGAAGTTTACAATATAATAACAAATCTTGAGACTTATTGAAATTAATTGTAACGGAAATAAAAAATTCAAATGTTGCATGAGAAGAAACTATGTGGAAAAAAAATAATTTGAATTATTTTAAACGTGCTCAACGGTTTTTAAACAAATTTTCATTTTTAAAAATTAATTTAAACAAAGTTATTAAATTGAATATTCGAAACTGAAATTATTTGATTTTTTTAATCTTTAAAATTTTAAAACTACCTAATAGGAAAGCTTTAACAATTTATATTTTACATAAACCAAAAACCATCAACAATAATGCTGTCAAATAAATTTTTAAAATAAAACTACAAAGAAAAATAATAATGACTTTCTATTGCTTTTTATTGAGTTCATGTTCTAGAAGTTTTCCTAAAAAACAAATTTATTTATTTCGAGATTTTAGATTTCAGAAAACACTTTATTAGATTTTATTAATTGTTTTTAACTATTGCTACAAAAAATGAACGAATGTTTCAAAACAGAAACATCACAGTATGTGCTCAGCTGTATTAGAAACTGTTTACCTCAAACGAGAAAATTTAACATTATTTCAAGTTTTGTTAACTTCGACTATTGTCCTTTTACTTAGATTAAAAAAATAAATCTAATGCTAGCTTATTCTCCGAAAAAAGAATAAACATTACGTTCGTTCTGCTGAGAGAGCGGCATTTTCATGCACATCATATTGTACAGCACAAATCACATTGAAAATCAAAGAGAGAATTTTTTATTATAAAACGCCGGAGAAAGAGAGAAAACGTGGTAGTCGCTTTTGAGATGTTGTGCAGTTTACATCTCGGTATCTAAATAGATAACAGTGTGATAAATACAGTAAAAGAAAAATCAAATCAAAAAAAGTATACTGTCAAAAATATAATAATAATAAAATTCAAGTAAATATCCTTAAGTTGCTTTTTATTCATTATCATCATCAGCATTTCTCTTATCGGTAGTAAATGGCTTAAAACTTCAAAAAAGTAAAATAAACATTGCTGCAATTAAGAACATAAGATTTTTTTTTTACGATAGTAAAAAAATAATAATAAATAAAAAAGTGGTAACACGTGAAAATTCTTATAATAACTTTAAAGTGTGTTTACAGTCTGAGAATCAAATAAAAAGTATCATAAAGGTTGACAATTAAAGTGAGACTGTCAAGTGAACAAGAGGACAATAAAACGAAAATTTTATATAAAGAAAAGAATAAGACAAAAATTCCGACGATTACGTTTAAGCACAAAACATATTAGCATAATAAAACTATTTCCTTTCAATGCAATAAAAGAAAAGAAGAAGAATGAGAAGAAGGAAAATTTACATGACAGCGCAGACATAAAGTGTCAAACAAATCTTTCTCAGCATTGCAATATTTTTTTTATATAAATATATTTGACAAAAGCATCAGACACAAAAATATACTTCATTCATCTTGATTTTGATCAATTTGCACTCTCTCACATTTTAGTCGATGTGCTGTATGTATTAAGGAAAGCAGGAAAAAATAAAGAAACACTTAAAAAAAGCAAGAAGCACATACAATAAAATAGACAATAACAATAATAATATTTTGAAAGTATAAGAAGAAGTTGAAAAAATAAGGAGAATCCTTGATATAAACGACACTAAATATCATACACATCCGTCAAGTGTGTGCGTAAAAATTCCAAAGTTGTATTTTATGTGAAATCATTATTTTTCTGCTGAGCAATTTTTCCTCCAGCTTTTCGTCAAAATAAATTTTTCCTTTCTTTCTCACATCGTCGTCTTTTCTCATCGTTCAGTAGCAGCTACTGCCTTTTTTCTCTTAAAAAATATTTTTTTTCCTTTCCCTTTTTTTCATCTATGAAAAAAAAAACTTTGCTGAGAGTAGAAGAAAAACTATACAAAACAATACGTTGAATGAGGGAGAATATAAAGAATACAGAGAGAATAAAGTTTTTCCACAAACAAAATTTTTGCTCTTCTCATCACTCGTGTTTACTGTACAGAGTGTAAGAAATATTTCTGTGCATTGCATTGATGTTTTTGTAACTAACAAAAATCACGAAAAAAATCCTGCACATATCTGTTTTTCAAAAATTAGCTGACTTTAAATCACTTGACAGTGTGACAGTGTCTCTCAATTATTTTGTCTCGAGCGCGCGCTGAATTCCACTTAACAATAATAAATAAATGTGTGCATTTAGAAGTTTTGTTATTATTGTTGTTGTCATATAGTATACGATAGTGTGTGACTCGCTAATCATATAAAATTCTCTTTTATTCCTGTACGCTCATCAATCATCATTAACGTATGGTGTGTCAAAAAAAAGTGAGTAAAAATAGCATTTTTATTTATCACCTCTTCTCTTTTATTCTTTTTTTGGTGTTGTTGTTATCATCGTGTTTATTTGTTTATATTACGTGTTTTTTATGCAGTAGCAATTGAGCAGTAAAAAAGTCATAAAATCAGTCGTTGACTGAATCATTCGAGTAGAGAGATGAGTAAAGCGAAAAATGCTCTTGTAGTGCGTTGCGTTTTATGAATGAAAAAAAAATATCAAGAAAGAAAAGAAAAAAAAAATAATAAAAATCGTCTGGCATTTTTTTCTTTCTTTTTCAATGTGAGCGAGAAATTTTCTCTGCTTTTTTATGGCTCCATGACGATTTTTCATTTATTTCCACTAGCGTGCTCTTGAGATTTATGAGATGTTCATTTTCAAATGGATTTTGATGGGGTCAAATATTGAGATTGAACCACTAATTCCATATGTTTATCGCTCCATATTTTTTATACAGATAACAACTTTTTAAAACTTAACTATAGTGCTCAGACTGAAAAGAACTTGTTTACTGATTGAAATTGAAATTTTTAATGAAAATGGTTTTTTTTTAAAAATGCGCTTTGATTATGAATGAGATGGAATATTATTTAAAGTTCTTCACATCTTTTTCTTAATTGTATGAATATGGATTTAAAACTCTTCTTAATCTGAGACTCTGAGAGTTAAATGGAAAAATTCTTTGATAGATTATGATGCGAAAACTGTTTTTTATACAAATTCTTTTTATGAATTTAAAGCTGTTGCATAAAAGAATTTGTAAATATTTTTATCTAAATAAAATATTTAATTTATTAGAATATTTTGAAAGAATTGCATTAAAAGTCTTAAGTTATCATAGAGATAAAAATATTCAAAATTTTTTAGTTCTCATTATCAATTAGAGCAAATTAGAGTAAAGCCAGAAAAATTCACAAATTCTCAAATAAATACTTTTTTTATTGGGTAACTTTTAAATTAACTTTTCATTTTAAAATATTTCAAAATAAATACAAAGAGTTTCGTGCTAAATATTTGTCCACAAATTTGTTATTATACAGACTGTCAGTTAGAAGTTTAATGTGATTTTAGGTGTGTATCGTCATTTAAAATTTGCATAAATTTCATACATTATTACTAAATCCTGACATAAATGCATCATTTATAAAGATTAAGTGTTAAAAGTTTTCAAGCTGATGATAAATTTTTATTTAAAAAAAATACATTTTGCAACTTTTAAGTGTACTAATTAACTTTTCAAATGCATCTGCAAACTCAAAGAAAAAGAAGAATTTTTATCAATTAAAAGTCAATATAAAATGCAACATTTTAATGACTTAAAATTGCCCACGGTTTTAAATTGTTTCTTAATTTTGTTTATCTTTTTAAGCATTCTTATTCACAAACTTGTCTCATTGTAAAAAACGCTCATTAAAAAAGAATTTAAATGCACCAAAAATATTTATACGGCAATTTAAATTGCTCGCATTAATGCACTTCATTGTCGAAAAATTCCAAACATGCAATGAATCACATTTTTCATATAAATTGTATGGATTTTGTAGGACACGTTCAAATCATTCCTGGTGCATACAAAAGATAAATTTTGTATTTATAGGCATAAAAATGTGACTACTGTCGATATAAACATTATGATGTATGTTGATGATGATGGCAAAAAAATACATGGCAATAATTTTAATTAATGCACGGATTAATAGTCTGTATATTTCTCTTTACTTTTTTCTCACTACAATTTAATGATGAAATTGTGAAACTCAAATATAATTATCGATTGAAAATTAATTATGTTTATCATGAGGACTTCGTGTACAATAATTTTTTAATTTTTTTGGCATTGATGACAAAAAAATATTTTTTAAATATAATAAAAATCAAAATAAAATACATGAAAACTGATTCGTAAAAAAGCATTCGAGTGATAAAAAAATTAAAATTCAATTTTTCTCGAATGCGCTAAAACACATTAAAAAAACGTGCGGATTTAAATAATAGCCATGACATAGGTGTATTTATATTTATATTATACAAAAAAAATAATATTCACTCACATTACATATGCGAATCTCAATTTGCAACAGCACCAAAAAAATCACAGTTTCACACGAATGATAAAAAAATCCGTGGTTTTAAAATTCCTTGTCGATTTTTAAATTTTAAATATAAAGTTTATGATGATTTTGCATCGAAATTTTTTTGGTGTACAAAAAAAAAACAACAAAAAAAGATAAGACGGTAACGTAAGCTGAATACTATAGGCACATGTACGTTTAGTTTGAATGAGATTTGCGACACAGCATAAGGCAAAAAGTCGATTTGAAATGCATACATAAGAAGTGAGTGAGAGAGAAAGACAGAATACAAGAGAATAAGGAGCAAGAAATATGGAAAATTAAACAATTTCAATTCAGTAGGAATGCGAGCTGAAAAGCAATTCATTAATATTGCATAAACATTTCGGCACACAGGGGCGATAGTCGCAAAAACCACCGAAAAAAGAATGTAGATATAACTCGACTCTCCGAATGAGAAGAAATATTCATTCAACAGAGGAGGAAAGAAATGAAAAAAAAGATTTCGAAAAAAAAATTAAGGGAGGAGAAGGGGTAGAGGATATGAATGTGGGTGTGTAAATATTGCAGGATCTTCGCACTTACTTTTTCATGCCAATGTTGCCTGTATTTTAATCGAGTTTTAGCTTTCATCCGTTCATTCATTTCTTTGCCAGCACTTTTTTTATATTCTTTACTCTTGCCATCAACATCATTGTATTACATCCACTGCTGACTGCTGCCGGTTTGCCGTTTCTTTTTGGTCAGAAAAACAAAGAACAAAATAAAAATTAAAAGTTGGAATATTTTTTAATGTCAAATACTCGGCGCATTTTACTTGATATTAACAATTTTAAATCTTAAGAGATTCTAAATGCAACAGGACAGAGCCAATCCTCTAATCAGCAGCAAACTTTTTTTTTTGTTTTAAACACAAACTACAAACGAGAAAAAAAATGTTTATTTGCAGATATTTCTCACTATACCCGTGTATACATCTATATCTCTTCTATATATATTGCATGAGTGCCCGAAAAAAGCAACACTAAAATGAATTGAAATGAAAATATGAACACCAGTGGAGGAAGAAAAAGAATAAGAAGAAGACGAGAGAACTCTGAAATGAAACATTTTAATTTATAATGCACTCACCTCTTATGTGCTGCTTAATAAAAATGCGAATGGTGTTTTAATGTCATTAAAATGAAAATGAATTTGATAAAAATGCTAACATAGAAGGAGAGAATGGAAGAGAAATATATACACAATAATATAAATTGGATAAGCGCTAAATTTCATTTTTACTTCATATCCATCTTCCTCGTCGGTGCGTCGTTGAGATTTAATAATCTTATAATAAAATTGACTTATTAAAATATATGAATATATCCGCCTCTGTATTTCATTTTCTCACCTCGTTTCTAATGCCGAAAAATACGAATGAAAAAGAAAGAGAGAATTTGTTGCCATAGATAATACATTAGGCAAGCAGAAAAGATATTACTTATGTAAACAATTGCTTTTTGATGTAAATTGATGAGTTTAAGTGGCAATTTGGAGGTCCTGCCTGTTTATAATTACTGAATAAACATTAATGTAACGTCAACATATAGAAATGTAAAAATTTCCTCAACTTTTTTTTATCGTTATTTATTCAATTCATGTTTAACAAAATCATCATTTTGTATGCTGTTGCCTGCCTTGCCGCTATTCTATTAATACAATTCTATCCTATTTTTCCTACATTATCGTCGTTATATTCTTAAATTATTTTATTATTTTTTTTTTTTAACAGAATGTCAATTGTTTTAATTGTTAGAAGGGCTCACACAGCAAAAAAAAACAATAAAAAAAGTGCCAAGTCTTATTTTTAGAATATGGTAGACAGTAATAATTAATGCGAATGACATAATGTACTCTTGTTCTTTAAATGGCACGGGCTTCAATAAAAGGACTGTCCTCAAGTCTTGTTGTAGGGTCTACTTATATGGAAGTTCTCATTATGGTTTATGAATTTTAAAATATTGTTATTAATTCAGTAAGAATTGATAATAAATGAATGAATTATGAGTTAAACTTTCTCAATCTTGTAAAAAATTTATGATGTTTTAAGATTTGTTTTCGGTAGGTTCAATGTCTTCATTATTGAAGCTCTTTCGGTTCATCCTCCGATAATGTCTATCTAAAATTTATTTTTTCAATCTTCTCCTTTCTAGGTTTTTCTAATTTTTAATTTTAATAGTTGTCATGATCTAGACAATAGAAAAAATTTGTTAAACAATTGGAAAATCCAAGCTTTATTTTGCAACTTGAAGATTTTATTCTATATCTCAAATTAATTATTAATTTTTACATTTGAATCTCTATGTATATTTTGATTGCTTTTTGCTTTTAATGAATTTTGTAAAATAAAACTAAAAAAAAAATATCTGCAATTTGCTCATTTTTATGATAGGTATAAAAAATTTTTGAAGGTAAAGTAAGAATTAGAAAAATTTGAAAAAATCAATAATTAAGTCTAAAATTCTAAAACTACCTAACAACAGAAAAAAATATTAGGCATTAGAAAATTCTTTGCACAGCTTTATTGCTTGCAAAGCGTCAAAATAAAAGTCAACAAATTAAGCTAAAATGTTTGGTCAAGCATTAAATAAATTTCCTTGCAAACCACAAATAAATTACTTTTGTTAATCAAACAGTGGCACTTCTTAAAGTGTACATGCCTTATTAATACTCGAACGTACCACGAGTCACAGTAGGTTGTCAATAAATAAATTCATTTATTCCATTTCAATGTTCCTTTCCACTTACAAGTTTTATATTTATTTTTATTTATATTACTTTCAATAATGACTTCTGATGTCTTTTTTCGACAGAATGTTTCATTTTTTTTTAATTTAATCAGGAAGCCTTTCATTTCAATTAAAAGCGAGACACTTAAAACTAGTATCAACGTGGTCACTTGTGACCGACGAAAGCGCATTTTCCGCGTATAGCAAATAAACCGGAAATAAATTTAAAACAATTAAAAATGAGATCCAGGAAGCATTTATGGCCATAAAATGAGATCCAGTAAGCATTCATGGTCATAAAGTGAGATCCAGTAAGCATTTATTGCCATAAAGTGAGATCCAGTAAGCATTTATGGCCATAAAGTGAGATCCAGTAAGCATTTATGGCCATAAAATGAGATCCAGTAAGCATTCATGGCCATAAAGTGAGATCCAGTAAGCATTTATTGCCATAAAGTGAGATCCAGTAAGCATTTATGGCCATAAAATGAGATCCAGTAAGCATTCATGGTCATAAAGTGAGATCCAGTAAGCATTTATTGCCATAAAGTGAGATCCAGGAAGCATTTATGGCCATAAAATGAGATCCAGTAAGCATTCATGGCCATAAAGTGAGATCCAGTAAGCATTTATGACCATAAAGTGAGATCCAGTAAGCATTCATGGCCATAAAGTCAGTTCCAGTCATAAGGAATCAAAAAAGTACCGAAAAAAGAATTCGACCTCTGATGGGATTTGAACCGAGGAAAGATGAATTTTTGAAAAAGTCAACATTTTAGTGTATTTTACCACACTAACACATATAAAGAAATGCATTTTTGGTACTTTTTACGCTGGTTCCAGCAGAGGAAGTGACCATTCATGCTGATTTTTTCGCCAGCTCTAGCCAGATATACTACACACATTTTAAGCCAAAAACCGCATCAAAAAAGCTTAACCCTGAAGAGGAGATGCGATGACAGACAGACGGACAGACGGACAGACAGACAGACGGACGGACAAAGTGCGGACAATAGCGTCCTTTTCCCAAGGGGAAAATGCGCTAAAAAAGAAGGCAGACAAAGAATCGGAGAGGAAGAGAGAAAGAAAATGACAAGACAAGACAATACAAACATAATTCGACACATAACGCTCATACACTTCCAGAATTTTAATAAAAATTCAATTCGAATATATTTTATTCTTTATATATTTTTTTCGATAAATTTTATTCTGGCCAAAAAGAGACACCAGAAAAAGTAGCAAGAAGAAGAAAGTGATGACAAGCAAAGAGTGTGGAAGCAATCGACCAACAAAACTTAAACATTCTGCTCTATTCAAGCATTTGACAGCAAAATAGAGTAAAAAAAGAAAAAGTTTTTCATTTCTTTCAGTTGAACAAGCTGAAGAAAAAAAAATTCAACATAGTCAGATTATTGCAAATCAGTAAGGGAGGGCAAGAAGAAGTCGCATTAAAAAGATTAAAGAAAAGCACAGAAAAAAGTGGCTAAAATAAATTGCTTGCGGAATTCTTTAGAACTTTTTTTTCACTCACTTTCTCAATCTTTCTTGTCTTGTCTCTTTTTTTTGAGCGCGATTTTCGCAATATTTTTTTTTGTTTGTTGCTTTTATTAAAATAAAGTTTGAGAAGCAGGACATCAATGATCAGATTAAAAAATTTTAAAAACTTACAAATGCGTTTGAATTGGTCCTTAAAATTTTTTTGAATACATTTTATGTAAAAGAACTTCTCGAGTGTTGAAGAGGCTTCTTCTTCATCCCAATATCGTCTCGTAGACCATCAAGAGAAAGAGATGGAAACAGAATAAAAAAAAAGTTTTCAAATATTTAATATCGAAAACTTTTTCTCTCCCATTCATTGGATTGCCATGTAAGATGAAGAAAACTAACAGTAGCAAAAGTGTTTGGGTATTGGGGACTGCTTAAGGTGGTTAAAGGAATGAAAAAAAAGTATACAGAAAATGATAATCCAGTTATCTAATCGTGCTTGTAGTTGACCTTTTTTCTGCCTTGTAATTTCCCATCAGAGACACACTTTAATACATTCGTATACTAAATGTGAGAGAAGTAAAAAAGAGATGACACAAAGAGTAAAAAAACTTAATTATGTCCTGCAGCATGGTTGAATTCTTTCTATAAAAAAGCAGAAGAAGAAGAAGAAGTGTGGTAGAAAAAGAGAGGCCAAAAGTCAGTACAGTTATCTACTTGCAAAATGCTTACTGAACTTACCCTTTTTTGTATGTCCGAGATTTGTTATCATTTTGCGACTGAATGACACATACAGAAATTGGGAAAAAGGGTTTCTCGGTCCACACATTTTTTTTTTTGTATTTTTTTAAAAAAGACACACTAGAGATATAGAGAAAGATAGTCGTTGCATATATACTCAAAGTATTTAGAACCAAAAAAAAAAATCTGATGGGTATGAGAAAAGAGCAAAAAGTCTTCTATTATCAAATTTCACGCTCGATTAAACAAAGAAGTTGTTGAAACTCGCCATCTCATTCATTGCTCTTTTTTTTTGTAAATGAAAGGAAAATAACAAAATAAGCAGGCATCCGGCATTCGATGGGTTGAAATTTGCATTTTCCAATTACATGTCGATATAGAAAGGAAAAAATAGATGATGAAGAAAAAAATTGAATAAAGTCAATGAAGCTAAACTGTTTAATAAGTCGACGTGTAAGTATTTTTTTTACATTGAACAGCAAACTTTGAATCTTATAAAAGTTTTTAAAATTTATTCAAAAGAAAATTTTTAGTCAGTAATACAAAAAATTTCCATTTGTGTGAAAAATAAATTTTTTGAGATGAAAAAACGTCAGATTTAAAGACATTACTAATTTTAATCCAATGAGACCAGTTGTCTCGTTTAGGTAAAACTGTTTCTTTGTCCATTTTGAATTACCTAAAATTTATAACTTATTTTATTCATGAAAAAAGGATAATTGAAATAATTTTCAAATCTATTACAAATAATATACAATTTTAAAGCAACTGTGTCAGTGACATTAAATTTATCTAATAAAAAATAAATCTACTATCGCACTTTAAATATTGATATGCTAAATTAAAGGACGAATAATCAGATTAACAAGCTAATTCATTATCTGCAATTGAATTTTTCATCACAAAAAAAAATTAAAAGAAGCTCAGGGCATAGAATATAATGATAATGACAATAATAATGATAATAATATTCTAAAACATTAAATTTTACATCAAATTGATGCTAATAAAGTTCTCATCTATTGAAGTTGTGTGAAATTTAAATATATTTCTGGAAAATTTACATACATACATGCATATGTATGTTTATTCTGTTTGTTGTTTATTTATTTGTACGTATGTACATAATCAATGTAAGTAATTTAGATCTCTTGGGAAAATAATGTAAGGCTGCGTGTACGTAATAATATCTATTGTAACCAAAGCATTTTTACATATATACATATAAAATTCAACATATTCATCCCAATATCAGCCCTCTGACTTTTTCTTTCTTTTTCACATGATGAAATGAGAAGGCAAGAAAAAATGCTTTATTCGCATTAAAGACAATTTTACCCATGATGATGGTAGGCAGCATATCAGCAGCATATCACCAAGAAAGAAAGAAAAAAAATTTCCTCTGCATACTTTCCTTGCTCATTCTCTCATTCAGTGTTTATACAATTTTCTGTGATGTAATGTAAGCATGTACCACAATAAAACTGATAAGATCTAAATTATGATGAAAAATTCTGAAATGTATCAGCAAATGCTGCTGCTGAAAATGTAACAGTAGCAAAATATACAAAATTTAGAGATATGTATATTTTTTGTGTGTATATCCAACAGTGGCAACATTGGTGGAGAATGAACAAAAATGAGACGGAGAGGAAAAGTTGAATGAGAAGCGGTGAAAGGCAAAAGCTGAGATTGACGAAAGAAAAATTTTCATCAAAAAACTTTTCTGCTTTATTTAAAAAAAAAACTTTTTTTTATCCAACAACAAAGCAGTCTAAATAGTAGAATTTAGGACGGAGTTTACGTAGAAAAAATAAATATCTATCTAGCATAAGAGAGGGATGAAATTTTGCGTAGAAATTTTCATTTGGTTTATTGTGAAATAAAAAAAAAAGACAAAAGCTTCAAGCTTAATGATTTTGATGACGAAAAGAAAAGTTTTTAGTCTATGTAGAAAAACATTGATATGATAACAGTGACAACAAAAGAGGATGTATACAATATTTATGCTGAAAATAGGGAAAAATATTTACGCAACTTATTCACCTCCACACCCACACAGTCATGAGGATGAGAAAAAATTTTTAAAAACATTTTTGTTGCCATTCATATAATACACATGTTTATCATTTTATCACTGGGTAAAAAATCACAAATCATCACTTTTTATCCATAAATATATGCTTGCATCTGTGTAAAAAAACGAAACATTCATAAATGTGACATGACATGACAACAGAGATGGGGGAGATAGTAATGCTGTGAAAAATATCAGAAATGCTTATTTAAGATGATTGTGATGGACAATAGAAATTGTGTCGATATATTTACTTTTATCCTTGCTAGTATTCGATGCAAGGTTAGGAATTTAGCTTTTTGTTGAAGATCAAAACTATTAAAATAAATTGAATTCTTTTAAAAAAATTCTAATTATGCTGTCAAAGAATAAATTAATGAAAAAATTTTGAAATCACCATAACTTGAATTTTCGCCATATTCTCCTAAATATTCAAAATTATTGGTCATAACTCAAACACAGGCATTTCATTATTCAGCAAACATCAACTCATCACTTTTAACACATCGTATAATGTCCAATCTCTGATTTATCAGTGTGCCATTAAAAGGAATCATAACACATTCATATGAATAGACAAGAAAAGAAAAAAAAGGTATGAAAAGAGCGACAAGCATTTATGTAGTAAAAGCGGAAAAAAGTTAACCCTCGTGGTCCTTTGTGTGCCCTTTTTTATTGCCTTTTGTTATTGTTATAGGAATAGAATAGAATTTGTATCGAATGAGAGACATACAATGAAAATGAGGGAGAGAATGAGTGTTACGATGTGGGTGGTTTGAGTAGAGTCGCGTAAAGATTTTCATTCATTCACTAAAAGTCTTTCATATATTTTCCAAGCAACCTTTCTTGCTCTTATTGCTTCTTATTTTTTGGAACTCAAAGCCGATACTATTGTGATGGAAGTTGTCAAAAGTTCGCTTTCAAATAAAGAACGACAAAAAAGGACACACAAAAATTTATGTAAATTTTCCATCAGTGGAAAAACTGCTTTTCCTCATCATTACACTTTTGCGGCAATAATGACAATTTCACGCTGAAAACGGGTTGGAAATTAACATTTCGTTGTCGTAACAATGACATTTGAAATTCACGGTTGAAAAGGCATAAGAAAATTGAATGAGTGAATGGCATGAAGTGGCAAAAATAAGCAACGAAGCTGTGACTGAATCACACTGCTGATTGATCACATTTTTTTGCATTTTCATCGTGCGTATTGAGCAGATAAATTTTTGGTGCGCGAAAATGGATGGGAAGAAAATGAGACTAAAATAAAAAAGGATGAATTTGCTAAGTGAAGAAAAAGAGTTGATTAAATGAGACATGAAAATGAAGATAATGGATGCTGGAGCATTGAAAAAATATTAATGCGAATCTTTTTTATTTTGATGCTTTTTTATGAAATAAGAATTCAAAATTATTTTAGATATTTGTTGTTTTTTTAATCACTAAGGAATCTACTGTCTTTTAATATCTTTATAATTAGGACGAGACAGAATAGTACCTTAAAAACTTGACGCATTGTGAAAGCGATTAAATAGAAACTAGTTCAAATTATCTATTATTCAGACATAACTGGATATAACAACAATTATAGAAATATTTGGAAATAGTAAGAAAAACAATTCTGATGGTGGTCGAAATTTTTTTCATCAGAATTTTAATTGAATTTTTTTCCGCTCATATTATTGATAAAAAAATTTTTGCTAACCAAAACAGAAAAAAAAATATTCAATTATTGTGCCAAAAACCTCATTTTAGTGGTACAACGTGATTGTGACGCCAATTTTAAGCCAAATGAACATTCAATGTTTTCACAAATTAGACACATCCTAATTGATTTTTCTTTCTCTTTTCTCTTTCCAAACTCGTATTATAACAATTTTCCTTGGCCCAAACTTCCCTCAAAATAAACACAAATGTATACATATATACATATTTTAATTAAATCTAACCCAAAAAATTGCAAAATCTAGCCACAGAAAAACAATTACAAGAATCATTTTCGTTCGCAATAAAAAAAATTATATCTTTTTTTTGTGTGAGCTTGAGCTCCTCGTCTTGGCATTTTCATTTCTCATTGATGCTGAATTTGTGAAAAATTTTCTTCGTGCTGCTTATTTGAAATGAAAATATGGACGTAGCAAATGGTATATAGCCAAAACTACTACACTAGTATTCTTCTAAAGGAAATGACTTCGCAAGTCAAAATTGGTTTTTGAGAAAAAAAGACGAAAAGAAATTGTTCTGTAATAAAATAACATAGTAGAATGGAAATGAAAAAGAATAAAAAAACTAGAGGAGTTGGTAGAAAATCGATTTTTGCCATCTTTCGACTACATGATTTTCCATCATCTTTGTCAGCACAAAAATCAAATATATATAGAAATAGTTCATGGAAGAAATGAAAGAATCAGTTGACTGCAAAAAATGCTCAACTCGTTTTTTCAACTTGTAGCACAGCTATGAAATTACAGGCTAGAATGAATAGATATAGATTTTGACTTATTGAAAATTTCACTTTCAAATTTTTAAAAAAGGACTCAAAAATTTATTGTTTTATTAGATCCATAGTATGAATTCCAAACTTTAACAATGATATGTAATTGCACTACAAATCTATAAATCGATCATAAAATTGAATATAATTGAATAAATACTCAATTGTTCATAATGACTAGTTCAGTTTTATCCTTGGAATTTTAGACTTTTCACCAAATTTGATAACCTTTGAAGGCCTTCTATTTATCAAATTCATGGTCAGGTTTATTTTAAAGAATTTTCATGGTAATTTTGATATAAATATTTTTGGAAATTTTAATTAGGTTTTTACACCTTATATAAAAAAACTCAAAAAGCTTGCATAATATTTATTAATGAACAAAGACATTAATTTCAAATTGAAAAATCCAGATGCAAAATTTTTCTATTTTGTAAAAAAATGCAAAGTTCTTCGAAACTTGAACAGAAAATCCTCATTTATAAAAAGATTATAACTAATTTAAAATTTAACCCTAATTTCTTCTCATCCATAACTTCATGAAATAAATTAAAATCCTTTTTTCTATCATAAGAAACTTTTTCAAAATAGTTAAAAACTTTAAAATATAGCAACAACAAGAAATGCAGCAAGAGCAAATGAAAGAAATTATGTAGAGAAAAGAAATTGCCATTGTCGTATCATCATCAAAATCATTGTTTCTGTCGTCGTCAATGTTTCATCACCGTCGTTCGTCTGCATTGGTGATGAGTGTGAAGCGAGAGAGCCATAATTCTGAACATAAGAAGAACAATTTTCGTAAACTTTTTTCCTTTCATTCTTTCATGATGCTCGTTCATATTTTCTTCAGTGTATATAGATATACATATTTTTTTTTTGTTCTGGAGAAGAATGAAGATACAGATAAAAAGTTTGGAGGGGTTGAAGGGTGAACGATATTGAGGGATGAATGGATGAGAAGGTGTATGAATAAGGACACTGAAGAGCAGTTGCTCCTCTCTTTCTCATTTCACTTTGACAAAAAGAAGCACATTTTCGTTTTCATCTTCTGTATTCTATTGTAAATTGAGGGTGGTAAGAAGGAGTTTAAAAAAGTAAAATGAGTCCTCTTTTGCATAAAATTTACTCGAATTATGGTTATTACATTGTTGACTTTATATCTCTCCTTTGCTCTCATCATTTTCATTCATTTCTTCTTATTATTGCGTGTGTTCGCTAAAACTCACTTTCATCGTCATTTTTAGCTGTCTCGTGGGTATTAGTCGGTGGTGGAGAGTGGAGCGAGAGAAAATGATAAAGTAAAAGGGGCGACATAAAATGATGGCAGGCCAGGAAGTTTATTAAGATTACGGTACATTTACATAACCGTCAGAATTGCTCTCGGTCAACATTAATTTTTTTTTTCTTTTTCTTTTGAAGAAAATTTCCGTCATTTTCGTGAGTAACTACTTACTTTTTACCTCCATACTTATTCTCTTATCTATCATCATCAAACTTTGAACGTCTTTTACAACGACACGACACGACAATGAGAATAAAGATGATGTGCATTTTAAGAAAAAAAATTCTCGGAATTAAATCACCGAAAAATATGAATTGAATTGAATACGAAGAAATAACAAAATGAAACACAACAGCGGCAACAGAAGGAATGAGAAACAATACCACAACATCACAATATCGATTCAAAGATTAAATTATGCAAAATATTCGCATACTCAAGTACATGTCTTATGCTGCCACTTTAAACAAAAAAAAGTTCATGATTTTGTCTTTCTTTCATAGTTCTTCTCGCTTGTTTGTCTCGATGCTCTCGTCATCTTTAAAACATTAATCAGGGATGCATGAATGAAGAATAAAATCATGTAATTTTTATTTTTTCACAAGAAAAAAAAAAACATTTTTATTTTTTCGGAAATTGCACAATTATTTCAAACCCTGATGCTGCATAGCATAACATAACAAAACGATAAAAGACGATGAAAAACTTTTACTCTGGATAGAATATACACAAAATTTATACATACACAAGTAGCTAAAGAAAGAAATGGAAAAAGATTATCGCTTTCTCTCCCCCTTTTTACCCCCAAACTATATATAGTTATATATTCTACAACACAACTTTCTGAATGCACTTTGTTATGGAAATGAGAATTGAAGGTTTTACTCTGTCATTCTCTGCTGAACGATTGAACTATTTTTCTTTGTCATGTCCAAAAATGCGTTTGCATAGCCTTTTGAAATTTATAAAAAAAATTTTTAACTTGTTATTTGGTGATTTCAAGAGAAGAAATATTCATGCAGCAAATATGATATTTTCGTTATTCGGAAATGTCATGCATTTGAAAGAAAATTGAATCAGAGAATTTGTGAAATTATTTTTTCTGTAACAATTTGAGTTTGAGGATTTTGCAAATAAAGATTAACATTCGACGATAGGGAATGATCATGGATGTTATTGATTGTGCAAAATTTCAAAAATATTAAATATAAATTTTTCTAATAATATTTTTCATCTGTTGGACGAATGGCATTACACGTTTTGAATGCACACTGAGAGCTTATAAAAGTTTCGTTTCAAAATTAAATTTTCTTAATCCAGATTGTTTTAATTATAAATATTAATTCAAAAAACAGAGCTGATATTTTATCCCAAAATTCATTACAAATTGATTCGTTTAAGTTCTTCAACCCGACTTTGAAATTGTTATCAAAACCTTTCTTGAACAATTGAAAAACTTGAATAAAATAAGAAAAACGAAGTTACAAGGCAGAAAACATTTTACGCTACAGAACAAGATGAAAATGGAAATTTTTAAGCAAAATTTTCTCTCATTTTAGGTACTTATGGAATTAAATTAATGTCTGCTTATTTCAAAAAATTATTAACTCTGTCAATTTTTTCCCATAAAACGAAAGACATGGCAGAAAATAAAACGCAATTATTTTGCTAAAGCAGTAGAAGATGGGTTTTAATGGCATTGTCGTCAGTTGTAAATAATTTCTTTCATCTTTCGTTTATGCTTCTTATCTATTCGACTCTCCTCGTTCGTTATTCTACATTTACCCATTTGACGCCCACCCACACATGTATATTTATATAATATATAAAGTTAAAAGACATACAGCAGGCAGTGGAATCATTGTTATAAGGACACAAGCGATTCTCTATAAATATGCGCTATTTTATGTAGTCAAAGTCTGCTAGAATAAATTTCATCTCATAATCTGCCTTAGAAATTGCTAGTAGCATCTCACCAACACTCGTCCAGATGGCGAGATAGATTTCCATAAAGTTTAGATAAAGAAATCTTGTATATGAGTGAATGAATTGAGTTCCTGTAAGAATTTTTTTTGTGTGTGTCTTTCCCCTCTTCATAACGCATATTGAACATGCCGGTGTATTGTGTAGGAAATTTTTTTAATTTCATACGACACTCATAATAATTTTCCATCTACTTACTTTAATAAATGTTCATAAAACTGTGTTTTGATTAAAAAAATTTCCACTTTCTTCTTCATCTCATTCCTTTAACAACTGAAGTGATTTTTTTTTTCACATCGACGCGTCTATAAAGAAACTTTTTTCATTCACATTGTAAAATAAATATTTCTCTCGTATTTCTTGTGATTTTCTCTATTTGTTGTTTATCAGCGGAAACTTCTGGTTCAAAGAATCTCATCGTGAGGAGGGAAAAGTGAATAAGAAGTTTAAAAGTTTTTCTTACAAATCTTTTCAATCCGCTTAAGTAAAAAATAAAGTTAAGTTTTGTATTGAAGGTGAAACATTCATTGATATGTATATCAGTTACAGTTTCGAAAAGTATAAGAAGCATTGTCTTTTAAAACGAATTCATATATGCTGGAAGTCATCATTTTGAGTTTTAATTAATTGACTGAAAATTGCGCTTAATGCATCTCAAATGCACATTTTTCCTTTACTAACTTTCTTTCGGTAGAGCTATAATTTTCCTGATTTTCGATTTTTCTGCGATAAAAGTTTATTCAAGAATTTTAATAATCACTTAAAAAGTTTAAAATTAAAGCAGGTGAAAATCGTAAATTTGAGTAAAGTTTACATTCTTTTGATTGTGCATAAATAAAGCTACGCAAAATTGAATTCTTTTTTCCAATGAAAAGATTAAAAAATTGATAACTTTAAATTGATACTTTATTCAATAAAATTCGAAGCAATTATTTCCACACACACTGAATTTATAAAATGAGGAAATTCATTTAGACTTCTCAAAACAAAATAATCAGCTCTAGTAACTTTGAAAATGATGAAATACGAAATAAATTTAAATAAATATTTTGTCAGACTTCTTCTGGAAATTGAAATTAAATAAATTAATTCTGCTGAAATAAAATGTTTTAAATAAATTTAGGCCATATGTTTAGTATCATCACCTCTCTTGCAAACATTCAAATTACTACACATGAGTAGAAAACAAGATGTAATGTGATGAGGTAAAATACTTTACACAAAATAATTTTGGCTCTTTGATACATCTTTATATCATCATTATTTGACATGAGATGAATACTAAGTCAGTAGAACTACTTCCGACAGTTTAAGTGCTATGAAATAGAAATTAGAAACTTTTCTTAAAATTTAATAGCTTTATAATTTTTTTACTTGAATTTCCATGTCTAAAATCCTTAAACTAATTAAGTTCCTAACTCTCTCTTTGAGTAGTTATGCACTTAGTCGTCATATACATCACACAAGTATATCAAATTTTATTTAACTTGAAAAATTAAAATTTGTAATACAAATTTATTCAATTCCTCTAAATGCTTTAATAACGATGATGATTCACTAACAACAGCTTGCTATACAAAAATTTGGAAATAACCAGTTAATCTGAATTAAAAAAGAAACTCGAATATTCAATTTTGGCTGCTTAATTGATATTCCATTAGTTCCTTAGTTCCAATCTTATCGCATAAATTTACCATAAAAAGAAGATAGTAAGTAATACACATTTAGAGTTGATAACATTTCGTTTTCAAAACTAATGATAAAATTACAGTATGACTAAATTGAATTAAGGAAAGCGCGCGAAGTGGTGGAAAGGGTGATAACGAAATAAATATTGGTGTTGAAAATTTCTTAATTAGCTTTGTTGTAAAAATAGGAGTGTAATTTATGCTGAAAAGAAAGAAGGAAAAAAATATTGTACATTTCAGTGTTAAACTTGAGCAAAGCATGCAAATGTACGTTCGTAGAGAAGCAAGGAAAATAAAAACGGTAGAGAAAAAACCAACAATTTCACCCAATTACATTCATTCAATATAAATATACTCGGCACATTTAAGACTACACAATTTCTCATTCCATTCAAATAAATATACTTATACACTTCTTCAATCTTTCTAACAAATTAACATCAAGAGCTTTATGCAATGAATTTTCCACAAGCCGTTTTAAGAAATAAATGAAAATCGAGAACGAAAGAAAGCAAAAAAAAAATTGTATAAATGGAAAGGCGGCAAAAAGGAAAGAAAAAAAATGCTTACATTGGTAGAAAGGATTTGCATAATGTTCATTACTATTCATTGGATTCCATTGCTCTTCCTTCGAAAGCGCGGCAAATGAACAGCAAAAAAAGAAAAATAACAAACAACAAAAAGTTGATGTTGGTGAAGTAAATGGGAGAAATGAGTACATTTTGTACTCCTTTTTTGTTGATACTAACTGCTTTGCTCTCTATTTGTGCGTGTCAATGGCATTTATTGCCGGGATCAGATTGAAGTTTTTTTTATTCATCCTCTTCTCGTAGTCGTTCACTTGTAGAAAGAAATATTCTTTTTCTGCACATATCAGCAACTTTAGATCGAATAGAAGGGAAATTACTTCGTTGTTGCTGTTTTCTTGTACAGCCAATATTACACTAAACATATTCCATTGATGTGTTTGTCGAGTCTCAGATTTATCTTAGCATCACACACAAAAAAAAGAGCAAATAAGCATAAAGAATGGAAAGAAGAAAAGTCGCTTAAACGAGAAAATTTTTCCAATTTCCTTTTTTTCGACAATTTTCCTCTCGTTTTCTTTTGTCTCGACATCGCGATTTCTCCTTCAAGCAATCATATCTTGTTGTTACTAGTGCTTGTATATTGTATGACATCGGATGAACTGATTGAAGGAAATTCCGATTTATATTTTTAACATGATGCTCTTCTTACTCTCATCTCTGCTATATTGAAAAGTACTGATGGCACACATCAAAGGATAGAAAATTGTTTTGATTCCTTCTTTTTTCCATTTTTTTTTTCTCTCTCATTACAATCGATTTGATAACCTCAAAAGCAGCAGAAGAAAGTAAATTGAAAAGCAAAGTGCCTTTTGTGATCAGATCGCATTTCCACCAAGCAAGCTTTATATATACATCTATCGCCCCGTCATTACATTATAACGAATCTCGAAATTGAATGAAATGTAGGTTTGTTGGGGATTTTCTAAGTCTTTCTGATTGCATAAACAGTAATCGGTTAGTTGAATTGAGTATCGACACACAGAATCTGATAGAGAGTGAGATGGAGAATAATGTTTTTGAGTAGGTACTTATACAGGATATTACATGTAAAGTGAGTTTAGAGAGAAAGAGAAAGGCGAGTAACAGATTGGTGGTGTGCATTAAAATCCCATTAGAGCTTATGCCTGCTATGAGTACCATCAAATGCCATTGCGCGCGACAACACACGTTTGTTACTCAAATTTCAAGCAATCTCGTATCATCATCAGTGAAAATAACGGTGACTGTATGTGTATGGATGGTAACAGAGAACAGAGAAGGCCTGCGATATTAAATGAAAAGTTTTCATCTCTGATGGCATTTCCAAGAGTACCTATTGAAAATGTAAAGGTGGTAGATGATGATGATGACATAGAAAATTAATTTCTTCTTTCTGTTACTTTCTTGCTTAATTACACAATCGATTTATTGTGAGCATATAAGGAATGAGCTTCATCCTCCTTTTTATAATTTCCTTGTCTTTCGTTAATAACAAAAGTCTAAATATTTTAGCGCCATTACTGACTTTAAAAACATTTTTCCATTTATTCGAAAGATAATTATGATAATCTCCAGAAAATGAGTGAAATAAGATAGTCATTTTAGCATTTTAAGTTAACAGACAGTCTCTAACATTAATATTAATGAGTTTATTTTGCCTAACTAATGGTGAACATGAGCTGACTAAATTGACAAAATCGAATCAACCATTTAAACTTTTGTCAATATTTACACGCCGCCACCAACTTAGAATTCTTTCATGAAACACATGATAGTGCTACCGTTGCGTTGCTACTCATTTTTTTGGGTGTGTTTGTGCGTATAAAAATCCATTTCATACTTGTTGTATTCCTTGTTAATTATTATTCAATTATCTTCTCTATCTACATATCTCTGTTCATCTACTTCTTATTAACTTCCACGCATAGCGTGCAAGTTATTGTATTCACTTTTTCCGCAAAATTTCATTTTTTTTATTTTGTGAGCAAACGGAAGCACCAATCATGACGTTTTTGATCTCGTTCGATTGGTAATTTGAATATCTATCACCTAAAGCATGTTTTGTTCCGGTCACTTCCGTTGTGTTGGAACTAGACGCAAAAAACCGTTAAAAATCCATACTTTTGTATGGAAAATTTCTCAAGGAAGCATTTTTTAAGAATTTCTTTCATTTGATTTGATAGATCGTACCTAAAAACAAAATTGTGCTAAATAAAATCTGGACTTTATGTCCATTAAGTGACCTAAAAATGCAAAAAACTGCAAATTCTGCAAGAGTTGCGTGGTTTTTGATACAGGCCAAGATTTTAACTGTTAGTAATGATAAGTGGCATAAAATGAAAGTTTAACATAGGAGCTACAAATAATCTCGGCTATGTTTATACCTATGATGCTTCTGTAAGAAGTTACAGCATTAAAAAGATTGACAAAAAATTTTAAAAAAATTTGTTTACGTTTTCATACGTTACGTAAACTTTACGTTACGTAAAATTTTACGTACGTAATTTGTATGAAAATAATCATTTATAGCCATTTAAAGACAGTATTAAAACTTAAAAATCACTGGATCATGCTTAATTAAATCAAAAGGGAGAAAATGTTTACTGGATCTCATTTATTTAACATAAAAAGTTGCTGGATCTCATTTTATGATCATAAATGCTCACTGGATCTCATTTTATGACTATGAATGCTTACTGAATCTTATTATATGATCATGAATGCTTACTGGATCTCATTCTTTGATCATGAATGCTCACTGGATCTCAATTTATGACAATGAATGCTCACTGGATCTCAATTAATTACAATGAATGCTCACTGGATCTCTTTTTATGACTATGAATGCTTACTGAATCTTATTATATGATCATGAATGCTTACTGGATCTCATTCTTTGATCATGAATGCTCACTGGATCTCAATTTATGACAATGAATGCTCACTGGATCTCATTTTATGATCATAGATGCTCACCGGATCTAATTTAAGGATCATGAATGTTCCCTGGATCTCATTTTATGATTATGAATGCTTACGAGATCTTATTTAATGATCACGAATTTTAACTTGATCTCATTATATGATCATGAATGCTTATGAAACTTAATAATGTAAAGTTAGAAGATTTTATTTAATAGTACTGAAAGGTTTGAACGGAACGAAGCGAAGTGAAGTGGAGTTCGACATTCCTGTAATCTATAATAGTCGAACGGAACGAAGCGAAGCGAAGTGGAGTTCGACACTCCTGTAATCTATGACAGTCGAACGGAACGAAGCGAAGCGAAGTGGAGTTCGACATTCCTGTAATCTATGACAGTCGAACGGAACGAAGCGAAGCGAAGTGGAGTTCGACATTCCTGTAATCTATAATAGTCGAACGGAACGAAGCGAAGCGAAGTGGAGTTCGACATTCCTGTAATCTATAAAAGTCGAACGGAACGAAGCGAAGCGAAGTGGAGTTCGACACTTCTGTAATCTATAATAGTCGAACGGAACGAAGCGAAGCGAAGTGGAGTTCGACACTTCTGTAATCTATGATAGTCGAACGGAACGAAGCGAAGCGAAGTGGAGTTCGACATTCCTGTAATCTATAACAGTCGAACGGAACGAAGCGAAGCGAAGTGGAGTTCGATATTCCTGTAATCTATAAAAGTCGAACGGAACGAAGCGAAGCGAAGTGGAGTTCGACACTCCTGTAATCTATGACAGTCGAACGGAACGAAGCGAAGCGAAGTGGAGTTCGACATTCCTGTAATCTATGACAGTCGAACGGAACGAAGCGAAGCGAAGTGGAGTTCGACACTCTATAATCTATAAAAGTCGAACGGAACGAAGCGAAGCGGAAGTGGAGTTCGACACTCCTGTAATCTATGACAGTCGAACGGAACGAAGCGAAGCGAAGTGGAGTTCGACACTTCTGTAATCTATGATAGTCGAACGGAACGAAGCGAAGCGAAGTGGAGTGATCTAATTAAAAATGTTCGAGCAAAGTTCGAACAACAATTAGTTTGAACGCAGTTCAAACTTGGTTGAGCGAAGCTCACAAATTTTTACATCCTGAACAAAGCATAGCGATTGAAAGCGTGAAAATATTTCCCAATCGTATAATATATGAGCAGGACTTTAAAAGTCTTTAGTAGGATTTTAGCAGGATTAAAATTTCAATTCATATTTTATATTTTATTATATGTACTGTAATCTATCAGTCCAAATGTCTATGAGCAAGTGGCGTGGAAGTTCGTGGCTTTCTATGTAAGTCGTGTTTTTTTTCGTACACATATAGTTAGCAGTCGATTTTTTATTTCGGTACGCACGTTTCTATATACCTTGTTTACACCTAACTTACCGGAACGGATGTTAATATGCTTTCTTCTTCATTTTGTGTATTTATTTTATTTAAAATTGACTTTTGAGTTTATGGATTTATTTTACTCCAAACATCACTTTTTGAAGTTTTGTGTAAATATTTTATTTTATATAAATTCAAATAAATTATTGAGATATGAAGGTTTCTCTAGTGATTGACATGATTAGTTGAAACTAAATATAGCAAAAGTATAATTTCATCCCTTAACTATTTAAAAAAAATTGAAAACGTTTACTTCAGCCATAAATGTTTTGGGATTACAATTATAAGCTCTGAAAGAAAATAAGTGGCTTAATCATCAAGAAGATTCTTGTTATGTATTTATAAGTGGAAATTTGTTTTTCCAAAAATCTCATGTGTGGATACAAAAAAAAAAATCATCTCCATGGAATTGTTATTTTAAAATAAACGAAAGAGAATGAAGATGGAAAAAATCCTATTATACGATAATTAAACAGACAAACATACTTAAGAGATTTTTCAATTTTTTTTATTCCCATCGCCAGATTTAAAAAAAAAGTAATATGAAGAAGTTCAATTTTTTTTATGTATTTACAAATAAAATTAGATAATTAACCTCTCTTACTCACTCTCTTTATCGCAATCATTGTGTATCCATCTAAGAATAACATGAGAATATCTATATAAACACTTTTAATATCAGATCAAATATTACCATATCTTCTTAGCTACTAAGTATTACATTCTAGAAAGTATTATTGAGACGCGCCCCGTTGAATTGGAAAAGAAAAAAAAAATAAGGAAAAAGAAGAAGAAAAACTAAACAAGAAGTCAGTCGAGAGGCAGTAGTGAAGAAAAGAAGGAAAATTTTTATTATATTGTCGAAATTTCCAATAAAAAAGCAATAAAGAAGTGATAATGATTTCGGTTACGCTTTGTTTACGTTGTTTGTTCGGGACATGTCGCATTACAAACAGTTCCGAAATAAAATATACAATAAGTATATTGGTGGCTCAATTTCTTTGCATTTCAATTGTCTGTCTTTTGTTTCTTTAGAATTTTGGCCCGAGACATGCGAAAAGTATTTTTGTATATAAAATAATGATGATAACAAGACTAACCGTACAGAAAAAGCAAAACAGCATAAAAATTGAAGCGAGAATGAAATGCGCGGTGGGTGGCATTTCAAAGGAATAAGACAGAACAACAGCAACAAATATACACAAAAAATATATAATTTAAAGTGGAAAAATGAATTGGTAAGGAATGAATACAATGAGGGTTGCCGTTCTAGTGTCTGCATCATTTCCACTTTATCGCAAGTCAATTAGATGTTTTGATCATTACAGAAAATTTCGAAGAATTTTTCTCTTCATTCTCATGGAATACTTTGTATTTGACTTTTTTTTGTCTTTATCTCATCCGACCCTTTTGAATGCGTTCATTTGAGACACAAAGTTCATGACATTATCGTTATTGTCATAAAAATGTCACTGAAATTTTATATATGAAGTTCATCATGATGGAAAATTTTTGTCATTTCTCTATAATGAATATCTCCAATGTTCATCTCAAGTGCCATATTCATTATGTGATCAAGTGGAAATTTCCTTAATTCCACAGTGACTATAAAAATTAAATCGATATTTAAGTGACGAAAATAGAATCTTTTGGACAACAGAAAAAACAAAAAAAAAAAAAAATAGATTCTAATAGCTTCATATTGCACTTAATCCCATGCATGGAATGTAGTGCATGTGCTTTAAATATTATATTGTACAATACCACAATGATATTATGTGCAATATGCTTTATTACTGTGCATATAAACACCCATAAATTTTACGACATTGCTCATTTTCGAGCTACTCGACATATTCACTACTGGCAAACGTACATCTACAGATAGATATAGAGGATAAATGTGAGAAAAAAGATAGAAGAGGGCAAAGTATCAGCAATAGGGGGAGGAGAAAATTTATGTAATGTAATGTGTATGAGTAGTGAAAAAAAACTAGAATGGAATAAAAACTATTTTCATATGAAAGAATTTACCCACCATAACCCCTCAAAAAAAAGTACTAAAGGAAGTTAAAGACCATGAAAATTGAGGAATGAAGAATGTCTTTATATCTTTACATATTAACGCGCGAGCATGAGAGCATAAAAAGCTATAAATTATATACACATACACGACATCATCACATTTTTATTATTAGTGTACGATGTGCATAAATGTGGTGCAATTTTCAATTATAAAATGATGGATAGAGTGGAATTTTCATTGTTCTTTTTTTTGTTGGGATTTAAGGAGGGTTGAGGATTCCACAACGTAGCTAAATTGATTTTTATTATTAAGATGCTGTAAAATTTAATTATCATTAAAAACTCACACATGTTGTTGTAAATTTGAATTCATCATACAAAATACAAAATTTATTTTAGAGTTGGAAAAATTATATGAACAACAATTACCATAATTTCATGCATCATCGTCAGAATGCAGCAAGCGGCATTCACACAAGGAAGAACATGATAAAGAGGAAGAAGAAGTTCTGTGTACATGAAAGTTCACGGGGAGCATGATTCATTAAATTCAGCTCAATTTTATTTTAAAATTACAAGAATGTATCTAGAAGATGTAAAGGAACAACAGAGTAGTGGCAACTAAAACTTAAACTTCAAATGCAACTTAAACAAATTTTGTGCTGCTTAAATAGCAAAAAATGAATAAAAATATGTTTCTCATATAATTCATAATACATGCATAGATGTATATTTATAATTTTATTACATACCAACAACCACAATGGAGCAACAGCAGTTGTTGAGAGCATCAGCATCTTTTGCCATCTACTACTGCAGTATGAAGGAAAATAATATAATGTAATGTACATACTGACAGACATACAGACACATACAGAGTGTTACGAATTCATCTCTTGTATGAAAATGCTGTTCTGGCAGTAGTCGTCGAGAAACAATAAGAGATGAATAGAAAAGCAATCTACAGAAAACTAAACTAAAGCAGTTGAAGCAGCAGCAGCAGCCAACAACATCAAATTTTTTCCTCTCTCTTCCTTTTTTCTCCTCCTCCTCCTCTTGTTTTCATCATTGAGAAAAAAAAACATACAGCAAAAAAAAAAAATTATTGTATAAGAAGACGATCTCGATATGGCAAAATTAAAATAAAAAAGACTGAGTGAATGAGTAAGAGAGCAAGCGGCAGAGTGTGTTGCATGGATAACATGAAAAAATATTAAGGTAACATTTGGATTTTATTGCAATTTTCTTCTGCTGTTATATTCAAGCGAAGTTGAGTTCTCTGTATTTTTGCTACTGATGTTGCTGTTGCCGCTTCTCTTTTATACTCCCTGTATGTCGAATCACACAGTATCTTTATTCTTGTGTCGAGAAAGAATGAGAAGAAAAAAATTGAAAAAAATAAAATAAAATAATTTTTTTCGGGTTGACTTCAAGTGATGAAATGTTGTTGACGATACTGAACCTCTCATACAATTCACTTGACTTGCTATACATATTTTATTGTCGTGTTTGAAAATACTACAAATTTTCACAATACTGTATCTTTTACAAAAAAACTTATGAGACTCTTTCGATAAAAATTTCATCAATTCTTGTCATCATCATCATCAATATTTGAATGAAAATCGATATTTATGGATGTTGACGAGAGATATTCATGACACACGCTTGTAACAATTGTGCCAAAGAACTTTAAGCAAATTTAAAAATATATTTTCTTTCTCACACAAATTAGTGAAAGCAATTTTCCATTCCCTTATCACAAAAGCAAAAAAGAATTGTTTTGTTTGTTACACTTTAATCGCTCTCAACTCCCAAATCCGCATTGATACAAAATGTGACATTTTGTTATTTTTTTGCTTCTCGTTCTCCTTTTGGTATCAAATGAATTAAAATTATTGCTGCATTTAGGATTAGTTTGTCATTATGTCTCTAACTTGCTTGATACACTTTCATTTCCCATTTGATATCTTCAGGAGCAGTAGCGTAGCCAGAAATTTTTTTGAGGGAGGTTTTTGCCACCTTTCGACGTTTTTTGGTTCAGATCTGAAAAAGTCAAATAAAATCTAGTACCTATAAACTTTACAAAAATAGGGAGGGGGTTCAACACCTGGCGCTAAGCCCCTGTTTAGGAGCATCTTTACAAATTTAAGTTTTTGGACTGCAATTTGATTTTTATGCGCCTAAAGTCAGTTTATCTAAAAAAGTTTCATTACTTCACTGATTGTTCTTATTATTCGCATAAAGCCATAGTAAGTAAATGCGACAATATCACAAAAAAAATATACGAGAAAAAAAGAGAGAAGGAACAATAAGAAGACTGAAATAAAAACCGAGAGAAATGGAAAAAAGAAAAATCATTCTGGAAACAAAAGGCTGCAAAAAGAATCCACAAACAAACATGTAGCATGTGGTTTTAATATGATTTTTACACTGAACATTCTTTTCATTCTTTTTTTTTTTTTTGGTCGATTCGGGGAAAAAGAGCTGAATGTGTGATAGAGAAGAAAGAATAATAAAACATGGCTTTTGATTTCGCACAACCGCTGCTACTGCACATATAAGTACGTATGTAGAACACACATAGTGAGAAAAATTGAAATAGAAGGAGCAATAGATAAGATGGATGTGGAAGCTGGTTGTTGGCAACTATTTTCATTTTTCCTTAACTTTATATCTGTTCTGGAGACAACATGGAGTGAAAGCACGATGTGTATTTAAAGTCAACACGAAAAAGAATCATTGCTGGTACTTTGTGATTTAATGTTGCAATGCATTCAGTGAGAAAGATGGATATAAAAATGAAAAAAAAAATCTTTTGACTTTGTGCCATCAACGATGAAAGTTTTTGTCTATTTCTTTTAGTTATTTTATAAGCATTGTTGTGAACTTTATTACAGTTAAAAAAATAAGATGAAGTAAAAAGTTTTTCATTGCTATTGAAAGTTATATAAATCTTTTGAAATTTTATGATGCTATGACATTATTGGAAGTACATCTATTGATAAATCTTCTCTTTTTGTTCCTCAAATGCTTTGAAAGGAAAATCCTTCTTTTCTTTATATTTTCTGTCACCCCATTCCATTCATAATAAATGGATTTACTAAGTCCCATAAAACAAACTCGTCGATTCATCCACAATTCAAAACACCTAAGCAGTAAGTCTAATCCCTGATCAAAAAAAAGCATAAACGAGTACATGCATTTGAAAAGAATAAAAGAACGATTTTCTGATTCCTTGTATTCTGTTGATGTTGCCATTATTGTATGGAATTACTGGCAGAAAATAACAAAAATGAAATGTGTGATACATGCAAAGAAAGCAGGATAAATGAATGCACATCTAGTCAACAATCATCATTTGGAGAATGGAAATGAATGTGAAATAGATTTTTGAATCCATTCATTTTTTACACTCTATTTTTGTGCAACAAACTCATAAGTAGCAAACTTGATTGCTGTTTTCAATTTTGTCAATGCTTCAAATTTTTGCAAAACAAACCAAATCATGTAAAAATTACAGATTATACGCCTACAATGCATTACATGCCAAATTCACACGCTGTAGCTTACGAGTTTTTTAGTATCAAAATTAAATTCCTGCATGCTTTTTAAATAGGAGTAGAATTATTAGATAAAGCTGTCAAACAGTTCTTAAGCGAATTTTATGTATGTTAGGGATGAGAACAAAAAAATAAGAAGTGGAAAGAAAATCTGAAAAAGCACTTGTGAGTTTCTACGGTAAATAAATTCAAAAGGAAAAGAAAAAAAAAAGATGTTGTTATTCATTTATTTATTTTGTATTCTTATTTCTTCGTACCGCTTTATTATTCCTCTCCAACTGTGGCTGGATGTATGACTTTTGAATACACATTGATATCAAAACACAACTCACATTGTTGTTGACTGTCGATTTGCTGTCTAAAATATGAAATGCGATATTGTCGTTAAATTATTCACGATACACACGATCACGGAACACTGACTGTCGATATTAAAGACACGACATACATACATTCATACGTGTAACGTAGATGTTCTTTCTTTTTTGGTACTTACAAAAATAAAATACATTTTAAGTCAGGCGAAAATAAAAATTCGTTCAATGCTACTGAACTTTATTTGAGAATTCAGAAAAAGTTACCAGCAGTCTGTTATGAATCTGTGCCGAGGATTTCTTTTAGTAACCAACTTCCTCGAGCATCTACTCACAATTCTTTTTCACAACGGGATATGTTTGCTTTCTTTTACTGCTCCTACACTTAATGGTAAAAATGTCTCAAATTATTGGTACTTTTAGACGCATTTTATAACATGACAATTCATTCAATTTTTAGAGATTGGAAAAATTTTGAAAAATTGGAATCCATTGCGTGTTCATCTGTCATTCATTAAGAATCATGTCTATAGAACTCAGTCACCCAAAATGACAAACATTAAACATGAATTCAGTAAGAAGCTGAATTAGAGAGAAAAATATAACACAGAAAAAAAACATGTACTGACTATAGTAAGCAGTAAGCACATGAAACAATAAGCATAAGAGCACACAAACAATAATATGCGATAAATATATAAATTGTGCAATATATGAAATCAAAGAGGAAAAACAAATGGGATTCTCTTTTATACCAAAAAAAAAGAAGCAAAAGAAAAACACGAAAGAAATGTTTTTCTGCTGTTACTGGTGAGTTTTAGTGCTGTTCGTGCAATAAAATATACAGCAAACAATAATAAAAGCGATACATGACAAGAAAAACATAATGATGTTATTACAAAAAGAAGAAATTTTTGCATTTTTTCGTCTGCGACTGGAAATCACATTTTTTTCAAAAAAAAGTATTTGTGGATTATATGAGGGAAGGAATAGTTGAGGTGATACTAAACGAAATTTTACAAATGTGCACATCTAAAGAAACCAAAAAAAATGAAGATTAAGGGGATGAATGTCTTAAAATGTATCTCTCACCCCTCACACAGTGTGAAATGTGATTTTTGACAAGCGATTGCTGTGTATTCGCTTCTCATTTCTCTTCCGTTTCTTACTAACTCGGCGCTGTGTACTGCATATTTATGGACCATAATAAGTATCTCGTTGACTATGTATTCAGTGTGATTATGCCTCTCTGTAGATCATATCATCATTGGAAGTACATTTAGACCATACATTGAAGATTAAAAGTCATTCTTTATTTCTTCCATATTTATTGAGTCGCAATTTTAAGAAATTTTCGTCATTAAAATAAAAAGAGATACATGATTATTTTGAAGGATGAACATTTTATGTGAGTGTTGTGGAACGCCTTGTGAGTTAATCGTTGTGTTACATTATCTACAATGCCTAATTTTATAACTTTATTTAAATACATTCTCTCTCCACTACTTCTTCTTATTTTTCTTACATTAGCAGTCATTTGTAAGCTAAAAAGTTAAATTTATTCTCAAATGATACTAAGCGATGGAGATTACATGATGAGGATGGCAAGAAAAATTCCTTTTAAAAAAGATTAGAAAAGGAAGGGAAAGAGCACTTTCTGATTATAATTTAATGATCTTGAAACATGTGACATATCTACAGACAATATATGAACTTCATTTTGCAAGTTATTAAATTCATACGACATGATTGTTGGCCTTTAAAATTAAAATTATCAAAATAAAAAATATTGAAGTGTGAAAATAATTGCGCAATTTAAAAATGAATCGACATTTAATACCAAATACGTCGCATGAATTATCAAAAAATTATTTTGACCCCTCCATGCTAATCACTGATTCTTTTATTCTTTTTTGAATAATTGCCTCTACTATCAGCATCATTTAATTCGTTATGAGCCATAAATAAATCGTAAATGACATAAGTTAACTTGCGTACATTCAATTAGTGAAAAAATAAAGAAATATAGCATGATGGTAGGAGAATGTGGAACATTAAACTAGATAAATAGACGTGAGCAGTTAAATCACTTAAAATGCCATAAAATAATAAACTTTAATTTGATAAAGAAGTGTGAAAATTTGTTGACACGATATTTAATATCACAGCAATAATAAAATTATAATGAACACTACAAAGTGACACAGAAATTGTATTGAGAAAGTTTTGAGATATGAAAAATTGAATATAATCAGGTAGCGACTCAGTTAATAACTTATAATTAAATCTTATTGAGCCTAATAAAAAGGTAATATTAATGAAGGCATTTTAAATTTAATTTGCGTTTTCTCGCGAGAAATAAGCACAGCAAAAAGGCATGAAAAGACTTACTATAATAGACTTCTGCTGCTGCGAACATAGATAAGATAAAGTTATTATTGCCATCATTTACAGTCAGTATTTACGAAAATTGAGCTTCTGATAAGCATTCCTTTTTATATATTTTTCCTCTATCTTTTATATTATTTTACTTAATTTAAAGTTGTGAGACTGTTATCTCTCGGTGAATATAAACAATTCTAATTAAGAATGCGCTTCTTTATCGGGATTGCCTTTTATTATTCATTCTCATTGTTGATTCTTTTTCATTTGTTTTCCTTCTTTTCTTTAACGTATCTCGTGGAAGTGAAATTAAAAATTCTTTTCACCTTTTCAAAGGAATATTTTTGTAAGTTTTCTTGCTGCACTTTTTTTCTTATCTTTTAAATATTAAAGGTGCTGGTTGGTTGGCTTGTAATCTACAACAAAAATATTAATATTCAGTGAATATTTGCTCTTGACTTTTATTATCAAATTTACTTCTGCTTGGCAATATAACACTTCTTGAATCTACACATGGTCTAAGCTTAAACTTCACATTCATATGAATAAATGCACAGTTCAACATTTATTTAATGCTCGTGTCAAATTTTTTGAATGACTAAAAATTCTTTTGTTTTGCCAATTTTAGTATGAACCAATGATTTTAAATGATTAGCATTTTTATTTAATTTGAAACATATTTCACATGATAAATGAAAAACAATTGCTAATGAAAAGTAATTAACGAATTTTGAAGAAATGAATTTATTTAAATAGATTCAGGCCATCAAAAATTATGTATGGCAAGGGATGAATATATTATGCAATGTTAAAGGAAAATTATTGTAGTGTGGAAGAATTTTAGCTAAATAATAATTTATAAACTTCCATAACATTAAAAATTTACAGCTACAAGAAAAATTTCCCTCTCAATTACTTGCAGATAATAAAAATTCTGCCCATGCATGTAACTCCAATTTAGCGAGTCATTGCACTTGCATCTCATCATAATAATAAAATATCATTCAAGACAATCTGAAAAGAAGAAGACATAACAAAGCAGCAGTACTTTACAAAAATAATTTTTTGCAGCCTTCTCAATATATTTTTTTAATCTCAATTTTTCATGCCACAGATGTGAAATAAAATCGAATTTTTTTCTGTAATTCCATCTGACTCTTTAATAAATAAACAAAATTTCCTTTTCTACACATTTTGCAAAAATGCTTCTCATCTGTGAATAAAGATACAAAATGAAAAGGAAAATGTTGAGTATGTGGTGTGTACCGAATGATCTCGTGTGACTTTAAAAAATTCACAAGTGCTAATTTCTTTTTTTTCGGTTAACCATGAGAAATACTGAATACAGAAAAAAATATAAATTCTTTCCACATTTTTACTTTTTCATGCCTTGTTATTGAGTTTACAACTACAACATGCATACATAAAGATCTCTCTGAAATGAATTTCTCATAGCATTCCAGAATGATTTAAAATTCAATTTAAATTAATCTGTTTTTTGTTTCTCAAATGCACAAAAATACGAAGTAAAAAGAAATTTAAATGGGAACAAATTTTAAGGTATGACGCCTTTATTCTGTTGGCATTTGCTCAGTGAATCTTTTAGAATTTAATAAATTTGAGTTAAATTTTTTTGTTTAAATTTCCGATTAAATTTAAAAGTTATTAAACATACTGTCCAAAAAAAGATTCTAGATTCGAGTGTCGAATCCTAATCAATTCCACAAGAGAATACATTACTTCTTCCACTTCTATATTCCCTTTCAAAATTTGTCCTGAAAAGATCAACATAAAAAAATTACTTTGTGTGCATCAAAAAGTGCTTTAAATATTCACATTATTCCTTTCAATCATGCAGGATTAAAGATGAGTTTGTTATTTATCCATTTTATAGGATGCATACAAATGTCATGAGCACATAAGCACATCTCTTCAATCATTTGATGTTTCATTTTGATGTACGATAATGCACATTGGACATTTGATGCTTGCTATAAAACCACTTGATTTATTCCGATCTATTCAATCTACCTTCTTCATCTCCTCTTCAGCTTTCCACTCTTGTGTTCTTCATTGTACGTAAAATTTTTTTTGCACGCTATTCATTATCCTCCTTTGAAAGGCATGCCATTCAAGATGATGTTGATGAAGAAGACTTGAGTGTCATGTTGCACAATGAATGAACATATATTTCATTTTATACACTAAATTGCATTTAAATGTGTTTACGAAAAGAAATAGAGAAGGTAGATGATGAGAAACTTAACTAAATCAAAAGTTTTTTTATTAAAACATGAAAAGTTTTGTTTTTTAATTTAGAAGAAAAAAAAACTTAAATTGTCAGTAAAAACAAAATAAATCTATGATGAAAATCAAAAAGTATCACAACAATGATGAAAGCAAAAAGGAACAATAATTTCTTTACCTTACTCAAAATATTCTTAAAGTCATAAAAATTTTACGCACCTTTTCTTAAAAGCAGCATTACAGCTATCCTTTCTACAATTTAATAAAACTGCCATCACATAATTAAATTCATAAAACAAAATTGATACACAGCAACAGTGAAATGTATTAAGGACTAAGGAACAACTGTGAATTTCACAAGAAACATAACTCGCTTTAATATTTGAAAAGATGGAACATTAACCGGTTCATAAAGTGGGATGTTTCATAAATAGCGAAACTCATTCCTCAAAAACCAAATGTGCACAGTAGTTAAGAGATTCCCAAGAGACATGCTCAAGAGTATATTTAAAGGAAATGTTGAACTATAGACATTGACTTTAATGTTCGAATTTGTCGTGCCATCAAATGTTTCCTTGCTTATCCCTTCCCAATTGATGCTGCTTTTACGTACTTTATGTGTATATAGTCAGTACTTACCCACGTAAGATGAAAGAAAGTGAATGAGATAAATATCCTTTTTTGGTTGGAAAATTTAGCATTGAATTGTAAAAAAAGGGTTGAAACACATTTCTTAATTATTCATTTTCAACTGCTCTCTTGTTGCTGCCAGTTGTGCCTTCCATTGCTCAATGAAAAAAAGAAACAAACAATTATTGCCGCTTAATTCTTACTTCTTCTGAGCATTTCTAATGCTTGTTGTTGTTGTTGTTGCTGTTAGATTATACATATTTTAAACTATAATAACAAAAGAAATAAGAAGTGCTGGAATTCTCTGAAATAATAAAAGCACAAAATAGAAAAATAAAATGAGAAAATTTTTTTTTCGTTAGTTCCGCTTCGGGAGAAGGAAAAAGGCGTCAAGAGATAAATTTCATAATTAAATTATTCATTTTTCACACCCTATCTGTATTCAAATTTACATGCCATGGCCCCAACAAAGTTAATGTAATACAAGTTTTAAAGCCATGCCTTTTAGTAAGAGGCAAGGAAATTTCCATAGAACTATGGGAGATTTCAACCTTCTCAAATGGTGTGAAATATTTTCAATTTTCACGTTGGTTTAATGATAAAAAAAATTTAGTTCTTATCAGTTTTTATTCATGAATGTTAATCTGTTGTAAGCTCTTGCTTCTGTACTTTATAACTCAAGTAAAAGAAAATAATTTGAATTAGAATTTGAAAAAATAAATTTAGAATATTTTAAATACTTTTAAGAAGCTTCAAATTATTTTGAATCTAAATTGAGAAGATCTTTCTTGTCTTTAAATGTTAAATTCAAATCATTTTGATATAAAGAATAGAGAAAAAATTATTTTCAGCATAATGCGGATGATAAAATGAGATGCTTTATAAACTTTCGACATTTTTCTTATCTAATTAATTTAAGATTATAATTTTGTATCAAATGAAATTGAATGTCTGATGTCTCTAGCTTCAAATTGCTTTTTGAAGAAAAGAAACAATTTTTATCAGTTTTTTAATTTTTTTTTTACATGTTGTTACATGCGAAAATTTTTGGGAATTTTCAATCAAATTTTGGACAAATAAAATATACTTAAAAAATTAATACCTAATTTTACTTCGTCTGTTCCTAAAATAGAAAAATATCAGCATGAGAATAAGAGAGTAAAACTTTGAAAAAATAAAAATTAATATCACTTTAAAAATATTAAGTTTTCAAGTAATTGATAAGCGACAATTACTGCGTAATTCTGATGAGAATTAACTAATGATGTTGATATTAAAATGTTTGTTTAAATATTTGACATTAAAAATCATTTTAATTAATTGCTTATCAATAAATGTAATTAATGAGTTTTTATTTGCATCACAATAAAAATCACACCTTGATTCATCTCTACAATGAATTTGATGTTTTTCCTGCACTGCTATATGCATAAAATTTTACTTTATAAAAACTGATCAAAAAGCTAAATTTTTAATAAAACTTTTTAATTCTTAAATAAATTTCAGATGAAAAACGACCTTATTAATCGAAGATTGAGAAGTTGAGAACTGAAAAAAAACTTTGAGATTTGAGAAACAAACGAAACTTAAATCAGAAGAAAACAAGGAGATTAAAAGAAAGTTTTTCTTTCTTGTTCGTGTAAAAAATAAAAAAAATAAAGATTGAGAGAAAATCCGAAACATTTCATCTGCACTCACACATACATACGAAAACTCATAGATATAGATTTAGAGGAAACTAAAGGAACTGCACAGCAATATCAAAAAAGAAAGAAAGAAAAGAAAAAGTTTGAAGGATGGAGACGAGAGCAGCGACATTTTATCAAAATTTAAAATTGTTCTTCAACTGAAAAACTTTTCTCATCTTCATCATATTTCCTTCGACAACGACTGTTTTAAGGAAGGTTGGGGTGGAATCATCATTACCACCACTATTTGTCTCCCGCTATCATCATCATCCACTATTATTTTACTTCATATTCTTCTTTAATAATATATAGAGCAGAGACAAGTCCTTACTATTGACACTGCTACATTTGCTGCTTCTACTGCGTTTTTTGCACTGAACACATTTGAAAAAAGAAGAAAACAAGTGAACTGTTGTGTCGTTACGGAGCAAAAGGAACTGAAGTAAGTGCAAGGTTATTTGTATTTTTGCACAACTTTCATAAATTTTTATTGTTATTACTCCTCCTCGGCAACCCCTTTCCGCTTATTTTTATTCATTCATCTCTTTCCATTCTTATTTTTCTGCTTTTTCCGGTACGAATGAGAAAGACAGAGAAAAACAGAAAGGAAAAAGTTTTATGTGTTAAATTTTTTTTAAGTTCTTTTCTTTTAAAAATTTTCAAGCACTGGCAACAACAAGACTTTAAAACTATTCTTTTTCTCATTTAATTCTGAATTACAGTCTTCAGTAAAAGAATAAAACCAAAAAAATGCAAGAAAATAGAATAACATCAGTAACCGCATCATCACCATCATCGTCATCATCAGAAACATCACCCACAGTAGGGAATGAGAAAGGAAGTGATATTACATCAAATACAAATACATCGACATCAAATGCAAATGATATCGATCAAGCACAATTTGAAGCAGACAAACGTGCCGTATACAAGTGAGTAGTTTGTATCATATAGATAAATGAATGAGTGTTTAGAATATGCATGGATTAGAAGGATGAATGTTTTATATGAATTTTAGTTGTTGGATATTATGAGGATAATAACTATCCCAAAAAAAATTATGTGTGTGGAAAAAAGTAATGTTTATGACTTTGCTATAAAGTTCATTCATCCATTCAATAATTTTCAATCAGTTGGCTTTAGCAGTTATTTGGAATTTTACTCGTTCAATCTGTTTACTTATCAAATATCCTTGGCATTGAGTTCAAAGTTAAATAAAAGAGTATATTAAATATTAAAGGATCGTTCACTTAGTACGTTCGCGTTTTGGAGGCAGGGGGTCTCGGATTTTGTACCAAATCAAACAGAAGAAAATTTTTTTCATACAAAAAAGTGACAAGGGAGGAGGGGGGAGTATTAAAAGTCGTTTGTTGAATATCGTACAAAGTGAACGGCCCCTAAACAATTATGTTTCAATTTTAATTGATTCTGCAGAGCTGAAATTTTATAGATTTAAAATTTAAAGCTTAATAAATCTCAAACGTACGAGATTCCGATTAAATTTAACTTTTCCATGCATAACCCTTTCGTTTAATTTCACACTATAATTTTCTAAAAAAAAATCGAGCAATTTTCTTTTGTCTAGGGGGCTCAGTAGCATTGGACCTACGGAATTATTCCGCGGAAAAATTCCGCGGAAAAGTTCCGCTGCGGAATTTTATTCCGCGGAATTTTTCCGCAGAAATTTTTTTTTAAATTTTTATTTTTTAAAAAATATTCCGCGGAATTTTTCCGCGGAATAATTCCGCATTTAATTTTCAATATACTTCCGCGGAAATCTTCCGCGGAATTTTTCCACATAGTTTTTATAACTTTGATTGAATTAATATGTTTTGAAAATATACAGGATTGTTCTTCATATGCGGGTTTTATCATCGAATAACACCAATTCTTGATAGTTATTACTGATATTACTGATGATTTGATTATGATAAAATTAGGAGTAGAATTATTTCTTGAAAGAAAATTAACATTTTCCAAGATCTCAATTTATTTTACATACAATTTGTCAAATTTTCTGAAGTAATATTTTGTACATTTAGACATTATATAGCTCTACACTATTCTTTCTTTGTGAATTTACCATATCTATGTATATAAGAAATTAGAATTTTCTAAAATTCCTAAAATTTCCGGAAATTTTCTAAATGAATACGCCTTGTTAAAAATTCTAAGTCGTTTTGAGGTCTATGACAAATAGGGTGTTTCCTTTGGTAGAAAATACTACCATTTGGATGATTTTATGAAGATACTTGAGCATATAAAAAATTATTACTTAAATTGAGGAGAGTATCAGGTTGTTAGACTGACTCGTGTCTTTGAAATGTAACCTCCCAGTGGTTTAGATTCTACTATATGCTGTAGGCAGAGTGAAAAAGCAAATATTTAGAGCAGATATAGCTGACAGAATCTGCATACTTACTGATTTTTTTCATCTGCATACAGATAGATTCTGAATATCTGCATGCAGGTGAAAAAAAATTGTCAGCATACAGATAATATCTGCAAACAGAAAATGACTTTTTATTGATAGAGGTCAGATTTCAACTCTGGCTGAAGGTTGATTGTATCTCCAGTCCAAAATGCTAGACCCTTTTTCCAAATTTATATTTAAAAATTTAAGTCTTGTGCTTGATAACTTATTTTCAAAATGTTTACTTTACATAATTTTTGACGATTATTGAAATATTTTAGGTATTTGAAGTTTTTAATAAATATCGAAAATATAATAATTCAATTAAAGTTTTAAAAACTATGCGGAAAAATTCCGCGGAAGATTTCCGCGGAAGTATATTGAAAATTAAATGCGGAATTATTCCGCGGAAAAATTCCGCGGAATATTTCTTAAAAAGTAAAAAATTATAAAAAAAACTTCTGCGGAAAAATTCCGCGGAATAAAATTCCGCAGCGGAACTTTTCCGCGGAATAATTCCGTAGGTCCAATGCTACGCACCCGTCTAGGGACTACTAAGGACACACAGACAATTTCCAATAAAATATTTTATCTTAAAAAAATTATAACGAAAATTTTCACATTGCCCCTACTCAACAACTTATCACACAAATCTATTGATATCTCTGTATATGGATGATGATCCATCCAAATTCAGCACATGCCCATGATGATGATGATACGATTTTCAATCTTTCTTTTACGAACCGTGTCTGCATTTACTATTTTATTTTACTTTTTTTCCAAACAGAAATTCTATCACTGTAAGTGGACGTTAAATGTAATAAAAATAAATAGAAAAATAGCCCTTCACCCAACACTCTGTATTTTATTTTATATATATGTGCATACATCTATTGGAGCGTAGGGTGAGAGTTGAGTATCAAAAAAAAATTGTGTCTGTTTGATGGAAGAAGTGAGAGAGGATATCATCAATGTTATTATCGAGAGGAAGATGGAAGGAGAAAAGAAAATATTTTTGTTTCTATTTTCCGATTCAAAATACTTTCCTTTAAATCCATTTTGATTCGATCAAAATGCTTGAAATAAAAAAGATTACACACATTTTACCGAATCTCATTAGTTTTGCTTTCTCCTTCTCACTCTCAATCTCATCTTATTCTCTTCCTTTTTTTTTGAAGCACATATCCATTGATAGACACATAGATAGTTGAAATGAGATATCGAGAAATACATAATTTTCGATTCTGAACTTTGCTGAGCGTTTGAAATTTTTAGTAGCATATCGAAAGCAGAAATTTCTTTCCTGCTGCATGCGATGAGTTCGATGGAGATTGCAAATTACAAGTTAATGTCTTCCTGAAATTCTACAGATGGCTCAAGGGGAATATTAAAGCATATATACACATTGACTACATTTAAAATTGAAGTATGGTGGATTTTTTTTAAAAAAATAAAATATTAGAACATAGAAAAAAATATGTATTGGATGCACATACTTGCAGCAGTACTTTACATTCACCCCAATAGTATTCCTTATGCTCATCTCCATAAATTGAATGTTTTCTCAATATGAATTACATTAGAGAATAAATTTCTGCATATAAATATATTTATTTACATCCACACTAGCTTACTTGTCAGTTACCGAGCAATTCCTTCACGGATATGTGCAATCATACAATGTTCTCAATCTTTTCATGTTTAAAAGCTCTTTAAGATGCTGCAATAATACTGACATTGTTGTAGACTTATCTTTAGCTGGATTTGTGACATACTTTAACGCCATTATAATTGTTGGTTTGGTAATGAAAATTGATAAGCTCAATGGAAGATTTCATGCGACTGAAATTAAAAGCAACAAGACTTAAACAAATATGAAGAGGACGCAATTTAAACATAAGCAATGATTGGGTAAATTTGTAGTTAATTTGCGCTTTAATCGATCCACCCACGTGACTAACTTTTCAACTCGTTGCTCTGTTGAACAATAAAATTTATTCTATTTTTCATGCATTTCCAAGCATAAAATAGTACAAAAAGGAGAAAAATAAGAAGAGCTGAGAAGAAAATTTTCATTGTATGAATGAAATATTTATTTGATGAATAAAGAGCGTTATGCATTTATGTGCAGTTTTTCTTCTTCATCCAATATTTTTCTTTCGTTTTTTATTCAGCAAAAAAGAAGACATAGATATTTCCACCTCATTCTCAATGCTCAATTGAGTGAGAAAATTGTGCATATATGCATGATGCAATGCTAAATGTATGAAACTATTTTGAAATTTAATAAATTTTACACCATTTTTCAATGCTTGAAATTTATATAGTGGAGAATGGAAAGGGATGAATGAACTTTAAGAAAGAATTTTAAATGAAAGGTTCCCTCATAAAGTTTTTAATTAATTCATTTGACGGCAAGTGCTAAATGTTAATTTAGTTCAATTGATTGCCAACAATTGAAGAAAAATTCATTTCACGATTTGCTTTATTTTATTTTAAATAATAAACGATAAAAAGTTGTAATTCGTGCATTTATTCACAAAACAATAAAAACAACAAAGTCTTTAAATTCTTTTTTCATTGATATTCAATTTTTTTGTTAATGAACTCCAAGATCGATTGATTGAGCATTTATTGAATTCTAAATTTACTTTCTTTTTATTTTTTTCTTTCTTGCCTGCCTGTCTGCAGACATCCCCTCTTTTCGTTACTAGCACTTTTGTTGGAGAAATGTGAGCAAGCAACACAAGGCTATATTGCATCCAATTCATCATCAAACTCATCATCTGCTTCAAGTCCTGACGGGTCCACGAACAATAATGTGAGCGATAGTTTTTCTAGAGATATTCAAGTGAGTATTGGTCCTCAAAACATGATAAAATCCGAGACAACTCAATTGACCAAAAAATTCTTAAAATTCTTTGAATCACATGCAGGCTTTTGTACAACTATTAGAGAAAGAAAAACGTCCACTTTTAACAAACAATCCAGAACTAGATGGGCTTATGATAAAAGCTCTTCAAGTCCTTCGCATTCATTTGTTGGAACTTGAGAAAGTTCAAGAGTTATGTCGAGATTTCTGTACTCGTTATATAGCATGTTTGCGTGGCAAAATGCAATCTGAAAATTTATTAAGATCTGATTACCCAATGGAGCATATAAGCAATAGTAATATGTCTAACTCAAATAGTCCAGTCAATAGTCCCGTGGATCAGGTAAAATATATTAGTATGCATTAATTAGAATCTGATTTAATATTGTTGGATATTCATTGAACAGGAAACATTATCGAATCAGCAAAATTTCAGCTTTCAAAATAATAACAGCAACAGTGATTTTTTAGCGAATACGAATGATGATTACTCAAATAACAATGGAAATAGTAATCATGGCTTCATAAACAATCGTCCACAGCACACAAATCATCATTTAAATTCGCCAAATGGAATGGACGGTTCATTAAATTTATCAAATCCTGAAATTAATATTCCCATATTAGCAGCCAGTGGTGGTGTAAATGCATCACTTGTGGGTGGCGGTATTCCATCAACACATCCGCATCAAATTCTCGGATCAACGCCACTTAGTCAAATAGGCTGCCCACCATTAAATCTTGAACAATATTCAGCTCAATTATCACCGTCATGCGGTGATTCAGATGATGAAATTGATTCAGAATTAGAATCAAATGCCGATGAAATGGGATCAAATTATTCGCTGCATTCGAAACGTCAAAAGCGTGGAATTTTACCGAAGCATGCAACAAGTGTGATGAGGGCTTGGCTATTTCAGCATTTAGTGGTAATATAAATAAATCATTTCGTGTGTTCTCAACGAGAAACACTTTTGCACATTCATATTTTATTTGTTTCTATTTTCTACTTGCACACATATATACACAATAGCACCCTTACCCAACCGAAGATGAAAAGCGTGCGATAGCTGCACAAACAAACTTGACACTTTTACAAGTGAACAATTGGTTTATCAATGCTCGACGACGCATATTGACACCAATGTTGGAGCACGCGTCCGATAGTTCGTGTAAGTATAAAAATTCTATTAAAATTTAGTTTCAAAAAATGGAGAAAACAATTTTGAAGAAAATTTAATTTAGCCAATACCAAAAAATCGCCAGAACAGCAACAAACAGATCAGCAGATAGCCAAACGATTTTGGAGTGAACAATTGTCAAATTCTCAACATCCAATTCAGCTCGATGCAAACATTGAAAATATAAGTGCAAATATTAATCGTATGGATTCTGAAAGATTGTTGGCCATTGTGACACAGCATAAACTCCAACAGCAATTTTATAGTTCCGATGAAAGTAATGATGATGCCGCTTTACTTGTTAATCAACAACGCTAAATACAACATTTTTGCATGCAGACACGAAAACCTTTATGAGAAAACGTCCACCAAAATAACTTTTTAGATGAGAAATGAAATGAAATTTATGGAAATATAATGATAAAAAAAATTGTATACTATTTTAAAATCATCTAGGATTTTAATGTTATATTTTGCAAAAAGTGAATTGAAATTAATAAGAAACGTGGCATTTAAAATGTAAATGGATGTGTGAGGTGAGCAACATTCCTAACATGACGTCAAATTGATGCTGAAAAGTATTCAGACAAACAGACCACCCATCTTATCCACTTTCATTTTAAATCAAGAGAAAAAAATTTTTTATTAAGAAAATGCTTCCGAAAAACTTGAAACTCTTAAGTTGCAATTACATAAATTTAAAAGTATTTGATAAGAAGAGATAAATCCACTATCATAATTTTGTGTATACGAAGTTCTTTAAAGTCATTTTTAAAAAAAGAAAACTGATGAAAATTGCCATTAAAAAAAATGAAAGTTGATGGTAAAGTTAAGAATGAAAAAAATTTGTAACAAATATACGTAAAGAAGATTTTCAGAATAATAATATTAATAATAATTATACTAATAAATTATAGTATTTAAGGCAGTTATAAGAAATGAAATTGTGGCTACGATTGGGAGTGGAAATTGTGGAAATTTTTTGAATTTAAAAGAATTTTTCATTTTAGGAGAAATTTAAAATGTTTAACGCATTAATTGAAAAACTAGTTCACTTAGGGGCCGTTCTTTTATTACGTAACAAAATAACGGTCGTTTTTCAAAAAAGAACAATGGGATTCTTAGAAATTCTATTGTTCTTTCTCCGACCCCCCCCCCCATGTGTTACGTAATAAGTGAACAGCCCCTTATGACGTTCATTAAAAACATGGATTTTTAGACCCTCTCCAATCTGTCTTAAAATCTTCATTCTAAAAAATTCTATTGTTTAAAACTGTCACACATCCGCAGACTCCCTCCCCCCTAAAAATCAGACATCATTAGTAAACAAACCCTTAAATCCGATTAAACATTTCTCCATTAACAAATTCCAGGAAGGATTATCATAATTAAAATCTAGATCAGAGCATGCAAGGCAGTTAGAAAAAAAATTAAATTGCATAAAAATGAAAGAATTTTCCACAATTTTCACTCCAAATGTTCCTTTACCAAAAAGAATATTTTTTGGAAATTTACGAAAAACTTACATCGACATACACACAAAGATACATAAAAAAACAAGATTAATCTCAATTGTTCTCTTTAATGTGCCATAAATTCAATGATTTCTAAAAATGCTTTATATGATGATGAAACATAAAATAATTAATGCAATAGAAAAAAAAGATGAAGAAGAAAAAAAACTTGAAAAATATTTTATTAAAAATTACATTGTAAATTAATAATAATTCCTTAAATAATGATGATGATAACAATTTGAATACGAAGAAAAAAAAATGAAACTGATATACGTAAAATGTCTCTTGATGAGTCTCATTATTAAATGATATAAACTAATATATATTATATATTTTAATTGATCATCATTTTTAAATCTTAAAGAAAAAAAAATGTATAAGAGAAATTATTTCCATAACTATGAAAAGGAAGCAGTGATGTCACATCACGTCTACCAGTCTTTAATTAAGTAAGTAAATACAAAGAAACAAGTATACGTAAATGAAACAGAAAATTCATTACCTCAATAAACGTACTAATTTTTATTATTTTAAATATGATGAATAATAATGAGAATATTAAAAAAATGTGAAATTTTTCAGTTTCTTCCTTTTTTTAATTAAATTTATGGATATTAATCTAATGAAATTTTTATTTTTGATTCCTTACTGACAGAGTTGATGGGCAATTCTTTGGATGAGTGGAATTTTTCAAAATGAGCTTTTAAAATCCAATGTCAATTAGCTTCACTTTAAAAAAATGTTTTCTCAAATTTTGCTTTTTTCATTAAGTATTTAATGTCTTAAACTGTTTAAAATAATAGAATATTAATTACTTGTTGTAATTGACCTATTAATACATAACAAAACATCATTATTCATTAGAAAATTGAAAATTTTCATTTTAATATTCTGTATTTTTTCGTGGATTAGGAAGAAAAAAAGCTTCTTTATAACTCGTTGACAAATTAAATTTTCCAAAGAATCGAAATATTTCATCAACCAATGAGTTAAAGTGTTAAGTTAAGTATCCAATCGATAGATTTTTGGTCTTTTTATAACTCAGTAACAGTCATTTAAGCATAGAATTAGTAGTTTTCTTTAATTTTTGATTCTTCGGATGCTTCAAGTGAAAAGTTCCTTTTTTTGTCAACGAGTTATTGACCAAAGAATCAAAATATCTTAATTAATACAGACTTTCAGCATTATTGGAAGTGAAAATATGATAGAATATAAAAAATTACATCAATTAAAGTAATAACATATGCTCGTTTGGTGGAAATTTTTTGCAAAAAATCGATTCTTTGATAAAAATTTTCAAAATTTCATCCAAAGAATTGCCCTGATAATTTACCAAGGGGTTGCATCATAGTAAAATGGCCGATAAAAATTTAACTGGATCCAAAATTTTTTTGATTTTCAAAAAAAAATTGTATGAAAATTGAGAAAGTGTGGCACGAGTAAAAATTAAATTTGATTTTTAAAAGTTTTTAGACAATATTTTTTTAAAAAAAAAAAAAAAAAAAAAAAGCCATTTCTATGGTCAGACTTGTTCCAACGGTCGTTTAAAAGAAAACAATAGTGCTAAAAATGAGAAAAAAAATCATTTTAATTATTTAAATTCTATCACACAGTGGCATAGCCTTACCCCCTAGCTTTGTGAATTTTCACCCGCCTCACTGGCAAATTTCTTCAATTAGCTAGGGATTTTCGCGATAAAAAGCAAAAATTCACACCCTACCCCCTCCCAATTTTTACATACAAAAAATTTAATTTTCACCCTTCCTAAAAATTCTTGGCTACGCCACTACTCTGACGTCATGGCACACTAGCAACTTTTCACACAAATTTTTTTTGAGTTCAGTCACTTTCATCCAAGTTGGCTATTTTATAATGATGCAAACCTCATGGTTTTTTTTCAAAGTCAACTCTGATTTCTTTAAAGGTGTCTTGATATAGGTAATTATTAGACAACAGTTCCTACTCAAAATCATCATTCAGACACCATATAAAAATAAAATTATAAATTTCTCTTTCATTGCTCAAATTTCAAGTCAGTATTAAGGTAAAAAAAAAGAAAAATTGTAAAAAATACCTTTGATCGTATACGAAAGTAACTAAAAAAACAATTAACGTGAAAAATTATCAATTTTTGGCTCATACACAAAATTTTTATCCCACACTCCTAGTTTTTCAATGATTTTTAATAAATAATGCTTTTGCGAATTTTAGCGATGACAGTGAAACACAAAATAGATGACGAAAAAAAAGCCTCAGTTTGATGTTATATCAAATGCTGTGATAATTCAATGAATACACTTTTCTTTGTTAAAATAGAATTTTTAATTTTTCTATTCTTTTTTTTAAATGCTTTTGCAAATTTCTGGCTTGAGGAAACGACAAACAAATTCATTTGGGCATATATTACTTATTTTTTGTAAAGAGTTTAAAAACATCGAGTAAATTTTAAGTAAAACAAATTTTTGAGTCAAAATAATGAATGTATACTATCATGAAATTGAAATAAAATTCTTTAACATAGCTACTTACTTGATTGTGTATTTTAGTTTTCATAATTTCAGCAGATTTTACTTCAATCACGCCTTTTATTCCTCAAAATGATTTGATTTTAATCAAAAATGTTTAAAAAGTTCGTTATAAATATAACGGTTAATTCAAATTTAAATTTGACATTTGAAAGGTTTTCAAAAATTTTCTAAACGCCTCCTTTGTTTACTTCAAAGGTTTTCATTGTTAAATTTCATTCTAATCAATATTAATGGAATTAAGCCTGTTAAACTCATCAAAAGTATCAAATTAATTATTTAAAAGTGTAATAAGTATTTCAAATCCTCAAATATATTCAAATTATTGAAAATTAAGAAAGTTTTAGTGATTTTTATTAAGAAAAATTCTTGCAAAAATTAATGTCTTGATCATATAATCATTAATCGTAGATAAAACGTTATGGAACAGCCAAAATCATCAACGATATTTATTAATCCAAAGTTTAAAAATGCATATATCAATCCGAATTTCCTGAAAGCTAATTCAAATACGATTCATGTGAATCCAAAATTCTTGCAGCACATGAATGCTCAACAAAGTCTTCAGCAGCAACCAACTCAGGTCTCAAATATAGCACAATCAATAGTTCCAAATAATAGTAATGCCATTATTAAGAATACAAAAAGATCTCTTATTCGAGCACCAGCAAAAATCGAAACAAAAAATGTTCAAGGTCAAAAGTCAGTTCCAGTAAATTTTGCAAAGAACTTAATTAAAATCAGCAATACAAAGTTAGTGAATGCATCACATTTGATGAAGGAACAACAAAAGGAAAACGAGAAAATTAAAAAGGCTACAGAATCGCTCATTAAAACAAAGAAGCTAATTAAAAAGTCAGAAGCTGAGCATTCAATTTACAAATTGGATAGAACTAAGACAAGTCCTGCTGCATTTGGCAAGAAGAAAAAGAAAATAGTTAGTACTTATTCAATACGTCGAGTTGATTCAGCTGATAAACTTACTCCAAAAAAAGTTCTTGTAACTGGCCATAAATTACTCAAATCGTAAGTCCATAACTTCTTATCAAAAGCATCTATTGCGCAATATATTGAAAATCTTTATTTTAGGAATAGTTCATCGAGTCGTTCATCTTCAACTAACAAGAAAATGCTTATGGTTAATATTAATGGTGTTTTATATCGATCAACAAGTAATAAACTTGAAAAGAATTCAATTTCTCCGAACAAGAAGACATCATCGTCAACATCAAATGAAAAGTTGCTAATTATTCGAGGTCAAAAGTTCGTCTTAGATTCATCCGGTACCAAACTTAAACGTGATAATGAGAATGTTAAAGATCTATCAAGGATTGATATTGGTGGACTTACTTACAAGAAAAAGGTTTCAAATGGTTCATACGAAATTGACAATAGCCATCAAGTCAGAAATCATCTTGTATTGGCTAAAACAAAGAGCATAACACTTCTTCAGCGTGGCAAATTGCAAATTACGAATATGATTTGTCCAGTTTATCGTCGTCTTGGCAAGTGCTTAGCTTATACAAATGGACGATGTCCAAAAGTTCATGATCCACGTTATGTCATTGTCTGTCCAAATTTCATCAAAGGATCGTGTACAGTTGAAAAGTGTCTTTTGTCACACAACGCAAATCTTCATAAAATGCCAGTCTGCAAATATTATTTAAAAGGACAATGCCTGAAAACTAGAGAAAATTGTTTATATCTTCACAAAAAGCTAACTGATGGAACTAAACTTTGTGCAGAATTTGTTAAGGGTTATTGTCCATTAGGCGAGGATGTGAGTAGCTTAATGAATTTAGTTCCTTTATTGTCTATGAAATGTCTTCTTTTTAGTGTAATTTACTGCATGATTTTCCTGAAAACGTTAACAAGAAGTATTCTTATGTACGGAAGAAGAAAATTGAAAGCGGCAAGAGTCAGAAGGAAGTTCCAGTTCCATCAAATACTCCAACTACACCACCACCATCATCAGATGCTCGATATTTTGAAGAATCTAGTTCATCGTTACAAATTATCCAAAATATCCCGAAGATTACAAAGACTGCTCCTTTATTGCCAGACTTCATCAAAATTTAGCTTTGGTTCCGTTAGATTTAACAGAATATTTCTGTGATTTTTATTTTTTTGTCTATTTTTTTACGCTTCTTTATCAGATGGACGTTAGGGTAAGTAGCTAATAAAATTTTAATTGCCCGTAAATCCACTAATCGTTGATATTTTAATGAAAAGAGCTTTATAATGCCAATATTTAAATTAATTAAATAATATAAAAAATAAAAAGAAAATGATTTATTTCCAAAAAACAAAAAAATTTCAAGACTAGACTAAGTTACTTCCTTCATTTATGAGTCAATCTCCAATTGTTTGGATGATTATAAGTCAACAGAATTGGTAAATGTAAATACAAACTGATGTATTGAGTTCCAATATTTAAAGAGACAGTTATCCATTCCTGCAGCCATTGAACCATTTCGTCATGTGGTAAACTTACAGGATTTAATCCACGCAAATAGCAAGCATTCGTTAAAGCATCAATTGATAAATTGTGTACACCACCTTCATTTTTTATCGCCAAATCCATGTTATGCATCATATAACAGTGCTCAGACAGTCTTACTCGTTTTAAATAAAAGGTATGAATGCCATGAAGCTTACAGAGTTGTGTCTAGAATTAAGCATAAAATATTACAATCAGAATGTGACAATTAATTGTCAATTAAGGTACTAACTAAATGAGATGATGGCAAACTGTCGATATGGTACGGTCTGTGTAGAAAAATATCTTTAATTGCAATAATTTCACTCGATGATGGATGTAATCCACTGCCTAAAAGTCCTAATAAATAGTTAAATTCTTTATGACATGGTGATAGTTTGGTCGAATCGAGTTTCTCTTGTAATCTCCGAAAAATCTTTTTATTGTAATATGTTCGATCTTTGAGGTAAAGTTCTTGGAACTCGACTCGTTGTTGTAGATTCCAAAAATGTGATGTTAAGAACGTCCGAGGATACATGTAACTGAAAGGAATTTCACAAATTAATTTCATAATTTATGATGAAATTTTAATGGAACTTACGCAATCGGAAATATCACATAATTGGCAAATGGTAGAGCAGCAATAAGCAAGACTGGTGCTACTTTCATTATGTCTTTTGGAGTTTGATGCATTAATTCCATTTCCTTTCTTGTTAATGCTTTTAATCCTTTGCTATTGGATATTGCTGTAATTTTAAAGAATTTTTTCATATCTCCATAGAACTCCTTCATGCCAATCATGAATACACGATAAACGTGCATTGCCTTTGGAAAATTCTTTTCCAGTATCTTATCATAATTTTGGACATAATCAAAGAATCTTGTAAAGAAATATAAACGAACATTTTCACGGCTGTATTTCTTAGGTCTCTCGGTTGGATCAACTAGAGATTTCACTTCTGACACCTTTGGCTTATTATCACTGTTAATTAGAAGATATATACATAAAAATTATTGAAAAGAATATATTACTTAACAGGTTTGGTACAGGGTCAATCAATTGATCGCTGTTTGATCGTGATCGGTGATCGTCGATCAGATCGACAAATGATCGAACGATCAATTGATCGATTCGATCAAACAATGTTTTATGATCGAATGATCGACGATCAATCGATCATATTTTGAGAAAAAGATCGATAGATCGTTGATCGACTCGATCAGTGATCGATCGATCAATTGATCGACTCGATCAGAAAACAAATTTGATCGAGACGATCAATTGATCAACGATCAAAATTTTTCTTTGATCGAGGCGATCAATTGATCGATCGATCACTGATCGAAAAATGATCGCACGATCACGATAATTTTCTCATAATATGATCGATTGATCGTCGATCATTCGATCAAAAATACCGATCAATTGATCGTCGATCAAACGATCGTCGATCAATGATCGAATGTTCGAAGGTGAAAAAAAATATAAATTAATAATCAATAAATAATAATAAAAGTTCCTTTTAAAAGGAGTAAATCCCTTCAAATTTTTTAGTTCATTTAGTAGAAAGAAATTTAGCTCTTAATTATTTTTTTTTTCTAAATCATAATATTATATTCATTCTTTTCTTTAAAAAACTATTAGAAATTAATATACATTGAATCAAATTTAAAGGAAATTCTGTATGGAAAGATCCTATTAAAAATTTGAACTTCTTTTTTTCTAGTAAGTTTTATTTGATGCTCAGAATTAATATGGTTCTTATTATAAATAAAAATAATATTTTGTGTGTTTACAAAATAAGGTGGAGAAAAAAAATTAGCGTAAATAAAAACAGATTATACCTAAATATTACACATTAAACTATACATTAAACTGTACACTATTAACAAAAACTAAGATTCGAACGAAAATTAAGATTCTACAATAAACATTTTGGATTCTAAAAGTTTTTTCACTATTAGCAATAGGTATTTTCATTATTATAATTTTAAATCTCGTTTAATTTACAAAAATATATTATATTGTATGCAATAGTTTCTTGAAATTCTCTTCTAAGAAAAAAGCGTTACCGTTTATGGTCACAAATTTGTAATTTTTAAAAAAACTTGTAGTAAATAATGCTTGACTAATACAGTGTGAGAATTGTATTTCAATTTTATTTCCTAATTTTTGGAACATTTCGTTTAATTTGTATTGAAAACGATATCAAACAAGAAAATGTTGCTTTAACCAGCACAAATTTGAGATTCAGTTAGCAAATTTGAGTTCAAACTTGAAATTTAATTTAGATAATGCAACCTACAATACTTTAATTTTAAAAATTCTCGTTCAAGACATTTTTTTACAGTACTCTTATGATCATTGATTAGATTTAATTTATTTATTAATGTTTATCGATCATTAAATCAATTTTTCGATCATTTATCTGAAATTTGATCGAAAATCGATCAAATGATCGATGATCGACCGATCAATGATCGATCGATCAATTGATCGCCTCGATCAAAGTAAAAGTTTTGATCGTTCGATCAATTGATCGTCTCGATCAAAATCATGTTTTGATCGAATCGATCACTGATCGAGCGATCAAGGATCGAAATTGATCGTACGATCACGATCTTTTTTGATTTTTTGATCGAATGATCGATAAAAAATTCGATCAAAATCGATCAACTGATCGACGATCGTTTGATCGTCTCGATCAGAAATGATTTTGATCGAGGCGATCAATTGATCGATCGATCACTGATCGATTTTTGATCGTATTTTGCGATCACGATCATGTCGATCACGATCACTGATCGTTGACTGTCCCTGGTTTGGTACCTAGAAAAATTTACACGTAATTTTTGAACAACCGGCACTTGTCTTATAAATCTATGCTGTCGATATAAATTCCTAATCAAAACTATAGACATTTTTATAACAATTACTCTATAACTCTGTTTATTTACTGCATAATTTGGTTTGTTTTTGTTTCTAGCTATATTTTACTATTTTCATTACAAGTTGATTTCGTTAATTGAAAGAAAAAATAATTTAAATTTAAAAATTATAAAACCGTTAAAATAACGAAATTCACACGTGCTTGGAAACTTGGAAAATGGAAAATCTCTCAAAAAGAATTCGAGAAAATGTGTTTTTGGGAAAACTCAACCAATAAAAAAATTTTCAGTTCGTGATTAGCATCGTAGTAGTAAGGCCGCACAAAAACCAAATTAAATTTGTGCAAATTAAAAATTCAACAAAAATTACTTTAAAATGTGTGAAAAATTGAGAATATTGAGTGAAAATCAACAGCTAATAATGTGAAAATTCTAATTGATATTAAATATTTATGATTTCCACCATATTTTAAATTAAAAGTGTGAGAAATAGGCAATAAAAAAGTTTGAGAATGAACAAATTTTTGTGTAAATGAAAAAAACCACAAAGGAATAAAGTGAAATGAAATTGAGATAAAAAAAATGAGAATTTAATTTTCTGCACTATGTAAATGAATCACGTGAAAACAAACAATTATAGTACTATGTGAGAAACATTTGAGTTTTGCGAATATATCCAGTTGAGAGCAGTGAAAAGAAAGGGAAAAGAAGAAAATAGAAAAGAAAATTTTCTTAAAGTTCATATGTGAAGAAAAAAAAAAGTCATAACAAATTTTCAATCATTCAGTCAGTGAAAATAACAAGAGGAATCATTTGAAATGGATACAATTTTTTTAGACGACGATCATTTTGCAATTTCTGGTAATATTTTTTTTAAACATTTTATTTCATGCCAAACTTGTTGAAGAGCACACGAGGAGGGACTATACTGACACTAAATTCATTTTACTTGATTATCATAATTTTTCTCTTCGCCAGACAGAGCATATAATAAAGAAGAAAAGTAGGAAAAGTGAAGTAAAAAAAAAGGAATGATAAGGTAGAAGAAAGGAAGAGAAAGTAAAAATTATTTCTGACAGGTCGAGCGTTACAGAAACTTTGTCTGGCGTTGTTTTTGTACATTTTTTTGACATAAGAAAAGGTTTTCTTTGGAAGAAAAGTTATTTTTTTATAAATAGAATAAATTTTCAATGTGTCAGTTTGTTGATATTATCAACAGTTTTTCATACTATTCAATAAATATTGTCATGTTAAAGATAATTTGCATTCGTGTTCTGTTGTTCAAAGTTTTTTTTTTTGGCACAGAATCGAGATTGTCTTCGTAAAGTGTTGAACGCTTTTTGCTGATAGTGTAGGATCTTTTAGAATCAACAGTGTTTTCATGCTCAATTTGCCAAATGATGATTTATAGAGTATTATTTTTTTTGCTCTTAATGGTGTTATAGTCTATCGAGTGACATGATTTCGAAAGAATTATTTTTAAAGAAATTTATTAATAGACAGGGGAAAGGTTATTTCTTTATCAGTGGCGTAGTCAGGGGTAGATGAATAGTTATTATTCTATTTTTGAAAGATCAGTCATAATTAGGGATTCAACTTCAAAAAATTTTAAATTTTATTAGGGGTCGTTAACTTATAACTTTCAATTTTTAAGGAAGAGGAGGGTCTAAGGCTTTGTAATACTGGGGGTCTCGATTTGAGTAACTGTTTGATTCCGGAAAAAAATCTATTCTAATCGAAACATATGGAAAATGACCGCTAAAAAAATAAAATTTAAATTTTTATATGGGGTTAGTTACTCAAGTTGAAATCACTCAAATCGAGTCTTGAACCAAATCGAGATCCACAGTAGTGGCAGAGGGACTGAAAAAAATTTTTTTGATGATCTTCATAGGCCGTTGATAGGGATCGCAGTGCCTCTAGCTGGTCATGACAGCTCACACTTTTCGTTAGACATTGGACTACGTTTTCGTGCTGAAAGATGCACTATTGGCTATATTGGAACCTTATTTGTCATTATTATTATTATTATTATTATTCATAGGCCGTTCGTGAGCCGAACGTTCGCTTTTTAGGAGGGAGGGGGTCTAGGAATTTGTAACAGGCCAAACAAAAGAAAAAAATTTTCATACAAAAAACCTAACAGGGGGGGGGGGGGGTCTAAAAAGTCACTTTTGCGTAACCTACTAAGTGATCGACTTCATATGAGCTCTTATGGATTTTTTTCTTCAATTTCAAAGACTAATTTATTGTGGCGTATATCATAAACATATCAACTGATACATTTCCATCATTCCTAATTCTTTCATATTGAAAATTTTCAGGAATCACAATTCTAACGATCCAGCTAATTTTCTTCTTAATTGCGGCAATTTTCCAACTGGATAAACTGACAGATTTTGCAGGCGGAATTAATTTCATTATAGTCGCTCTCCTTACATTCTTTTTAGGTCAAATAAATCGTAAAAGTAAGGTGAGTTTGAAGAAAAGAAAAAGGCATGAAACATTTTCTTGTGAAATTCGATTGGCAATTTTATGTCAAATCAATAAAATGATTTTCGTTCTCAAAAGTTCTTGCAATTTGCAGTCTCGCATTTCCTTTTTAAATTTCAAGGAAATTTCCAATCATTTAATTTTCATTTAACATGGTTTTTCACAATAATTATCGATAAATTTTCATGGGAATTTGCAAGTGTTGCAGTAAATAGACTGAAAATCACAAAACGATCAATCCGGATTGTTTGCGTTCAATTTAACTTTTTTTTTGTTTTATGAATAATTATAATTAAACGACAGAATAAAAATCAGGAAAAAACTGACGGATAAAAATCCTGAAATATTTGCAATTCAAATTTTATTATTCCTTGAGACTCATAAACCTTTATGAAATATGCATTTTTCTCTTCCTAAATCTCAGTGAAAAACTTGAATAATTTAAGAGCTTTTAATACTCACTTAAGGAAAAAGCTTCTTCACTCAACAAAAAAAAGCATTTTTTTTACTTCTCAACAAAAGAATATTCAACAAAGCTTTTAAAAAGTTTTTTTTTTCTTGTTCGCAAAATGAAAGAATTCTTGATTTTTAATCACCTCAAATTTTTCATCTCGAGACCCGACATGACATAAAAAACTAACAACAAAAAGCCCTGCAATAAGCAAGAAGGTTGAAAAATAATCTCTTAAAATATGTTGAACAACAAAAGTTTCGCTTAGTTTGAGAATTGAAAAAGCTAGATTTACCTACTCATCTTTTTTTATAGATTGCTCTTTTCAAAATTATTTCAAAGGCATCATCATCATCATAGAATTTTTTTTTAAAAAAAATCTCTAACAATGTCATCATTAGGAGGGACACTTTCGAGCATATTTCTAAATTAACTTTTTATATCCATCCATTTTAAATTGCTATATATATGATGATTATATCAAAAATCAATAAAATTTTGTTTTCACTTTAAAATTAAAGAGTGAAAACTTTTCTTTGTTAGTATTAAAAATTAAAGTACAATAGAAAAATCTTAATTTAAAATTAAAAAATAAAAAAAAAATCATAAAAAATACCAAAAATTAAATAAAATAACTAAGTAAAGAAAAAAAATTAAATTAACAAATGATAAGAAAGACAGTATATAACATAATTAAGAATTAATGTATTGGTTTCGGTAATTTATGTTTTGCACGAAAACCCAGTGAATTATTAAAAAAAAAATAAATAAATATACATGTTGATAGGTATTTAAAAATTATCAAAACTATTCGAACATATTTAACCATATTTAATAAAGCTTACATCTCAAAAACAAATTGAAAAAAATGTCTCTGTTATTCTCTCAAGACCAATCCTTTGTGCACTCTTTTAATCTGCAGTCATTCAGTTTCTACAGCTCTTCAAGACATTCAAGACATTTTCTAAAGCAGCATCATATTTCATGTCAATTTCTCTTCATAAATTATGAAAAAGTTCTTTATGTCTACAGTTTAATTTCGTTAAAACGTTGTGAGAATTCGAAGATTAAATCATATGTCTCTGCATTAGAACAGAACAGTCTTTAATTCAAGGAAAGCTTTTTCATTTGCTTGATGATAAAATGTTTCAGTGTGAATTTTTCTCTTTTAGAATTATTGAGTAATTCACAAGTAATTCATTTACATCCCCAAAGATTTGTGCAACATTAAAGTTTAATAAAATTGAAGTCATGTTGAAGAGTTCATAGAATACTTAAAGGCAAAATTAATATCAAATGTACTGAACAATCAGGAAGGCAAAAAAATTCTTCCTGTCATGCTGGATGGCATGTTTCTGTGTTTAAATATATTCAAATTACTTCAAAGTGGTTTAGTATTCAAAACATGCATTTACTCAATGTATACACGATAGAATAGTTTATAATAATAATAACAACAAGTCTTGTAGAAATAGATACTATGGCACATGAAAGTGCGAAAGAGATGGAGAAGAGAAGTAGTAAAGAATTTTAATCAAGTATATTGCAACATATTCTTCCTTCCTGTACATGCTGATTTTTGAGGATGATATTCTTCATACAATTTGCATCAGAGTATTAATATTATGATATTTCCACTTTGGATATTTCATTCCTCAACAAGCACATGATGTATGTAGGAAGTCATTTTATGAGTAAACAGAAATAAAATAAAATTTGTGAAAATTATTGAATTCATTGATTGATTGAATTGATGCAATTTATGAAAATCCAATTAAAAAGTATTAAACGAATTGAGCTTTAAATCATGAAATTCTGATGAGAACTGTTCACCTTATTAAAACGTGGAATAATTTAAAAATTATAATGTCATAAAAATAATTGAAAATTGTGTTGGGAAAAGTTTTCAACAGAAAAATTTCGATGCTGAACACATCCACAATAGAGATGAATACGACAAAAAAGATTGACAAGGATGGAAAGGATTTTATCAAAAACTGTGAAAAAAATGCCATTTTTTACGTTGTTAGCATGTTCTAGAAACCCTAGCACATACAGAATCACTTCCTATCTCGATGTAATCATACAAGCTTCTCATCTTTTGTATGCGGTTAATGTCATAAGTTTTATTCATCCTTTTTTTTCTACATTCATCTATCAGAAGCTACACTCATAGAAAAAAATTTACTAAACTTTTGTAATTTGTATGCAAATTTTAACCAAATGTTTGTTAAAATAGCGTTTACAAACTGTTTGGTTAAATTTAACCAAATTTTTGGTTATTTCAAATTTTTAACCAAAAATTTGTTATTTTTTAGTAAACTAAAAAATTTACAAAAATTTTACAAATTTTTTGGTTAATTTAACCACAAAATTTGTTACTTTGGTCACCCATCTAATTTTGAAATGAATTTTTTGTTGCTTAACTTCCGTGTCCCGAAGATTTTCCGCTGATCTAATTCTTATTAATTTTTGTTTATATTTAAAATGACTTTAAGCATATATAAATTACGAATTATTAATATTATCGTAATTATGCATTTATTAATTGATGATTTATTAAAACTTTAAAGAGCAAGAAAAATATAAAAAAAAAATTTTAATTCAAGTGGCATCATTAATTTTTAAAGCATTTAAAATATAAAAAATTGGTAACAAAGTTTTGGTTAAATTTAACAAATTATTTTGTTAAATAAATTTAGAAAAATCGGATTTACGCATTTGTTACTTATTTTTATGACCAAATTTTTAGTGGAAACATTTTATATATGAATAAAAAAGAGTATAAGATTGAGCAAACATTGAAATGATTCATTTAATAAATAACAAAAAATTTAGTGAAATTAACAATTTTTTTGGTAAAATTTTTAACCAAATATTTTGTTGAAAAAAAAAGTTCTCATATAAATTTAACCATAAGTTTGTTGAAGTCGATTACCAACAAAATAACAAAAAGTCTGGTTGATTTTTTTCTATGAGTGTAACAATGTAATACATTTCAATTTACCAGAGCTGAGAAAGTCGACAAGAATGCAGTTTAGTTAGGTTTCAAATTGAATTGTTGTTGAAAGTCGAGTACATCTACGTCAATATGAGTTTTTATATATTGAAAAAACCGATCAAACTAGAAAAAAAAAAATATCGAAGGTTGGATTTTGTCTTCTTTTTTATTTAAACCTAAAATTATCACACTTACAATGTTGCTATCCATAAAATTGCTTGAATATCCTATTTGTTTAACAACAGAAAACATACAATTTCAGCACATTGAGATCCTTTTTTCATTGTGTAAGATTTCAATTTTTTTTTCTGTTCCATCAAAAAGAATGAAAATTATTTTGAGGAACAAGCATTTTTTTAACAAGTCTGTTGAATACTGAATAAAAATTTGTTAGCCTTTTAAAACCACTAATCTCATAAAGTCGACACTGAAAATGATGATGCCAGATTTGGCTGAATACCAATGTCAACTTGGTATCAACAAGTGTTCGCCATAAGTCACACAGCACAAAAAATAAAGTATTAAAAGAACGTGCAAATTAAACAAAAATATTCAGCAATATTCAATCTCAGTTTATCATTTTTTGTGCATGTTAAGCATTAAAAATTGATAAGCGTAAAATTAAATATTGAATTGTGTCAAGGGACGCAGAAACCAGAACAATAATTTATGAAAATTAATAATATTTTAACCTTTACTGATCAATTGTATTGACAAAACTTCATATTCAGGTGAGCAAGCTCATGCACTATATACGTAAAGATATTTTTTGCATAAATATATTTTCATTATGTTCAATTCATAAAGTTCAATATGGATTTTCAGTGAATCGTTTTTTATCACGTTTTATTTTCACTTCCAAAAGAAAAATCAGAGTGAAGATAGAAAAAAATTTTCAGCATGAAAAGATTTCAATATTCTTCAAACGACATGTTTCAAAGGAATTTAATAATAAGTAGACAAAACAGATTTCTGTACAAACATCCACAAACATCTTTTCAAAACCAAAATCGTCTGTGAAAATCATTCACGGTTGAGGAATCACCATGAATAGCTTAAGCTTCTACTTCCTTTAACAAACTGCTTTATTTTTCAATAATTTTCTTCTCTCGTTCATTTTCTCTCTATTGGATTTATTGTTATATCCAGTTATAACAAGATTCACAACTCTAGTGCAAAGCTTTTGAATTGGTTCAAGTGCTGAAAAGTCTTGATGTGATTTAAATTTTCGTATGCTATTTTTTTAGTTGATTTTTATCTTTTCTAAATTTCTCATTTTGCTGATTTTGTACCAAAAAAAAATAAAAACGATGTTTTGAGTAAATTTTCGAGTAAACTTAAGAGAACCTTTAAGAGATAATAAAATCTCATCCTTTGAACTTTGTAAATTTGAATTACTTTTTTAAAAGGTTGACTTCTAATCTCAAACAGATTCAATTGTAATCCTTGAATATTCAAGAAGTGATCTCAAACATCACTATTCTGTTTATAAATCAAGCACTCTACCAACAACCTTTTATTATAAGTAAAAATCATTCAATAACCCAATCATCACCTCATCCTTTCCATCGCCTTTGTCTACATTCAATCGAGATATTTTTAGTAGCTAAAAGGCAATAAATGAATGGAAAAAGGGATTCTGAAGGTTAATACTAGAAACGAGTGAGCTCGTGAAATATCAAAAATCAATAAATGCATCATTTAATTTTATTTCATCCATACATAACATCATAATGTCGTAAAGTACACGCTATCGAACGTACTGTAAAAGCATATTCAACATGATGGATAATAAATTTTACAAACATAATATACACATGCATGCATTGAATAGGAAATATGTATAGACAAAACGCCTGATGAATACGAAAATAAATTTTCAATGTTCTGATGACGATGCCGATGATGATGATGGTTGTAGAGAAAAAAAATGGATGTAATGTAGAAAAGGAGCGAAAAAAGGTGAATTTTGCAAAGAAAAGAGAAAGCTTTTGCAAGAGCTTTTGATCTGATACTGAGTCTGACAACAAATAAAGGAAAAATAGAAAGAACGAATAATAACAAATTGCAAATAAATTTATTGCCATTTATCCTATTATTAACTGTTGCCATCGTACATTTCAAGTTGAAAATATAATTTATTATCATCTTATTTTACGATTATAGCACTATGATTCGAGGCAGCTGATGGTGACGGTTTTTGTGTGCTTATGGGGAGCAAGATTATCAGCATATTTGTTATATCGTATTATTAAAATTGGTAGGGATAAGCAATTTGAAGATAATAAGAGAAATGTTATACGATTTGCAATATTCTGGACTTTTCAGGTAAATTGAATTTTTTTACTTTTGACTTTTTTTCTTCTTAAAGAAAATTATTTATAAAGCTTAAAGGTCATAAAAAGGTAGATTTTGCTCTGTAGCCTTAGAGATTTTTCACAAAAGGCCATCCCAAGTGACAAAACTCACATTTTATTTTAAAACATTAATAGATTTTGTCACATTGTAGCCCAGTGGAACAAAACTTATTCTTGTTGCCTTTTTATGGCACACTGTCATAAATTAAGATTATAATAATTTTTTGCTGTTGCTTTAATAATTATATCCTGTTGCAAATAAAGAGAAAAATTTCCGCAATATTTCTCATTCAATAAATTTGATAATGTCACATGCCAATCTTTTTTTCTCGTTAACACAATACAGGCTGTTTGGGTTTTTATCGTTTCACTGCCCGTCATAATTGTCAATTCACCACGTCACTCACAACCGAATGCACCAAGAACAATGACTCCACTCGACTCGACTGGCAGTGGAATGTTTATTGTCGGCTTGTTAACAGAAACATATAGTGATTTGCAAAAGTTTTCCTTTCGTCAAGATCCAGCGAATCAAGGAAAATTTTGCAATGATGGTAAGTTTTCAAATGATTTATCATCATAAATATTTCTGTATCATAAAAGTTTATCCATGAGTTTCCTTGTGTTTTATTTTAAAACTATAAATGGGCATTAAAAAGTTTATTGAAACTTGTGAAAAGGATCAATTTAATCATTAAAGTTACATCTACAAACTTTTGAATTTGGATTATTTAAAAGCTGCTTAATTGCCAATCAAAAAAAAAATGTTCTGAATAAATTAAGGAAAATCAGGAACTAAAATCTAACTTTCGTTATTTGAAAAAAAGGAAGGCAATTTTATCTTCTTTTAGTTTCATATTGTTAAGCTTTATTTCCCACAAAATTTTTATAGTTCAAGTAATGATACCTTAATAGCCCAATTTACAAACCAACAAAAATAAAATAAAAAAAAAATCGATGAAAAATTTAATTGAACTAACCACGATTTATTTTTTTTTCCCTGTTGCATCTACTTCTCTTCGCCGAAAGGTTTGTGGAAAATCAGCCGTCATCCAAACTATTTCGGTGAAATAATTTTGTGGTGGGGTATTTTCGTTATCTCACTGAATGTTATTAAAGGAATCGAATGGATCGCAATTTTATCGCCAATATTTACAACTTTAATCATTCTATTCTTGAGCGGAATTCCAGTACGTGAACGTGTTTCTGATGAGAAATATAAAGAGTAAGTCTTACTCAAATTATTTGCCTTCACTCCCAAGATAAATTTGATGCGATTTAAGAGCATTTGTTAATGTATAGTGTTTATTTTTCCTTATTTCCTTCCATCGCTCGATGTTATCATATTACAGAAGCTTAGAGTATCGACGATACAAATTCTCTACATCTCCATTAATACCCATACCAACAGCAATTTATATGGAAGTGCCGAGGGCATTAAAATTTATTATTTGCTGTGAATATCCTCTTTATGATTCATATAAAATTACAAAAACGGATTCATCATATGGTGCAGGCTCTATGTCGATGACACACTCATACTCATATCAACATCACACATAGCAAAAGACTGGTGGTAATGTATATGGTGTGACTTCAACGGGAGCAGGCGGAATTAGCGGTAATACTAACAAAAAATCAGCTTCGTCAACGGCAGTAGCATCAACATCTTCTTCCACACATCATCATCATCACCACCATCATCATCATGAAGGTCATCAACAAAAAAATAGCAGCGGTGGTATCGTACCATCATCTTCTCGACAGCCATCTACGTCACATTATCGTGACATGTATGAAGAAATTCATGTGGACAATTCGCATCATGCTCAAATAACTACAATTTTGTGATCAAATTTAACGATAATAATGCGCAAGTAGGGTAAAAAATCTAAAATTTCGGATGATTTAATTTTTCGGATGATGTTGAAAAAACCAAAAATAATATTTTTTGGCAATCTGCTTCTATTAAAGAAAAAAATAATGGTGCAAAAGTATGAAGCATTCCATTAGGAACTAATATTTTTCAACTTTTGGCCCTTCCAGTCAAAGAAGGCTTCAAAAATTGGCAATTACTCCTCTCCATACAAATTTCAATAAATTTTCAAACATAAAAAAATTATGCTTTTGGAAATGCCAGATATACAAAATATGCCTTATTTGATGGCAACACTTACATTCTTAATTTTTCTTTTTAGTTGGTCTGAATTCATTCAGTAATTAATTAGAAATTCTCACTTTACTAAACCTCAAATTTGAATTTAATTTTTCGGATGAAAATTTCCGAAAATTTAATTTTTCGGATGGTCTTTAATCGTAATTGTCATTGACAAATTTCATATTTTATTTGTAAACAAAACAAAAATAATTAATTTTTTTTGGATAGAAATGCTATGTTTATGCTTCAAACTACTTCAAACTTCATCTTTTGAGAAATAATTAAATAATGGATGCCTAATTATATCCCATGAATGCCATTTAAAACTTTTTCAGAGCATCAATAAGAGGATTAATATGCCAAGGTCCTAAATTAAATGTCTGTTGCAGTATCCTTGACTTGATATATCTTTTTGGTCTTTTAAACTTTTAAAATCTAAAAGTGTAGCAGAATTAAGCATGTAGGGGTGAATTTTCATATCAAGTGAGAATTTTTTATTAGCATTAACCAGCAGGAACAAAAATGATTTTTAAGCCTTTATTTTATTATTGTTTATTTAATTAAATTATTTTTCAAAAACGTAAATTTCAAAAAACAGAATATTCTGAAATAGAGACATCACAAAAAATCAGAATGGCTGTTTACAGTCATGTACATGTTCAAAAATACAGCAAATATTATCATAAACATCAAGCATGACAAAAATGTGTTTTAAATTCTGGTTTCATCACAGTATGGTACTGTATAAATTCAAAGATGTTGAAATTGTTCATACATGATGCCTAATTTGGCCATAAAGTGCTGAAATTAATTAATTTGCTTCCCAAAAAATTATTGTTTACAAAAATAACAATTGAAATTTTCCAAAGATTGCTGTTAAAAAATCATCCGAATTTTTAAATTTTTTCATCCGAAAAATTAAATTTTCATCCGAATTTTTAAATTTCAACTTTGAAGAGACTTTTTAGTAACTTTCTGGAAGTGAAGACTTAATATGAGGATTGAAAATGAAACTTGCTATGTCATAGAACAAATGTGTTTTAGTTTGGAATTTGTGGAATCAACGGTTTTAAAGAATTCTTCATATACATTTTTCATGTGTTGATTTTTTCAAAATCATCCGAAATTTTAGATTTTTTACCCTATTATGATATAAAAAAAAATTATTAATTAATTTAAACTTTAAATTAAATATGAAAAGATTATTTTAATAGGAAATGAATAATCATGTTGTTTATATTATAAAGTTGAATGTTTTTTATGAAGAATTAAATTAAATTAAATTAATTGCGAGAAGAGAAAAAAATAGCAAAATTTCCTAATGATTGAAATAAAAGGAGCAAAACTTTAGTCATATCCCAATTGGAAGTGTTGCGGTATTCTTATTATCATCTGTATGAGAACCTTGTTAAATATATAATATACCTTTTTACGTAGTGTTTATGTACGCATCGCTTGCCGTATATAACGCAAATTTATTTCGGCATGAAGAAAACATTTTGAAGGCGTAGATACCTGAAATCTTACGATTTCAGTGTGGGTTATGATTTTTTGAATGCTCCTTTAAATTCTGCTTCATAAACCGGCAATACTGATTTTTAAAGTTATTTCTTCAAATTTTTTTTATTGAAATTTAATTTCTCCTCGATTTTAAATCATCTCTAGATATATTGAATATCTTACGGATTTATTAGACTAGCTCATACATAAACGGAAATTCATATTCATTGCTTCGAGAAATTTCATTATTCAATTCGATCTATGAAAAAAATAAAATAAAATAAAATAAAATCTTGATATAGCGTAATTTGAAGACACAGTTGTGTCTACGCCTTAGGACAAAAGAAAAACAAAATAGGAAATTTAATTGAGAAAAACGTGTTCAGAATAAATTCAAGTTTAATAATAATACATATACATATACATGCATATAAGATGTTATTATCATTATTATATTGAAATAAGAATTATATAAACTCAGCATGAAGAAAATGGAAAAGCATTTAAAAACAGAATAGAATGTTCACATAACAACTTTCAAATTACATTCATGTTCCCATGCAATCTATTTGAGTTAGCTCGATTAATACATCTCAGTGTAAACAATGTAGCGAGTAAGCGCATTTTCTAATAGGAAAGCAAACAAAAGTAATTGAACGTACAGAAGTTAAATACTATTTTGCATCCTCTTGCATGTTTTCTGCAGAATCATGAGTTCATTTCATATGTAAATGTTTGTTTTGTTTTAACCAAGATAAATATATTTAATGCTGATTAAATTAATTAACTGAGTTTTAATGAAAAAGTTTATCTTGTATTTTTTTTTTAAATCAAGCAAGGCTGAAAATATCCTTTGACATATGTCGTCAATTTATAAAGGCTTGAAAATTTGCATCTATTTGAGGCTTTTAGCTTAATTTAAATTCTTTATATATTGTACATAACAGTCACATGAGTTTGAACTATTCTATACATTATAAATAAAGGCAGACGATAATTTCAAACTTGAGAATCTAAATATTTTAAATTAAATCAAATTGAATTTATAAATTTTCATCAATTCAAATAAATTTTTTATATTAAGTGCAATATAAATATTTTGATGAATATATGAAACCGAAAATGTTCAAACTTGGCCGTATGTATGATTATTTTCAACTATATGATAAAACTCTGTTGAATATAAATGGCATATAAAATTAGCAACAAAATATACAACAATGAAAATAGCAAGAGTATATATACAAGCCCACATTCCACAGATCGCGGTTGCTTCTTTCTAATTAGCAGATTTTCATATTTGGATATTATGGTGGAATGTTTGCACTTGTGTATAATAACGTATCATGTCCTTGGTCTTTGTGACACATATAAGAATGCCAATTCAGCTCATGCTCAAAATTGCTCAAATTTTCGTCTTTTTAAAGTATTATTACTTGGTGCATTAAAATGTTTTTAAGATTGAAATAAATTCTCACATTCTACATATTTTTTTAAAAGTCTAAAAAAAACTATTTTAAAACATAATGCGCAAAATTTTTATTTTTGTATTAATGAAAATGGTAGCAATGCGAATATGAACTATCAGCAAAAATCTATAGAATACAGCATGCTGCAAATGTTTGCAGAAAGGAGTTGAACAAAAAAATGTTTGCTTGTGTGTTTTATTCTATGCATTGTGAATTAATACTTCCAACTTTAATGATTTTTCTATTTGTAATCTACTAGCACAAAAGAAGATCCATATAAGCATTACTATATTTTTATAAAAAATTTTAAAATATTAACAGTTTATCTAAGTTTTTTTTTAAATGTTTCATTTAATTTAAAATTGCACATACGAAAACTCTTGATATTTTTTTAAGAAGAATCTTTCATGAGAATTGGATGGACCATAAAAGCTTTTTATTCTATGAAATGTTCAACCATCTAGATCGTATCTTGACCTTTTCCTTCTTCATTATATCCTCCATATATCCACTTTGTCAATTTAATCACGTTAAGAACTTTCATATAACAAAATATAGTATTTCCCAGAAAAAGAGAAAATTTATAATCTTTTTTATGTTCACGTTAAATAGATAGTGAATGTGTCTTTGTCTGTATGTGTACAATCATCTTCATCCTTCATATTAAATTCACCGTCATATCAATGTTTAACCTTGAGAGTCTTTAAAACATGAATAAATAAAGAATGATATCTACAATAAAGTTAACAAAGAAAATAAAAAACAAAATGAGATACAACACTATGCTGTACATATATTCTTATGTTCATTATTCCTGTCATTTTAGAGCTAGTCACATATTCACATAAAGTATTGTTATATGTTTCTGATAATGCATTCTTGTTTTAATTTTGAACAGATGAATGTTAATGCACATGAGTAAAAATGAAAGCAGTGCAAGGTGGGAGGGGTCGTTCACTTAGTACGTTACACAAAAATATGACTATTTAGACCCTCCCCCCCCCCTCTTGTTATGTTTTTTGTATGAATTTTTTTTTTGTTTGACTTGTTACAAAATCCTAGACTCCTAGACCCCTCCCCCCCCCCTTCCCCCTAAAAAACGAACGTACTATGTGAACGGTCTCGTAGGAAATTCAAAAGTTTAACAAGCGACATTACCATTTTTTTAAACTTTAAAATAAAAAAAAAAAAATAGAAATCAAGAGCGATTGTTTTGTAAAAGATGTAGGTAGTTGTGGTACGAACAAAAATCGATATAGCTGCAAGAAGAATTTTTCTGTAATTCCACGATAGTGGCAAATAAAAGAATAGAAAGGAAATGAATTTACGGTTAAAGTGCTTGTTGCAAAAAAGTACATGAATAAAGTTTTTACCATTTCTACAAAAAAAAAGTAGTATAATGTAAAGTATTGCATTGCAATTCTGTTCAATGTGTCGTTATCAGAATCTCTAAATATTTTTTTTTGCACGTTAGTGCACTTAAATAATCCAGAACAGATTTACATACCATAGTAGTAACTTGAATGAAGTTTTTAATCCAAAAAAATGTTTATATGTATACACAAACAGACATACATTCGTACATAAATTTATACTAAAGAGTAAGTAATGGAAAAAGATTTATGGCATGAAACCGTTTTTCAGAAACAAAAAAAGATGAATACATAAAAATTTGAGCCTTATTTCACTTGCATATCCTTTACACAGTGAATATTAAGCATGACTCTATCAAACATTTATCCATTTTTCATTCATTCAGCAAGGATGAGCACAATAATCAAATATTGAGTGAGAAATATTTCCTTCCTTAATTTTTTCTTGTTCTTCATTTTTTTTCAATTTTCTTTCTTGTGCCAAATAAATAAAGCATTTTTTTGAGCTTTCCTTTTCCGCTTGAATTGAATTATTTCTTCATTTTCTTTCTCGTCTGAGACTTTATTCAACATCAAAAAATTGTCTTCTTTTCACACATAATCAAAATTCGTCTAGAAAATAACGTTAGTCATAGATGAGATGAAAAACTGTGCCTATTGTAAGAATATTTTGAAAATATTAGTCGATATTAAATTTATGAACATCATTCTGTTGCCACGTTGATAAATTATTTATTGATTGATTATCTATTAAGAGTTATGCGAATATTATCTATCTATTGTGGCAACTTCAAAGCAAAAAATTGTATAAACTAATAAATTCATAAATGAATTGAGGAAGTATGAATCCGTATGAATAAATTGAGATTAAATGAATATGAATAAATGTTGTTAAAATGAATAATAAGAGGCAAAAGTTGAATATCATCACATCTGCATTTTGTTGCAATTTAATATTTGCATTCTGAATTCTAACCTGCAAACTTTTTGAAGATAACTTTAATAACTATTAAATTAAAGCTTTTAAAAATTAAAAATTTAATTTAAGACACTTAATTTAATGAAATTTTAATTCAATAATGAAAAAGGCATCAAAAGCATTTACCCTGTTTTTTCTTTATAAGCTAGTAGCTTAGTAGAGTAAAAAAGTTGATTTTTTGGCTCCCTAGTAGCTTAGTAACGAGTAGTAGCTTAGTAAAAATCAGAGATCGAAGCCGACTTTTTCGGCTTAACTTATTTTTGCTTCTATTGACGAAATTAAGCCATTTACAAACAATTTTAGATATTATAACTGTTCTTTATATCATAAAATATCATATTGCATAATATTTTCTTAATTTTCATGCGTAATCAGCTCAAAATTTCACTTTAGCCGATTTTAAGCCGATCGGCTTAATTCTCGGCTTAGAAAATTTAAAAGTTAAATTTTGAGCTGATGACGCATGAAAATTAAGAAAATATTATGCAATATGATATTTTATGATATAAAGAACAATTATAATATCTAAAATAGTTTGTACATAGTTTAATTTCATCAAAAAATGCAAAAAACGAAATAAGCCGAAAATGTCGGCTTCGATCTCTGGTAAAAATCCTGTACTAAAACAAAATTTTTCAATTTTCTCAAAAAATTTAAGGATTTATCTCGTAATCTTGATTTTATCTGACTTTTAATGACAGATTAAAGCATAAAATGAAATTAAATTCTCAAAAATTTTTGTCTAAATTTTTTTGTGGTAGTAGCTTAGTAAAGATTACAAAAAAAATTTAGGTTCCAAAAAACTTTACTAAGCTAGTAGCTTAGTAACGAGTGGTAGCTTATAAAGAAAAAACAGGGTAATACTCAAAAAAATCAATATTTTGCCAAAAAGCGTTAAACAAAAATAGAAAAATTACATCCATGAATCTCTTTAAACAAAAATAAAAGAAAAATTTGATTGTCGACAAAAAGTAATTCAAGGAATTTGCCAGAATATCAAATTACTCAGCACAGCATTTTAATTGGAAGATGCTTAATTCTCAAAAGATCAATAATAATATACATTAGTATACAATTTCTGAATCTCTAAAGAGAGTTCAGTCGAAATTAAAGCAAGAGTTAAAGTTTCACTTCAGGCATTTTATTGTAAATTGAGATGATAAGCAATTTGTGATGTTATTGCGTCCTACAATGCAAGCTTCTATTTTTGTCGAATGTTACACAACCTTTTTCCGTCTACCTTCTCAGTTTGTGCTCTATGTACTGAAACAACTTTAAAATTACAGTATGTAAAATTAGAAAAGTTTTGTCAAAACAAAATTGTTATTTTCGAATGCAAATTATAAAAGTTTGTTGGTTTCAATAACACAACAGCAACAACATTCAGATGCCTCTTAATTGATGTCAAAAACTTTCACAATTGACAGACAATTTCTCTCAAAATAAATGGACACAAAATAAAAAATATATTTGTGCAAAATGAATAACTGGATATTCTCCGTAATGAATCAAGCAGATGGATGGATGCTAAAATTAAACTCTATATTTATAAGATTTCAGAACCAAGAAAGCTTTAAGCTAAGAGAAACTCATTAATTTATTTTTTCCACTTCTATTTGAGTGGAGTTAATGAATTACATTTGAAAGATGCTCAAAGAAAAGCGAGGATTAATGAGTCTGATTAGCTTAATCTTTCTTAAAATATAAGATAAAAGAAGATATCGTCGACGAACGGAAACAATAACCCCATTAAATTATTGAAAAAATTACAAAAGTCCTCGTTTATATCGAGGGACTTCAGCGCATTTTTGACGCAGCGATTAGCAATTGATTAAATAGAAAAGAATGTCGAGTTTTAAAACTCTTTTGCTGTTTCTTTAATCATAATGCATTTCAATAATAAGTTTAAAACTAAAGATCAAAACTCCTTTAAAATTGATTTTTATAATGTTCAATGCAAATAATAGCTTCACGATTTACCGGTTTTTTGAAATTCAAAATTTTCCATTAGCGAAAAATTTAAATTTCTGAACACATTCATTATTTTTCAAATTTCTAAATGCACTTATATTTGTTTTGTATGAAAAAATTAAATGTTAATTAATTAAGGTGTATAAAAGAAAAAAATTTAATCCGAAATAACGGTCAAAAAAATTTCAAATTTTTTAACGGTTAGAAAAAATTCAAACTTATCATCAGCATAGCTTTGCCCTGCATTGTTTACATATTTTTTTGAAATATAAAATCGATGAATTAAGCTATTTAATGAGTGTTTTTTGACTTTTCAATATAAACGGCGGGAATAAAAACATTCAATGAAGCTATTAAAACAATTCCGAGCTTGCTACGAAGTCTAGATCAAGAGATAATTGGGACCCGAACGACCGAACGACCGAACGACCGAACGACCGAACGACCGAACGACCGAACGACCGATCAAAGTGCATGATTGAGCTTCCTTTTTGAAAACAAGTTTTCAAAAATGCGCTAAAAAAAAAAAATACTTGTCAAAAAAAATTAATAATGTTAAGCTTTTATCTTTGTATTTGAATTAAAAATTAATTAGCTTCAATATATTAATTGTTATCAAATATCATTAGAATTAAAAATTCAGATCAAAAGTCATAAATATGAAGAAATAATGATGCAGTGAGGAGAAATATTTATTTTGAGGAAGTAAATTTTAATTATCAATTTTTAAATGTCGTGTATGCAAAATGAATTTAATAGAATTTAAATACTGTATATTGTGAAGCTATCACATGGCATGCAAATCATTGCCATGTTACGCAGGGATTTTCTTGAATTGTTTTATTTCAATCAATTCCACTTCCGTACGCAAATGTTCTGATAAAATGTTCAGAGGAAAATGTTCGGAGTTCTAAATACTTCCTTGACAACTGTGTTGCCTTTTAATCTTAAGATGATAATATTTTATTATGATTTGCTTGGATTTATCACAGCATGATTTGTGAAATTTTGATTGCTTGATTTTGACATTAAACTTTGCATTGGAAATGTAAATTATTTAATATAACCAATATCTTCGAGGAATGAGGGATTGTTAGGGATTATAATGGAAATGGTTTGAATCTTAAAGATCCAAATACAGGGACGTTGCCAGAAATTTTTTGAGGGGGGGTTTTGATTTTTTTTTTTTTTTTTTGTATGGAACGAACGAAAAATTTAGGGGGGTTTTGGGATTTTTTTTCTCAAAAATCCCGGCAAATTGAAGAAGTTTTTCAAAAAAAGGGAAAGTTAAAACTCCCGAACCCTCCCCCCCCCCCTGGCTACGCCCCTCCAAAAAAGCTATCCGCGTGAAACTACTTAATATAATCCAAAATGAAGATGAACGGATTTAAAAGAAAATGATAAATTTTATCTGCTTAAGTTCCAAAGCTCTCCTCAACAATTTCTATTTTCTTCTCACTGTAAGCTCTACAAAATTTGAACTCATTCAAAATCACTGCAAAAAAAATTTAAATCAAAGTTAAACATATACATAAAGAATAACTAAACACTAAACTGACTAAAAACTAACAAGTTTAAGATGAAGAGATTTATTATACCTTAAAAATCTATACATATTAAATATATTATATAAAATGTATGTAATGAAAAATGATGTAAGATTTAAAGGAAGAGGTATGAAGTTAAAATAAGAATAATAAAGAGATTATTATGAATAGAAAATATTTTCAAGATTACAAGATACACATTACAATAGAAAAATCTCATTTACAGTGAAACGTGGAAAGAAGAAAATCTCAAATTTCATTTTCATTTAGTGGCAATTTATCCGAAGAATCATGAATCCCACACAAACAAACAAACAAACTCACAAATCTATTGTCTCAAATGCATGTTAATCGTAAATATCATACGACATTTCCAGTCTCATTTTCCAAAGTATATTTTTCTCTCAACTCACATTGACTTTTCCAGTCCGTAAAATAGAAAATTCTCACAACAAATATGAAAGCATGAAGAAGAAGTCAACAGTTATGGAACTATCTCGATAACATCGGTCTAATGTAAACACATTATCAATCATTGTACAAATCATCGACTCATCAGTAATAAGTTAATTATGAACAGTGTGAAATTGCGAGTATTAAATTTCAAAAAAATATTTAATAGCATATAACATTTAAATGGTAAGTAAAGTGTGCTCCTACACTGTTGACAATGAGTTACGATGACATTAAGTGGATAACAATTATAATGCAATTAAATGTTTTGTGCAATTAAAACGCTATCATAAATATTTACGATATTGCGTGCACCAGCTTGTTCATAAAATTTCATGTTCAGAGGATAACATGTTTGATATTATTATGTACGGAGACTATTTTTGTGCATGAATTAATTTTAGATGTGGGATGAGAGATTTCAGCCAAAATATCTTGCCACAATATTTTTTCGGAACTTGTGGCTTTCAATATGTTTGGTGTACTTTTGAAATATAATGCTATATAGAAAATAATGAGTCCACATAATGGCAACAATTCATCTTATTAAATGCATAGTTTTGAACAGTTTTGAGGTTTTGTTGAAAGTTAGATTGACAGATAAAAATTTTTTGGGGGCAATTTTTTTTTTTTTTTTGATTTTGCTCAATAGTTTGTTAATCAAAATATTAAAACCAATAAAATGGCTCTAACTCTTCTCGCTTCCTTTAAAGTTTTTGGCTATGCCATCATCTTGATTACCAAACAAATAAATGTGTACAGGGGCATAAGCAGAAATTTTTCAAGGGGAATGAGGATCAATTTTTTTTGTATGTAACGAAAAATTTAGGGGTGGTTTAGGGATTTTTTTTCTCAAAACCCCTAGCAAAAAATGAAAAAATTTTCCAAAACGAGGGGTGTTAAAACCCCTAAAACCTCCCCCTGGCTTCACCCCTGATTGTATTTGTATGAAGAAAAAATTTAAGAAGGGGTTCTGGCAGGTTTTGGGATTTTTTTTTCTCAAAACCTAACAAATTGAAGAAATTTTCCTTGGCCGACCCCAAACCCCCCTGGCTTCGCCCCTGAATGTGTTTGGTTATTTAAAATATCATCCACACATGAAATCTTAGTAATATAAGCCATTTTGATGATAGATCGATTCATTAATTAAATTGCGTAATTTTGGCTTACAATTTGCTAATATTTAATCATCCTTAAAAATGTTTCAACTTTTTAAATATGTAAATTACGTATTGTATCTCAAACATATTAAAATGTGACGAGCACTTGACCCCTTTCATGCTGGACGATAAAGCAATAAATTTTTAAATGAAAAAGATTTTTCTTTTTTCAGCGGCTCGTCTGACAACAAATGAGTGATAAACATGAACAGATGAATAAATTTTTTTCAATTTTATTGAGCTCAAAATTAGCTCACCTTTAATAGTTTATTTATTTTCATTGCACGACAAAAATTGTTGCTTCAAAATGATTTTTTTCCTCCTTTTTCCTTTTTCCTTCTGTTCAATTCCGTAATCGAGTTGAATATTGATGGCATTTTCCTATTTGCTTCACTTCCATCCATCCATCCATTCTATTTATTTTTTTTAAATAGGGGCAAATCTATGAATGAAGGGAACTGAAAAATTTTCCTAAAAACTTTTAAAACTGTTTTTTCTCAAAGATTTCTCAGTTTAGAGCATCATTTTCTTGCTTTTCTTTATGTTTTCAATGATATTTGATAACAAAAAGAAGTTAAAAGTTAAAAAATTGCATTTTTAAGTTGAAAATATGCTGTGTGTTTTGCAATAATCAGCTAAAAAGTTGACTCAGAAACGCTATTTTTGCTTAATTTCTCAGTGATTAAGCATTTTTAATTTGCATTTTAAGCGTTATTTGAAAGTGTTAGTAGGCGAAAATATATTTTAATGATTCCTATTATTTAAAAAGCTGTATTTTCACGAAAATTTGGATTTAAATTTTTTTTGACTTTTTATAAAATTGACTCAGAAACACTTTAAAATTGAAATAACTTTTTAACAAAGCAACTTACAAAACATATTAAATGTGAAAATTATAGTATTTTGATGACTTTAGTAGGAACAACTTCTAAAAGTTGTTCATAATGCGTCATTTTAACAAATTTTATGAATTTACATTACAACATCAAAAATTTCATTCATAGATTTGCCCATAGCGTGTTTTCTTCTTCCATTGAATTCATGTCATAGTGCTATTATTACTCAGCACAAAAAGCTGTACTTTTTTCAAGCATGCAGTTGAAAGAGTTATGAAATAAAAAAAAGAACGAACCATAAAAATTAATTGCACATCACTTTATTTTATAGAGCGAGAAGCTATAATTATTGAAAATAAAAACTAGTTCTAGTGTAAGAGCAAGGCCGGAAAACTTCAACACGCTGAAAAATGAAAAACTTTAATCATGAAAATATGCATTACTAATATAACGAACGGTTAAAGTAAGAAACAGAACAAGGGATTAAAAACGATAAGGAAAGGAAAAGTTTTCCACTATTATTTGGTTCCATGGCTTCGATTTCAAACTTTTCTTTCTTACTTTAATAAAATAAAATTTTGAAATTTAATAAAACTCCCTTCAATCTGAATGTCAGTTTGTTGGAACGCAACATCTTAACAAAAGCTTTAAAATTAATTTTTTTGGTCTTAAGACCTTTCTATAAAAAGAAATAATTGGAAATCAATAAGATGATATTTTATTTTTGAGCTTCAATAAATCCCAAAGCACTTAAACTCTCATACATTTTTAGTTACAAAGGATTTTATAAACCACAACATTAAATAATTTTCAATTAATCATTATCGTTGTTATGATAAATGAACTGTCTTTAAAGTTTAGAGAATATCTGAATTATGTCAAAGATGCATTTCAAACACGATTAATAAGAGATGAAAGTATCAAAGCTTTCAGAGCTTTTTGTACCTAACGTATTTTTAAAATTCAAATGTCTAGTTTGCTGCCCCTTAACTGCACACACAAATAAACACTGTCACACACACTTGCACACCGCTTTAAATTTTTGGCCATAACTCCTTAATTAAACAATTATTAAACAGAATTATGTAATAATCTTAATTAAATACCATATTGTTTTAAATTGCCATCATTTAATTTCCTCAACGATACATAAAAATCGATTAAAGTCGTTTGTTTACTTTTTGCGTGTAAAAACAAGAAAGAAAATCAGACAGAAGAAAAATTGTTAATTTAATAATTTTAAGGTATTAAAAGGCTGAAAATGGGGACAAATATATCGCAATTAGAAAGAGATATTGGATCTGATTTCCCTGCCAATGAACATTACTTTGGATTAGTTAATGTAAGTATAGAAAATGTAAAAAAATTTACAATGTTTTGACTAATCGATTTTTTTTTCTCAAAAAATTTTTTTTTCTGTCTAGTTTGGTAATACATGTTATAGCAATTCTGTATTACAAGCATTATATTTCTGTAAGCCATTTCGAGATAAAGTGCTAGAGTACAAGCTGAAGAATAAAAGAAATAAGGAGACTCTACTAACTTGTCTAGCTGATTTGTAAGTTTTCATACATAACATCCGGAACATCCAGACAATTCAATTAATTCGACCTTATTCGTAATTTTAGATTTTATTCAATTGCGACACAAAAAAAGAAAGTTGGTTCGATTGCACCGAAGAAATTTATAGCACGTTTAAGGAAGGAAAAAGAGGAATTTGATAATTATATGCAGGTAAGATTCATTAAGGATTTTTCAAAATTGCAGTATTAATGAAATGCTTAATTTTGCAGCAAGATGCACACGAATTTCTCAATTTTCTTATAAATCACATAAATGAAATAATTCTTGCGGAAAGAAATCAGGGAAAAGTCAAAGGATCCACAGGATGTGTAACAATCACAGAAAATGGATCAACTTTAACAAACAATAATAATTCATCCAATACAGCAACAACCGAGCCAACATGGGTACATGAAATATTCCAAGGTGTTCTGACTAGTGAAACTCGATGCCTAAATTGTGAAACAATCAGTAGCAAAGATGAAAATTTCTTTGATCTGCAAGTTGATGTTGATCAAAATACATCAATTACGCATTGTCTAAGATGTTTTAGCAACACAGAAACATTGTGTAGTGATAATAAGTTTAAGTGTGATAATTGCTGCTCTTATCAAGAGGCTCAAAAAAGAATGCGTGTTAAAAAGTTGCCAATGATTCTTGCACTTCATTTAAAAAGATTTAAATACATGGAACAATATAATCGTCATATTAAAGTATCACATCGTGTTGTCTTTCCTTTAGAACTCCGTCTATTCAATACTGTAAGTAATACAACTCTTAATTAATCTCAATGGACATTCATAACTTTCCTTATATTACAGTCTGATGATGCTGTAAATCCAGACAGAATGTACGATTTAACAGCCGTTGTCATTCATTGTGGATCAAATACAAATCGTGGCCATTATATTAGCATTGTAAAAAGTCATGGTTTTTGGCTGTTATTTGATGACGATATGGTCGATAAAATTGATGCTAGTGCAATAGAAGACTTTTATGGATTAACTTCAGACATCCAAAAATCATCTGAAACAGGATATTTGCTATTCTATCAGTCACGAGATGCTGAAAAGTAAGCAATTCAACTTTTTAATACATATTTAAAATCAAAATTAATTTGAGCAACACAGGAGGATTAAGGGCAATTCTTTGGATGAAATTTTGAAAATTTTTGTCAAAGAATCCAATTTTTGCAAAATTTTTCCACTAAAACCTATCATGTTATTGTTGTATTTCATGTAATTTTTCGTATTCTATCATATTTTTATTAACAAAGATCCTGAAAGTCTGTATTAATTAAGTTATTTTGATTCTTTGATCAATAACTCGTTGACAAAAAATGGAACTTTTCACTTGAAGCATCCGAAGAATCTAAAATTAAAGTAAACTACTGATTTTATGATAAAATTATTGTTATTGAGTAATAAAAAATTCAAAAATCTATCGATTGTATGCTTTAATGTTATTTATTTAGCATTTTAAATACATATTTCGATTCTTTGAAAAATTTGATGTGTCAACGAGTTATAAAAAAAGCTTTTTTTCTTCCTAATCCATGCGAAAATACAGAATGTTAAAATGAAAATATTCGATTTTCTAATCAGAAACGCTGTTGTGTTATGCATTAATAGGCTACTGACAACAAGTAATTAATGTTTTATCATTTAAAACAGTTTGAGTCATTAAATAATGAATGAAAATAGCAAAATTGAAGAAAACATTTTTGTGAGATGAAGATAATTGACATCGGATTATAAAAGCTCTTTTTTCAAAAATTCCACTCATCCAAAGAATTGCCCTTAAGAGAAATTTTGTGATTGATCGATTGATCATTAATCCAATACTGAAGAGTTTTCTATCGTAAAATTATTATGGAAAATAAGATCTTTTAGTTCACTGAGTGAAACTTAAAGTCATAAAACATTCTCAGCTGATTCTCACAATTCTGTGTTGCTTATATTTCCATTTTCTAAGAAAACTGCAAATTTTCTTTAAATTGATTTAAATTATGTAAATTAAAAATTTATTCTTAAATTAAACTAACTACTTTAATAAAGATATAATTTATAATAAAATATGTATGAAACGTGGAAAGTTCTATGAGATGTAAAAAGGTATCAATTTATGTGTTGGAGCTATTCACTTAGTGTCGCAATTAAGTGATTAAATAAAGATCATCTCGATCTACTTAAACGTTTGTAAAAACACGATTCTAAGTGATATCTCCATTTCACATATTTATTGAACATAGAAAGCATGATTATATGAATCAAAATGAAAATCATGGATATGTAAGTTTGTAAAAATAATAAATAAACAAAAAGCAAAACAAAATATGATGAATAAAGAATAAATATATGTAGAACATATAATAGCTGGCATTGACCATGAATTTATACTCAATTGATAGTGATACAAAATATTTCTCTCATATCAAAATTTGTTAATCAAAATGTGAATATTTTTTTTCGATTTCAGGACAAGCAAGCATATCAGTCAGTTGCTTTCGTGTTTTTTCGCTGTTAAGTGATTTTAATTTGTAAGTTTAAAGATTTTCAATCATTTGAAATTTTTGCTAAATTATCCTTTTATGGAGCTTGTAGAATAAGCATAGAGCAAATTGCATAAATATAAGGCAGTTAAAGCGATATTCTAAGCCAAACTTGTACTAAAATCTATACCAAAACTATCTAGAATCATAAAACAAAATATATTCAAACCAGTTCCAATATTATTCAAAAAAAACTTCATACAAGCTATAAACTTGATATCGAGTCAGTGACAAATAAACAAAAGACTGTGCATTGGGTATCAAAATTACTAATTGACATCAATTGAGAGTAACTCTCGTGTTTATTACTTTAAATAAATTTTATGACGTAATTATTTACTTCCAAATATGAGAATGTCATTAGATCATGCTGTGTTGATCAAATCAATGGCTAGAGAAATTAAGAATCGCTAATTCCTAATCTAATCACAAACTGAGAAATATGATTTCATAGAGAGAGTTGACAAAGGTATTTTGCAGGGTAGAAATGGGAGAAAGTCACATGGAAACTCAGAAAAAAGTTGTTATTTACCGCGACAGCATGACAATTTAGTGAGAGAAAAGAGAACTTGATATTTTTTTTGGGGGAAATGTTCTCCCGAATAGCACATGGTCGACATAATGTTGCCATTACGTCGACCAAATTACGGGGCGCCGTAAAAAAAAGTTCACCAAACGTCGACGTAACGGCGACGTAAATGCCGAATCGTCGACGAAACGGCGACCTGACGTTCGATAAAGTACCATTTTCGGCTGACATTTGGCAGCCGTTGTGGGCACCTTCGGGTCGACGTAACGGCGACCTCACGGCGAAAATTTTGTATGGAATTTCGGCGAATAAAAAAAAAATACGGCGCCCTAGCGTCGACTAAACGGTAAAAAAAACACATAAATATATATAATTTAAAGTAAAAAAAAGCTAATAAATTTTTATTTCAAAATCAGACATAATTCACATTTTTTATTTTTTGATACATTCTATTATTATTGAAAAAATATATATAAAAAATAAGAATTTAGGAAAAAAACAGTAAATGAAGGAAAATGATGATGAAAAATTCAAGGCGTGGAAACTATGAAAATATCGATATTATCCCGAATTATCCCCAAATATCCCAATTTATCCCAAATATCCCATATTATCCCAAATTTGCATGAAATATCCCAATTATCCCATATTATCCCATATTATCCCAATTAATCCCAATTTATCCCAACTTATCCCAACAAAAAGTTTTTTAACGAAAGCATAAAAAACTTGTAAAAAACTGTGCGAAATGGTTGGAAATCACTTTTTCACATCCCAACTAATAGTATCGAGGCGAAAAATCGCTTTTCCGAAGTGTATTTCATCCTAATTAATAAAATCAATGCGGAAAATGGCTTTTCCGATGGTTTTTTCATCCCAACTAAGAAAATCAACGCGAAAAATGGCTTTTCCGATGGGTTTTTCATCCCAACTAAGAAAATCAACGCGAAAAATGGCTTTTCCGAGGGGTTTTTCATACCAACTAAGAAAATCAACGTAAAAAACCGATTTTCCGATGGGTTTTTCATCTCTTCTAAGAAAATCAATGCGAAAAATAGCTTTTTCGAGGGGTTTTTCATCCCAACTAAGAAAATCAACGCGAAAAATGGCTTTTCCGAGGGGTTTTTCATACCAACTAAGAAAATCAACGAAAAAAACCGATTTTCCGATGAGTTTTTCATCCCAACTAAGAAAATCAAGGCGAAAAATGGCTTTTCCGAGGGGTTTTTCATCCCAACTAATAGTATCGAGGCGAAAAATCGCTTTTCCGAAGTGTATTTCATCCTAACTAATAAAATCAATGCGGAAAATGGTTTTTCCGATGGTTTTTTCATCCCAACTAAGAAAATCAATGCGGAAAATGGCTTTTCCGAGGGGTTTTTCATCTCTTCTAAGAAAATCAATGCGAAAAATAGCTTTTTCGAGGGGTTTTTCATCCCAACTAAGAAAATCAACGCGAAAAATGGCTTTTCCGATGGGTTTTTCATCCCAACTAAGAAAATCAACGCGAAAAATGGCTTATCCGATGGGTTTTTCATCCCAACTAAGAAAATCAATGCGGAAAATGGCTTTTCCGATGGGTTTTTCATCCCAACTAAGAAAATCAATGCGGAAAATGGTTTTTCCGATGGTTTTTTCATCCCAACTAAGAAAATCAACGTGAAAAATGGCTTTTCCGAGGGGTTTTTCATCTCTTCTAAGAAAATCAATGCGAAAAATAGCTTTTTCGAGGGGTTTTTCATCCCAACTAAGAAAATCAACGCGAAAAATGGCTTTTCCGATGGGTTTTTCATCCCAACTAAGAAAATCAATGCGAAAAATAGCTTTTTCGAGGGGTTTTTCATCCCAACTAAGAAAATCAACGCGAAAAATGGCTTTTCCGATGGGTTTTCATCCCAACTAAGAAAATCAACGCGAAAAATGGCTTTTCCGAGGGGTTTTTCATCCAAACTAAGAAAATTTCATCATTTTCATCCCATTTAATCTTAACAATAGGATGAAGAAATTTTTCATCAAGATGAAATCGTATCCACCCCTGGAAAATTTGCTTAAAAAACTTCTAAAAACTTTTTTTTTAACAATTCAACTCTGAAAAATTGAATTTTTAAGGGATTTTACCAATAACACATATTATCATCAAAGTGTTTTATTTCTCAATACACCAATCACAAAATTTGGGAAAAGGACTTTTTTTAAGGAAAAATTGTTTTTTTTTTTTCGAATTTTTTGAAATATTTCACAAAAATTTTATTCAAACCGACTTTTATATCATGCACAAGGAAGGAGACTTAAGAATTTTTAGCGCATTTTCCTCTTAGGAAAAGGACGCTATTATCCGCACTTTGTCTGTCTGTCTGTCTGTCTGTCCGTCTGTCATCGCATCTCCTCCTAGGGATTAAGCTTTTTTGATGCGGTTTTTGGCTTAAAATGTATGTGACATGTCTGGCTACCATGTAACCAAAAATCAGCACGAATGGTCACTTCCTCTGCTGGAACCAGCGTAAAAAGTACCAAAAATGCCATTTCTTTGTATGTGTTAGTGTGGTCGAATGCACTAAAATGTTGACTTTTCAAAACCTTAGCCTTCCTCGGTTCAAATCCCACCGATGACAATTTTTTTTTTTGCTTTTTTTGATAGTTTTTTGATTTCTTATGACATATAATATTGAATAATGTCATAATTTTCCATTTTCACAATTTTTCCGAGTTTTTCCGACGATTTTTGTTAAAATTTTCAATTTTTTCATACAATTTTCATAGATATTTATTTTTTTATTTGATATTTTAGTTGTTTAGTTTTCTATTTTCATGAATTTTTCATAGTTTTTCCGAAAAATTTTGTGAAATTCGAAAAATAATTCACTTTTATTAAAAAAAACTCATCAATATAAATAATCAAATTGTCACTTGAAAATTTCATAAAAAGAACATCAGTGGCGTAAGTGGTAGAGTGCGCGACTCCTGTCATGAGAGCCATGGGTTCAAACCTAGCCCGTGACCAAATACTTTTTTGCTTTTTTTTTTAAATTCTATGTTGCATAATGATAAATTTTTGGATAAACAAAGAATGGTTATAGTTAAATATTTGGCTTTGTACTTTTGGGGTTTTAATTCTTTTTGTATTTACTGATCGCGGAAAATGCGCTTTCGTCGGTCACGAGTGACCACCGTTATACTTGTTAAAGATTAAGCTGTTTAACGTTAAATATCCCCGTTTATCCCAAAATATCCCAAATATCCCAATTATCCCATATTATCCCAAATATCCCATATTATCCCAGAAAAACATGAAATATCCCAATTATCCCAAATTATCCCAAATATCCCAGTTATCCCCACTTATCCCAGATATTTTCATAGTTTCCACGCCTTGGAAAAATTTCAATGAACTCCTGGACGATTTTCATTGCAGACATCCTTTACAAACTTTATATGGCCTTCATATTTCTCAAATGGGATTCATTCTGAAAATAAAAGTTTATTAATATCTTGTAATACGTGCACTTTAATATGTTTATGAACTCACCCTTGTTAAGAATCTCCTCGTTAATAGACTTCCGTTCACAAAAAATTATTGTCGGTGAAGTTATCCAAATACACGACTGAAAATTAAATAAAAAATTAATTAGGTATTGTTTAATTAAATTTGAAAAAAAAAAATTATTTACTTAACTAGGTATAATATTCTTTATTTAGTAATATGATAGAAATCCTGTAAAGAGTAAAGTTTAATGAGTAAAATAGAAAATAAGTGTAAAAAAACACATTTAAAAGCCACAAAATGAACATCTAGTGTTTTGAGGCGAAAACTTGAAAAATTTCATCCTTTTCTTATTATTTTTTCACTAAATACTCACCTTATGATTTATATTTTTTATTCCAACAATAAATTTAATTTTATTAAACACTTTTGTTTAAAAAACACATTTAATCTTATTTCTACACTTAATTAATTAATTATTTATGTTTCTCGTACGGCGGCTTAAAATAAATGTGTTTTTTTCTTTTGTTAAAATTACAGTGCCGTTAAGTCACCGATATGTTGCCGTATTGTCTTACTTTACGGCGATCCGTAAACAAAAAAATAAGGCTGATTTTCGGCATTTATTTTTTTTTTGTGTCGACCTTACGGTGCCGTTTGGGTGAAATTTACGTCGACCAAACGGCGCCATATAGAACAATAGAAACGGCGGTCGTACGGCAGCCGTTTTTTCGGCTCGCCTTTCTGTGCTATTCGGATCTCTCGCTCAATTTCAGTGTGCTGGAAATATGCAAGGCATATAGCTCTTTATTTTTCTTTGTTATTTAAATATCATAAATTCAGATGATTTTCGTTTGTCGTGGAGTGTAGTTAATTTAGTCTTCATTTTTTTGAAGTCATTTTGTGCCTTTTTATTATCTCAAGCAATTTAAGTGAATTCATTGATTTTTTCAGTTTTGTCCGTTTTTTGGATGTAAGAAGTTTATTGCGGATTTTTTTTTTTTGGCGAGGATTTATCGATTTTTTTTTTCTTCCTTTATATAGGAAAATTTGCTCGCAAATTCATTATTACATGACATTAAATTTCATACATTCCTTGGCTTAATGCACAATGCTTTTATGCTCAGCAAATTTTGGAAATTTATTTCCTTAGTTTTAATTAAAAAATTTCAAAAATTTCTTCTTCGAATTCTTAAAAAGTTGAGGCATGGCGCTATTCAATTTGGTAAGGACAGCCTTTCGGAAGCATCCTGTTATAGCGAATTGCACTACGTATGGAATTCTCTATGTGGTATGTAAATTCACTTCCTGACTGACTATTTTATTTGCCTTGAACTTGTGTCTAGACTCTGATATTCTCTTAATTATAGGGCGCTGAGTTCTCACAGCAGACAGTTACGAAGAAATTTTTGGTAAGTAATGAAACTTCTCTGAATTCTCTCGTACTCTCGAGTCCAAAAAAATTATATTTTTCCTGAGTATTTATTGTTTCGTGAGAACGAGCAATTGTGAGAGTTAACGAGGAGCAACAAGTATCTTAAATATGTAGCACTGATTGAAAAGGTCTATCTGTCATTGTTTTCATATGAATTATTCAAGTATTTTCTTCATTTATGTAGAGTGTGATAATTGAATGAACAGTCTCATCTGTTTCTATTTTAAGTTGAATGATGCTAAATCATGTGACAATAAGTTCCCTTAGAATGTACTGTTAATAAAAGTGTAATTGATGATTAAAGGTGATTACTATCTTATTGCTCTTACTAAGAAACGTTTGAAGAAAAAAAGGCTGAAGAATTCTAGGAAATTCACAATTCATTCCTGCTTGTTATCATTAAACCCAGGGAGTGACACGATTTCATCCGGATGAAAAATCCTATTGTTCCGCATGAAATTTTCTAATGTTTCGGATAGAGTTGAAATCTGACATGTATCTGTAAAAATACATTTTCTGTATACAGATATTATCTGTTCCCGGAAAGATTTTTTTCATCTGCATGCAGATCATCTGTATGCAGACATTATCTGCATGCAGATAAAATCTGAATGCAGAAAAGACAGATCTGCAAAAAGAACAATAGAATCTGCATCCATCTGCAAAACAGATGAGCATAATCTATCAGTTTGCAGATGATATCTGTAAACAGATTATCTGTATGCAGATGGAAAAAAATCTTTCTGTTTGCAGATTCTGTCTGTATGAAGGTAATTTCTGTAGCAAATCTGTCTTTGTATCTGTTAACAGATATCTGCTTTTTCAACTCTGGTTTCGGATGAAAAATCCTGTTGTTCTGGATGAACGTGTCAACCCCTGGCATTAAACATCAGCATCCAAAAAAATTATTTTAACCTTTTCATTTTGAATCTTATAGACATCACCACCTCAAGACATTGATAAGCCAACATTAGCTCGATATGGTGTCATGGGAACATTGATTTACAGTCCAATTTTATACAACTGGTAAGTAAACTTAGAGGGATTGTTTGACTATTTGGAGATTTAAAATTATAGTACGATATTTAATACGGTATACTGCATAAATGTAAGAAACTATTTAAAAAGTCTGTGCTAAACATAAATTTGTTTTAATAATTTTTAATTTAACTGAATATGTCTAGATTAAGTTTAGAAACAAATTTTGAAATTCAAGAATATTTGGGAAAATTGTCACTATCTGTCATTGATTTACATCCTTTAGATTCATGTTAAATATTATTGGATGATTCAAAATAAATTTAGAAAACATGTGCAGTAATAACTTGCTATAAAATATACATTAATTGAAAAAAAAAACAGCTCAAAAGTCTAAGGAAAGGTTTTTCAAAAATAAAGCATCTTCTGGAAGTTTGAAAGTAAAATTTGAGAAAAATAAAATCCTGTCTGAATATTCGTGTTGGAAAACTATTTCCAGCGGATGATTAATGCATAAGAACTTCGATAATGTCTCAATAAATTTGATTTTTGAAGCCCGAAACTGACGCAATTCCTCAGAGACCTCAAAAGATTGAATTGTGATTTTCCTTAAATTACTGCACTTGTTAATAACCCGAACTGTTGACTCGTTGATATCAAAAGAACTCACGAATCGTATTTCCTCTAAAGTATTTGAATGTACTTCTAAAAATGATTCCAACTCTCCTGGCGAATATAAAGAAACATCAAGATTCTTTAAATTTGGAAAACATATTAATGGATGCTTATTTTCATATCCAAGCTCGATCACTATCGACTCCAACGACGGCATTGTTATCGAAGCATATTGATATAGACTTTCAACTTCTTCATTATAAATCAAGATGCCGATGTGTTTAAGTTTCGGGAAAAGGTCCATCAAGCGCTTATTTTCGTCATTATAACGATGATTTGTATTGAACACCAATCTCTCGATATTTTTTGTGACAAATGTAGCTTGATTAGGTTCCATATACTCAAGTTGTGTTTCATATTCATCTCCCAAATTGTGGATATCGAGCATAAGATTCTTCAAATGTAGTAGATTATTGAGAATATATTTTTGAATCTTTTTCATTGATACTGTTGTTATATACATAGCGTAAAGATCAAGACTTTGAAGAGAGTTCTTTTGTTGCTCCAAAAACAAGATCAGACCTTCATGTCCTTCGAAAAAATAAACTGTCAAACTTGTCAGCTGAAATCGACACTCCATTCTTCCATCATAAACGTCAGACAGTTTACAAAAAACTTTCAAATCCTTCAAATTTCTTTGCTTGTTGATAAAGTCAAATATCATTCTGCAATCAGCAACTACATCCTTACGATCAAATATGCTTAAGCACTTCAAAGTATCACAGTCCATGATTTGAAGTAAAGCAGTTCTACAATGTAATTTCTCGAGATTCAGACTAATTGCAATTGATTCATCTTTAATGTCGTTGACAAATTCAACGTCTGTGCTAAAAATCTTGAGCATTGGAACATTCATTAGGGCTTTGGTTAAATCTGACAATTTTAGTTCTAATGTTTCATTTCCCAAGTTTGAATAAATTATTAATGTTTGCAGGTTGTGATGAAAAAGAATGCTCGTAAATGTACTATCCAAATAACTCGTAGCGATCTCAGTATGCTTTCTCTTGACTTCCCCAGCTTTTTTATAACTTTCAGTTGAAATCAATTTTAGACGATATTTCTTCATTATTTCTCTTGAATTGCTGATTATATCGTTCCATCTAGAAAAAACATAAGAATCGCTGATAGTAAGCTTCTAATGTTGGATTTTAATTGGATTTTTTAAATTGAAAATTAAGATTACCTTTTACACACCAAACTGCAATTTTTAATGGTTTTAGCACTTAAATATCCAAAGATTTCAATGAGAATTGAGTCCATTATACATGCAGTAGTGTCCATTATGTATAAATTTCAGTTTTAACTTGTAAAGTTAATTATTTTTATGAATTTTGCAAATTTTGTCAAATTTCAGTGGCAGCGTAAATTTTTCTAAATTGAGAATTCAAATTTCAAAGATTACTTTTCATAAAACTCAAAAATTTCTTTACGTTGAAAATTTTAATTCGATATTTTAGTCCATCATTATATCATTATAATAATATAAAAGCTGCAAAACACGAATAGACAACACTTTTATTGACTTACTTAAAGTTCATTATGAATTTCGTAAAAATAATTAATGAATAATAATGATTAATTTTAATTTTATTTAATTTTTATCAAATAAAGGTACAAATGGCTTGACAGAACATTCCCTGGAACAGCTAAGAAAACAATAATCAGGAAACTTTTGCTCGATCAATTCCTCTTGACTCCACCGCTTTTAGTGATCTTCTACACGGGAATGTCACTTATGGAAATGAACTTTGATGAACCTTTTGAGGAATGCAAAAGAAAATTTGTACCAACTTTTGCGCGGTCATGCATGTTTTGGCTTCCAGCACAAACTTTAAATTTTATTGTAATTCCACCGGCATTTAGGGTCATTTATATGGGCTTTGCCAGTTTCTGTTGGGTTAACATTTTATGCTTCTTGAAGAGACAGAAATTGGAAGAAATCGAACCAATTGCAAACTAAGAAAATGGATAAATTTGAGATATTTTTATAGAATATAAGAATATTTGTCATCTATAAAATTTAAAAATTCTGAAAAATTTTAAAAAATAATAAAATATTGAATGAAAATTCATAATTCAGCCATTTATGAAATTTCGTAATAAAATCGTAAAAAATATTAAATGAGGATGACAAAAAATTGTTAATGTAATGATTAAAATTGAAAAGGCCAAAAAGATATTTAAGGTAATTCTTATGTATAAAATTAAAAGTTATTGAAAATTGTATACCTAAATAATATTAAAGAAATTGTTAAAAGTGCACTTTATGAAATTTACACAAACACACTTACAAAGTTTTTGAAATTTTTTTAAATTACTGCACCAAAAGAAAAATGTTTTCCTCGCTTATGAATGCACAAATTGCACAATAATGCCTTCCTATTTCTATGAAAAAAATTGTTAATATTTTTTTTTTAAGTTTAAAATTTAAAACTTTCTTATGAATGTAAGGAAAGATAAAGCAATTTAATTCTATTTTATGTACAATAATTGAATTTTGAAATAAAGTTTCTTTTTGAATGAATCTACAGCAAATAATTTTTATTTCTTGACAATTTTCTTAATATTTCGTTCAAATGTCTTGTTGGTTATATTTACTGTTGAAAATCTTTTCAATTTTCATATTCAATGCTGAAAAATTGATGAGTTTAATATTAAAAATAAATTTAATAAACTTTTTCTTTATTCTTGCAACATCAAATATTAATTTTAACTTTATTATCTCTCTCACTATATATGACAGTTTGAATTTTTGGACACACAATTGAGTTTTCAAAACTGTAATTTTAAATTTTATTGAGTGAAAAATTCATGGAAAGTTATGATGACCGACAGCAGATATTTAAGCTTTTTAATGACTTTTTTGAGATGACTCTGATCCTTCTGATACTGGGGATTTATCATGATTCATCTGTGAATTAAATTTTAAATCAAGTTTGTTATTAAATTTATTTAAAGATTTATTTACTTGAATTCCTTGAAGCAGCATGTTCGATAATGAATCCACATCTAAATTCTCATCGAGAGCTGAAATCTTCCTCAATGCACACGATACAATACTTAAATCTCCTCTTAATTCACTCACAACTGCAGTAATTTTCTTCGCATTACTTAAAACTTCAACGGATTGTGTATATGGATTATATCTGACCATAAATGGTCTTTGAATGCTTCCTGCAAATTCTCTCAATTTCTCTTTAGCCTCTTCAAAGCTATCAGTATAGAAATAAGCATTCTGATAAGCCGTAACTATACATTCCTCATAGCATGTCACATCAGGATCAAATCTTTTTATTTTGTCTTTTGCCTGTACTGCATGCTGTAGTTCTGCAACTGATGACAATAAACCAGCTCCATAGACTTTAAATGATTGATCTGGTTGCTTAACTAAGCCAAATTCAACAGTGAAGAAATAAAGCTGTGGAAATTTAAAAAGAATTAAACTCAATCAAAAAGTTCATAAATAATTTTCATTTTACCGTCGCAAGTTTCTTAACGTCTTCTTCCGAAGCTCCTAAAGATGCAAGACCAATTTCCTGAGAAAATTGAGCAAATGATGGATTTGCAAACAACGGCATGTGTCCCAACAATTCATGACAACAATCAGGCTCAGGAGTATAAAATGGATCTGAAGAGTGACGAATGTATTGTGTACAATGAAAAACACGGAATGCAAGACCAGCCAAAAAATCACGAGGTGCCAAATAACCAGCAACAGGACGAACCATAAATCCAGTTTTGCGTTTCAAATAAACATTTATGTCTTGTAGTTGAGGCAAGTTATCTTCACGATATCCACAATATTTTACAAGTTCAGGCCAATTCTCCATATATTCAGGAACAGCATGCTTCAAATAAAGCTTATGCAATTCACAAAATACTACACCCCTGTTTTAAATTTAAAAATCAAATGAAATGAGAAATTTTTAATTGAATTTTCAATGAAGAAAGGATTAAATGACTTAATATGATTACCATGTTTTTATCTCCTCGGGAGTGTACTGAATTTTTGGAATAACAGATCCACTGCGGAAAATAAGAATCAATTAGTTAGTTTAATAATTTAAACAATTGAAACTCTTATTCTCACTGTTTATATGAATTAGCAATTGCTGCAAATTGTTCTCGTCTCTTTCGATAAACTGGATCTTTGAAGCCTGGATGATCAGCATCTAAATCAGAGCCATACATCAATACATTTTGTGCACGATCCAAGTCTGAAATTTTTCTTGGAAACCATGGAACTGTATCAGTGAAATCAAAGCTACTACACTTTGAAAGAGGTGTGGGTGGTGGATACTCGTCACTGACAATAGGGGATGCATAGTTGACCGATTGAACTTCTCTCTTTAACATTCTCACAACATGGTCAATGTGTTTAGCATCACATTCAATGTCGACAAGGACGTCTGCCTGTTGTGATCATTAAAAGGATAATTACAGGTTGTAGAATTTTTTTATGAATGAAATTCATTGAATGAAATTTTTTCTATGGAGTGACTTTACACCTTCACATATTGCATTTTACAATTTAATTATTTTGTTCTTACCGTTTCAGTTTCCTTCTCTGAATGCAGTTCAATATGAAGGACATTGATGCCGAGTTCTTGAAAAACTTGAAGAGCACGAGCTAATGCTCCTACCTGATGCTTTAATGTAAAGATAATTGATGTTTTGTCAGATGATGAAGTGACAACGACATTGCCATTTTCACCGTTGGTCTTTTCCTCTGTCTAGATTAAATATTTTCAAAATTAAAGAGGAATTATGAAACCAATACTTTTTTATGGCATAATTTAATTTGTCTACAATTTAAATTCTAAAAATTTGAATTGTCATCGAAATTTAATGAATATATAAATTTGACATAAAAATTGTCAAAATTTGACATTAGAAATTTAAAAAGAAAATTTGGAAACAAAATTGACTTAGTTGACATTAAATTGTTAAATCTAGATTTTTTAGGATAATTTAGATATAAAACTTTTTCGAAATCGTTTAAGACTTAATAAATGAAAAGCACATATTTAATTAAATTTCCTATTAAAAACTTTTTAAAACAAACACTATCGAAAATGAATATTCATTCAATTACATTTCCTATTAAATCCTTTGGTTTATGAATCGGAGAGCCTTCCTTCACCGCCCATTCTTGTTCCCCACTTCGATAAAGCCATAGTCCCAAAAGACTTTTTCCTGATGCTGACATAATAGCGATTATATATTTATCCTGAATCAAAGAACTTTCAGCAAGATTTCCCAATTGATTCTATGATAATTTTCTTTACAGCACAAAAATCCACAAACTTAATAAAACATCTTTATGATTCTGGATAAAAACTGCACAATAATCCTTTTCTGAAAAATCTCTTTAAAATATTATCCAGCAGAGATTTTATTGGATGGCTTCACTTAACTACTTCACTAAACTTATTGCTTCTGTTAAAACATCACTGTTAAATCCAAGACGAGAACTGAGGCTAGAATAATTCGTTCATGGCTTTATATAGTCTGACTTTTCCTGTGTATCTAGCTTTCTATCTATCGTCATACTCTCGACAATTGGAATAGGTATGAGGGTAAAGATACTTCAGTATAAATTAGCACACATGCATACAAGAGAGAAAAACAACAACAACAACTACTGAAGAAGATCCTTTACGCAATTTTCAATGATAGCACAAGAAATTGAATTGAAGATAAATTTTCCTTTTTTTCTCTTCGTTTATAGCTGGCTCATGCATTTGTGTGCGTGTAAAATAGAAAAAAAAATCATTTTTCATTGGCTAAATAAAAGAAGAATCATGTAGTTTTTTATTTTTTTTTTTTTCAGGTTTGTAAGACGGAAAATTTTTATTTTTTCTATTAAACTGTGTCAGCTTTCATTAAATACAGATTCATGCTATACGGAATGAGACTATATGTAAGCAATCTTAAGTATTGTGATGAGTAATGGAATAAGAAAAAATAAATCATTACGATATGCAAGTCTAGGATGGTTTAGAATATATGTTGGAAAATTTGATGTGATTTTATTGATCCAATTCTGACTTCTTTTATTATTTTTTAATAAAGTTAAAGTTATTTCGTTTATGAGGAAATGAGAAAATTTAAAGATAGAATATGAAAAATTAAAATGGCAATTTAAAAGAAAATTTTAAAGAATCTGAATTAAAATTGAGAAATTCAATTTTAGATTTAAATTTCCATACCCTGCCAATTTGTTTAAATAAGACACACACAAATCCTCGTATTATTTTCAACAACTTCCCCCAAAAAGTCATTTCTTTTTAGCTACAACAAGAAGTTTACAAATTCTTCTTTGTGGATTTATCACCAGTTGCATTTTCAATAGAAAAATGAATGAAGGAAAGGAAAGTCTGTCGAATATTTACACAACGCTTTTTCACTTCAATAGCATTGCATACAATCGCCTTCAACCTAGATCTCTCTTCTTTTTGCCATAACATGAAAAATCTTTTATCATTTGCTATGTGATGTTGGCCTATGTAAACATTAGGAGTGGTGGATACACTTAAAAATAGTAAAAACCACCACTTGAAAATGTATTTTTAGATGAATGATTTGTAGAAGAATATCTTACAGATTATGTCAACGAAAGCTGAATTCAATTAAATATCAAGAGTTAATGACTACCAAAATAGATTTTCATTTCTCTTTGTTGAAATAATTTTCCACATGACATAGTCGAATCCTTTTTACTATTCCAAATTAGGTTGATTAAACATGCCCGCATTAAGTTTTCCTTAACAATGACCAGTGACATTTTTGGATTCTCTAATCTACATAGAATGAAAGTTAATGATCTGTTGCGAATGTCATTTTCAATTCATTCACAATATTCTTGATGGTTAATAATATCAACATGCGGTTGTTGTTGATGATGATGGTGCTGATGACGAAGCTGAATGTTATTGTGTAGGTTGAAAGTTATAAATTGCCAATAGTTCTATCTACACATGTATTTGTGGTTTAATGAATTTTTGTTGTTGTATAAATTAAATTTTATTTTCATTCTTTCCCGAGAATGGTAAGAATATATTTATTCGAATACAATAAAATACATAGAAATAAAGAACAAGAAAATCATGTAGAGATAAATTTTCACATTTATTCACCACATTAGTTTTATTAAGTGGCTATTTAACGATCTGAAGGATACTGAAAAACAAGTATAACGGTGGTCACTCGTGACCGACGAAAGCGCATTTTCCGCGATCAGTAAATACACAAAGAATTAAAACCCCAAAAGTACAAAGCCAAATATTTAACTATAACCATTTTTTATTTATCCAAAAATTTAAAATTGACAGAAAAAATGGATGAAAAACATTATGCAACATAGAATTTAAAAAAAAAGCAAAAGAGTTTTGGTCACGGGCTAGGTTCGAACCCATGACTTTCATGACAGCAGTCGCACACTCTACCACTTACGCCACTGCTGTTCTTATTATGAAATTTCCGTGTGACAATTTGATTATTTATATTGATGAGTTTTTTTTTAATAAAAGTGAATTATTTTACGATTTTCACAAAATTTTCCGGAAAAATTATGAAAAATTATGAAAAATCCATGAAAATAGAAAACTAAACAACTAAAATATCAAAAAAATATAAAATAAAGTAATTATCTATGAAAATTGTATGAAAATATTGAAAATTTTAACAAAAATCGTCGGAAAAACTCGGAAAAATTGTGAAAATGGAAAATTATGACATGACTTAATATTATATGTCATTAGAAATCAAAAAAGTATCAAAAAAAGCAAAAAAAAAAAAATTGTCATCGGTGGGATTCGAACCGATGACAGCTAAGGTTTTGAAAAGTCAACATTTTAGTGCATTCGACCACACTAACACATACAAAGAAATGACATTTTTGGCACTTTTTACGCTGGTTCCAGCAGAGGAAGTGACCATTCGAGCTGATTTTTTCGCCAGCTCTAGCCAGACATACTACACATATTTTAAGCCAAAAACCGCATCAAAAAAGCTTAAACCTGAGGAGGAGATGCAGAGTTGAAATCTGACATGTATCTGTAAAAATACATTTTCTATATACAGATATTATCTGTTCCCGGAAAGATTTTTTTCATCTGCATGCAGATCATCTGTATGCAGACATTATCTGCATGCAGATAAAATCTGAATACAGAAAACAGATATCTGCAAAAAGAACAATAGAATCTGCATTCATCTGCAAAACAGATGAGCAGAATCTATCTGTTTGCAGATGATATCTGTAAACAGATCATCTGTATGCAGATGAAAAAAAATCTTTCTGTTTGCAGATTCTGTCTGTATAAAGGTAATTTCTGTAGTAAATCTGTCTTTTTATCTGTTAACAGATATCTGCTTTTTCAACTCTGAGGAGATGCGATGACAGACGGACAGACAGACAGACGGACAGACGGACAGACGGACAAAGTGCGGATAATAGCGTCCTTTTCCCAAGAGGAAAATGCGCTAAAAATCACGTAAAACGTTTTTATGTTCTTGTACAGATTTTTGCTGCTTTAAAGCAATGACATTGAGTAATTGATGCACTATTTGCTGGTTGCTTGCAGTTTATTTTAATGCCAAATATTTTACATCTTTTGAGATGAATTTTTTCTTTTTATAATTTTCTTATGGAACTGATATTAGGGTTAAGATTTTAATATTTTTAAGTTTTAACTCAAGAGGTTTAAGGTTTAAGAATTTCTTGACACAAAAAAATGGTTTGCAAATCAAATTTGCAAAAAAAATACCTGTATCCCAAAATTTAACAAAATCTGTAGAACCATAAAACAATAAATCTAGACAGACATCAAAGTTCTCTTCACTTCACTTATCTATTCATGAATACAATTTTATAGAAAGAAAAAGCATGTTGAAGTAAAAGAATTTTATTCTCATGTATTATTAATGAATTTTCGATGTTCATTTCATTTTCATTGATAAAGTTACGGATATCAAATGCGAGGGTTCTAAATTCCTTAACGTTTAAATAATTTTCAACAAAGACGCATGAGCAACGAGGGTGAAAATTCAAGCAGTATGCTGACGACATAAAAGTGCTATAAGGAAGAAAAATCAATATTTTGTGTTGAGAAATCCCCACATTATTTTTCAGTATAATCTCATTCATTGTAAATAGCAGAAGTGCTTAAATAGGAAAAAATTAAAAATTTGTAACAAATTTCTCTTTCAGCCCCAAAAAAGGTTTTTTATTTGCATTTTTGGGGTTGCAAAGTAAATTAAAGTCTATATTTTTGTCTCACAAGTTATTAAAACTAGTTTTATAAGTAATAGAAAAGTATTAAAAGAAAGAAAATGGCAGAACCAGAATTTGAAGAATTTTCAAAGCAAGCTTTAAATATTAAGGCAGCTCCAACACCATACTACTCGTAAGTTGTAACATAACAAAATTCAGTGATTTTTTTTTCTTCTACGCCCAATCTTATTCGATTTGAGAGAAAAAAGTGCATTTGAAAAAAAAAAATCAATTTTTTTGTATTAAGGCACGGAGAAGAAATCCAGTCATTTATGGAAAATCAATTCATAAAAAATGCTATAAAAATTAATTAACTTTTGTATTCATAACTTTTAGTTTGGTGACTGATATTGACTTAGATGCTATAACACCATCGCCATCAAAAAGTGATGCTAGTGAACCAGATGAAATGGGTATAGGCGTACATATAATCAGTACAAGTCGATTACCGCAAGCTTGTACAAATGTAACTATAACAAATATCAGCAGCAATAGTAGTGTCGCTGAAGATGATGAACTTGGTGACGGATTAAGGACAGGACCATCTTCATTGTTAAGTCAAGCTATTCAAAATAGTCATAATTTAGATTCTGGACCTTCAAGTATTGTTACACAAGATTCAATTCAATCTACTACATCACAACAACAGCAATCACAATTAGCAAGAACAAATTCTCTTCCATGGATACCTGGACAGGCTGAGAGACGTAGGCGGAAGCTTCCTGAGATACCAAAAAACAGAAAATGTAAGCAGAATTTTTATGCTTTAAAGAGAAATTTTAATAATTTTAATTAAATAATTTTCAGCAACTTTAGCTCATTTGTTACTAAATCAAACATCTTTAGCAGATGAGCTGGGTAGTCAAACAAGTATCAATAGTCATCACCATCATCATTATCAACCATTTAAACAAAATTCATTGCTGGCTTTTAAGTGCAGTTATTTATTGGATGAGGACTCAAGTCCCGACTCAGAACGAATGCATAGTTTTTGCGATGTTGATAGTGGACATAGCACAGCACATTCACCAAATGATTACAAAAGTATTACACCGCCACAGGCACATTCACCATTTCCACCTGCATTTGGTGCTGTTCCATATAGTCAATTGGAAATGCTTGAAGCAACACATCGTGGATTACATAAATTTTTACCGCGACATCATGATGAGTTGGAAATTGAAATTGGTGATCCAATTTATGTTCAAAAAGAGGCTGATGATTTATGGTGTGAAGGTGTAAATTTAAGGACTGGAAATCAAGGTGTTTTTCCTTCAGCATACGCAGTTGATCTTGAATATAATGATTTTGATCCGACATCTGTTGAAATGAAGAGAGAACGTTATTTATTGGGATATTTAGGATCTGTGGAGACTCTTTCGCATAAAGGAACAGGAGTAGTATGTCAAGCAGTAAGAAAAATTGTTGGGGATGGTGGTGACATGACACCCAAAGGGCAGGCATGTATACTTGAAATTTCTGACCAAGGACTTCGAATGGTTGATCGATCAAAGGTAATCTGAGATTTAATAGTTGTTTGGATTGTACAATAAAAGTTTTTTATGACATATTTGTAGAAGAAACGTGAGCGTGGTCCATGCATCGATTATTTCTATTCATTGAAAAATGTCTCATTTTGTGCATTTCATCCACGAGATCATCGCTACATTGGATTTATCACGAAGCATCCTACATTGCAGCGTTTCGCATGTCATGTTTTTATTGGAACTGAAAGTACGCGCGTTGTTGCTGAAGCAGTCGGGTGAGTGATTACAAATCACAGCATCTAATGTCATGTCAATATTTATATACTTTTTGACTTCAATTTCTTTCATAGACGTGCATTTCAACGCTTCTACCAGAAATTTATCGAGACGGTAAATAAAGATAAATTACTGTAAATATTTAATATGGAAATTTTATACACTCTATCTTTTGTCTCTGTTCTTTTCATCTATATCTCTTCAGGCATATCCGATCGAAGATATTTATATGGAAAATTAAGCAAAGCAGATACAGAGGAATGAAAATTTATTGAATCGTGGGACAAAATAATCTCTACACATATTTAGATGTCTAATAAGTACGTAAAATATTTATTCTTCTTCAAGTCCCTTAGGAAATTTGACAAAAAAAAAATTACAGCAGAATTTTCTTCGAAATATTTCTCTCTCTATCTATCTTTCTCCATTTTGAATGTTCTAAAAGAACTGATGACAAAGAAAAACAAATTTGCTTAAAGCAACTTTCAGCTTTGTAAAATAAATTTATATGAATGTTCATCTGTAAAAAATGAATGAAGGACATTTCATATACTCTCCCTCTTTCTATCATTCTCATGATAAATTAAGCAATCAAAAATATAATGGCACATGAAAGGATTGTGGGAGCAAAAAAAAAAAGAAGGCAAAGTTGACCATTGCGTGTCATTACATTGAAGGAAATCTTCCATAAATAGATATTTCATTTCGTATTAAATTTTAAGAAGAATTTTTCGCTAAAAACGCCAAAGCTTTTCTATTCAAGTATGAACACACAAGAAAGAAAATAAAAATTTTTGTTTTCCTTAAACAAGATATCTTATGCTGTAAAAACGTGGATGAGGAAAACATGTTGTGAAAATTTATATTGTGAATGATCCTTTAGTATACTTCTTACATGCTTATAAAAAAATACATACATAATTTAGAGATGAAGAAAGAGAAAAATAAGCCTGAACGTGGTGTAAATGATATGAATGAAATGGAGATTCCTTGCAATAATATTGAACATAAATTTAAATTATATTGAATAATTTATTTAAAAATTTCTAAATGATTAAATTGGAACATCATAAAAAGCCGAATATAATGCCAAAGAGATTCAAATTATTCTCTTATGAATATTTTTTAAAATATTTTTTGAGATTTGTCTCCTAAATTGATTTGACCTGAAAATAAATTGAATGGAAATAAAATGAAGTGGAAAATCCCATGTCATAGTATTGCGTGTCAAATCTGACATAAATGGATCAGTTTTAGAATTAATAATGTTTTATGGAGCAAGCTAAAATAAGATAATTTTTTTAGAAAACAACTTAAAGAAATGCTTTTTAAATCCAGTAGCTTAATTTCAAAGTGCACCTAATAGAAACTATTTTTACAAGAACTTGTAGGATTTTAGAAGTTTCAATATTTTTGCAAGGATTAGTGAACGAATGAATTCCGAAAATTTAGCTAAAAGCATCATTAATCAATCCTTATTTGTGCAATTTATAACCAATGCTTGTATACACATTTACGTAAGAGAAAATTATTATGATTAAATTATATCTATTGTACATCAAAGACAGCTCAAATATCAAAAGAAAAAAAAAAAGAAAAAAATTGTAAGAACCACAATAATTAATTAAATTTTGAAGTGAAAACAAGTGTTTAACAAAATAAAAAAAAATGTTTGAAAACTAAGAACATCAAGAAATCTGTAATAAAAAAAAGAAACAAAAGATGAAGAAAATTTATGGAGAATTAAAAAATCATTTTTATGTCTTTTAATTTTTTGTAACTTTGCACTTTTTTATTCATTTTTTTTCGAATTTTTTGCTCAATTTTCAACAAAATAAATTATTACGATTCTATACATAAAATTTAAAACAACATAAAATTTTTATCTCGTTCATATTTCCTTACTCAATATAAACTTTTCATTTTTTTTAAACATTTCTTAATTCATTCCATTATAATTAGGTATTATCATTATCTTCTTTGCTCTACGCAGGTAATCTAGAATTAATTTAAATTATTATTTTTAAAAATAAAATTATTTTGAACGTAAGTTGTGTACTTTATATCCTTCATTTTACTATTAATTATTTTTCCTTTTCATTCATGTTTCTTGTTTTTCACAAGGAGTGTTCTTTGGAAAATTTTATCAGATTTTCAGAATCTAGTGAAATTTTTACGTTTTTTTATTAGAAATTTCACTAAGAAATGCAAAAATTCCGACTAAATCTTACATTAAAGTCAACCAATTTGCCATTTTTAATGACTATAAAAGTTGTCACGCCTTAAACATCTTAACTCTTAAATCATCAACAAATGAGAAATTAACGATAAAAACTATTGTAAGTAAAAGTAGGTGCTTGTTTGGATGCTGAATTTTTTTTAAGGATGATAAAAAATAAAAATAATTTTTTATCATTTAAGACTCGCTTGACACAATATTCCACTATTACACATCGGAGGATATAACACTGATTTTTTTTTTACTTTTTTCATATTAAAATTTATTTATCTTCGTCACGAGCATACAGAACGATGATGAATAAAAAGGAGGGTTTGCTTTTTTTTCATTTTAATTTTTTTTACGAAAACTATATTTACAAAAAAAACATAACAAATTTTCTGCCATATATACCTTATAATAACTTCATTCTTATCTCAAAAAAGAACTTAATTAATGAATCATTTTCTGCAGATTTTAAACATTTCTTTCGTCTCATTTTACTCTCTTATAATCCTTGAAATTTTTTAAGTAAATGGTAATTTTTTTCTGGGATGAAAGTAATTTTTTTAATTTAAATTTAAATACATTTTAATCTTTTGGTTCTATGTGCGATTTGTGAGTTTTAAACAAACTTCTTAAATGCCTTAATCTTAAAATGACAAAATCGAGAATATTGTTTTTAAATAGAAACAAATTAGAGTACATATAATGAAAATAATCCAATTTAGATTTTTTTTTAAAAAAAAAATCCATTTATAGAAATTTTAAAAATCATTTTCAAAATGATACTGAAAATTCCATTGAGTAGAATTTCAAAACCAATCAAGAAATTTAATACCCAAAAAAATATTAAAAACATCATATTGATTTGAAATTTTTGTTCTGTTACAATTATTATATTTAAATTTTATATGAAACCATAATTATCTTAAATTTAGAGAATCTATTATAAGTCTTTAAATTTGAACACAAATATATTGATAACTAATAAGATCTTTCTACATCCAAATGGACAAATTGAAACAGTCAAATTTAAAAGATTGCTTTTTGTCCCTAAGGATTGCAATACTATTTTAGTTTGTACAAAAAATGTTTTATATAAATAATCTTAATCAAAATATCTAATCTGAACACTTTGCGAAATATCTCATTAAGAAAAAATATTAAAATTAAAATTTATAGAATCTGTTTGGGTTAGATTTGCTGAACGAAATTTCAAATTCAATATTATATTTTTAGTTGATTTCTTGTTAGAATATAAAATCAATAAAAGAATATACAATAGAATTTCGAAAAAAATTCAAATAAAAAAAACATTTATGTTTTGAGCATTGATTAATAAAACATTATGTCCAATCAAATATTTTAAGAGCTTCAGCCATGACCTTCGTTAAGCATTATATACTTGTAACATTTATTTTATTTCTATTTTTAACTCACATTCATTTTACTCGCACTCTTTTAAAAAGAAAAAAAAAATGTACATAAATTTCAGTTCAAAATTTACTCTCATCTCTGTGGTTTGGTATGTAATTATGTTTCTTATATACTTGATTTATGAGAAATGAAATTTTTATGTAGAAATTTTTCTTGTGTTTAGTTGGTCATTTTTGTCCTCAATAATATATTACAACAGTCGTTTTTTTATAGATACATTAAATTTATTTTTAGGAATCTTGCGATGATGCGTATCGTTGCCCAAATCTAGAAGTCAAAACTACCAGTTCTCATAATGTCTATTACCAGACTGTGAAATTCTCACAAAATTTCTAACCAGTAGAAATCAACTCTAGACAGAAATTTATTTACTATTTTATTAAAAAAATGTATAAACTCGACTTTTTTTTCTTCCAATTTATTCTCGTGTGAGTTATTTTATTTTATTAGTTTTTATATCAAAATTCTCGCAAAATGAACTTTTTTCTTCATCATCGGTTTAATCTATTATTTTTTCTCATAATCAATAGTTGAGCTTTAGGCACAAATAATGTCTACATAGTGAATTTTTTCCGGACGACACGGTTAAGTTTCTTTCTTTATTTTATTAGTTTATGTTTTTATTTTTTGGCAAAAAGATTTTTTTTTTTTTGAAACTTTTCGTTCTTGTCTTTTTTTATTATTATCGTGGTTTAGTTAAAAATTGTTATTTTTTGATATTTTTTTCACTGATGCTAATCATGTTATCTTCTTATTTCATCGTGTGAGGTAGAAGCGATTAACTATTGTATTTGTGATATTTTTTTCCTTTCGTTTTATTTTCCTGTATATTTTTTTAGTTTCTATTTTATTTTTTCGAAAAATTATGAATAATTTTTTTCTTTCCAGCGCATTTTCGCAAAAGAAATCAATTAATTTATGTTAATTCAACATGAGAAAAGGTCGTTTGCCCCTCCCAAACATAAACAATTAAATTTTTTTGTTCCAAAATAAATTTATTAATATATCGATTAATTCAAGTTTATCTGAAGTGTCGTGTGTGCTCTGGTGTTCATTATCAAGTGTTTGTTGGAACCTAAGTGAAGAATGGTGGTTCGTGGTAGAGGAAATGGTGGGAAAAGGAAAAATTCTGTTTCACCGAATTCCAAAAACGTGAAAAAGTCAAAACAAGCCAAGGTGATTAATAAACCACAAGCTACTAACTCTCAAGTCTCTTCGATAGCTCCTTCAACTTCACAGTCACCTTCTGTATCATCGCAATCACGTCCAATTCCTCCGCAATCAACTCATGTTGCGGCTTCTCAAGATCCAGTGATTGGGAAAACAGTCAAGCCTGTTTTTATTAAAGCAGGAATTGAAGCCATTCAAAATGTCATCCAATCAATCCATTTCGCCACAAAGCCTCTGTTGAAGATACGAGGAAGTTCATCAACTCAAGTCCTGTGCTTTTCCATTGATGATAAGAAAATTCTTATCAATAAACTTCGATCCGAAAAAATCGGATTCCATTCATTCACTGATGCAGCAGACAAGCCAGCCTACTTCCTGCTTAAAGGATTTTACCACAAGCCATGTCCAGTGGTACTCTCAATGCTGCAAGAGTCGAACGTTCCTGCTGTTAAAGTCACAGACTTTATTCGAAATGACGACAATGTCATTTATATCGTTCATGTTGACAAATCGGTCAATCTCAACACATTGAATCATTCGCATAAGTATGTGGCGAATGTTGTCGTCAAATGGGATGTCTTGAGAAAGACCAACAAGAAGGTAACTCAATGTTATCGCTGTCAGTCATGGGGCCATTCAGCCAACAATTGTGGCTACATTCCTCGTTGTGTGAAATGCTCAGAATCACACGAATTAGGTTCTTGTCAACGAACCTCTCGCATTGGAGACCCCACTTGCTGTAATTGTGGTGGTCCGCATGCTTCTAACCACCGTGGCTGCCCTGTCTACAAAGAGCACTTGGAGAAAGTCAAAGCTCGCACCAAGAAGCCTCCAGCAGTTATCCAGCATCGTGTTCCAGTTCCATTGAGCTCAACATCACATTTTCCTCGTCTCGGTACGCAGATTTCTGCAGCTCCATCTATTAGTATTGCATCAAGCTCATCACCATCGGTAAGTTTTGCTCAAGTTCTTAGTGAATCTAACAGTCATAGTAGTGATATTTTTACAAAGCTTAATCAAGCTCAGGCAAAGCTAAATTCTTTGCCAAACTTTAATGAAACTATTGATGTTTTTGTCAGGATGGTTGATGAGCTTAGTGCTTGTAGTGACCAAAAAGGTCAGTTGCTCATTCTCCTTAAGTACACAAGTACATTCTCATTCGCCAACAATGGATCTTAAATTCATTAGTTGGAACGCACACTCATTATGTAATAAATTTACTGAATTATCAATTATAATCGATAGACTTTCTATTGATGTTGTTTTAATTAGCGAATCATGGCTCACAAATGATTTGAAGTTCGACATTCCCGGTTTTTCTTCATATAGATCTGACAGATTTCGTGGTGGTGTTGCTATTTTCATCCGTTCCTCTATTCCTCATTTTGGTTTCACAAAGACGAATTTTGACTATGCTGAATCATGCACAATCAGTATTCCTATCGGCAACGCTGTAGCTAAATTCTCATCCATTTATTGCTCTCCCTCAGCATCAAGAGCTCAATCTAAAGCTTTCTTCCAGAGAATTCTTTCTCAATCTGGTGCACATGTTGTTGCTGGCGATTTTAATTGTAAGCATTCTGAATGGAACAACTTGGTGAATGACCGAAAAGGATCAGACTTACTTAATTTATTGAATGATGCCAATTACAAAATTTTCAAACCAGATGAGCCTACTTTATACCCCTATATTGGAGATCCATCTACAGTTGATTTTGTTGTCGCTAAAAGCTTCAGTTCCATCGGTCCAGTAAAAGTTTTGAATGAGCTTTCTTCAGATCATTTGCCTTTATTCTTCTCAATCTACGGCTCGACAAATCGTCATGAATCTAACTGTCTCAATTTATTAAAAGTTAATTGGCCCAAATTCATCCGCTTAGTAGAAGCTGATTGCCACTCTTTATCCAACGTTGATTTATCGTCTCATGTTGCAATTGATAGTTTTACTGACTCAATTTCCTTGTCAATTTCATCTGCATTGAATCAATCTGCTCCCAGGAAAAAAAATTTCTTACTACGGTATAAATATTCTCATGCAGTCGACCTTTTGATTAAAAATCGTAACCACTTTCGTAACTTGTACAAACGCACAAGGGATCCCTCACTCAAGTCCTCAGTAAATTTACTGAATAGAATGATTCGACGTCAAGTCTTTGAAGAGAAGAAAGTTGCATTCCAAGATAAGCTTAATAATTTATCGTTCAGAGACAACTCCTTGTATAATTTTGCCAGGTATCTCAAAAGAAAGAATACATCATTTCCTCCGTTATCTGACAATGCTGGAACACATTACTCTGATAAAGATAAAGCAGATTCATTTGCTCGATCTTTTCAGTCCTCATTCACTGCGGTTCATAGTGCACATTCTAAGTTCGACAATCTTGTCGCTAGCTCAATACATTCAGTTCCTTCGTTGAATCGTTTACCACAACCTGACTTGATTTCTGAAGATGAAATCAAATGGATACTTCAATCTTTGAATCCTCGCAAAGCAGCTGGTCACGACAGAATTCCCAACTGCGCGTTAAAAGCACTTAGTAATTCATCCATGTTTGTTTCCCTTTGTACAAGACTTTTTAATGCGTGTTTTGGCATTTCTTATTTTCCACTTAGTTGGAAAATCGCTAAGATAATGCCCATTCCTAAAGGAAAGACTAGATCCCACTCTCCTGATGATTTTCGTCCCATTTCGCTCCTCTCATGTCTTGGAAAGAGCTTTGAAAGAATCATCTTGAACAAACTAAATGATTTTGAGTTTGACAATAATATCTTCATCAAACAGCAATGCGGTTTCAGATCCCAACATTCAACAGTTCACCAGATTCTCCGTATTTCAGAGAAAATCTCATTCGGATTCAATGAGAACAAGAGCACTGGAATGGTTCTACTAGATTTACGTAAGGCTTTTGACAGTGTCTGGCACGATGGTCTCATTCACAAACTCGTGAAGAGCAACTATCCACTTCACCTCATCAGAATTTTACAGTCCTATCTCGATGGTCGCACTGCTTATGTCGTATGCCAATCAGCCTTTTCTTTTTCATTCAATGTCACCTCAGGAGTGCCGCAAGGCTCTCTTATCGCACCTCACTTGTTCAACCTGTTTCTGAACGATATTCCTATTCCATCCAAAGGTCATCTCTCCCTATATGCTGACGATACAGCCTTCTTTGTTCAACATCCTTGGAAAAATCTTAAGTCTATGAAAGGCAGATCTCATCAGGACAGTTAATCAACTTCAAAAGTATTTTCAAGACTGGAAAATTAGTCTGAACGAAGCCAAGACTGAATTTATTGTATTTTCTAAGTCTACAAAAATGCTGCATAAACTTCGCAATGATTCGGTTATCTTCAATGGTCAGTCTTTTGACTGGAAAGACTCTGTCAAATATCTCGGCATTATCCTGGACAAGAAGTTGTTATTTAAGCATCATATTGAACACGTCATCAGCAAAGCAAGTGCAGCAAGCTTCTCAAGTCTTTATTGCCTTCTCAACAGGAAATCATGTGTTTCGCTTGACTCTAAGCTTAGAGTGTTTAAGTCATACATTCGTCCTATCCTCACTTACGCTTGTCCAGTATTCGTAAATGCAGCTAAATGTCACCTAAATAAATTACAGCTTTTTCAAAATAAAATTCTCAGAATGATTCTGGACCTTCACTGGGACGACTTCAAATCCACTGAAGAGATCCATGATTCTGCACAAGTTCCATTAATTTTTAACTTCATCTCTCGTTTAACTGCAAATTTTTACAGTAATATTGCACATCATCCAAACGATTTATTCTCATCACTAGGTCAATATGACCACGATTCACTAAGGTTTAGAGTAAAACATAAGTTACCGAAGCCAATATAGATAAATCATTTTTGTAATTCCTCCAATTTTTTCTTCCTAGTTTTAAGTTTTTTCTATTGTTAATATTTTTTTTTTTCTATTTTATTTTCACTTGGTCTTTTTTTCACAATTTTTTAGACCATTATTCATTACTTTCATTCAACCTCATGCCTTAAACATTATTTTCTGTCACTATTACATTGATTTAAAACCGTTTAGGTTAATATCAAATTTATATTCTTTTTTGTTCCGCCATGATTCTCATATTGTTAATAAAGGAATATTATTATTATTATTCAACATGAACATTTACTGACCATATCACTGGACTGTTACTTTTCAATTGGTCAACGAAATAATTTACAATGTCTGCAATAGAATTTAGAATTTTACATTAATAGTTCTTTAAATGAATAAAAATAATGGACATGTTTTAAGAGATTCTGTATTTAGATCATTTACTGATTTGGAAAATGCGCCAATTTTATTGCAATTTTATCTTTCATAACTAAAAATTTTACAAAAAAATCTGTTTTTTACTTTTCTGTGTCCACATTAAATTAAAGATTTTATTGAATTTTCTCGCGTAAATAAAGAGGAAAAAATGTTTAGATGTCAATTTATTTATGCTTTAAAAATGAAAATTTAGATATGAAAAAATCGGATCAGATCAGAAACTGATGAGGAATTTCAAGGCCATTTTAAATGATGGTATTTTTTTTATAAAATTTTGTTTTAAGTTATTAAAGCATTTTAATGGTAATTTACACCATCAGATTGGTGTAACCTCATTATGAGGAGTATAATACCATCGATTAAAAAGGGCTACATGGAGCGTAATTGCACTAAAATTTTATGATAATCATAAACATTATTAATAATATCTTCCTCGAACAATTAAGGATCTGATTTTCAAGTTTTTGAAACTTTTGCAATTAAATCCTTTTATAAGCTTTTCCACTTCTAAATTTAATTAAACAAAAAAAATATATAAATTTTTTAATTGATAATCTTTTTGAGAAGGCTTGGAAAGATTTAAACAAATGAAATTCTTGCTTATCAGAACATTTAATTTACTTTGACATTATTTTTTATTTTTTATTTAGTTCCATACACCCCCATTTATTTCTTATCAAAAATTCTTAAATTTAGATTTTTGTACAAAAATTATTTCTTACAAATTTTAATTCATTTGTTTCAAAAAATTTTTTTATGTGATCTGAATCATCCAAGCCATTCAAATGTTCTTTACTTCTTAATTTACATTTAATATTTTATGTAAACACCAAATTATTTGGCAATTTATGGCAAATACATCAAATTTTCGAATTTATGTCCGAAAAACAAGTCCATCAAGTCATCACATTCAAAATTTTTCCTTCAATATTTCTCTATGAAAATTGCTTTCAAAAATTTCATATTCTCTTCTTTATAATTAAGTTTAATGACATAATCCACAATTATTAAATACTCCTCTTCCGAAACTTTTACTTTCACTGAATTTTTGTCTCACATCATACAAAATTGAACCTTTGTTTTAAAAAAAATGTATTTTCTAGCGGAATGGAATTGTGACAAATTTTTTACAGTTAAATTTACGAAAAGACTCTTTAAACCTTCTTTGTCAATATTGCACAGAATTAGAAAAATTTGCACATTTTTTTCTAAAACGAAAATTATAATTTTTGGTAAATTTTAAAGTGTTAAAAAAATCATTTTCGTAAAATTTAATCTATAAGTAGTTTTATGACATCACTTGATGATACTTTTTAAGATTAAGCTCATGAACTATCATAATCATTTAAGTAGGTAAAATCTCAATTTTGCATGATTCAAAAATCCAACGAGAGGAAATTTTTGAAAGGAAACTTTCACGTCCAACATCATAACCTATTCTCACTAATATCATAATTTCCACCTAATAATCATTCATTTATCTTTTAAAGACATCTTTGCAAATATCCAACATAATTTCTTCTAATAATTCTCATTCCATTCACTTATTAAATTTATTTCATTTTTTCTATATCTTTTTTTTCCTTTATAATTTTTTATAGCATTTTTTTCTGATTTAAACATTACAAAAAGAACCAAATGACCAGTTGCTTAGCAAAGGTCTCTTAACAATTATTAGAAAAAAAACATTGAAAATGAAAAAAAAAATATTATTCATCTTCGCATTTTTTGTATATTTTATCCTTCAATTTTTTTTTAAAGAACATTGATGTTCTGATCGTTGTTGTTTGAGTAAATAAAGCTTTATATGTATCCATTTTTCTCTCTCATTTTCATTATCTTCTTCTCATGGATCGGACGAGGATGAACGATAAAACAAGTATTAATGTGTTGATGAATTTTTCTTCTTTTATATCATTTGCATGTATATCTAAATGAGAGTGTATATAGCAATGTACGGATGCAGGAAAGAATTTCATTCTTTTCTTTGTATGATAAACATTAAAGCGAGTCACCATAAAACTCATGTGTGCATATTATGTGCTTTTTTTCATGCTGATACTGCTACTCATGCTGACACCTTCTCCTACTAATAGATATCAATATCTATTTAAATTCTCTTCGCTTACTAACTGTTATTGTTTTTAGTGTTGCTATTATAATCGGATGACTTTGGAGTCTGTTGTATTACGGAACAAGACTCACGTAATGAATTCAAAATTTCTCGTTGTTCTTCTTGTTCAGCCTAAAAGACAGTAAACAAAAAAAAAAATGGAAAAGGAAAAATTATTAAATTCTTGCATGTTGTATAAAATTTTCTTTTGATTAATCTTCTGACGTAGTTAAGAGTTGTTGAAATACATAAATTTAATAACCGGGCGACACGTAAAATCACGACTATTTAAACGGAAAAATATATTATTACATCATCGCTTATTTTTCATGAATGTTTCAGCTCATATGTATGAGGAAAAGCGATAACATAATTTATGGATATTTCGTGTCACTTACGGTAAGCTCTTCAACATGAGACTGAGGCGTTGTCGCAATATCACTGTAGCCAAATTGCTCTGTTAGGCTATCATCGGGAAATGTTGACAGGACATCAGATATATCTGAAATGATTTTAATTAGTTTAATCTTAATTACTTGTTATTAAATTTAAATAGTCGACTAGTCACTCACCTGAACTTGACGATGCAAGTAAATCGAGAGGAGGTTGTTGTGGCACTCGAGTAAGATCATTGCTTATTACTCGTTTCTTAATTAGTTCTACAAAATCATCTTGATCATTATCAGCATCATTATGAGTGCGCTTAAGTACTGAACTTCTTATAATATTGTTATTATTTTTATTACTACTACTGCTATTGTTATTATTATTATTATTGTTATTGTTTGAATTTACACCACCACTCAGAGAGTTTGAATCGTTTTGAGGCGCTGATGCAAAGTTCGAAAAACTTGAACTAAAGCTATCTGATGATGAATTTCTTATTGATATTGAATCATGATCATAAGGATGTGCGGTCGGAAGATTCTCATATGGCGTCGAATAGAAATCATCAGCCTTTTGATTTGCTCGCGCTGCATGTTTTCGACTAGAACTCGATGCATTTATTATGCCAATTGCTGATGCATTTAAGATTTCATTTTGATTATGCTGCTGCGGTGAACATATGTCAGAGTCATGTGATGATACAGAAAATGATGAGGTAGGTGACAATAAGCCTCCAAGACCAGGCTCAGATTTAATATTAAAATGTGTCTGATCATCGTTCGTTGATGATTGCGACTGAAAACTTGAATGCTTATCACCTGTCGATGGTGATTGTGATTCAGGACTCTTTGGTTCATCTTTTATTTGAATATCTTTACCGCGCATTTGTGTGATTATGTTAACAGCTTTCGCAACTGTTGGCTTCACTGATACTGTATTTGGTGCAATTATTGCCAATGGTAATTTCCCATGTTTCTGGTCCTCGTGTATCGTTGAGTCGCTTATTATTGATGCGGTATCGTCATCATCATAACTTGCATTATTAAGATTTGTTATTAAATTAAGAATGGCACGTTCTAATAACTGAGGATTCTCAACAGCGGGTACATCACTCTCCAGTTTACTTAGCTCTTCTTCACTAATAATTGCTGAAAATTTCCTCTTCATTTCCTTTATGAGACGTCGTCCTTCGTCATCTGATACAAGCGTATTTACACACACAAACGAATGTACTTGTCGCGTTCCTTCATCAATCTCCAAAATGCCTCGAGTCTTTAAATAGATAAATTGACCAGTGCGTGACATAAGACGATAGCATGACTCTCCAACTGGACTTCCGAAGTCGTACACTACAATTATTATTAATATTTTATAATATAAAAAAGATATTCTTTGTCATTTTCTTATATTCTAATTCTTTTTCTACATTACTGCTAGCAAAGTACTGCTAGCAAAGTAGCAATATTTTATATGTTGGACTAGAAACGTTGACAACATTATCAATAATATTGTTTTGTTCATTTATATGTCCTAAGGCTTCTTTTCTTTTAGAACATTGATATTAATGTTATCAAAAACAGAACAGAGTTTCTTATTCAATGAGGATTATTTTCATGGTCACGTACATATCTCTGTATTGAATTTCTAATAGACGAAGTTTAGTTACTAAATATTGAAGGTTTTTTAAAACCATAAAAATTTTTTTTTGCAACTTTTAAAACAATTGTAGACAGAGTTTATTCACTGTAACATGAACTTATCTGAACTTTTCAAGGATGAAAAAAGTGTGAAGGTTTTTCCATGATTTATATTGTGCATTTACGTGATTCATCAAAATAAAACTATATCTGTCAACAATTTGTGAGCGTTTCCAGTCCATTAAATGAATATATTATAATATTTATAGACTTTTTATAATGTGAGAATAACAAGCTTACTTTGTCTCAATGCAACCATGACCCATCGAACATCATCTCGATGCATAAATGTGAAAGGTGATAAGCCGGATACTTCTTCTGTCATATAACCGGCAACTATTGATATTCGTTGATCACATTGTACTATACGACCATCAATAAGATGACGAGTTTTGTACTCATATCGACATGCTTCTATTAAACGATCACAGAACATTGGAGGTTTGATGACACGCGCCATTGCGATAAGAATCTATTGAATTTAATAAAATAGAAATTACTGACATTAATTCTCATAAAATAGAATGTTTAATTCTTAATCTTACAATATCATTCCCACTTATACTATGCAGTGGAATACTATCATCTCGTCCGCGTGCACGTCTTATTAATTGTAAGCCCGTAGGACCTGTGTTCGGCCGACCTCGCGGGGCAGAGTCGGCACGTTTAAAGCATCCATCTATTCGTACTAATTCATACTGTGTCGGTTCCGATCGTGGACCAGCACGGGCAAGTCTAATAAATATTTATATTTAAATAGTGTTAAAAATTGATGAGCACATGGTAAATAAACCAAAGTTTTACTTATATAGTCTGCTCTATTTATTTATATACTATATAATAATAATTAATACCTTATAGTAAAATCTCTCCGGTCCTCACGAAGTTTTAAATCGATTTCTTCCTCCTCCTCTTTTGTACGTGATCTTATTTCTCCATTTTCATCCGTTTTTGCTGAAAATAAATTATGTAGATCTGTTGGTATAAGCTGCTGTTTTAGAAAGGCGTGGTCATCAGGATGCGTAATGTTGAGCAAACTTTGTCCATATAAATCCGACTGGATTGATGATAAATGTATCAATGAAGTGGATGATAATGTCAACAATGCGTAAAAGAAGATAAAAAAAAATATATAAACTTAGTTTCATTTTCGACTAATGTTTAAGGATTATATGTATCTACAAACAATGATTTTATGGATGAATTTTGAAGAATTTTCAACAGTTATTATTATTATGTTTTCAATTTTAATTATAGTTTGAAATTTATTTCTCTTAAATTAAATTTAAAATAATCTTCTAAGCTGATCATTATTCATTTTGTCAGTTAATTATGTTACTGTCAATTAAGCTATTTGTTTTCATCAGCACACTTTTATTTAAACATTATTATACCATTTCGTTTGATAAAGGTTAATTCGGAAGATTTGCGTGAATTAATTAGTATATCAAAGCATTTACGAATTAATTTTCATTGACTTTTATTTGGAACTAATTATGCCTAAAAGGAATTTAACGAAAGCATTCTTGATAAAATCTCAATTGAAGAAAATGTCGAGCCTGAGCATTCTTTCTCCACCAAACATATTTCCATGAATTTTCTTATATCTAAATATAGAATATCAGGGGAGCATTGAAAGATTGGTGGGAGGTAGGTTGAAAAAGTTGTAATTTCTTTGCAAAAACTTTATTGAATTTAATTTCAACATCTCTTTTTTTTTTTTGTTTTCCTTGTTTTTCGCCGAAAGAAAATTTGATTCAATTCAAAATTATAATTTGATAAATTTATTCCCCCATAATAAGACATTGATCCTAATCACTTTTATTTATTTATGTGGTTTTTACTTTTTCCTCTGTTTATTTTTACAAAAATAAATATTTCCACAATCCCCATTTCAGACGTAAATTTTAGATGATGATACAAATTAAGGAAATAATTGATTATTTTCAGATGACATTTTTTGTTAAAATAAATTAGCCCACACGTGGAAGAAAAAACAAATTTGATCTTTTTTTGTAACTTAAATATCTGAAATAAATAACATTGAAGAGGAATCATCATACTTGAAGTGTTTTGAATAAAAAGGATTTACATGAAAAAATAAATTAATTCCCACTCATAATTTATTATTGAGATTCATATATTTTACCAAAATGGTAAGAAATGAATCAAAATCCTAATAAAGGAAACTAATTGCAAACCATTTACATACAATGAAAGTAACTTAATAAAATAAATTTAACAGATTTAAAACAAAAATTTTTCATTTAAATATTTTTTTTGCTTTGTTTTCATTTTTTCCATTCCTATTTTACTTCCAACTTTTTTTTTCAAAGGTAATCAATGGAAATATCACGTTTGACAGTTTCAATTTCTACGTGATAGCAACGCAAAAAATATTAAAGTAAACACAAAATGAAAATTCATTTATGTATATATTATTTTTTAAAGGAATAATAATGCTTCATCGAGTCACATACGAAAATGCAACGTTCGTATTTTCATAAACTTGAAAAATCATTATACCTAATATATATATTTTTTTGAAAAAAGATTCTAATGACACCTTCTTAGAATTTGAATAATTCAGAACCTTAATTTTATTTTTATCAGATAGGATCTTTTTCCAAGTCCTTAAAAGAGCTTCAAAGTAAAAAAAAAACATCAAGCATTTATAATTTACTTAGATTTAGACATAACATATTTCGTATCTATTGACAAAGGTTCAAAAACTTCAAATGAAAAACAACTTTGTTTATACACATAGAGTTCATTGGAACTGACTTGAAAAAATTTGCTTATTTTTTAATTTTAAAATTTGTGTCTAGCTTTGAAAATTTTCATTACTACAAATGCATGAAAAATAATTATTTCTTAACTGCAAACAGTTTAGGTATGACTACTAATTTAATATCACATCATAATGAATAACTGTCAAAAATACGAAGCTTTCAAGTAAACTTTCTTATTCTTTTTCATATGTGCAGTTTTTTTGAATTAAATAATATTTCATTTCTTTTCACTTCGTTTACTTTAAATGAGCGAAAACCAAATTAAAGTCGAAATGAAAAAAGAAGCGCAAATGACGGTAAAATTGCATTCAAAATTAACGAATGAGTTTTCAGCTTACCCTGCAATGACCTAGATATTGTTCGACACTACTGGAAACTAAAACTATATTGCCTCGGCATGTTATGGTGAGCAAAAAAGTATCCAAGAGCTTCATTAAGCCTTCCGTTGATTTGGGATTGATAAGATATCGATTATTTTTCTCTTGCCCAAATACTGTAAAGAAGAAATAAATAATTGCATATTAATTAGATTCTGCAGCAAAAAAGATCATAAATTTTAAAAGATTAAGATGATGGAATTTAAACTGATGTAACAAGCTCAATATGAGAATAAAAAATATTTTTTCGGCATCTTCTGCCACCTTTAATATGAAATCTTTTAAAGCTATTATTTATCTTGTATATAGAAAAATATATAATTAATTCATTAAAAATTATTTTAATGCTTAAATTGGTTGAAATATTCATTTAATAGATTTTTCCAGAATTCATATTAGCATCAAATGATTCGTAACAATAAAGCATAATTTGATTGGTTTCGCTTAGTTTATTTAAATCTTCTTTTATCAAATCATATTTAAAATCGGTATTCAAATTAAATTGGACATGATATACGAAATAAAAAAAATCGAAACTTATGAATTTTAATAAACAACTAAAAATCTCATGCTGCATTAATTCTTGACATGTAATTCAAATATTTATTTTTTAAAATTTAGATTTTTCTTTCTTTCTCTAAAGAAAAAAAAACCTTTTCAAAAAATACTTTTTGCTTAATGTTTCGAAAGTTTGTAATTATAAAGTTAAAGTTCCACCGTCATCATTCATTAAAAGTTTTTTTTAGTTCAAAAAGGAACATTTTTGCCTTTTTAATGAAAGTTTGAAAAGTTTAATTTTCCTATATTTCCAAATAAAAGAAAAAATTAAATAAAAAAAAAATTGGATCCTTGAAAATAATTCAAATTGATTTCATAATTTATTGAGTAGTATATTATTGTTATTGGAAATATATTGATTATTGAATTGTTTGTTATTCAAGGACCTCAAAAAATGAAAATGTATTTTTATGACTTGATCGATTGGATCAACGTTTTATGGGCATAATATTAATTAATTCTGTAAGTTTCACAAAATTATTTCATTCATACTTATTTTATTACAATTTTATTCATCGAGGACCAACAGAATTTTATTGTAAATTTATTTCATGAACTTTACAGAAGGAGATCAAAGTCTATACAAATATAAAGTCAAATGAATGAAAAATTGTTATAAATTATTTTTGAATTGAAGAAGGTGAAGATAATAAATGTCTGCATGCTTTTGTGATGATGATAAGTCTCTCATTTTTCGTAGCAAATAATAACGTGACGAAATTTTTACGCGATTTTTTTATATCATAAAATTCAACACAAAAATGAGAAAACTTTTTTTGTCTATTTCTGTCAATTTCTGTTTGAAAATATGTATTTGCCTAAAGTCTGAAGATTCTCATAGGCATATTAAAGAAAATCTACTGAAAAGAAAATGTTCAATTCACTTGATGCGCAAAAAACCTTTTTCTCTACAAAAGACGCTCACTGTTGAGCGATAAATGACGTAGTATCAGGCGGTAAAATTAAAATTGAAAAAACGAGACATTTAACTGCATTTAAATAAAGAATGAAGAGAATTACATGTCAGTCGTAAATAAACTTCTATTGCATTTTTCATTCTCATTCATATTGAATTTCAATATAAAATAAAAAATAAAACTTTGCAAACATTGCTAAATTCCATTACAATTTAATTTAATTTTCATACTCACCATAATCAATTCGCAGTCCATGAGCGGAGAATCGAAGAACAGCAGTTTTATCAACTCTTCTTGGTGACTCAGCGACATGTGGCACCATAGTCGAAAGCTCTTGAATTGATCCATTAAGCTTATCACGACGATGCTTTTCAGCCCGATTACGTGCCTCTCGACCATTTCTGAATATATAAAATAATTTTTTTATGTGTTATTTTGTATTGTGATATATATTTTTAAGGTATTTGTATCATTTTGTATGTATCAGGAAGAAATGAGAAAGGAGGCAAAAGTAAATGAAATGAAGCAAAAAGATAAACAAGAATTTTTATTTATTTGCTTGCTGCTCCATTGGCACACAAAAAGACATAAAATAAACTAGAAGAGAGAATGCTGTTCAGACATGCTAGAGTTGTTCATTTCCATTTCAAATTAGTAGTGCAAAGTATTATTTTATAGGAGAGAAGAATTTTTATTGATGTGCGTTGGTAGGTTTTGTGGCAACAGATTTTAAAAATTGAAAAAATAATTTTGTAATTATTCATAAAAAACGACTTAACATCTGATTCTTAATTTTTGAGGACATTTGTTGTTTAATTACAAATACAAATCAAACAAAAATTTTTAATGAATGAAATTTTTGACTTCGTTTTGGCGGCAAATTGATTGAGTCATAAAAATAGTGATGAAGTCAAATTGCTCATCATCGACATAATAGAAAAGTATTTTGAAAAGAGCAAAACAAACTAATTTGATGAATATGTAGAAGTATAAATTAATCAGATATGTGAGAAAGGAAAAAGCCTTAATTTTCTTCTTCTTTTTTCTCTTTTCACATTCTTTGTTTCTTCATTTTTTTTCTACTTTCGAAAATGTATTCATATATGACATTCTTATTCAAATTAGAACCAAGTCACATATCGGAGAAAAATAATCATTTTCATGCTCCTCTCGTTGCGTAATCATAAAATCACACATTGAATAATAAAAGCATATGAATGCACAACAAAAGCTACATTCATATGTACGGTTTCATAGCAATATTATTGATCAATGATTTCCATAAAATCATATTTGATATTAGAGCAAAAAATAAGAAGAATAAATGAAATGAAAATTCTCCATAGAAATCAATATTGTGACAATGTCAAGTGGAGTGAGGTAGAGAACAAATAAGAAGCATATAGAAGGAATATTTTGTCAACATTAAATTATGTTGTCTTCTCCTAAATATGTACACATTCCATCACATCCTAAATGCTCGACACCCTTTAGCCGCAATGCACAATTCACAGCCGTCATTTTTGACTGAATGTGCTGATGTTGTGATCTTGAACTTAAATTCAATTTGCTATTTTGAACATTCATCAATTTGTTTAGGAAAAACAGATGCTTAAAGCAATAAAAATCGATTTTTGGGTAACTTTATAGCTTTCAGCAAATTCTTCACTTTAAAAAAATATAAATAAGACTGATTGAGAATATTATTCGTACTTTAACAATTGACTGTTGAATTTTAAAAAGTAAAATTTATTTTTTACCAAACATCATTAAAAACCTCTATTACATAATCTGCAGAGTTTAATTTATATGAAAACTTAGAGTGCGTTGCACTTATCATAAATTCCATGACAACGCTTTTTGATCTTATTCAGCAAGTTACTGTGCTTTCGATTTTTAGGTTTTTTCCATCTAATTTGGAAGTTATTGAAACTTGCTTCTTCAAATTTCATTTCAAATACCAATTTAGAAAAGTTTATATTTTTCTACAAATTCTACACACGTCCTTAAAACTTTTGCTCAATTTTTAACTTATTAAAAATTCATAACTTTCTTACAGAATATTTTCAATGAGATTTTTAAGTTAAGTTATGAATTCAAAATTGAAGAACATCGGTCACGATATTGCAGGGATTTTTTTTTTACAAATTTTACCCTGACATTGGTAACGAAAATCTAATTCCATCCTTCTTATACCCAAATCAAACTATGTTTCAAGAAAATGAAATTTCATTTGAAAGAAATAAAATGTTTGAGATAAATACACACATTCTATATGAAAATTTGTGAGCTTTAAGATCGAAGTTTATGACCCGAAGTTCATAAAATTTTTTAAAGAATTCAAATATTAATAATTAGTATATTGTATTTTGAAAAAAAAAATACCTACGACAATTCATTCACAATTCTCATTATTATGATTTAAGTATTTCATAATCTCAGAATTTTTTATGAGACATAATATGGTTGACATTATGAGCATAACAAAGCTCCAATATGAGAATGAAATAAAGCAATAAAATCAAGCAAGTGCAAAAAACGATAACCTCACATGTCTATTATTCTCTTGATTGTTACAAAACTCGATTGTTTTCTACTTCATTGTTTATTTTGTTTATAGGTTTCTTGCTTTTAAAATCACTATTACTCCTTGTATTTTATTACATTTTGTTAATACATAATGCATGTAGATGGCTTTTCATTGTATTTGGAGTTTTGTTTTTCAGTTCAATTACAAATATCCTTTTTTTTGTGTCAACAATTTTTCACAATTTTCTTTTCAATTGTAAAAAGGGATCTTGTATAATCCGAGAGACTAACTAGCAAACTGTGTATGAAACATGCATATATTTGCGTCACCAATTCATCAATTTCTTTACAATGTCCTTCTGAGAAAAATGGTTTAGAGGGTAAGGGAGGTACATAGAGAATTTCCTTGTAGATGTCAGTAATATAGATGAAAATTGATGTATGTGTATTGCGTAATTTATTAAAAAAAAAAATTGCAACCATTTCATTGGGATCATGAAGTACGTCAAGTTACTCGTTGGATGTCGATTGATTTTTCCCTTGTGCTTCATTACGTAAAGCATTAGAACTTATTTGAGAATAAAAAAAGAGACGAAGAAGAAAGTCGGTAATTGAAAAAAATTGAAGATAAATTTTTTCCTCCTTTTTATATATTGCCTTTTTTCTCTTCCATTACGGAAGCCTGTGGAGTTTACCAATTTCATAATGTGAAACATCTAAGGAGATTTTTTTACCACCTCCATCGACATCATTATCATCATCATTGAGTTGTCAACTTTCTCAGCAGGATAATTATTATAGAAACTTTTTTCTTTTGCTAATTTTTGTATCTTTACTTTTTCCTCTGCTGCATGTCTTTTATTCATATATAAATAAAAACAAATGTTATGGCAGTTGTGGATATTTGAGGAGCCGACAATGATTTAAACGCATTTGATTAGATATGAATTATGCAGAATAGATAATTTTATAATAGTCATATAAATTCTGAATATTTTAATAACGGATAACTTGAATTTAATTTTTATTGCCTTTGATAAAAAATTTTTCGATAAAATAATTTTATTGCTTTTTTATGTTCAAATTAATTTACTACGCAATTTATGAATGTCAAAATCATCTTGAAAATTTTTATAAAACCATTCATAAATTATACATATCAGAAAATATGACAGGTTTAACTTAATTGAAGCTAAATTGATTGATTCAAATAGGAAATATATTTTTCTAAAACGCAACACTTTTCTCCTTAAAAGAATTAAGTATAGTGGATTATCAGTTTGTTCTTAAATACTCTAACATTATTGATTTATCTATCACTCTTCATTCTGTCAAGATAATCAGTATGAATGAATGAATAAGCAGTCAAAGTGCGCCACGTATCTTCTATTCTCTTATGGGAAAATTGGCTACGTTCCTGTGCTTTTCCAAATGAAAATAAATATAATGATGATGATGGATCAAATTGCGTCTCAATTCTTTTTTCTTATCATCATTTTCCATCTTCTTCATTTTATTTCAATTTAAATGACTAAATACAATATAATTTGAGCGTTTTCGATATCAAAGGATCTGGTTTTTAGAAAAAGAAATATAGAAACTTGAAAAAGAAGATGCAAAAATTTGCCATAAATTAAACACTTAATTAAATTGTGTCTTAACATTTTCATCGATGGATTTTTATACTCTTTTTTTTTTAGAGTCTTTTTGAGAAAGATTTGCTCGATGAGAAAATAAAAATTTTCTTCTTAAAACGATACTCATCATTTATGTTTTTTATGTTTCATATTCTATGTATAAATAAAATTATCGTTAGCTTAATTTAGTTCATTGCCAAATATTTTTGTTATTTTTGGGTCTTGGTTGATATGAAACTAAAAAGCAAGATATATAGATGGGCCAATGCAAAGTATACTCGACCATACGCGACCATACGCTTTTTTTTCTGTTTGTAAACATACACATTTTAAAAAAAAAATCCAAATTAAATTTTTGATTTTTAACTCAAATTTGTTTACTGGATCTCAGTTTTGTGACTATAAAAGCAACTTTATCATGTGAATTATCGTATATAATACTTTTTACCCACGAAAACTAAATGAAAAATCCAAAAAATTGAAAATTAAAATTTTCCAAATTTCTTTCATGGTATTAGTGTTTACAAAAATTTTAAAAATTTCAAATTTTTAACCGTTAAAAACGGCAACTTTTTTTGCATTGGCCCATCTATACATCTTGCTAAAAAGTTTAAAATTAATTTGATTTCTTTGAAATGTGAAAAAAATTTGCAAAATTTCTTTTGCCTATTTGACCGTTGTAAATTAAACACACACAAAATATATATATATATATATATTGGATCTTATTTCCATTTATGCTCCAATTTCAGATTTATCATGCTAAAGAAATATGTTTACTTGTCGCTTAAAGATAAAAACTTCTTTTTAACCTATGGATAAGTAGGTATGTTGAATTATTTTTTGTGATGTCATTTTTTTGCAACTCATTCCCAATTTGCCATTGGATAGGCATATTAAGTTGAAAAGGAAAATAATAAAATAAATTAACATAACCCTGACCATCTTGAAGACTTAATGTCTTTCATTATTTTTGGCTCTTGAAAATGCCCAACATCTGTTATGTTACTTTTACTTGGTACATCACAAAACATGAAAATTATCACAATTCTCAAGAAAATGTTACATTACTCCAGTTCTTTTATTTTTTGTTATTTTTTGCCCGAACATTTGCGTATCCCACAAGAAAAAAAAGAGAGAAGAAATCATTTCTTCTTAATTTAAATTTAAATGTATTCAGTCTCATTCTTATATTATGAAAATTATTGTATGGGATTTTAATGAGCAAATTCCAAAAAATTGTTTCTTTTAGTAAAGACGCTTTAAGTTTAGTTAAATTCTTTATGTTTTTCATAAATGGAGATGTGCAATATTATTTTATTCATATTAATATATAAACAAACAAATATACAATACACTATAAAAATATATACAGTGACAAATTCCGTTGATACTTCGTATCTTCTTCTTCTTTCGTTCATACAAATGAAATTTAATACACAAGCACCTTGATTGAGAATATAAGATTCTACTATTTATTTATTTTGTATATGACAGCACCATATAAATGTGTGGGGATTTCTTTTTACACTTTATATACATATTTATACAAGTACCACATATGTGTGATATAAAATTTATTATCAAGTAAGCAGCCAAAAAAGATTTCTCAGCTTTTATTTGGTTTTATCATAAATATACATTGTTGCCAATTCTCATCGCATATCATTCAAATTTGTATCCTCTTGAGGATCATTCTTCTCCTTCTTAATTTCTCTTCTGTATATACATGTTCGATAAACCAGAGATGAGGGAAAAAAATTCAAGAAATTCTTGCTATGTAAATAAGTTTTCGTTTGATTACTCCATGAATGATATTTAAAATTTATTTAATGCTGTCCTTCAAAAACTCAAATTTCATTCATTCTCTACAGAAAATAATGTGAAAGGCAAATTATTCATGAACAATAATTTTTTAATTTAATAGCAAAAAATGAATATATTGATGATTGGAATGTAATTATAGATAGAACTGACTTTTACAAATAATCAGCAAATGAAAACTGAACTTTGGTGTCAGAAATCATCTATTCAATGCATGCTTAAAAAAATCTATAATAATGAAAAATGTCGAAATACTATTGGAAAATTTTCTAAAGTCATAAATCACGAAAATTTATTGCAAGTTGTAAACTTCATAATGCAAAGAGAATAAGAAGAAGAAGAAGAAGTAAAAAAATAAATGAGTTTCATGGAAATTTGAGCGTCTTTGTTACAATTTTTTTGATTGAAGTTTTCTCGAAATTTAACACACTTCATTAAATTTTCCAAAAAAAAGTTTAAAAATCTATAACTATTTTTTTAATTAGAAGCTAGAACTATTTTCTAAAATAATATAATAAATTTAATATCAATTTATCATATTATCTTAGAAATTGATTATTTATAAAAAACTTTATGTATGATTAGAAAAATCAAAATCTAAGTGAATATTTTTTATTTTGTCAGCAAACAGAGAAAAGTATTTAGATCTTCGGTCTTATGAAAAGTCATGCGATAAGTCCCTAATTTGATCATCGTAAACAACACGTATTTTTTTCGTAAACATTTTCGTCAGCATTTATTCATTTGCAATAAATTGAATTGTTTATCAGACGTAGTTCAGCAGAGTTGTGACGATAATGATATTTGAAGCAATGTTTCGTCTTACAATAATTCGATATATTTTTTTGTAGGGCCATTCTTAGTAAGTGAAGAAAAAATACATTTATGAAATTCCAATGAAATTCTTTAATAATATTTCAATTAAATAATCATAGTCTTAATTTTGTTAAGTTTCTATGACTTTTTTTTTGTAAACTAAATATTATCAGGAAGAGAAATTTTGTGGGTCAAAGAATTTTTTTTGAAGCGTGTTAGAAACTCATTCGCAAAAATATTATTTTGAGCTTAAAGGTGCTGATTTGAAATGTGCCTGTGGTATAATATTTTTTCTTTCTTTTCACAAACAAACATTAAATATTTTTAAATACTTTGTTTACTAATTTTACAGTTCATGCCGTGTAGTCAGAACATGCTCATATTGTGTCGAAATTTATAATTACTTTAAAGAATAACTTTTATGTTTGTTTTAGACATTTTACGAAAGAGTCAAAACAAAATTTGTGGCAGATTGGTATTGTTAATTTTACAACCTTCATTAACTATAAAGTTGGGTTTTAAGTCATTGATTCGATCAGAATTAAAGTAATTCTGAAATGATTATCAATGATAATTTAAAATTGAAATACAAATGAGATTTTAAAGCATTAATTTTACGACTATGAGGATATTTACACTTTAAAAATTTTTAACATTCAAATTTCTTCTTTTTATATACATTTTTAAATTTGTTAAAGTATTCACATCATAACCTCTCTTAAATTAAAAGAATGTATTTTTTTTTTCTAAATTCTTTAGGTGATAAATGCTGTGCGTCACCATTCTTTTTTGCCTTTTTGTTCAACTTTAAGTTTAAAATTTGATATTAAATCATGATGTATATACGCCCATATTTCCTGGAAAATATTTTAATCAGTGAAATTATTTTTTTTTACTTATTCCATTTTCTTTATACTAACGCTAAGCAGTTATTCTATTGAGAATCAAAATTTGTATTTAATTACTTTATTATATTCGTCCTTTTTATTTTATATGTCTCTTCAAGTGTATCAATAAAGGTATCTTGGCGCATGTCATGAAAGAAACCTTCAAACATTTTACTAAGAATTTTCCGTCTTAATATTTAATGTTGAAAAATTTTGGGTATTATTTTCCATATTTGAACTTTAATTTTTTTTCTTTTTCCTTTTTTTATTTGTAGTACATTGCTAAGAAGGAGAGCATTTTATTCATTTTTTATTATGATGACCATCAAATGCTATGCTTTTACAAAGAATATTAAGAAATGGGCGAATATTTACAATGAATTTTTTATATCTACGTTTGATTTATATTCCAACTTACAATCTCCTCTCTTGAATTTTTCGGCTAACTTTAGTTTGCCTAAATTATTTATTTGGGAAAAACTTTTGTTCAACTTTTCTAATTGATAATTGATATGTGTCAAAACTTTTTCTATCTGCCTTCTAAAAATTGGATTTAGTTTGATTATCTTCAAATTATGGAATGTTTGCCTCCCTTTTTGAATATAATTTTCATCAAAATCAATTTTTTTATGCTTGTTACATTTGTAACATAGGACTTAAGAATTTAATAAAATTAAAATTTTAGCTATTCGATTATATTTATACATTTATAGTTTTGGAATCTATGCACCAAAACTTTTTTGTAAAAAGGGATAACATATCACAGTCTTGAAATAAGAACATAAAAGTTAGAAACAGATTTATAATGTTTTAATAATAGAAAGAATGATTGAAAGCATGCAAAATATTAAGCTGTGGTATAAGTTTCTTTAGTTTCCAAATAGTTATTTAGTTATGGTACATCTTAACTTTATTAGAACTGGTATTTAATTGGAATATATATAAAATTCATGTCTTTTAAAACCCTTATTATTTTTTTATTTTTATATAGATTTTTCTTTTAATAAACATCATTTTATTCATATTACGCTTACGCAAGTGAGTTTGCAAAAGTATTTTTCGTAACGAGTAAAATACAGAATAGATAGAGAAATATTCTGAATAGGATAGACCTCCAAGCAGTTAAAGAAATTTTCGGTGTTTCTTATTTTGTTGTTTCATATTTTTAAATGTGTCTTTTTCATAATATATGTTTATGTATATGCTTATCTCACACACATCTAATAAAATTACTGCTTAAGTTGAAATTTTTTCCATTTATTTTACATAAAAAACTTGGGAATGAAAAAAGGCAATAAATAAAAAATGCTTGAATTCCTAGTATGATCAAAAGTGATTTCGTACTCAATGCAAAAAAGGATGTCTGAAAATTTGTATTCTCATCTCCATTCAACCCTCATTTCTAAGAAAAAAATTAAATCGCAATTTCCATTAAAAACAATGCGGCAAATATTTTGATTTTTCTACCTCCAAAGTCTGTAGTTACCTTGGACACTACATCAAATCAAAATATCGAATTACGAAAGAAATGTTTGCATATGATTAGTAGATTCATTTGATTATTCAAAGATTTCAAAGTAAAGTTTTTGCGTCGAAATTTAAAAGAAGAATCACTTCTTATAATTTCCTAATAATTTCCTTAGATATTATTGAATTATTAATTATAATTGTATAAATTTCGCTAATTAAATAAAATGTATTGAAATTTGAATGAATTTTATCTTCAAAAGTAAAAAAGATTTTGACATTCCAATCAAATTTTTGAGATGAAAAAGATTTTAAATTTTTATATTAACAAGCTGTGACAAGATGATGAGCGTATCATCAATGAGTAAAAACGGTGATTCAAATAAATTTAAATAAAATATGACAGTAACGTTTTTCGTTTGTTCATTAAGCCTTGATATCATCCAATTTATTGACTGAAAAATTAATGAAACTATCAAATAGTAAAATTACGATCTAACAATTTTCTAGCATAAGAAGCATGGTATAACAGAAGTAAGACATACTTAAAATTTTTGGCACTGAAAGATTTTTCAACAGAAATTTTAGATAAATATAGAATTTTATTCACGAATCATGATATATAAATTTTTTGAAAGAATTCAAACACATTTAACAATTTACTAGGTTTTGTTCAAAAATGTAAGTAAGGAATACGAAAATTATTACGATTACAGAAAAATCATCAAAAAATTTCATTTACTCCCTCCATCAACCTCCCTATTATGTCTGATTCATAAGAATTTTCCTTTATGAAATTCTATTATAGAAATATTTTTCATAGCTCAACTGAACAAAAAGAAAGTTGTTTGCTTCTCTTCTTTGTATTTGTTCTTTCGTTAGATGTTTACATTATTTTATTGATAAGATCTCAATATGAAATTACAACATCAAATATTGTCCTTGAGAGGGGGGAAATATATACGTATCGAGTAGCAGTAAAAATAAACATTTTTTTTTTATTCTTCTTTATCTTACGGTAGCAAAAAAAAAGGCACAAGACGAAATGAATCTGGTCATGGTTGGATGATTATAATCATATTCATTTAACTACTTACAACATTTTGTTTACAGCTCTTGAATTATCATAATGATAACTGTTGGGGGATGAGAAAAAAGTATAATGTATTAATCATATCATTCTTTCATGGCTATCTTCTCTAGACTTTTTCCTTTTGAACCTTTCTAATGCTTACTTCGCTGCTTCTTTCACTTTTTATGATCCTTTTTAAACGAACAACTTTTTTATGTTATTTTTTTATGAAAGTAATTTAAATTGAAAAAACTTTCATACATATTACAACAGAAAAAAAGATTTTGGGAAGGGAGTTAGGTATTTTGAATTAACTTTTCTGATACGCAAATATTCAATGATTTTTTTTCTAGTTTGTTTAGAGAAACAAACAGTTAATGAAAATTGACATGTTTCAATTACAATTTCGCCATGAGTTTATGTAACGGGCAAATTCATGTCGTTAACAATTCACCTTGAATAATTTCTTCTGAACAAACAATTCGATAAATATTAAAATATATTTTTTGTCAACTAGATTGAATTCCTTATTTATTTACACGTTTTAAAAACGTAACTAATAGTAAAAGTTCAAAATGTTTATATTTTGCTAATTTTCTGTTATTACACAATTATTTTAAAAGTATTATTTATCTATGAAATCTTGAATTCTTAATTATTCAGTTATTATTAAAAATGATGTGTATGATAAATGTCGCAATATCATATCCTGTTTTAATTTTTGTAAAAGTAATTGATGATGTTGATTGTTAAAACATGGAAAATGTCAAGTAATTTTCAATAATCATTTACATTTATCTCAAAAATTTTCAAGAATCCGATTCTCATCAACATCAAATACCTAGGAATTACATATTTAGAATTATTGTCAAACAACCAATCCGAACATAATTCTATTCACATTCATTAATAATGTGGAAGAAAACAAAGTAAAATAATGAAGGACAAATTCATAAAGAGAAAAAGCAGAAACATAAAAAACTTTTCATTCTTTATAAGTTCTACTTATTTTTTTATGATGACGAGAAAAAATGTTGTGCAGGTTATAAACGATTTTAGAAGCTGTCTATGTTTGTATAATGTGAATAGATATAGAGAAATGTAGAAGGAAGAAAATGCTTAATACTGACACTCCCTTTTGGCATAAATTTTCCTTTTGCTCTATTAATTCTTTCTCCCCTTCGCGCAAATTATCCTCTGTGTATGTATATAGTAAGTATTATTATATGCCATTGCATAACCCAACTCAAGACAAAAATTATTAAACTCACGAAAGTGAATTGGAATATCAGAGTAAAAAGAAACGGCAAAGAGAGGCAAGAAAAAAAAGTCTGAAATAAAATAAAAACATCTGACTGATTTTTTTTTCGGTAAGACACTAACACAAAAAAGCTTCTCCCATCATTCAAGAATGGAAGAGAGAAAAAGTTTCCTTTTTCTTTACATCTACAAATTCATGTGTCGTTTAACCGAAAGTCGACGAAAATGTTGCTATGCCTCCGAAATTTTTACATTTTATTGTGTATCGAAGGCGACGCTTAACATTCTCTAGTCAGCATGTTTTGTATACTTTTTACTCTTCTTACGGTGCCGTTTACAGTAATATAATATACGTCAAAATACAATAAATGAAAGAAAGAAGGAAGCGGCATTATGTAACAGGAAGAAGTGGTATGCAACAAGTAGTTTCAGTATTTTTTTCGTCGTGATTCTTTACTGTCTTTTTTGTATTGTTTTATTTTGCTATCAATTTAAGAAAATGTCTCAAATGTTTTAGCACTTTTTGCAGCTCATTTTTTTATTTAGTCATGGAAAAAAAATAAACTTGAATAAAATGAAAAATTCATCGCGTCTGATATTTGAATAAATAGAAAATTAATTTTCTCGGTAATTCCTTCATTTTCTTTGCCTTTCGATATTATTTTTTTGTGTCTCATTTTTTTTTACATCACACGGCAAAATTGGGGCTCAAATAAATGATGAGAGAGTGAGAGAAGAAAATAAATGATCATCCGTCGAGACATTCGAATACAATCAAAACAGTCATTTTTTTTATATTACTTTTCGTATTTTCTCAATGTAGTTATGGCTAAAAATAATGACAACAAAACGAAAACATTTTTTTCAATTCTTCGATATCAGAGTTAATTTAAGATCAAGAAACTTTTTCTCTTTTTTTCTGAAGGTCATGACGAAATGTTTAAGCATCAAAACGAGATTCTTAATATATTCTGTTTTACAATCTCATTCATAAATTTAATTTAACGAATTTGGGCAATTTTTATGATTGTGTGACTGATTGCGTTAAAAATTAAAGTGTACAGATTTTTTTTGAATTAAATGTTACTGAAAATTTATTTTGTATCTCAGACAAAATTCTAATGATTCTTCAAAGATTTTGTTTTATTTCACGAAATAAACGTTTGTTAAATCAAGAGAAAAAATTGACTTAAATTTATAAAGCAGTGATAATGTTTTTACATTGGAACTATTTTATTAAAAATCAATTTTCATCTTTCTTAAATTTTAATTTCTCGATTAAGAAATTTCAGAATAAATAGAATATTTCAAAAAATTTATTGCGCCATAAATTTAATCAAAAGCTATCAAAGCAAAGTCGAGCCTCCAAAAAAATAAAATTGAGACTAACTCAATACGTGCAAATAAACGGAATCTGTGTGAACAACAATAATCAAAAATGTGACCTTTTGGATCCAACTCGACTACTAGTAAACAAAATTACAATGAAAAATGAATTCATCTGGAATGATTGTGAATAAAACGGAAGCAGAGCAAATAAATTTGTGTAATTGATAAGAATATTGAATAAATTTAAATAATTTTTAAAGCTTATGAAAGATTTTGTTTATCCTCAATAAATTTTCAAACAATAACATAAATAACTAGTTTGTATCCACAAAAAAAGTCATTATACAATAAATAACCAGAAGAGTCGCTATTATAATTTTCTTCATATTTAATAGCTTTGTACTTCCATAAATTTTTAAATAAAATTTTCTTTTTGCAGGACATTTGATATATTTTTTAAAATGAGACAAACATTAAGCAAATGAAATACTTAAAAGCAATTTGAGAATTAAATGGAGTAAATAAAGAGTCAAAAATTAAGAATCAGTTTTCAACTTTACAAAAAAGTTTTTAATTAGTAAATGAATGAAGCAAATTAAAATGCAAAAGTTATTTCATCGATTGTGTAGTACACGTGGTTTTTTGTGTATACAAACAATTTGAAAATTTACAAATAGAATATTAATGAGACTTTAATGAATATTTTGATAAAAATTCTAAAAATCACGAAGTTTTTCAGCTATTAAACAAATATTTATTGTTGAATCGTGATGCACTATTCTTACAAAATAAATATTGTATATTTAAAAATGCTTTAAATTTAATATTATTTTTTCAAATATTTGAATGAAAATAATTTTACAACATGTATGTTTAAGTACGGAAATAAAAGGATTAAAGAAATTCTTACAAAGCCTCTTGAAAATTTTCTTTTTCTAAACATTTTAATCTTATTAATTGTCTTTTTGCCATGGAAATTAGTAAAGAGCTGTCTAATCGATTATTTAAGCATAAATAATTTGTTATGCATATTTATTTTTCTTTTAAATTTCATTATGGCAATAGTTTATATGTCTTCATTTTAAAAGGATTTAAAAGTTACATATACTTAAAACAAGCAATATTATGTAAAAGTTATTTAAAATTTACAAATAAATGCTCATAATGCCAGGATAACAAAAAAAATCTTTTATTTCATACTAATGTGTTTAAATGACTGTAAAATGAATTTAAGTCTTGTCAACTAAAGGCTAAGATTGAAATTTTATAAAATGATTTTTTGCAATTTTTCTGAAAGAACATAAAAAATTTCAAAAACGAAGCGAAAATTGTATTTGCTAACTCTAATAGAAGAGTAAATTCGCACAATGTTTTAAAAAGTTTTATCTCACAAAACAAAAAAAAAAAGAAAAAAACGCGCCAAAAAGTTAAATTTTGTTGTTTTGTGAAACAGACCATTTTTATGAAAATGTTTTTACACGTTCTTTTCATTTCATTCAACTGAACGGAGTTTATTATAAAATTATGAGTTTTTTCTTTGAAAATTTAATTATTGTACTTGAAATTCCTAGATTTACTCACTGATGAAGGTCAGGCAGGTTTGTATTGCTTTTAGAATTTACATACTTGAATTTTTTTTCTAGATCGTCATTATTTACTAACGACTTTGGTATTTATTCAATGTGAATGTATGAAAATATATGATTTATAACCAATTTTGAAGGATAATTTTGAGGGATGTGATGAAAATAATTAATTTGGATAAACTTTCTAATGAAATCAGTCATAAAAGCAGGTAAATGAATTTAACTACAAATAGACACGCAAAGTTTGAAATGTTTAGCTCACATTTGACTAGCTCAGAAAAAAGAAAAAAACCAATAAATATTTCAACTTTTCCTTTTCTCTTCTTTTCACAAAGCAATAAATAGTTTTTTTCTCCTCATTAACGTCCACTCTAGCATCAATGTGAAATAAATAAAAACCGAAAAGATTTTTTTTTACTTCATGTGTCATTGATACTATTTAAATAATAATAGAAAGTTTTTGCATCATTATATTTCATAACTTTGTTGTCTACCGTTCTGTCCTTACATCAATGTAAGGAGGAAAAAAATTAATAAACTTGAAAAAGTTGCTTATTTATTGACAAGAGCAAAAATGAAGAAAAAATTTCCTAGAAACCAGAATAAATTGCGCATTTTCTGTTAATACTTAAGAAGTAATAAAAAAAATATTTTATATTTTATCAATATATTTCTGTATATCGCATTATATCCTTCCTACTCGGTACATAACATACTTGAAATGTTCATCCAGATGATACAAAAGTTTGTGATTTTTACGGATTTGGAAATCAATTTGAACATAATACATTTTTGAAGAGAAAAGCTATCAACTCATGCCTCACTTGACATAAACAAGGAAAATTCTGCTAAATATCCTACAATATTTCTTTCATTTTTAGAAACCACACATTTGCCTTCAAGGTAATATTTTCTTACTCTTGAAAACTCCCAACATCCATTCATGTGCCATTATAAATGTGGGTATGTACACATTAGGTATCTTTTTTCTAAAATTTTTTAGTATACATCGGTTCTGTTTCCTATTTTTTACTAAGAAACTTTTTTGCCGCCTTTTTTAAAATCTTGAAATAAATTTGATTTTTTTTTATTTCTCTCTTTTTGTTACAAAAATAAATTTGAAAAATAAATGAAAAGAAGTCAAGAAGACGAAAAAAGCGAGAGCAAGAAAGTTTTTATTCTTTTGTGATGTAATTTCTTCTGTGTATATAAATTTCCTTACTGTAAAACCGATGTCAGAGAAATTGCGCAAGACTTTTTTGGTTGCCATGCGGCCATTTTTCTCCTTTTTTTGATATTCACAAATAATTTTTACTCTGCTTAATCTGATATAGCCTATTTATAGCAAGAGTTTATCAGTATCCTTTTGAGAATTGTATTTCATGTTATGATAGGGTTTTAATGTTCAAAATCCTATTAAGATTTCTTTTTCCCGGCATTTACAATACTAAGCTTGTAGAGAAAAAATAATATCATGTTCTTTCTTAAAACATTGATAATCTCTAAGCATTGTTTCTTGTTGTTGATGTTTTGATTTTATCTATTAAACAAAATTTTTAAAATTTGAGAATTTTTTGCCAAATTGAAGATTGAAAATTTTTAAATAAAATAAAAAAGCTCGGGTGAAATCCATTCATAATTTCACTAATAATTCATTGAAAAATTTGAATTTCCTTTTCAAAATTTTAGCTTCCAAGAAATTTTCAATCCTTTTAAGTTGATTACTATTACCATCTAAATTAAAGTTCATATATCCTTAGCTCTTTTATTCCAATTGAAAATGAATCATTTATGTATGAGTTATTACTTTCATTTCTTCATAGATACTATCAATTTCCTTAACTTACTGATTTTCTCTTCAAAATCAATTCATATCACGCATTATATTTCTTATTCTTAGAAAAAAAACGTTTGATTTTTATTTTTACTTTTTGAATAATTTACTAAGTTGTAATCTATATTTAGCTTAGAATTAATGATATTTTTGTTCTACTCATAAAAGCTTAATAAACGTCATAAATGTGTACTTCATTTTTGTATCAAAAAAGAAAATTTCAAAGTTTTTTTTTCTACGTTCAAATACTGTAGGTGGCTTTTCTTAACAAAATATTGACCGTTCTTAAGAGTCGACTAATGATTTTACTTTAAACAAAATAATGAAAATATTTTTGGGTTCCTGATTTCAAGGAATTTTTTTCCTCTTGAAAAGGAAATTTTCCACGTGTAGGGTTGAAGTGCTTAGCTTCCTTGTTCAATAAAGTTTTACAAAGTTTTATTTCCTACGTTTGAATTTTCCTTGAATTTCATAACACAGAGATTTCCAATTGAATTAATATAATAAAAAAATTCTACAAATTTGAATAAATAAAAAAATTTAATTTTATTGTTAAGTTTAAAATTTACCACAAAGTCGTCAATAACAACGACAAAAAATGTGAGCATTCACAGAAAAATTAATGTATACAATTTAATGAAAAATTCTGTTTAAAAGGCTCAAATAAATGGCAGAAATAAAATCTCTAAAGAAGCTCAAATGAGAAAACTGGGAATTCAGCCTAAAACCATATTACGATGTTTACTCATATTCTGATGATTTTTCGCATAACAAATACATTTATGTACAATTTCCATGACAAATGTCTCTACATTTTTATGTTTCTCATTGTCTGATCGGTTTTATTAAAATAAAATTTTATGAGTAGAATTTTCGTCCTCATTGATGTGCTACTGAGAAATTCATTGATAAGAAGCATTCTTATTACTTATTGCCCTTTAGGACCGTTCACTTATGATGTCCGATTTTTAGGGGGAGGGGGTCTAAAGCTGTGACAGTTTATAACAAAATTCTTTTGAATGAAGATTTTGTGACAAAGGAGGGGAGGGGGTCTCAAAAATTCAAATTTTGATGGGCGTCATAAGTGAACGGCGTTTCCGTTGATTTTTTTTTTTCAGAAAAATCACTTTTATTTAAAATGCAAATGATAAATGGTTTTTTAAAAACAATACCTAGGTACATATTCTCAATTAGTTCAATAACAAAGCATAATCAAGTTTTTTTAAATCAAACTAATTATGCGTAAATTCCTACTGTTTAGTTCTTAAAAAATAAAAATATTCTCTAGAAAATAAACACTTGTCTCATGATGCCAAAAAAACTCGTAAATATTTGCTCAGAATCGCGTTAAACAGTAGTATTTTATCGACGTATTATAAGCTTAAATGTAGAGTAATGTGACGTCAACAACACATTTTATATGTTTTCATTACTTTTCTGTTTTTGAATAAACAAATTAAATGTCGTCAGTTTTTTGCCCTTTTCTTGATTTTCTGCTGATTTTCGTCAATTTTTCTATTTATAAATCTTTGATTTTCACCTATCATTAGCACATCATTCCTTCTTTTTCATTCTTAAACTATTAATGAAACTAAGTTTGCTTCTTAAATTTTTATTGATTGAGTTATTAAACCTACTATCAACTAAGTATCAATTCAATGGAAAGTTTATTAATTATTCATTCTCAAAATGAATCATTATGAAATCATATTTAAAAATACTTTTAAAATCATTCAAAATCGTTTTTCCTCCTGTATTTTAAATGCCCAGAATTTTTTAAACTGTAATTAAGTACTTATTGTTGAAAACATTATTATTTAGCGGTAATTGAAAAAATATATTTTTTTTCTGTGTTTTACGATTATTGGGTTTTCAAATTTAATAGTTTTGGGGGGAAAATAGAGTCAATTATTTTTTGATGACATAATTGGAAATATGATGAAATTAAAAAAAACTTATTTGGAAATGAATAAAATTTTGAAAATAAAAGTTTGTACTTTTTGTTGTGACTGAGTAAATGATTAATTAAGAACGTCATCGATCTAGGTTATAAAATGTTTTTGAGCCAGTTTAACTCTCATTGTAGTCATAAACATATTTATTCAGCTTTAGATTGTTTCGACTTTTTTGAGGAACAATAAATATCCACAAAATTATCGAAGATACAATAGTGAAATTCTAACGTATTTCCACATATGACAGTAAAATAACATTTAATTTTTCAGAAAGAATAATTGTGCATATATTGCATATGATTTACCTAATCTTATTCAAATAGATAATTTCTAAATTTTTGTGTCTAACACAATCAAACCAAAAAAAACCCAAAACTACATATTGATTTCCCTTAAGGATGTTCAATTCAATTGCGACACAATGATTGGATTAAGGTTGAAGCAAAGCAACAAATCTATCATAATAATCCATTTGCAAACGACTTTCATATGGGATTAAAGTCATGCACAATTCGATGTCACATTTGCATATATAGAATCATGAATTGTCTATATTTGTGTTAACTAGTAAATAGAATTGGAAAAATCTAGTTTATATTCAAATGCACCCACCCAGTTGCAATTTGAAAATTTTAATGAAAACAGAATTGCATTATCTAATCTAAAATTGTCTTTCTGTTTGGTATCACAATATTTCGTGCAATTGTGATATTAATTTCAGAATAATATAAATATCTTGTAACGATATAATTTGTGTTCACACATACTCTTTCCATTAATTCAGCAGATTATCAGCTTTTACGTAATAAAGAAAAATGATTTTATTTTGCATGTTGTAAATTGGTTTTTATTCTTGAATATGAAAAATTAAGGCACGATTTTCAGATTATTATTATTGATTGACTGTCAATGGAAGTTCAAATTACTGTACAAAGAGATTTATTTTACTACGAAAGAGAATGAATAAATTATAGTAATTAACTTTTAAAGTCGATAAGTCGTGTTTTTATTCAAAACAGAAAAAAATATTTTTTCTTTCATGATATTAATTAGAATGGCTTAAAATTCAAAGTTCATAAAATTGCTGATTTTTTTTTTTTAAAGATAATTTAATTATTTAATTTCGGTCATTTTTAAGATAACTTTTTATGTTCGATTGGAAATTTCTAATTAATTTTTATTAAAGGTTCTATATTTCATTCATTCTCTCACCAACAAAAACATTCTTTTTGAAATTAACCTTGACCACATAAGAAAAAATGTATAAACTCAAACAACCTTGAAAATCTCTGAAGATGAAGCTGAGGTTTATTGAAAATGTGACATTTGGTAAAATACTGCAAATTCTTTATTCATGATGTTAATATATTTTTTTTCTTGAAAAAGGCTTATTGTGTACTGAGAAGCAGAAAATGGAATAAAATCGCATTTAAATTCATGAATCATAGATTGGTTGATGAAGGGATTTCCAAGAAATTCTTTAAGGCTGACGTGACTTTTCTCCTTCAGCCCCGATTTTTTTGTGATTTTAAAAGTTTGTTTTCAAAGTTTAAAAATAAAAGTTTATGAAATATGCACAAGAGAATGAGGGCTTGATTTTTTTTAAAAAATTTCATTTCTATTTTGCATTAAAGCCTATGAAAATTTAATCAACATTAACTGAATTATTTCATCCTGAACTAAACTGAAAAATCCATTTCGCCTACGACTTTTCACGGTCATGAGTATGGAAATGAAAAGAGAAAATATTTTTCCAGCATCAACAGATGAATAAAAAAATTTACGCCCAGATTTTCAAAAAATCACGTAGTTCCATGCTTCAAAGTCTAAATCAATTTTAAATTAAATAAAAATGAATTATGAACCGCTTTTAATATAATTTTGCTAATAGAAAACTTGTGCCGACAGAAAAAACCAAAAGTCTGCGAAAAGCTTCCATCTTCATCTGTTTATACCCAGCTATCAACGAAAACATTAAATTATAAATGTGAGTATCTTTTTGTGAAATATGTTCTATATTAAATATGTTCACAGGTTATACTTCTTGACTTAAATTTCCCAACATCAAGTAAATAATTGTATGTGAGATTTTTAAATAAAATTATGATAACATAAGAAATCTTTTAAATTTATTTCCTAATAATGTTTCTAAGCAAAAGTAAAAAAAAAATATACATGACACTAACGTGAAGGAAAACAAGAAAAGATGAGATTTTCTATTTGCTACATCTACTGATAAATTTACAATCTCTTGTGTATTTTGTGAAAAAGCAAGCGAGTGAGCAAATTAAGGAGCAAGCAAGAGAAGTAGATGATAAAACACTTCGTATTATGTATGTTGAGTTGAGATAAAAAAAAATCTACCTGTTTGTCATCTGTATCATATTTCGCATATTATGATCACTTGATGTCGACGCAGATGCCATATAATTTACTTGATATGGTTGATGGTGAGGTTGAAAGAAATTTGGCGTTGGATAATAGGATGGATGTGCTGTAACTGCCGCTGGTGGCGGTAGATTATGATGCGGTGGGTGTTGTGGTGGATTGTACCAAGCTGGTAATTGACTTTTCGTTGATGACGACATTTGATATGGACTAAAATTTGAATTTCCGTTTCTATATAAATTTTGCGAATTTTGATTATTGACACGCCGATTACAGTGAGGTGAATTTATAGTACTACTACTGCCGTCAAAATAATTTGAATTACGACTATTATTTATATTTCTAGCACTTTGATTATTAGTATTATATCCGTAATTGAATGTTTCGTTGTAACCTTCTGACGCTGACGATGAACCATATCCAATATTCATATTATCACTATCATTTGGATTATTATCTAAATAATTATCATTAGGCATCAAATCTATTTCCTGTTTGCACTCAACATTTTCAATTTTCCAGTTTCTATCACTCGAAGTTTCAAGATATTGCAAATTACACTGATCGCTTATATCTTGTTGTTGTACCTGCTGCTGTTGCTGAATATTTTGGACATATGGAACGGCATAACTATCACTACCAATTGTTTCAAAACTATTTAACAATTTTTTACTATCATTGTTATTATTAGTCAAATTATTATTATCATTATTATTATTTGGTCCTATTCCCGTTAAAAAATGGGATGCTGACTTATCCATTGTGCAAATTTCCATTGAAAAATAATTTCAACATTTATTATATAAAATATATATATATGTAATTATATCTGTATAAATTTTTCACTATAAAATTGAGCTAGTAAAGCACTTAAGTTAAACACTAAACTTCAACTCCTTCCTTTTTCTTGTTCCTTTTTTTCTATCAAAAATTGACATTTATAATATGATATCCATAAACTTTTAACATTTAACAAATAATTTCATAACAATATTTTTTTTTTACGATGCCCTGCTCACTATTATTATTATAGCACTTGCTTCCTTTCGTTATTTTTTGAAACTTTTTTTTTTAATTATTAAGCTCTTGTTTGCTTCTCCATTTCACGAATTTTTGCAGATTTTAATGCACTGTTTTTTTATTTCATATTCACGAAAAAAACTTGTTTTTCGTAAAAGTATTTTTTATTTTATGTGTAGTTATTCATAAGGTTGTAAGTAAGACTTTGTTTTTATTTTTGTTTTCCAAATATTTTTTGCACAATTCCTGATTTTATATTGACCACTTATGGGTTTAATTTTCTCTCACTACAAATTATTTTGTTGGTCATAGATCACTTTTTATACTTTATTTTAAATAAGTTTCTTCTTCTTATTATTTTTATTTTTTTGTTGTTGAGAATCTATACACATTTATATATGTACATATGTAGTGTATGTAATTACACAGCTATTATATTCGACAGCACAGAACACAGAAGAAATTAATGAGCACCACTTTAATGATAAAACAATATATATATTTGATTCATTTTTTTTTATTCCTTTATTTTTTGGCAGAGAAAGAATGAAATGAACAAAATATCAAAAATTTTGTGTGAGTGAGAATCGCTTAATTTTCCTCTGCTTAATTTTTTTGATATTTTTTTTTTTTACAAAAATAAATGTGTTGGCAATATTTTTTTATTCATATAAATTTCAAATATATTTTTTTCATCATCATAAGCTCTCAATATATAAACATATTTCTTCTTTATTCACTTCATATTATTTGATTTTTCACGATCATCATTTTTTTGTGCGATATAAATGCATAGAATATAGATATTTTCACTCACTACACTCTACGCTCTTTTTCATTTATTTTTAAAACACAATTTTTGACTATTCGCGAATTGTAAAATATTTTGCCGACTTTTTTTTCTTTGGATCTTTCACTACGTGAAAATATTTTTTATTTTTGCACTGAAAGCTTATTTTCCATAAGGCTTTAATTCAAAGCAATGAATAATTTTAATTAATTCTTTTCTTTATTAAACGTTGTTCACTTGGAAAAATTCGCTCTTTTTTAACAATTTTTTTAAATATATTTTTTCATTTAGATGCGAAATTATATATTATATTTATTTATGTATTTTCGGTTCATTCCTCAAGGCAACTGAATAATTAAATTTTTTTTCTTTTCACTCTCTCATGCTCACAAAAAAATGTGTTGTCTTTTTTCTCTTTTACTAACTTATCAAATTTCTTGTTACATTTTTTTTTTTTATTAAAAAAGAAAATAAGTTGCTTTTACTTTCAAAGAGATATAATAATTATTTTTTTTCTATAAGTATATATGTATGTATGTATGTATATATAATAATAAATAAGAACTCGACGGAACTCGCGGGAAGCTCAGACCAAGCTATTTGATAAACACATATCGACTGCGACAGAAAATTTTATTGAGAAATCTCGTCTCGCTATATTAATTCAAACTTTTTTTCTGTGTATGAATGTTGTGTGTTTTTCACGAAGCTTACACGAACTTGTGTATGTACTGAGTGTATTTTTTGCGCAAAACTGTAGTCGTAAGCTTCGACATTTAAAGCTCTCTCATCTCACTTTTGTCGTCGTCATTTTTTTCTCTATAGATTCTCTACAATCACTCGTAATAATATTATATAGAGAAAAGAAAAAGACACTTGTGTGTTAAGTACCTCATCGGCTTTGTGTTCTTTTTCACAAAAATTGAGGCACGAAAATTTTCCTACAAATTCTCTTTTTTTACTTTTTTTGTATTTCATATACTATTTCTACCTCTCTCAATTTTTTTTTTTGTGCTGAACGGACGGCTTATCAATATTATTTCAATTTGTATAGATTTAATCGACGCCATAATGAGAATATAAATGAATGAATTTTATATACAATCATACACATCGTCCATACGTTAATTTTATTGTATATATACTTTTTTATGTAACCTTAAAGATGTAGCAAGTGACAGAGAGTAAAAGATAAAGAATCAGGAATTAAGTGAGCTTCTACTATTATTATGTAATTCCATTCTAAATTCTATTTACTCACTTAATTTTTTTTTCTCTCACTCTCTTCTCTCTATTTATCTATCTACATGTCTAATCTGTTAAGTCGGCGTCGACGATAAATGCTTGCTAGTTGAACACGTTGAAAATGTATGGAAATGAAATACTGCACATTGCTCATTGCAAAATTAAGTGTAAAATTGTTTATATTTTGTTGAAAATATATTTGGTAATTTTATAGCTTTATCTTATTTACTCTAGACTTTTCTTGAAAAAGATAGCAAGTTTACGAAAATATGTCTTTTAATCAACGAATGTTCTACATGGGTCTAGCATAATATTTGCTCAAATAATTTATAGTTTTTATAAGTTTTTGTTGGATTTTACGGTATAAATCTAAATTTTTCGGGTAGATATTAGCTTTCGGCAGAAAGTATGGCTTATAACTGCAAAAAATAAGAGAGCTTCATAAGATGAATCATATAAGCAAATTGCTTATTATTCGGGAATGTGTAAATTAACAAAAAAAAATATATATATAACAATTAATTTATACGCAAAAAAATATTAGCAAAGTTTGTGATAGTCTAATTTAATTATTTGCACTGCGTTAAATTTTTTAATTTTTATTTATTTAATAAACACTATGTTTAGCCATTTTCAAAAATTGTTAATTTACCTACATTAAAACTCAAACTATGAAAGTTGAAAATTAAGCTTTAGAAGCTTAACATGTCTATGCTAATAAATTTTTGAAATTGTTAATTATCATTTGGGACGAGGAGTTTGAAAAATATCATCCCATGACATTTGTGGTAATTACTATTTTTATTGCGTTCTAATTTATTTGAGGTTTTTATTAAGAGTTGCTAAGCTTTAGATGAATTAAATTATTCTAATATAAGTTCCTGCATCAATGCTTTAGACTATGTTTTTGGTATTTTAATACTCAAGATGATAATTAAATAGCGGCTTAATTCTTCAATTTATAAAACTCTTTAGCGAATTAATTCAGTAACTTACAAAGCAACAATATTTACGAATCTTGAAGTCAATGAAAAATACGTCATGAGAGCTCAAATCAATCTAATTTTCAAAATATATGACAGTCCAATGCATGTGATTTAATCACGAGAAGAAACTCAAAATTACGTCACTATGACGATTATTTACATCCGAAAGTGTAATTAATGCGTAGTAAGAAAATCTTAGAAATTTTATTGTTGTAGATTTTTCTATCAATAACAAGAAAATTATTGAACATTTTAGAAATATTTTTGATTGTATTAGTTTTACTATTTTATTTTCAAATCCAAATTTTACTAATATAATTTCAAATTCTAAAATTCATTAAAATCTGCAAACCTTCATAAAAAAAGAGACTTGAAAAAATTAAAAAGAAGAATCTCCTCAATTTATCAAAATCATCCGTCTGATGCTCCACAGTGGTCTAAAATGAAAATTTTCCGGCAATCGACCCCATTTTGAAAAAATTGCACTATAAATGTTAAGGAATGTCTCATTTTGAAGCTGACATAGATTGGGAACGATTCCCCAAGTTTCAGCTCTTTTCGTCCATCCAGAGCTGCATGGCAGGGCTTCAAAGTTGGGTATAGCGAAAATTTTCAAATTTCATGATATGCCATTCAAACTTTATTTGCGCAAAATCTACATAATGAATTGAAAAACAGTTTTCGGTTCCAAAAAGGATATTATAATACCTTTAAAATGATGTATCATAAGCCCTGTAAAGTATTGACCAATTGGAGCAAAGCTTGATTAAGTACGAAAAAATAGGCAAAAATCATATTATATTTTGTCCCAGTAGCTGCAAAGTACTTTTTTCAATAGTCTACAAATTAGTTTTAAGTTTTTTATACAGTTAAATACACAACCTTTTCAAAATGGTATCATGCTATGGCCAATTTTTGCGCCAGTTTTCGCTACAGCTGCTCAAAGTTGGCTAAAATTGCAAAAATTCAAAAATTTTATTTAAAAAAATTTGCCTAAAAATTAAGTTTTTGGTAAAATAGTCTCAAGTTTTATTTTTATGCTTAATATTGAATGTTTAGGCTAAAGATGAAAGATTTTTGAAGAAATTTTTGAAAAAGTTAATTTTGTCCACCCCATGCTGATTATCGACTTGGTCTTTTATACCTTCACTCAAATAGCTACTGCTCTTACGTGACTTAATATTTTTCAATTCTGTTTTCGGATTATTATAGCTTATTATCATACCTTTACAATGATATATAATACTTGGCAGTTATGCTTAGTCTTGGTTATCAAAACGCTTGCTGTTCGTGACCTACAGTGATCGACCCCAAAATTGAAAATCTCAAAATTACAATTTTGAATAATGGTGCTCAGAAATGAAAATAAAAATTGTTTTTTGGTTTTTTGAGTTGATTTATCATATTTGTGACTGTAGAATCTCAAAAAATTAGTTTTAAAAAATTTTTGGTACCTCAGAGTAGCCTCATAGAATCTACCCTGGTAGTCTCATTTAGGTGTACAATTCTTACCTGGGAAACTTTTTTTGAGACTTTTTTCGATTTGTTATTAATTATTGAGCACATTTATGTTGAAATAAATAGGTTTTTTGTCGTATAAATGTAGAAAATTTGAATTTCTATATTAAATTATTTGAACAATGTCAAAAGAGCCATGCAATAATCAAAAAGGTAAAGCTGCTTATTTAAGGCAGCAAAATCTGCAAAATCAATTTATTTCAACATAAATGTGCTCAATAATTAATAACAAATCGAAAAAAGTCTCAAAAAAAGTTTCTCAGGTAAGAATTGTACACCTGACTGAGACTACCAGGGTAGATTCTATGAGGCTACTCTGAGGTACCAAAAATTTTTTAAAACTAATTTTTTGAGATTCTACAGTCACAAATATGATAAATCAACTCAAAAAACCAAAAAACAATTTTTATTTTCATTTCTGAGCACCATTATTCAAAATTGTAATTTTGAGATTTTCAATTTTGGGGTCGATCACTGTAGGTCACGAACAGCAAGCGTTTTGATGACCAAGACTAAGCATAACTGCCAAGTATTATATATCATTGTAAAGGTATGATAATAAGCTATAATAATCCGAAAACAGAATTGAAAAATATTAAGTCACGTAAGAGCAGTAGCTATTTGAGTGAAGGTATAAAAGACCAAGTCGATAATCAGCATGGGGTGGACAAAATTAACTTTTTTCAAAAATTTCTTCAAAAATCTTTCATCTTTAGCCTAAACATTCAATATTAAGCATAAAAAATAAAACTTGAGACTATTTTACCAAAAACTTAATTTTTTAGGCAAATTTTTTTAAATAAAATTTTTGAATTTTTGCAATTTTAGCCAACTTTGAGCAGCTGTAGCGAAAACTGGCGCAAAAATTGGCCATAGCATGATACCATTTTGAAAAGGTTGTGTATTTAACTGTATAAAAAACTTAAAACTAATTTGTAGACTATTGAAAAAAGTACTTTGCAGCTACTGGGACAAAATATAATATGATTTTTGCCTATTTTTTCGTACTTAATCAAGCTTTGCTCCAATTGGTCAATACTTTACAGGGCTTATGATACATCATTTTAAAGGTATTATAATATCCTTTTTGGAACCGAAAACCGTTTTTCAATTCATTATGTAGATTTTGCGCAAATAAAGTTTGAATGGCATATCATGAAATTTGAAAATTTTCGCTATACCCAACTTTGAAGCCCTGCCATGCAGCTCTGGATGGACGAAAAGAGCTGAAACTTGGGGAATCGTTCCCAATCTATGTCAGCTTCAAAATGAGACATTCCTTAACATTTATAGTGCAATTTTTCCAAAATGGGGTCGATTGCCGGAAAATTTTCATTTTAGACCACTGTGTGCTCTGAATGACAATAAATCTGCTTTGTGTTGCTAATGAATGAAAATCCAACAGAAGAGAAAATTCATTGATAGAAAATTTGATTGAGAATACATTTAATAAAAATTTCATGACACTTGTTGCTTTTGTAGGATTTTAATTTTTTTATGGGTTTTACTCGGTTAGAGCTGATTATAACTGATTATAATATAATTTTAGATTCATTTTGATTAAATTTTTTAAGCTTTAAAATTCAATCGTTTAAAAAATAAATTAGTAATCAATGATTGTTAATCAATGTTTTAATTTCAAGCTTCAGTAAAAATTTAGGATTATGAAGTTTCATTCATAAAAATAAAAATAGGTTCATCAAAAAGCTCTTCTCGGAATGCTTGATAGTCTACCTACATATCAATTAATCAACAATATTTTCATTGAATAACAACTTTGCAAGCTCTATTCATCTGTTAATAATTGAGAAAACAATAGCAACATCCTTTTTTAGAAACATATTTTTATTCTTATCCAGTGTATTAATTAGATTGGGACGAAAATGATTTTGAAGAAGAAAAATTTGTAAATGTCAAAAATTAGACTGATTCATAAATAAATTTTTCTGTTTCATGATTTGCTTTAAGCAGTTTAAAACCTTAGCAAATAGTAAAATAAATAGTATTCCTAATTTAATTAAACTACATATTGAGGAAAAAGAAAAATTTCAATATCGAGTACATAGAAAGCTTTTTTGGATTCTCCTTTCTTTTCTGTTTTTCATTTATTTTTTACAAAAAAAAAAAAAAAATATTCATATTACCCATGCGACTTTCGATTCAATTTATATTAATGCTATTTGGATTTTTTCAGCTTTTCAGACTTAAATTTTTGCTTTCAAAATGTTTTTATAAATGAAAAAAGATTCTTTAAAAATTAATTTTACAATACTGAGTCTTTTTTTATACAAAATTTACAAGTGATAAAGTTAAAATTTATTTAAAAATAAAAAAAAATTGCATTTCTTCGCCATCACAGATTAATTTAATTCATAGCTTGATTTAAAACATTTTTACAGCTTTATAATCCTTTTTCAGAACCACACAGCATCAAATTTGATTATTCTTTGTAAGAATGAATAAATGAAAGAAATAAATGAATTTTCTTTCTATGTACGTTTTGTATTAACAGAAATTACGTTTTGCATTTAAAAACAAACACAATATTACATCATTGTACTTAAAAGGCTTTATAGCATTATTCAGAAAATTCTAAAGACTATTCAACAATTTGTATATAGAAAAAAAAAAAAATAAAAGCTCATAAAAATTATCGACATTTGATATTTGATATGTGAATATATTAAATTACATCACTTCTCGTATAAAACTATCGTAGCAAATTGATTGAAACTTATTAGAGACGTTCTGGCTTTTCATTCAATCTAAACAACTATTTTATTTGATTTAGGACTCATCTCTTTGTGCTGTAATAATTTGATTCAAAGGATCAAGTTTCAAGATTACAATAGATGTTAGAAGAAAGATACAAGCATAAAGAATTAATTTCCAATTTTTTTTTTTAAACAAACTGATTCATTTTTGTAGTGTGGTTTATTCATTGATTATTAGGAAATGAAAAATCTATCTTTGGAATAAAAAAAAATATTTCACTTACTACACTGATTAAAAATACCTACTTAAACGTGAAAAGCATTTAATACTTAATATTTATTATTTAACAACTTTTTTATTGCTAATTATATTTCATCTTATTTTTACGTTCAACAAGTAATTATTAGAATTGTTTACATAAACATTTAACTAATCAGAAGAAGTGCCCAATTTTAAGGTTGTGTGGTCGTCTTGTCAATCACATCTCTATAAAGACTCTTTATGCTAATTTGATATTCTTTTGTCAAACAAATAATTCAATAAGCAAAAAAGCTAATATTTTTCTAAGCATTTATGAAGTCAATAACGAATAATATTTTTTACTACTGCCTATTTTGTTAATCATTCAAAAAAAAAAAAAAAAAATCAGAATGAATGGATGCTTTGGTATTTTTGTTAGATTTTTCTTTATAAGAATATGAATAGAAAGTTTTAAAACTTATTTTACAGCTTCGTCACAACAATCCTGCTTATTACTTTAGCATAATAAATATATTTTTTCCTTATATCTGATTCTTAATACTACAGCAAAATAATTCCTGCATATTTCTTTGACAGACTAGGTAATGCAACTTATATGTTGAATTTTCTAATTAAATATGCACAGCTACATACATTTAAACAGCATTTAATCTTTAATTCAAGCCAAAGGAGTGTTGTAAAATTTTTCAAGGTAATAAAGAATTGCATTTTAATTCCAACACAAAAATACAATATGTGATTATAATTTCTAGTCTTCTTTTTTTGTAAACATAGAATTGTGGATTAAGTTGAAATTTTCACTGAAAAAGCTCAAATAAAATTTTAAGAGACTTTATTGATTGTTGTTTTTGTTTCAATATTATCTAATCCTTGAATATTAATTATATTTATGGATTGAATATTGTTAATTCAAATAATTATTTTTGTAATTGGTACAAACTTCAAATAGGCTTCAAAAGTTTATTCATATTCACACCGTTTCACGTTGTTTTGTTAAAATTTCAAAAACAACAACAAAATTTAAATTTTTGTTTTAAAATCCTACAATAAAAAAATATTTTGCAACGTCTAGAGAAACTCTTAAGAATACATATTTTGATTTTCTTAGAATCCGTAACAATTTTTGATGATTTTGCTTTTGATTTTTAATTTTAGATAAGCATTTTTGACTGAAGCTGTAAAATTATGTTTTGTCTTTAAAATCTTCTCAAAAGAAAGTTTCACTCAGCAAAGTTCTAAGAATAACAAAAAATTTAGATAAAATTCAATAAAATACTAAGTTGAACACATTTATACTAATTTGTTAGATTTTGCTTTATGAATGAAAATTTAGACTCATCAATTAAATTAATACCTTTAAAATTTTTCAATTAGCAAAAAAAAAAAATCATTGAAACAAAAAATTTTACTTATTTTCAATTGATAAAAAAATTTAATTAAATAATTTAATATTTTATTAAAAAATGTAATTTGTAGCGAAAAAATTGACAAGAAAGCAGAGTAAATTTTTTTAACATATATTAAGAAAATTTTGTTATACATATCTTAATAGACACAAGAAAAAAATGAAGATGTAGAAGAAACCATGGATTTAGCACGTAGCATCTTTTCCTTTCAGCTTAAATAATTTTAAACAGAACGTAGGCTTGCTAATCAGGGTCTTTGAAAACAAATTTTTCCAAAAGATGCAAATCGAGAAAAGAAGTCTTAAGGCAAAATCAAGTTTGAAATTTTTTAATAACAAATTTAATTTTAACTGAATAAATTATGTTTTGGAAGCTTTTTAACATTGAACTTTCAGATGAATAAATTAATTTGGATTAATTCTAATAAAACTTTAAGTGAAATCGAAGCAAACTTTGAAATTTCAAACAAATTTTAATCACGTATATTTTCTTTTTTGATTTGCTTTACATAACATGCAGATAAAATGTGTTAACAATATTAAACAAGGATGACAATCATTTATACTTTAACGACACAAACTCAACGGTAATAAACAATCGAAATCAGTGAATGCCAAAAAAGTCGAATTTTAATAAAAACTCATTCTCAATTTGTAACACAAACTTAACAAGTATTAATCGTTCGACCTACATATACAGATTTTCGTCTTCCTTCTCTGTCTACGAGCAAAGTCGATTCCCGTCGATTCACATTTTTATTTTTGCGATATGAAGCAAACAATTGTTCACTCGGTCAATAATAATTAAAATTGGAGATTTATTCATTAGAGTGAGTGTAAGATTGATTTTCTTCTTCTTTTTTTTTTTTTGAATTATTGATGTTCGTATTAATTTGCATTATTCATCAATATTTGCAGGAAAATCAGTGAAATAATTTATACATTCCACAAATTGAATATTATAAAGCTTTTATATTTTTTTCTGTGTTTTCAATTTTGCAGTATGCAGTGCCATTTTTCTGCATTTCTAGCATTTTCTGAGTCAGTATAGTCACGTTTTTACAGCAAATTGGGAGAATTGTCTAGTATGAATATTGTAGAAAGAGAAATAAGTCATTCTTGGACATGTATACTTTAAAATATTTTTGCAATTGCCCTTTTTACAAGTAAACGTTATGACTGTTAAAAGTTTCAATATTTATTTCAAAATGCATTCTCTTAGTAGCGAAAAATGATACAAGTATAGCAAGTAAGTAAATCAGGATTAATTATTTATAAATCATAGATTAAATTTAGTAAGAATTAGCAAACAGTACTCATCCCTTGAGCTATTAAAAATTTTTGAGCAATAAAAAATTCCTACAGTTTGTGTTGCAATGAGGAGGTAATAAAGATGAATGTCGTCGTAAAAATTCAAAAAAAATCGATTTGTTAATAAGTAAAATAGCATTCTTTCCTCTCTGTCTCTTTTAGTCATATTTTTGTAGCCGATAAATTAAGAGAATATAATTTATATGCAGAATAGAAGAAGGAAATAAAAAAGACAAAAACTCACCTATCAAGTTTATCATTGCTTGAGGTAGTTTCGGAATTATCGTCATATTTAATTATTGCTTTTTGTTCACACGGTGAAAAGCATTGTGGCGATGTTGTCGTTGTCGTCGTCTTCGAACTGTCTGATGATGTTGGTGATAAAAGAATTTGTTCGTGCTTTACTATCACATTTGTTAATGCTGACGATGAAGATGATGACGAGGTTGTTGGTGGTTGCTTGGTTGACACTTTTACGACAACTGAATTGCCGTTCTTTAATTTATGTATTGGCCTTTCTTTACCAACCATTTCAATTCTTCTTTAATCATTTATTCAACATTTGCATAAGTCAAAACGTCCTGTTCTTCTATTTATCTGGTTTTTATGCTTTTTTCTGGTTTCTTTTATGATAAGATTTTTATGTTCCTTTTTTCTTGTCTCTCTGTATTTTATTGTCTAATCGTCGATTGAAATCTAATACAATGTCAATTAGCAATTTAATCTATCTATCTGTGCATATAAAATAGAGAAGATAAAAATGATCAGATTACATTTGATTTACATAAATCATCAGTATGATTACACCAAGGCATACATGTATGATTAGACATATTGGTAAGAAGGAAAATCTCAATGAGTAAAACACTATATATTCAAAGGGGCCGTTAACTTAGTACGTTACGCAAAAAACGACTTTTTAGACCTCCCCTCCCCCTTGTTACATGAAAATAATTTTTTTGTATGATCTGTTACAAAATCCTAGACCCCCCTCCCCCTAAAAAGCAAATGTCTTAAATGAACGACTCCAAAAAAAATCACAAAAAAATGACTTCTTCTTTTTTAAAAAAGACCAACAGTCTAAAAGCATAATTGTCGTAAATAAAAACGAATGAGACATTTCGTCAAATACAACTACCGGTGTCGCATTATTAGTCGTAAATAAATTAAAATAATTTTTGCACATAATAAATAAAATTTATTTATTTTTGATGAATGAAAGTTTTTTTTAAGCAGTCAATGGAGAAAGGAAGCAACACATATTGTATGCTAATGGATATGAATATAAACAGTATCAGAATCTAATTATATGTATGCAAAAATGCAATTCAGTTTATTTCTAATTTATTGAAGGAAAGAAGAAAGAAATTTGCATAAAAATTGCATTTTACGGATTTGTATAACTTTATGATTCATTTTGATTGTTTTAAGTGGAAGTGGCGCTCTATGAATATTTTTGTTATTTATTGTTTGTTTGTTCTTAGAATTTTTTGGAGATTTAATTTGAAAATTCGTGAGGTATTATGAAAATTAGTTGAATATTGAGATTTTTATGACCTTTGATTTCACAACTTAAATTAAAATTACATAATGTTCAATTTTAAAAAATAATCTTTATATCATTACTGTTTTACAAGCATTTCAATTAGAATATTTTTGCACTCAATTGTTAACCCCGATTTTTTGTCACGTTTTTTGTATCTTTTATTTACAGTTGCATTGATATCAGCAACTTAAATACACGAATTAATGCAGCAAAATTTGCAATAAAATTTACTAAAATTGCATTTTTCACGACAACAATTAATACTTACAATCATTATTTTGATATAACGATGTGTTGAAAGATACAAATAATAGTAGTATGAATTATATAAGATTCTAATTACAATTTGGAGAGTGATTTTATCAAGATTACAGTTGTCAAATTCACATGTAGTTAAATCATTTGATTAATCTAACTGCACGTGCAATAATTAAGAAATAAGATTTGATGTCTTTTAGTCAATGACTGAATTTAAAAATTTCTAATTTTCAAAAATTTAAAAATTTCTAATTTTCAAAAATTTAAAAATTTCTAATTTTCAAAAATTTAAAAATTTTTAATTTTTAAAAATGTAAAAATTTTTAATTTTTAAAAATGTAAAAATTTTTAATTTTCAAAAATTTAAAAATTTCTAGTTTTCAAAAATTTAAAAATTTTTAATTTTTAAAAATGTAAACTTTAATAATTTTTAATAACCCTCAATCTTTTTGTTAAGTAATCAAAAAAAATATATATATATATTTTACTTTTTCCTTAATCACACTTCTTTAAAGTTAACATAAATTAAACTTTTTTCAAAAATATTACTTCCATCCATCTTCTACAATAAATAGAATTTCTAAAGCGCTTAAGACAAATAGAATCGAATCATCTCAAAATCAGTAAATTATTAAATGAATTATTGTTTCATAAAAAAATAAAATTTATAATAAAGCAATAAAAACTTCTGTGATCAATAAAAAAAAATATTTGGTCGGTGGAAAATGGCACGTACGTGAAAAATTCGTGTAATATGATATTTCATTTTTGGCAAAATGTTAATGAATAAATATTTATATCCAATAGTGCACGCAGTATGACATTTGCAATATTTTTAGCGGGAATTTTATTTTATTCGTTTTTTTGTTCATTTAATAAGAAATATTGAGCATGAAAAGTTTTTGTCACCACATTAAAACCTATTTGTGTTAAATGGTGTTAAACAATGAATTAAAGAAATTAAAACAATAAATAAATAAAAAATTATTATAAGGGTAAAATTTTTTACAATTCATCCAATACAAAGTGTCATCATACTTTTGAAAGTCATACTTTGACAAGTTTTGTTAAATCCAACTTAAAAATCGAGCAACTCGTGTCTGATGCGTTCTACTAGTTTATTGCAATTTTGAAAAAACTTACAATAAAAACTTTACATTAATGCGAGGGGAAAACAACATGATGGAAAAAAATTTTGGTGGGAAATTGGTGGGAATTTTCCACCGCGGTGGAAAATTTTCCACCAATTTTCCACCATGGTGGAAAATTTTCCACCAATTTTCCACCATGGTGGAAAATTTTCCACCAATTTTCCATCGCGGTGGAAAATTTTCCACCAATTTTCCACCATGATAAAAAAATTTCTCAGCAAATTTTTTATCACTTAGAATTTGTTTATTTAACACAATTAGGGTAAAAAATATTGAAATTCGTACAAAACCAAAATTCGTACGAACAAATTTACAAAATTTTTTTTTCACAATTTTTAGACTTGAAAAAATTGCCTTTAAACTCAAGATTGGCCACATGTTAAGGTCTTATGGGTTTGCTTGTGCAGTCTACTTTCCAATTAAATTAACTAAAGGCATAAATAAGCACTGCTTATACGAAAAAAATCCACCTCATTCCAAATATTGAAATTCGTACAGAAGAAATATTGAAATTCGTACAAAATTTCAATAGTAGGCGGTGAAGAATTTTAATTGTTTTTGAGTAAACAAATTAAATAAATTAAATTTAAAGCATAATTAAGCTGCTCAGGATGAATAAAAACCTCCTCAAATGAAAGTCCTGCAAGAATATTAATTTTTTCTCAAGTTTTGGATACAAAAATCGTGAGTACTTGGTGTACGAATTTCAATATTTGAGTGTACGAATTTCAATATTTGTGTGTACGAATTTCAATATTTGAAATAAAGTGGATTTTTTTCTGCTTTATGCTGCACAAATGACTCTTTTCAAGTTTGAATAAAAAATTTTGGAGGACAAGCAAAGTCCTAGGAAAAATTTGAGAAATCAGCGATGCTTCCAATAAAAGTTACAGGACTTTCAAAAAAAAAATTTCGTTTTGTACGAATTTCAATATTTTTTACCCTAATTCAACTGAATGTTGAAAATTGATGCGAAAATTCGCTTTTCTGATAGGTTTTTCATCTCAAATAAGTAAATCGATGCGAAAAATCGCTTTTCTGATAGGTTTTTCATCTCAAATAAGTAAATCGACGCAAAAAATCGCTTTTCTGATAGGTTTTTCATCTCAAATAAGTAAATCGATGCGAAAAATCGCTTTTCTGATAGGATTTTCATCTCAAATAAGTAAATCGATGCGAAAAATCGCTTTTCTGATAGGTTTTTCTTCTCAAATAAGTAAATCGATGCAAAAAATCACTTTTCTGATGAAAACCTATCATCTTCAACCATCTTCAAAAGATTATTTAGACTAACAGTGTTTTTATTTTTAACATTGAAAAATTTTTTAAATTTGATGGAAAATTTTTTCTTTTCCCATCGATTTTCCATCGTGGTGGAAAATTTTCCACCAATTTTCCATCGTCGGTGGAAAATTTTCCACCAATTTTCCACCATCGGTGGAAAATTTTCCATCAATTTTCCACCGCGGTGGACAATTCAAAAATTTTCCATCAATTTTTTTCCATCATGTTGTTTTCCCCTCGCATTAATGTTAGTAAAATTATTTTAAAGAAAGTTTTAAAATTGAATATTTTTTCCACGATAAAAAACTTAAACTTAAACCTTTTTTTTAAAAAAAAAATAAAGATTGTTTTTGTTTTATGAAATTAAAATTAAAGTAATGTTAGAAAAACTGAGTTTAAAATTAGAATTTTTTGGGGGGTTTACCGACGTTACCTTGATAATGTCTGACAATATTCTTTTTAAATGCATCAATATCTAGAGATATAGTTCTTCATTGCATAAATATCACAAAATCCAAATTTAATGGTTCCCATATTTAAATTATATTTTAAAAATATAAAAAATTTGTTAAACACATTTATTTATCTATAAAATATTTTTTTCACCATTTAAATAAGATCACTTTGATCACGATTGTATTTACTTGAATTATTAAAAAAATGAACTTATTAACACAATTTTTTTAAATATATCTGTAAAGCTTCCCACATGAATCTTTTCATAATAGCATTATATTAGGACAAACACACTATTAAATTGAAACGATGAAGCATAATTTTTAAGTTTAAAAATTATTCGATTTTATACTTAAATAATGCGCACAAAATTCTTTAAGTCCACAATCTTCATTTAGTTTTTTTAATATTTCACCCACATTTTAAGACTCTACAATTTATTATTAATGCGAAAACCTTTTCCAAATACTATGAACATGTGAAAGAATCTTCAATTTAATTCAAAAGCTTCTAGATTGTTGTCGATCATTCACCCATTCAGTCAAACAAAGTAACGTAGTAGTTGTGAGTATTTTTGCAATTGTAGGCAAAAACTTGATTTTTTAGATGCTAATTTACACTCTTCTTCGATTTAGCAGATTTTTGTGGAATATATGTTGTGATGAAATCAATTTTTTCTAGAACTTTTTGATATGATGAATATGTAATATTACAAAGTTCTAAATTGTATCAATTTTTATTTAATTTATTATTTAGTCATATTATAATTTTATAGTGCTCAAATAAATTGAATACTTTTTAACTAACTTGAAATAAAAAGTGCGAGTTTTATTAATATAATTTTGAAATTAAAATTTCATTTAACATTATAACCAATTCTGTATATTATTATTCAAAGAAAAAATCCTTCTACGCCACTGTCTTTTAAGCAATACCTACTCATCATTATTGGTCTCTAAGATTTTATTCTTCTTCTTTGCGACAATTATCATAGTCCATACTCAATATTTTTTGTATTCACTATTTTAATGCTTTAGTTACTTCTTATTTAAATATTTTGAATTATTTTAAAATTTTCAATAATTTTATAAAGCTTTTTATTATTACAGTATTTAATAATCAGAAGATCATTCAATTACACAATTTCACTTTTTTTGCATATCACTCAATAATATTTATGAATGATTGATTAAATTTTGCAATTTCTAGCACATTTTCTTTCAAATATAATCAAAAGTTTTTGCAGAAGAAAATAGTTTTATTTGCAAACATTTACTTTTTACTGATTGACGTCTTATATTTCATTGACTACGTCACTAAAGTTCTTTATGCTTCAAGGCATTATTTAATATTGAAAATTTCCTTTCACTAAAAATTTTAATTCAAAATATTTTTTGGTATATCATTCAAAATAAAAAATTGAATGAATTACACTACACACAATCAGCTATAGTCAATGAATGCGAACATGGAAATGTTGTTCCATCGTCTCAGTACATTGGAAACGACAGCATAAGAGAAATAATTTGTAACCAAATGAGGTCGCAAATAGAGAGGTATTTTTATCTAGCTGTCCTTAAATAAGCGAAATCTTATCCCGTTGCGCTGTACTCCATAAATAATTTCACTTTACTCTTGTAAATGTACTCAAATATGTATTTATTTATTTTGAACTCAATAGATGAATGAAATAGCTTTGATCAAAGAACATGACTGTGTATTATTATCATTATACATGCTAATTTAATAAAGAAATCAAATCATCACAACAGTTGGAAGTAACCCGTGTATGTTGATGGGTTGAATATCGCCAACGCAAACTAATTTTTATTTACAAAAATATTGAAACTCTTTCATTTTCTATTAAAAAGATAGAAGAATCATTCATTTTTAAAAATAAATCTGAATACTTTTTTTTTTGATAATCATAGCTTGACCTTGACTTTACATTTTAAACATTAATAGCTAGAAAATCAAAAAAAAAAAGTATTGTATTGTAATCTATCGCATGTTTTACTCTAATTTTTCAAACACTCATTGATTTTTTTTTTCTTACTCGATGTGTGCATAGTGCGTCACTTTTCATGACTCAATCACTCTCTTTCCCACAATAATTTTTCCACTTTTATCAAAGTGCTTAGTTCACAACAATCCCATAAACCGTCTTTTCGAATCACTAATTTACAACTGAAACTTCTATTTGATTTTTTGTGTTTTGATGTGTTCCTCTTTTGATTGTATGTATTACAAGCTTTAATTTTTTTTTGGCAATTCTCCTCATATCATAAACATTTGCTGTTTTTGTTGTTGTTTTTTATTGGAAAAAAAAGGTTTCGAGAATTTTAAGCATATATAATTCTTGCGTATTGGTTCTAACCTTCACATAGACTTAATTTTATTTATCTTATCAAATGCTTTATATATTCGACTCTCTTTTACACTAGTTTCTCCAAAAAAAAAAATAAACACTTTTAATTTGTCACGTAAATTTATTTCTCAAGAACTGTTTATAGGTCGAAAATTAATGTCATAATCAAGTGATGTTCTACGACGAACTGCGTCACAATGTGCGAAAACATGTGACGAATGAAAAAAGAATAAAAAGATTAGTCTAGATAGAGTTGAAAACATCGTGAATAATAGAAAATACCGGCAAATGACAATGGAGATAAATAGCTTCTTCATTGTACTTGTTCAAGGCCATTATGATATTATGATTTTATTTTATATACACAGTGTCAAGTCATCTTAAATCTTTGTTGAGTATCTGATATCTTTTTTATTTATATTGTATTTTTAAGGGGTTTATGAATATTAATTATCTATTAAGAAGAATCCCAAGAAACATAAAATAAACTAAATTTTAAATTTTGATCTATGATGCAGAATAATATAAATTCGTTTCAAGGAGCTTTAGAACTCGTTCGTAAAATTCGTAACGCTTTGGAAGGGGGAAAGGAGTCAAAAATTTTGTTACAAAGATACAAAATTTTTAAAAATTTCATACAAAATTTGGTGCAACCAGAGGGAGGGGGTAAAAATTGACCAATTTTAGTGTTACAAACTTTACGAACGATTCCTTAATGGAAGTGATCGTTTTGTTATTATTTTAATTTTTACGACCAAGTAATCCAAAACTAATTTTTAAAATTGAATAAATGTTTTTGTAATTATTTTTAATTACCGCATTTACAAAACGGTGAGATGTATAATTCACGAAAACAACTAGATAGAAAATTTAATATGTTATAAATTATGTTTTTATTCAAGTTTGCCATTCATTAAATAAAAACTACCAATGTAGTACCTTTTTCCCTTAAAAATGACTTGATCGATTGAACGACAAAATTTACAATTTAATTTTTTTTAAAAAAATCTTCGTAATTAAAATTAAATCAAATTGCAAGATGAACTTCGTGTTAATGTTCACAAATTACGAAAAAAAAAGATATATCATTATTTTCACTACTTTGTAACAATCAAAGCATTTAAAAATTAAATCAGAGTTCATGTGAAGTTTTATTGTTGCATCACGTCAGGCATCATGCTTTAAACACTTTAATTAAAATTCAAAGCTAGAAGTTTACAGCAATTTGAAGTTACAATGTATTATCATCGAGATAAGGAGGTACGAACATTCGATCCAGTTTTTAGTTCAACAGAAAAATGAGTTTGTTTTAATTTTTATTAATTTACAAAATTTTTAAGCAAATTTTTAAATTTGTTCTCAAACCATAATCTGTCAAAATCTTTAGGCAAAGTAAGTAACATGTTGAGAAAGGTCAAAAATATTAAAATTTCTTAAGATTAAAAATTAGCTTTGCCAGTGTCATCATCATTATGGTTATAAATGTTTTCAACAAATACATGAGCACTAGAATCCAATTTTACGTTATTATATGTCTTGGAGCTAAAATCTGAATGAGGATATCTGAACAGTTGATATAAAATGATACTAGTTTTATAGACCAGATAATAATTTAAATAACCGGTTCATCTATTAAATTAGCAAGACATGAAACTTAGCGAATTTCGATATCCTCAGGCTAGAGCTAAGCTTACAATAAATTCTTTTTATTTTTTAATGTTAAACAAAATTTTTTTGTAAAGAGTTAGAAAATGTGATGCTAAATAAATAGACTTTCAATAAAAGATTGTTTACAGCTTACAGCAGAAAAAAGGCAACTATTATACTGTTTACATGACAAGCTCATAAGTAATGATTTTGTTGAAAAAATTTAAATTGGAATGTTTACAAGCAATGCTTAAAAATATTGCGCCGTTCATGAACATAAAAATTTCCCTAACTTGAATATTTTTAGGCTCAACAAGAGAAATATTGAGATTAATTCTGATTATTCTTGAATACTCTCGATGAGAGAATCAAATCCAATAAATTCATTATTATCAATTTTGAATTATGTTTCTTACTCAGTTAAATATGAAAAAAATATTTTAACGAACGTTACAAATTCAAAAGTCTAAATAAAAACGGAAACAATTTATAGTGACCTTACTTTGATAGCTTTATTTACTCATTTCTGCGTACTTTATTGGCATCAAATGTGAACATTGAACTGATTATCTACTCGCTTGATTAAGATTGCAGACTGGTCAATAGGGCGAATTTATAATTGTTTTTATAATCCTTTATCTCCAGACTTATAGTAATTTACTTGATTAAAATTCTTCTACAATGTTACAAAATTAAAATTATGAAAATTCGCTATAAAATAAGATAGATAGAAATAACAATTAAACTTCCAGTTTCTCAATTTTGGATTAGAAAAATTAATTTTTTTCCTTGAAAAACTTGAGTCGTAAATTGACCGGTTTTAAAGATTTGATGTCATTCGGTATAATAATAAAAAATATGTTGGAATCAAAAGTTATTATAAATTCATTCATTTATTGATTTTCAATAATTATATAAACAGTGTGATTATAATAATAAGAGCAATAATAATGATGTCACATAAGATGAGTATTGAATATTTTGAACTATAGAAACCAGCTATACGAGCATTTATTTATAAAGATGTGTTGTGTGGAATGATACGCCTATATTTGATAGTATTTCAAACACATCTTTCGAGAGACTACGATAAATAAATTTGAATTGTCCCCCAAGTTTTTTTGTATATACTCATATGTACATGCTGTTTTTTTTCTAGACTCAGATTCTGTTTTCGATTTTTTTATGTTATTTATTTCGCACAAAAAAAAATATACAGAAGTGTATGAATTTTGGAAGAAAAACAACACTTACAAATGCCTGACGTATGCGTTAACCATACAGAGTCGAATCAAAATATAAAGCAGGAAAGAAATAAGTTCAAGGCCACGAGAAGCTTTTCATCAGCTGAATGAAAATGAAAAGCGATTTCTTCTTCTGAATACTTTTTTTCCTTCGTTATTTATTTTTACTATATATTTTATATTATATATATAGAGGCGACGATGACTCGATTCAATGACATTTGCAAAAAAACCGGCACTGATTGGAAATAATCTTTTTTTCATTTATTTTATTTTTTTCGCTGTGAACATTTAAAATTTGATTTGAAAAGCTCTTTATTTTATTTTTAGCGAATTTAACATGTTTCATTTTCCGCATTAAAAATTTCACTTTTCTTCTTTTGATTCCCCTCAATCACTTGTATATAAGCTTTTTTCAAGCCTTTGCTAAATTTGCCTCTTTATTTTCTTGTTTTCATCTTGTATTTTATCATTCACAAAAAATAGTAATAAAAAATTAACTCTTTTTAGTTATATACATGTAAACACTCATAAATATACATGTATGTTTGCAGAAAATAATAAAAAAAAATATGATGAGGAAGAGACGAAATCTTTGTGGCTTATTTTTTATATTTTGTAAATTATCATTTCGTCGGCTTACGAAGCTGACAAGAACACAAACACAGCTGTCTTTAAAACGTCAAATATCTAGCACTGACCATGGTCGAATTTTTTTGGGCTTATATACTCTAAGCTTTACTTCTTTTTTCGATGTATTGATCACAGAAAAGTTTCAAATTTATGACAAAGGAGGAACACAAAAAATAATAATACGCAACTTGATTCCACTAATTGTATTGATTTTCTCTTTAAGTTTTGCACTTGATTTTTTTCTCTTTCTTTCTTTCTTTCTTTCCTTCTTCTTCCTTTATTCATTCACACATTTTGAAAATATATGCCGTGCACAAATATTTTCGATAAATTCCCTTCCACTAATTCGCTAATGAAATTTACCATAAAATTATTTTTTTTGTTGATTAAAATTTTTTATATACTTTAATATTTTGTATGCCTTGTACGTAAGTAATGGTGTGTAACCTTGAACCTTAATTAAATTATATATATCACATATTTACATTGCAAGTTCACGGTTATTCCACATCAAAGATAAAAATAATTCATTGTTTCAATTTTAATTTTCACTTTAAATTACATTCATTTAATTTCGGCTGTCACTAAATTGATGATTGCACATTTGATAAATTTTAGTTTCTTCCTTTTCCTCTTATCTCTTGAGCTTTTTTCTTTATCACTACAACTTTATTTTTCTCAAATAGACAAATACCTGACCTATTCACTATTTGAATTTTTTTACTCTCACTCGTACTATATCAATCCAAAAATACAACTTTTTTGGATTTCTTAAAGGCTATGAATGTTTTTAATTTATTTTTAGTACATTTCATAGTAAGAAGAATCGAGTGTTTGTGTGGACGCGAGAAAATTAGCAAAACTTTATTATTAACTTTTAAAAATATTTACGATTTCTTATTTTCTCAAATACTAAATGTTGTGATTTACAAAACAGGTTGAATGACTTAAAATTGTTGAATTTCTTTGACATTAATCTGCTATGAGTACAACAATAACTGAGAAAATTAATCAAAATTCATCAGTGACAGATATTAGTCAGGAATATTAACTGCAAGATACAGATCTGTACTAAGGAATAAAGGCAATGTTAGACATTGCACAATATCAAATTTCACATTTATTTTTGTATTATTAAATTATCGATTATATATTTATTTGAATAAATCAATATTATTGGAAAAATAAAGCCAATTGAAGCTAGTTATGTAAGATATTTTATAATTCCTTGCTTTTATATAAAAATAAACTACAAAAATTCTTACTGAGAACAGCGCCATCTAAATGTCGCTCAAAAAAATTATACGCTTGAAATTATTTTTTCTGTTATGAAATTTTAAGAGTTTTTTAGTATCTTTATTTGACTTTTAAAATTATTTTTCATTTTCAATTAGAACATTGAAGTTAAAACTTGACCAACTAATTTTTTCAAAATAAATTAATATAGAAAATTTTTTAAAAAATATTTCAACTTTTTTTTGATTAATGTGAAGCTATCCCCAAAATCCATCCCCAAATTTATCGGCCGATTATCGGCCGACAAATTTTTTTGCTTACGTATATCGGCCGACACGTATCGGCGGTCTTACGTACAATTTATCGGCCGATTTTTGTCGGCCGACATGTTGTATGCAAGTTTTTCTCTTGCATGCAATTTTGAAATATCGGCCGATTTTGTCGACCGACTTTTTTCTGACACTTAGGATTTGAACTCGTAACCTTTGGGTGCAAAAAAAGGAAATTCCTAACACTAACCACTTGAGTTATTAAGGTTAATATTATTTTGGCTATTATATGGCTAAAACACTTATATAAATTATTACTTTTTCCGTAAATATAGAAAATAATTATGTGAGTATTCTTCACTAATACATTTATATTTTTAATTATATACTTCACAAGAATCAAAAAATTTAAAAATCGACCGATTTTTGTCGGCCGACTTTTTTTTAAAACTTGGAATTCAACTTATCATTTGTTGAAAAAAATAAACTTAATCTTTATCTATTTAACCTAATAAGTCTAATACAAATATTTGCAAAAAATAGAAATATTTCAATAACAAAATTTGTATTGAAATTTAACTTACAGAGTCAAGCATACAAACCAAGTTGATATCAAGATATCTTATTTTCTGTTCTGACTTATATCATGGGTTAAAATAAAGAATTATTGTTATTATTAATGTAATGTAACCAAATTCAAATTTTGAACATTGAAAATTTTGACGAAAATTCAAAAATTGCTGTTTTGTGTGTAAAATCTAAATCAACAAAAAATCTAAATTAAATATCATTTTTCAGATCACAAAATTTTCAAAGTCCAATAAAATTCTTTTGATTAAGTATTCTTGAGATAAAATGATGAAATTTAATAACTAACTTCATTATAAATCAATCAGACGAGTCCAATTTTTTTCTTTTGATTGCAAATATTTGTATTAGACTTATTAGGTTAATTAGATAAAGATTAAGTTTATTTTTTTCAACAAATGATAAGTTGAATTCCAAGTTTTAAAAAAAAGTCGGCCGACAAAAATCGGCCGATTTTTAAATTTTTTGATTCTTGTGAAGTATATAATTAAAAATATAAATGTATTAGTGAAGAATACTCACATAATTATTTTCTATATTTACGGAAAAGTAATAATTTATATAAGTGTTTTAGCCATATAATAGCCAAAATAATATTAACCTTAATAGCTCAAGTGGTTAGTGTTAGGAATTTCCTTTTTTTGCACCCAAAGGTTACGAGTTCAAATCCTAAGTGTCAGAAAAAAGTCGGTCGACAAAATCGGCCGATATTTCAAAATTGCATGCAAGAGAAAAACTTGCATACAACATGTCGGCCGACAAAAATCGGCCGATAAATTGTACGTAAGACCGCCGATACGTGTCGGCCGATATACGTAAGCAAAAAAATTTGTCGGCCGATAATCGGCCGATAAATTTGGGGATGGATTTTGGGGATAGCTTCACATTAATTTTTTTTTGGCCATTTTTTCAACTTTAAAGTTAATCTTTTTTTTAAAAAAAAGAAATCATATGAAAAAAAGTTACGATGAGTTCAAAACAAAGTACCTAATAAATGTCAATCGAATAGAAACAGCAACATGGCACAAGTTGTGACATAAATAGACATTAAATTAGCTCTTCGTCCTTGAAATAAATTTGAAGAATGTAATTTAAATTATTTATGAAGTTAATCGATTTAATAAATTAAGTTCCAATAATATCATTATAGATGATTTAACTGATGATTGCTGTATATGTTAATTGAAATAAAAAAAACATTTAAGCTCATAACTTGTCAATTAGGATTAAAGTAAATTAAAATCAAGCTTTCAATTCAGTTTTTTCATTTCATTTCTAAAGCTTTTCTCTCCTTCAATTGTGAATTATTTAATTAACAAGCTGAGTGAAAATATGCGGACTATAACACCTGTTCGCGTTCTTTTCATTAATTTTTTAATTTAATTTGATTTTAATTTAATTAAATTTATAAAATTCAGAATGATTTTTTCATTTCCTTTTTAGAATGAATTCTACATCTCGTCAGTGCTGATCATTCGTTGACTATTTAAATATTTACTTTAATTATGTCAAAACAGCATTCATGCAAGAGGAAGAAACTGAAATTTTTTTCAAAATATAAATTTATATTACTGACTATAAATCTTACGGTCTGCAAACGAATTAGCTAATACTTTATTTTCAATGCATTTCAGAGCAATAATCGCATTAATTTTCAAAAGCAATTTAGTCTGTCCTTACCGATTTGTGAAACTTTAGAACTGCCTAGCAATAAAATCAGCATGAATATTTCTTTATTACTGCATTGTAAATGTTCACTCAAATATTGATTCTTATGAATCATTGTTAACTATCGCAAAACAATCACTTGATTCTTAATCTTTTTAATAATAAGGTAGCAAGTAGATACAAAAATTAATCTGTAAAGTATAATGAACAATGATTTCCTAAGCACAAGCTATTGAGCTTGAAACCCGGAAAGGGAACCTTTCCAATCTCCTTTTTAAAATATAAAGTAAGCATATTGATCTTTCTAAACAGCAGTTGATTAGTTTACTCAACGTTTTCCGCTGTCAAGTATGTTACATTTACTATGGCATTGCTAATCATTTTAAAGTTCAAAATAATAAACATTTCTAAAAAAAACTCAAAGTCAACTTCCCTTGGATATTAAACAGAATGATTATTTAAAATCAATATCATCTCATGAATATTCATTATTTTTAGTGTTAAGTATAAATCAAATAGAATTCCCAACAATTGCATAATCTTAATACTTTAATAATCTTCCCACGCTTCAGAGCATTTTAAAAGAATGAGAGCGAGAACAGAATTGCACTTTAAATAAAAACAAAACATCTAAAATTTTCCATAAAAAAAGTCTCACTAAAAAAAGTCGAGTCAAAAGTGCATGACAGGTTATAAATCAATTATCGATTTACGGCATAATAATTTATTGTGTTAACGTGTTAAAAAAAAAAAGCTTCATAGGATCTCAATATCCGAACACGAAAATCGATGTTTCTTTTGTTCAAGTTCATGTTTGATCAATTACGGATCTATGCAAATGAATGAAAGAAGTATTAAAGGAACTTGTGAGCTTATTTAAAAGCAATCAATATTCATAAAAATACTAATATAGCTTTTAAGGGAATATACTAGCATTTCTCACACTTGTTGCCACCTGTGAAGCATAAAACAGATTTTTTCAGCTTCTGTAAATTTAAATGGTCTACGTGAGCGGTGAAGTTTTTTTTTTTAAATCCGGAATAAATAAATAATTTTTTTCAGGCACACTTATTGAGATAATTTATTAAATGTTTGGAGACGTAAGCAAGGGTGTGGAACTGATCAAATTGATTTTTGATCATTTTTGATATTTTTTGATCATTTTTGAACATTTTTTTGATAATTTTTGATCATTTTTGATCAATTTGATCAGTTCCACACCCTCAGACGTTAGTGGATACAATAACTGTAACAAATGTAATTCTATTTGTCAGGTCAAATTGACTTTTGCTGTTACAATAAATGTTCAAAGAGAAGATTCAATAACTTATTAAATATGTATATTCAGGATGATTTTTAATCTAAAAACTCTCTAAAGACGAATAAATCTAAAATTTAAATTTAAAGCATTTAGGATGATTTTTAAAAACAGAACCACCTTGAATTAATCTTGCCCTCCAAAGTCTGTCTTTTTTGGATCCTTGTTACATCTGAGTCATTGATTTCATCTATTTCAAGCAAAAATATTAATTATTAATAAATATGATGCTTAAATATTGTATAAAGAATTCTAATAACTCGATCGTCAGTCAGTTGAAACAGGAACTTCTTGTCTTTAAAATGAGTTCATTTAGAATTTTTTTGAATTAATTTGTTTAAAATATGGATATGCTTATTACTTAATTGTTTATTAAATTTTGTTCTACTACACATGTAAAAACGGACATGAATTGTTGTAGAAGTATGAATATTCAATATTTTTGTGAAAGTACATGCACAATGTTGAGTATTAAAGTAGCCTTCTAATTAACTGACAGTCTAGATGACTAATAGTTACTAATAAATTGTTAATTAATAAGAACCAATTTTGAAGTCACATTGATTTTGAAAAGCTACAAATTACTCATTTATACTGATTAGTACTCTATGTTTCTCATCATCAAGATAAATTAATTGCATATATTGATTAAGTGATAATTAGCATTTTTGCTAGCTTTTTTTACACTTCAATGTTTTTTATGCTTGAACATAAAAGGTAACCGCAGGAAATATCAATTAAAATGAGTGTTAAATTTTTAAACTGATTTTAATTCAGTGACTGCGCTAGCATTAAAATATCAACGGATTTATAATAATCGATAACGAAGTCATGTTTGATCTTGGTGATAATCAAACTTCAAGGACAAAATAAACTGATAAGAAAGACAAAAGCAAAATTTTGAATTTTAATTAATTAAATCTACAGGAATTGAGATTAAAAGCACCAGCTTTGATACAAAATTTGACATGATCAGCGTAAACTACCTATATCGTTATAAAAAAAATAAATAACACTACAATTAGTCAAAAGCAAAATACCTAATTGTATGTGTGCGGTCGAATTCTGACCGCAAAATGCATTGTAAACTTAAATGTAAACTTGAAATTGAGTTTTCAAGCATCTAAAAATTCTACTCGAAGGACTTCATAATAGGAACATCGGATGTTGTTTTTTATGTCAAACGATTTGTTAGCAAGCGAAGTAAGTCAAACAAACAGTTCAGTTGCATTCAATCAGTCGACTGTTAAAATAATTTTACGTAAAAGCTAAGCAACTGATTGAAATGTTCATTGATATAAAACAGCATTAAGTCACAATGATTTAATAATAATAAGCATAATATTTGCAGCAAAACAGAAGGTCATACACAGGGAAATACTTATTGTAGTTTGTAGTGATTCATAAAACCAGCTACGTTGAAATGACTGCTTGAAAATTTCATTTCGTGCAAAAAGTCGTAAATGGCTTTAAAAAGTTTTTGTTCAATGTTATAGCATCAAATAATTATTGTAAGATTAATTTATTAAATAAAATGAGATTTTGATGAATTAATTTATGGATTATTAAAGGAAGAAAAGATTTTGTTGCACTGATTAAATCTGATTTATTCAAAAGCATTTAATGTTTCGAGATACCTACATGTGAAAAAATGAATTTTTATTTAGGAAGGAAGGAACAATTTGTAGTCAAAAAAATCTGAAATGTCTTGTCCAAATGTTAGTTCAACTAGAGTCAAATTTCTGTTGTCTCATACGCGTGTATCCTTGGAATATACAAAATGAATTACGTAAAATTATAACGGAAAAAAATTGCAGACTGGAAGTCAACATTAATGCAAATGTTAATGGGACGAAACTACCAAAATACAATAGAAATGTTCGATTCATGAAATAAAATCAGTTTTAATTTGCAAATTTGGCGTTTCATGACACGCAAGATCTTTTAATGATTTTCAAGGGAAAGTCAACTGTGGCAATTCAAATGGCTTATAGCAACTATTTTGGCACACAATTAGAAATGTATTCTGACTTCTTATATTGAAAATGAAGGAGATCAACCTTCCTAAAAACTTCAGATTTAAAATATCAAACAACAAAAAAATTGAATTAAAATAATTAAATTAATCAATGAGATGTGTCTACGTGACTAAATATTTATTATTTAAATATGCAATAAATTCCGAGAGAATAAGAAAAAAATTAAAGATAGTTCAGATTCATCAATTGTCCACTAAGAAGTCATTAATTTATTTTTTTAAAAAATTAAATCTTATCAGTCGATAGCAACAAAAGAATATTCTAAATCCATGACACCGGATAAAATGCGCCAAACTATTAATAACAATAAACTTGAAAATTAATAAGAACATACGTTTCTTTTTATTTCAAGAACATTGAAACGGTTAATCAAATGAACAAGTAAGCCATTGTCAAAATATTAAGCTCCATTGTAGCTTAAATCAAACAATCGAACAATGAATAGAAAAAAAATTAGTTGAAAAGCTTGACAGCTCAGATTATTAGCCTAAATATAGATATTGAGATGATTAATTGAAATTATTGTTATTTGGTAGTGAGCTTACATCCGATTTACTAATAGCTTAAAAAAATTTATTTATTAATTCTTTTAAATGAGGATTTAATTTACCTGTCAAAAAAATCATAGTAATAATATTTGCAAATCAAATATCATTTTAAAAATTCAAGAGTCATTACTATTGTACTTGTACTGAAATGTATATCGCTACTGGAAATAACAAACAAAATTATTATTCTTCAGAAATATTTACACAATTCAAAGAATTTTTTTTAAATGAAATTAATCTCACGTGGCTAAAAAAAATTAAGAAGCCGTTGTGAAGAATCATTGTGGGTATTTTTTATTGATGATTAACACCGATTTAATGATTCTATATATTTTCTAAGGGGATATACATTTTTGTTAAATCAAACAGATTATAATACTTTCAACGAAAAGAATTTTATTTTTTAGAATCATCATTTTATTGACTTTGTCATCAATAGTTTGAACTGCAATATTTGTTTATTTTAATGATTTTTTGCTTAATATTTCTTCGTAAATGTGTGGAAAAAAAATTTCATCTGAAATGTAGGAATTCTAGGATTATTCATATAAAGAGACCTTGTGTTTTTCTATAAAATTTATTAAATAAAAATATCATATTTAATTTAAAAAATAAATAAAATGTACAGCATCTTAGAACTATATTCCTTTTAGAACATTAATAATGCAATAAATTTACGCTGTTATTATTGGGATTTACAATGAAGCTAAATTAGATAAATTTCAGTTCTCAATAAATTTTCTGTATTTTGTATCATGCTTTGGACGTATGAATTTAAAAGACTTTCCGCTGTGTCATTTTAAACATTATTAGGTGATAAGCTGAAAATCTGCAATAAAATTACATCATTATGTCGTCGACTATTTATGTCACGTACGCATAATTATTGCAATTAAAATAATTAAATCTTATAAAATTTATTTAAAAAATGGATTGCTGATGAATATTGCATGATGTATTATGATCCATTAATTATATGTGATTAATCATATTAAAATGTTGATCAAGTTGATAATGTTTTTTAAATTCTTTTTTATTGAATATTTAATTTAACTTTTTTATTTGAAATTGAAAAGATTTGTGCTTTTCGTAAATTTATTTTGTGCTGCTTTATTTTTTTGTGAATTCCTTCTAGTTCTGACTACGATTGTAAATGATTAATTTGTGCAAAAAAATTGAAAATTTAAAATATTCAAACAAAACTGCTTTGTTCTTGACATCAATATAAATTTTGTCACTAGGCTAGAACTGAAATTTTGCTGATCTATTTAATTTTTTAAAAATTCATTTATTTGCATGGCACAATACCCTTGCACTGCCCACACCTAAAAAATCAATTTACAAACATTACAACTATTTAGTCATATCATTATTTTATTTTATTTTTTAAATAGCAACAAAATTCTTTTGGGATTAAGTATATTGGGAAAAAAATTCCTGAAAGCACACAAGACGAAAAAAATATGCAAATTAGTTTATGAGCCAATATTAGATTGAATAAAGCAAGTGAGCTTTTATAAAAAACACAATTATTGTCACGTTTTGATATGCAAATTTAAAGCTTGCCGTGAGATTAATATCACCTTGAACCTGCTTCTAAGCATGACTGCATATAACAGGAAACCTCGAGATTTTGTTTCAACATCTGTTAATGCCGGAGAACTCTGGATAGTCTCATTCTACTGAATAATTAACTCTATCCCAATCTGTATAGTTTTTTTTTTAATTTATAATTAATTGAATTTTTCCACTCACCCCGACTGACAATAGAGTCATGATTATTACAATTGCAAATTAATAAATTATTCTCAAAGTTTCATGATAGATGTGACCAGGTGGAATGATCAAGCTGAGGAAAATCTTTTGTTTTGTAGCGCGTGCAGACATCTGTACTTTAAAGCTGTATAGTAACTTAATATAAAAGCTGTGACAGGTGCAAGGCAAACGTATATTGTACAGCGATATTTATGAAAGATACATGTTAAACATAGAGGAACAGGAATAAATTCCGACATCAAACAATCTCTGCACTTCATCAAAAAATTTGCACATTTTATTTTCTTCATCTTTATCCCGAGAAGCACAAACATTTAGTTTTGAGTTTTTTGGAGTTTAAAACCTTGACCTCTTGGTCTAAGGCAGTGGTGTCCAAACTTTGTTCCATGGCACATTAGTGTTGCAACTTTTTTACACTTTTAAAAATTTAGTGTTCCGCAGAAAAATTTTGACTGAAAAGTATGCCGTGATACAAAAAAGTTTGACCACCACAGGACAAGGGCTAAAAATGTCAATATATCCCGGTGCTTTTTAACAAAACTTTAATCAAGTCAATCTTAAAAATTCCGTAAACTATAAGTAAAGTGAATGCTAGTTTTCTCAAAGTAAGTATCAATTTTCTATTTCCTGCATTTTCTATCAATTAATTAGCCTTTCGAGCTTAAATTTTCTTGTACGTTCAAGTACTAAAATATTAAAACACATTTAAATAAAGGAGAGTTGAAGAGAAGTTTTATTTTGTGCTCATTCAACCATTTCCAAGGTTAAATGTTATTAATAAATTGGCATTAAAATTTAAACCAAGAAAAAATAACAAAAACAATTAAAAGCTATGTACAATTAAAAATCTGTATAATTCTATCATAATTCATTGGCAGTAATAGCAAAAATATTAAATTTGGTATAATTTTATGAATGTATGTGGAAGAGAAATCAAGGTGTCCGTGAAGTACGCGGGAACAGGTTGTCAGAATGCCTTGAAACTTGGCCAGAATTACGTACATATTACGTCCATTTACGTCCAGCATTCAAATATTTTCGTCCTACCTTCAGTTCCTGGATGTAGCACATTAAAGGTTTTTGGTATCTTTCCCGCGTACTTCTAATTTTTTTCGCGGGAAAGATATGCGGAACTAACTTTTATGGACATATTATATATCAAAATGCATCTAATTATTACGTCCAATTACGTCCTGCAAAAATTTTTGGAATTGGACATGATGGGCAAGAGTTATGGACTTCCAAAGTTTTATACAAAATTTCTTGAAGAATAAAAAAAATTTACCTGAAACAAAAAGTTTCGTAAAATTATTTTTTTTTATCAGAATTCAATATCTTAAACATTTTTATGATTTTAATCTATGTTTTTGGACTTTTGGCAGTTCCAATTAAATGGTCGTGCCTTAATATAGCACAAGCAGATCTCAAAAAATCCTTAAAATCGTGTTGTATATCAAATAACATCTATTTTTTCTAACAATTTCAAATCTGTTAACATTTTTAAGATCCATTTTATTATAATTTAGATCATAAGGCAGTTTTATTGTATCGAATTAGGAAACTAAATATGACAAACATCATATTTAAATTTTTTTCAAATTTTGGCCAAAACATATTTTATGTTTAATCATATCTACTTTTTGTAAGAATTTTTAATTTATTGAAATTTTTGATTTAAAAAAGACAAAATTATATTTTAAAAAATCAATTCAATTTTAAATTTTAGAGAAAAAAAATTTAAATATAAAATATATTCTTAAAAAACGTTTTTTATGGATACTTAATCAGAAAATCTTATAATTATTCTCAACTTTAGAAACTTTTTACTAAATATTGTTTTCCAACTTTTAATTTGAATAAAAGTTTTTTTTTTAATTTTTTATAATTTTTTTTTTCCTGAAATTTAAAATTGAATCGATTTTTTAAAATAAAATTTTGTCTTTTTTTAAATCAAAAATTTCAATAAATTAAAAATTCTTACAAAAAGTAGATGTGATTAAACATAAAATATGTTTTGGCCAAAATTTGAAAAAAATTTAAATATGATGTTTGTCATATTTAGTTTCCTAATTCGATACAATAAAACTGCCTTATGATCTAAATTATAATAAAATGGATCTTAAAAATGTTAACAGATTTGAAATTGTTAGAAAAAATAGATGTTATTTGATATACAACACGATTTTAAGGATTTTTTGAGATCTGCTTGTGCTATATTAAGGCACGACCATTTAATTGGAACTGCCAAAAGTCCAAAAACATAGATTAAAATCATAAAAATGTTTAAGATATTGAATTCTGATAAAAAAAATAATTTTACGAAACTTTTTGTTTCAGGTAAATTTTTTTTATTCTTCGAGAAATTTGGTCCAAAACTTTGGAAGTCCATAACTCTTGTCCATCATGTCCTATTCCAAAAATGTTTGCAGAATGTAATTGTACGTAATAATTAGTATATAAAAATTTAAAATTGAATTGATTTTTTAAAATATAATTTTGTCTTTTTTAAATCAAAAATTTCAATAAATTAAAAATTCTTACAAAAAGTAGATATGATTAAACATAAAATATGTTTTGGCCAAAATTTGAAAAAAATTTAAATATGATGTTTGTCATATTTAGTTTCCTAATTCGATACAATAAAACTGCCTTATGATCTAAATTATAATAAAATGGATCTTAAAAATGTTAACAGATTTGAAATTGTTAGAAAAAATAGATGTTATTTGATATACAACACGATTTTAAGGATTTTTTGAGATCTGCTTGTGCTATATTAAGGCACGACCATTTAATTGGAACTGCCAAAAGTCCAAAAACATAGATTAAAATCATAAAAATGTTTAAGATATTGAATTCTGATAAAAAAAATAATTTTACGAAACTTTTTGTTTCAGGTAAATTTTTTTTATTCTTCGAGAAATTTGGTCCAAAACTTTGGAAGTCCATAACTCTTGTCCATCATGTCCTATTCCAAAAATGTTTGCAGAATGTAATTGTACGTAATAATTAGATTTGAATTGATATATAATAACGTGTCTTGAAACTTTTAGTTTCAGGTAAAAAAAATTTTATTCTTCAAGAAATTTTGTCCAAAACTTTGGAAGTTCATAACTCTTGCCCATCATGTCCAATTCCAAAAATTTTTGCAGGACGTAATTGGACGTAATAATTAGATGCATTTTGATATATAATATGTCCATAAAAGTTAGTTCCGCATATCTTTCCCGCAAAAAAAATTAGAAGTACGCGGGAAAGATACCATTTCAATGTGCTACATCCAGGAACTGAAGGTAGGACGAAAATATTTGAATGCTGGACGTAAATGGACGTAATATGGACGTAATTCTGGCCAAGTTTCAGGGCATTCTGACAACCTGTTCCCGCGTACTTCACGGACACGAAATCAAGCTACAATCTTTATTTATATTTACTTCCAGTAAGAAATAAAAATGTAGAATTGATGCATAAAAATTTATTTTTGCTTAGTAAAATAGTTTAACATTAGATCTGCGTGAGTCAAGTCACATAGCACGACGCATCATCGTCACGTAAACACTGCCGTGGAATTTAATGAGCAGCTTGAAAATTTTATACCCATGCATTTATTTCAATGCTTGATAATGCTTGTCATATGGTAGTCAATATTGCATAGCTGTCTTAAAATTAATTGGAAAACTATTGAAATTTAGACGCTGAATAAAAAGAGAACGTGATATGCAATTTTAAATATTTTCCATCAAAAATTATTTTTGTGGATCATGAAATTTTAAAGTTTTGTTCTGTGCTCAAAAGCTCACTTAGTTGACGTGCATAATAAACCTTATTAGAACAAAAATTTTCACTATTTTTTTTTATTTCGATTGAACGTGACTAAACGCCAGTAGCTACTTAATTTAAAAAAATATTAAGCAATACAAATTGTGATAAATAAAAATTTTTGTGATGTTACACAATAGCTAAATGAGAAATGAGTTTAACTTTGTGAATTATATATACTTTTTCGCAAATTGAGGTTCAAGGTTTATCCGACGATTAAAAAAATTAGGAAAATATCCATTTTATGAATTATGTAGCGCATTTTAGGCAATTAATTTTGCAGATCGTTGTTTTAATAGATTTCAGCAGATTAACAATTAAATGACAATTTCAAGCTTTGTTAAACTATTTTGTGGAAAATAAATTGTCCATCCTCTCGAAACAGTCAAAGCGTAGTGCAGATACCCAATTCATGAAAATATTTGTTGATCTAATTCTACTTAACCCGTAAAAATTCTTCACATTATAAAACAACACATCATAAAACAGATTAATCATTATCTACTTTAATAACTTCTAAATGTGATCATTTAACGCTTGATTAATATTGCAAAAAATAAATTTTTTGATTCTAATTATTACTCACATTATAGCTTGGATGATCATTCATTACATCCTATTTAAGGAAATCAAATAAAGGGTGACAATTATCAAATGACATTATTTCATAATTCCTTATCCCACCTTCAATTATTTTTCTGGGATAATTATGACAATAATTTAAGTCATTTTTTAATTGACTCAATTACATGCAAGCAATTCTAAGTTAAGTAATTTGAGAAGATTATTGTACTTATTACTAGAATAACCTACATGTTCTCGATCTAATTCCAATTGTGAGTCATGATTTATTCCAACAGTGATACATTCATAATTTAGATCGAGTTGTAAAATTCCGCATCTGAGTATTAAACTTTATAGTGTATTTTTTTTCAGGGGATCCCCAAACATGTTCTTTATTTACAGCAATACCGTAAAAGAGAGTGAGAAATAACCTGTTTGAAATTCTTTTCGTAGCGCATTGTAAAGAGGAGAAGTAATAAACATTTAGAAAAAAAAAATAAAAACCATAAGAAATGCTGATGATTCACGATCAGATGGGAGATTTACTATTTTACGTTACGTGACTCTTGCTTTAACCTCTAAACATTCTTGTTAATTTTGAACTTATTCTCGTATTATGCTCAATAATCAGACACTGTGTGTTTAATTATCTGGAATTTCCAATCACGTGAGTTGGTTTCAACCAGTATTAGCAGGATTTTAAAAAATTTGAAAAGGATCTTAAACGTATTAATAGAAATAATGTCTGTTTAATACAATGCATGACTGCTTTGGAATGAGCTTTCAAATTACTTCATATTTAAACTCGTTCGATGATTTAAAATTCTTGAAAATGTATCATGTTCTAATTGGATAAAAATCAATTTATTGTTCCTACCTCAAAGGAATTTCCTGTGAGTTAAACATTCCGCTTAAAAGTCACGTTTTGTTTATGTTAATTTACTTCTTGGATAAATTATTAAAATAAAAGACGGCAAAAGACAATTCTTAAGTTTCAACGAACTCCATTTTATCACTTTTACAAAGTATGCAAAATAATTCCAGTTTAGATTAATAAATCAAACTAAACGCCGGTCGATGGCACTTGAATATAGTCATTTGTAATAAATGTTGCATACATTAAACATTAATTGCAATTACGTCCCAATAATCCATGATATTTTACTCAATCAATCATGTTCAATGCTCTATGCATAGATTTTCCATATGGAAATACCTCTTACCATTTCTAAGAATCAAAAGTATTAGTAAATGTCAATTAAGGCTAGTATTCTGCAAATGACGTACAACTACTGCAGTGGGATTTCACATTTAAATAATAACTTTTAATGTAATTTATATATTTTTTTTTTATTTTCTATTCCGAGAAACTTTGCTATAAAATATTCCTCAGCTTTATTTATGTATCATGATGACGAAGAGGATTGACAAGTTATTGCTATATAAATTAAATTGGGTTATGCATAAATTAAAATTTAAATTTTAATATCCATCATTTACTATAAATTTTCAATGCCACAAAAATTTTCACAATTTCTTTTATTATTGCAATAGACATAGGAAGGCATATCCAACATTCAAAAAATAAACAATAATGACCTTCAACTCGGTTCGACTTGAATTTTTTTTTAAAAAAAAAAATAAATTCCCGGTCTTCCTCGTCATAATTGAAGACGATTTTTTGAGCAACAATAGTTCAAATGTATTTTTAGCAAAAAAATCACAATAGGTCAATGGATTCTTTATGATCGTTCGGACGATTGAATATTAAAATGACTGATTTTAAGTGTCCGATAATTTTTTTTATATTAAATCCAACCAGTTCTTAAATCCGACAAATTATTTCATTAATCTTTTGTTGATCTCGATAATTGTTATTAATTGAAAACTTGAAATCATATTCACACCAAATTTTCAATTTGGGTGAATATATTGCTTTTGAGTAAAACTGAAAACCACATTTTCTAACTTGCTGCTTCAGGATTACAATTTTATCCCATACTGTCTATGGTGGAAAGTCTGTGCCTGAAAATACCAATCTAACAGTGAAAACCGCATCTCATTTGGTGCTTCCAGTCAAGAGAAATCGCAAAAAAACGCATTCTGTCATTTAGCAAGTTAGCAAGTTAGCAAGTTAGCAAGTTAGCAAGTTAGCAAGTTAGCAAGTTAGTTTCCGCGATAACTCAATTTTAACGAAACGTTAAGACTTCGGGTTTTTTGCATTTGATTAATATTGGCCCAAGGAAAACCTGTATAGTTTTTGGAGTCATGAGCTGCTTCCTGTGAGGCACAATGGACGAAAATGTGCCATTTTTGACCAAAATATGCAAAAAATTTTACATTTTCTTTAATATCTCAGACATAACTTAACCAAATGATTTGAAATTTTCGGTGTTAGATTAAGCATTATTTAAGGTATAATTCACACTATAATGACAAAAAATTTTCATGCGCAGTGTAACAAAAAAGTTGAAAAATCGAAAAATTTTTCGTGTTTTGACACAAAAATTGTTTCGTTCTCCTCAATATTAAGTCCAAATGGAATAATTCCAAAAACGTCTAGAGATATAGATGCACAAAATGTATATGCAAAGTTTCAGCTCATAAAAATGAAACCAATGAGTACTAGGTCAATTTGAATTTTTGCCTAAATATACCCCCTTAATGCGCATATTATGAAATTTTTTTAACATATACAGTGTTCTAGGACCTAAAAACATCCAAATACATCGAATTCTATCAAAAAAACCCGAAACCATACTTTATCATATTCACACCAAATTTTCAATTTGGGTGAATATATTGCTTTTGAGTAAAACTGAAAACCACATTTTCTAACTTGCTGCTTCAGGATTACAATTTTATCCCATACTGTCTATGGTGGAAAGTCTGTGCCTGAAAATACCAATCTAACAGTGAAAACCGCATCTCATTTGGTGCTTCCAGTCAAGAGAAATCGCAAAAAAACGCATTCTGTCATTTAGCAAGTTAGCAAGTTAGCAAGTTAGCAAGTTAGCAAGTTAGCAAGTTAGCAAGTTAGTTTCCGCGATAACTCAATTTTAACGAAACGTTAAGACTTCGGGTTTTTTGCATTTGATTAATATTGGCCCAAGGAAAACCTGTATAGTTTTTGGAGTCATGAGCTGCTTCCTGTGAGGGCACAATGGACGAAAATGTGCCATTTTTGACAAAAATATGCAAAAATTTTACATTTTCTTTAAGATCACAGACATAACTTAACCAAATGATTTGAAATTTTCGGTGTTAGATTAAGCATTATTTAAGGTATAATTCACACTATAATGACAAAAAAATTTTCATGCGCAGTGTAACAAAAAAAGTTGAAAAATCGAAAAATTTTTCGTGTTTTGACACAAAATTGTTTCGTTCTCTCAATATTAAGTCCAAATGGAATAATTCCAAAACGTCTAGAGATATAGATGCACAAAATGTATATGCAAAGTTTCAGCTCATAAAAATGAAACCAATGAGTACTAGGTCAATTTGAATTTTTGCCTAAATATACCCCCTTAATGCACATATTATGAAATTTTTTTAACATATACAATGTTCTAGGACCTAAAAACATCCAAATACATCGAATTCTATCAAAAAACCCGAAACCATACTTTATCATATTCACACCAAATTTTCAATTTGGGTGAATATATTGCTTTTGAGTAAAACTGAAAACCACATTTTCTAACTTGCTGCTTCAGGATTACAATTTTATCCCATACTGTCTATGGTGGAAAGTCTGTGCCTGAAAATACCAATCTAACAGTGAAAACCGCATCTCATTTGGTGCTTCCAGTCAAGAGAAATCGCAAAAAAACGCATTCTGTCATTTAGCAAGTTAGCAAGTTAGCAAGTTAGCAAGTTAGCAAGTTAGCAAGTTAGCAAGTTAGTTTCCGCGATAACTCAATTTTAACAAAACGTTAAGACTTCGGGTTTTTTGCATTTGATTAATATTGGCCCAAGGAAAACCTGTATAGTTTTTGGAGTCATGAGCTGCTTCCTGTGAGGCACAATGGACGAAAATGTGCCATTTTTGACCAAAATATGCAAAAAATTTTACATTTTCTTTAATATCTCAGACATAACTTAACCAAATGATTTGAAATTTTCGGTGTTAGATTAAGCATTATTTAAGGTATAATTCACACTATAATGACAAAAAAATTTTCATGCGCAGTGTAACAAAAAAGTTGAAAAATCGAAAAAATTTTCGTCGACGCAGGCTGTACTTTAGTTATAGTGCTAAATGCGCGCTGAACAGATGTAGGGTTTTAAAACGATTAAATATGATGTAATCTATAAAAGCCGAAGCAAGTGAAGGTGTGAAAATTTTCCCTAACTGTTCCCAGACTTTCGATTCATAAGATAATGAAAAGTGAAAATCAAGAATATTTGCAAAGCTTTAATATAGATTTTATGTTATTCACTAAAAGTGAATAGAAAGTTTCTTAAATATTTTAGGCAAATTTTTTAATTAGATAAGTTTTTTTGCGATTATAAATAAATCAGTAGGTAAAGTATAATTATTTTTTTCTCTAATTGAAATCAAAAGAAGTTCTACTGGTGGTGTGAATATACCCATGAAGCGTGATCCGCTTCATTACTAGTTTTAATTTATTTTTGATTGTAGCTGAATCGCTGCTTAAATATACATATTTTTATTCTGTATCATTCTTAAGCTCCTACATTTATTGTGAAGCTTAAAGCATTAGTACATAGTTTGACTGTTGTGAAGAAAAAATCAAAATTCCAAATTGCAGTCTTTAAAATCCAGCACCTTAAATGACAATCAATATCACATTACAAAGTATGACCACCTTGAAATTTTAAAGGTTCTAAAAAATTCTAAAATAAATCTTTACATGTTGAAAGATCATGTGTAGATCAGATGAGATAATGGCAATTATTGTATGAATTATATAATGAATCTCGTGATGCAAAAAAAAAAAAAAACAAAAGCACAAAGTTATTTTATTGTATTCAAGATCGCGCAAAAATATTCATTTTTTAACGAAGCAATTAAGTCACGATATATGACTTTATTATCGAGGGAGAAACAACAAATCATTAAAAATTTATAAATTTATGCAGGTAAACATCTTAAACGGCTTTAATAATGTGATAAAAACGTAGTCATTATCATTAGTTTCCATTTTAATCGATTATTAAAATTGATGAATATGTTAAATCAATATCGATCACTAGTCCCGATCATACACGAGCCATGCATAAAAATGCATTTCCCATATCATTGAAACTGTCGTTCATGAACAATCTTTTTTACATAACATCGTTTTTATGGCAATAGAAAATCAAAACAAACAAAAAATATTTTTTTACGATCGATAATGATGAGCATGTTTATGTTATGTATCGTGGTCATGAACGAATTGAAATTAAAACACTTTAGCATTGTATTGAACGTAGCAAAAAAAAATTATATGATTAAGATCTAGTATACGTGCAAAATTAAAGGTAAATGTTCGAGAATATTGGTATGAATGGACAGACACAACAGATGATTATTAAGAAGTTATTTTTAGATCAATTGGAATTTATATATTTTTATTAGATTTTTTGTTTTGCGTAATTTTACACGTACTATTATTTTCAGATTACTTGTGGAGCTTTTAACCCATTAGTAGCCAATACTTCATAGACACGTATTTTAGACAAACATTGAATTTATTTCAGAGTTTTTTTTCCAGATGTGTAAAAGATGCGCTCAAAAATGGTGCAAGAAAAATATTTAAACTCAAAAATTCAAGTAATACCTAATAAAAGAATGTGTGATAAAAATTAAAATAACGATACAATAATTTTAGTGATCAATTAGTTGCAAATCGATCAATACTGAGCATCAAAAATTAGTGAAACCATCGCGTAATCCTTTCAAGCTAAATAAAAACAATATAAACATTTAAAAACATATTTATTTTATGGTATTATATTTTTTCTTTATAACTTTATTTTGCATACCTGATACATAATTTCATAATTTAGCAATAAATCTTCTCTCAAAGTTTTCAGAAATTTTAAATGTTTACAAGCCATAATTATCAATAATTTTTGATGAAAGCAAAACTTATTTATCCACATCACATGCAGCATATTTCATCATCATCAACTTTATGTTTACCGCCGAAAGTGACATAAACAGTTTATCTACGTGATTTTGTCTTGAAATTTTTTCGTTTTTGTTTATTTTAAAGAAGAATTTAAAAAATTTAAATTTCAAAATTCTCAAGTACTTAAAAATTATTTTTTATTTGAATTAATGAAAAACTTTGAAAAAAAAAATATGAAAGCTTTGTTACAATAACCGAAAATCCGCATTATTAATAAACGAAGGACAAAATACCGGTTGATGATAACATTTCAATTTTTCGTTTATTTCTTTACTTTGCAAAAAAATGGTCACGTAAACCTTTGTGCAAATGTTCATATTTTCAACAAATTTTTTTATTAGCATTTTGCCGGTATAAATTTTTTCTCATTCATAAGACATTGAATTAGAGATATTTTTTTAATAATTTAAGATATTTTTAAGTATGAAGATTTTTTATTTAATTTTTTTAAAAATATTTTTACTTACCTAAATAATGACACATTCATTTTGAAATACTGTTGTTATGAAACCTTTTGATTTAAAGGTTGTAGAGCTGATAAAATAATTTCAGAAATGAAAAATTTATGGAGTTTGTGGTTCTTAATTTCTAAGAAATTTTCAGCGAATTTTATCAAGAATTTGTTTAAATTATAACATTTTAATTGTTACATAGTAAAATGTTTGTAAGGAACTTAAAAATATTCTAGTTACGTGCATTAATCGGCGGCGCTTAATCATTTAATTATCTTTTATTAAGAAATCTGAACGTAAACATTTTCGGCAAAAATGACTCAATGGGAAGTTTAAACAAAGATTTCAGGACAGAATCACATGTCTTTGATATTTTAAAATTAAAATGATTGTATGAAGTGAATTCTTGAAATTTTTGAGTTTAAACATGAGTCGATTTTAGGGGATTAAATTGAATTCTAAGGAAAATAATTTTTGAGAGTTTAGTAGATTTTAGCATCTATTGACAACTAAAAATATTTGTTTCTGGTTTCAATTTTGCAACAAGCTTGAATTTTTTTATTTAAATAATTTTCATATGAAATAATAATTTCAAAATAGAAAATACTAATTGCCGATTTCAAATTTTAATGCACCTACATACGTAAATAATATCACTTAAAGTAATCGTTTTCTAAATTAAATTTTAATTCTAATTCTCATTATGCAAGTAGTCTGTCTATTTCTTCTAATCACTTAAACTTTTCCAGCATCAGCTTGATTTATAAAGCTAAAATTAATTTAGAGTGGAAAAACTTATTATCAAATTAAATATTCATAAGTGAATAATTAGGTTATCTAATTATTAATTACAATAATGAATTAAAATAATTGCTAAAATTTCTTAACAAACAAATGATTTAAAGATTTTCCAGAAATGATTTGTAAGAGAAGGCGATTAATCAAAAATAAAAGTTAGAATAGAATTAAATTACTTCGAGAAATTACTTTTAAATATGACCTAATTAAATTAATTTTCCTAGTATGTAAATAATATTTTGCACCTGTTAAATGCACTTATTAATTTGTCATGTCAAAATACTGACACTTTGAACATTTTTTAAGGAAATGAAAAAAAAATCCCCTAATATGACTTGTTCGTAAAACTGCGTTGAATCAACGACTCTATCACGTGCATTTTAAAGTAATTTATTATTAATAAAAATGGGCATCACAAAATCAAAAGAAATTAATAAGAAAGTTGTGCGTACTTTCCGTACCCGAAACGGTGACGCATGGCTTTTTTGTGACATCACAGTGGAGTTTTATTGTGGGAACTTTTTTTCTCCCTTCGACTCGTTTGCCGCTTCTTTTCTTCATTTTCTCTGTTTTACTTTTCTTATTAATTCTACAACACTCATACAGCCACACACAAAAAAAAATCATTCATAAATGTACAATACATTCAAAGAGTACAAAGTTGTAAGAGACAGAATATTAATACAGTGAGTAGAAATATATACGGAGAGCTTTTTATGCATCTCTATGGCTCATACACACAATATTCATAATGTAGTAAAGTGTGTACACTCAATTTATCATTGTTGTTCAGGAGAGGTGGCATTATACACACATACAGTGTTAAAAACGGCTACAAGTAGAAAATGTTGTGGAAACTTTAGCCATCTCGACTATATATAAGTTAGAAGCAAAGCAGCCGAAATAATCATATACTTTTATTATTTTGCTTGTGCTGCTTCTAAGCAGAGAAAGAGTAAAGATTATTTTCGTTTGTTCTTGACGTTAAAGAAAAGTTCAATTTTGTTCTGTAGTTTTTGCTTTATTGCTCGAAAATCAAAGTGAAGGAATCGATTTAATTCGTGTATTACACAGAAAAAAAAATCATCAGAAAAGGAATTATTATTTCAACAAACGGATTTTGTGATCTCAGAAAGGATACAAATCGTGTGGTTGAAAATTTAAAAGCTTCTAGACAACAAAATTTGAGTGAAAAAAAAGTTCAAGAAATTTTACGAAAAGTAAATTCATTGCTGTTCAATTTTTAAATCTTATCAAAAGTTTAACAAAAAAAGATAAAATAAATCACAATGGCAGTATCAGTCGCAGCTCATTCAGCACCAAAAAATCGCGAAATGTTTGCTATTAAGAAGTCCTATAGTATTGAGGTAGGTTAAAAATGAATTAAAAATGTGCAAAGTGTAAATTAAACCTTGTCATCATCTCAGAAGATTTTATTCATGATTTACTGCCAAATAAATCCTGAAAAAAATCAGTGCAAAATATTTTTTGATAAATTAACTAAAAACTGTAAAAATTTCAAAACAGTTGAAAGTTAAAAGTGCATAAGTTCCTTTTTACTGTTTATAAGATTAAATCACTTAGAATTTACAACAGAATACAATGAAAGAATAATTATGGCAATTAAGCAGGTGCTTTGATTTTGTTCTAGTTCAAAGTACAATAAAAATTTAAAGAATAAAACTTAAGTGCCTAGTTTGATGCCTTTTGAAAGTGAAGGTGCAAAATGTGCTAAAAAGAGTTTAACTAATTAGATTGAATTAAACGGCTTTACCCAGAAAAAAATTATTCACTGTATTACTTATTCATTTTGTGAAATTCCCATTTAACAATTTAGATTTTATAATTTCTATCGCAAAATATCTTTACGCAAAATTGATTAACGATTGAAATTAAAATTCAGTTTTGATAACAGAAAAAAATCCCGCGGCACTTGCACAATTTTTAATTACTGAATTGCAAAATAATTTTTAATGCTTTCTGTCTAATTGCTTGATTAAGAATTCATGAATTGTTTCAAACTGTTGAAAATTAATGCAAATTTATTTGCAAAATAATTTTTTTTGCATCAAAAAAATATAATTTCAAAGAAAGTTGAATGACACAGAATATAATTGATTTTTCAAAAATGAAAGAATCCATAAATCTAATCAAATAATTTCAACATCATCCAAGGTATTTTCTGTAGTTCACAATAATTTAAATTTAATTTTTTGACAACACATGATTTTATTTCAAAAATGACTATGATTTGGATAAAAGAAATTAAATTTTTGATTTGAACTGATGAAGATTCGGTGATGGTGAAATTAATTGAGGAGGTGAATAAAAGTTCAACAAACTTTTCGAAGATTAGTAAAAAGTTATAGAACAGACAAGAATTGCAAAAAAGATTATATAAGATGGCCAATGACTTTTTAAAAAATCCTGATTCCAAACTCACTTGATTCTATAAAAATTTATTAGTCATTCAATATTCCTGTAAATTGAATCGAAAATCAAATTAGATGATAATTCTAATTCACTTTTAATAAAAGTGTAAAAACCCAACTAATCTTCATTTCTGTCAATTTATTCTGTCTGGTTAAGAAAATATATTAAATCGAGAACAAGTTATAGGAAGTGCATGCCGACAGAAGAAATACTCCCATCAACATAGAATAATCTTAAGTATATAGAATGTTCCATTGACGATAAATTTTGCATTAATTGAAAATTAAGGAAATTACATTCTTAGATCTATAAAAGTGTCAGGAAAAATTTAGCACATAATGAATAGTGTTGAGAGTAGACAACACCCCGTTAATGATTCTTTCTATTTTTCTCTTACGTGCAGAATTAATTTTTTTGTATCTTGTGTGGCTATCGTAAGGCATTAAATGTGATAATATTACATTTCTAATGGAAATATAATTAAAATGACATAGACATCAAGTAAACTTGTTTAGATTTCAAGTTAAGTGCATCACTTTACTCATCTTCAGCATAAAATTTGTTTTTAATTCCACAAACATTTTTATGATCAATTAATTTATTTATATTTAAAATATTAACCTACTCATCATTATTATTTTATTCGCAAATAATTAATGTCAATGAAACCTATTAATAATGAAAAATTTAACCCCCAATTATGAGCTTGACATTAGCATTGTGAGCATGATATTGAAAATTGTGCATATTGCGGTAGATTTCATTTCAATGCGAGAATGACTATATAAAAAAAGATTAAGTGTGTAAAGCGTGTATCGTATAACTTCAATTCAATTAAATTGCCAGGTTTTGGTTCAACGAACTGTCAGAGAGCGAAAAAACAATAATTCAATCTGTTAATTTGTTAATAGTGCAAAAATATAACATATATTGTAAAATTCTCTGGTTTGGGGCTACCGTGAGGTGTTTCTTAAATATGCCTACGTGACTCGTTCGACATATACACTAAACTCATTCCGTTAATTGGTTTTATGTTATTTTAATGCGTCACATAAATGTCAATATTGAATTGATACTTTTGTAATAAAACGCATCTAATTGCATGCAATTAATTTTACTTCATTGCATTAGCTTTTACTCTCGTGCTCCTTAAATTAATTAATGTTGTACGTGAAACTTTCTTAAAAATTATTCTTAGAGAATATCCGCGTTCCAATTAAATGCAACTCGACTATGTACTACATGGTACTATATGCAATTCAGAAGTGATAAATTATTGAATTTCAAAAAAAAAAAAAATTACAATCGATTAATTCCAGATGATAAAAACCTTCAGTTTAAAATAGAATAAGTAGTTTTTATTGTCATTCATTTATTACCTGCTTCACATCATATCATGCAACAGCAACAACAACGAAATGAAAATGATGTATAAAAACAGAGACGAGAAGAAGTAGGAAGAAGAGAAAGAGGGTCATTAATGTCAGTTATCAATGAATATAACCAGACTTTCCAATCATGAATATTTTGTCAACACTCATCGATAAAATTGTAGTAATCGGTAGCAATCATTTATGAGCGAAACGAGACAAGTCAAAATCAGACACACGAATGAAAAGATTAATTGATGTAAATAAAGCTCGCATCGAGTCATTCATCTGCCTCAGCTGTTTCATTTTGTTTTTTTTTTTTAATTCTCTTTTTTTTTGTTCAAGTCGCGTGAATAATCGCAAAACATTTATTTTTTTCTATTCGCAAGCCAAACAAATCGCGCTCACTTCTCACGCCAGTCAATAAAGTAAAGCTTGTCTGTAATCCGAATCGATATCATCTGAATTAATGAGTGAAGGCTTTCAAAGCCTTGACTTAGAAATAATTTTATATTTTTTTTATATTTATTTTGTCTCTCTCACTCTCTCTCTACTCGTTGCACCTGTTGCACTTTGTTTATTAAAAAAATCAAACATATGTGAATTTTCATTGCATTCAATTTATGCATTGTTTAAAGCTTTAACTTTTTGTATCTACGTGAAAAATTGAACGAAACAGTTTGTTCATCATATTGGAGCAATAAATAAAATAGACACTTTGCATAATATTTTCAACTTTGATCCTTGGTCTTGCTTGCTCATTGTAAAACTGCACATATATACGCTTTTAATTAGATGTTGCTATTTTCTTGTTGCACTGAATATGAAACTGCCAGCAAGGTTAACGCTGAAGAATTAATTGATTTTTGTGTTGTCTGCTTGAGCTAATAGAGTCACTTCTTTTATTATTATTATTCATTATGAGTTGCAACCTTAAATAATTTATTCTTAGGATTGGTAGTATTTTTTCCATTATTGGCCTACATTTTTTTTATTATACTGAAATAAATATCTAATTTTGCATTAGACATAAGAAATATTAATTATTTGAATAATGAACATTAAACCATGCTATTTTAGCAAACTATTTCACCATTAAATATTGCCAATGTGCTTTATGAACTGTTTCTTATAGAACTATTAAACTTTATTAGCTATATGAATTTATTTAAAGAGATTTCATTCAACAAGTTTTCACATTCAAAATTAGCATCTAGGAAAAATGACAAGCCTTACTGAGTTTATTTAAAATTAAAGATATTTTTGGATAAACAAAAGTTAATAAATCAAAATTGCCATTTGCAATTTTGAAAATTCATATCCCTAGAATTTTTATTACTCATGCATTTTTGTATTTATGACACAAGCAAACACGTGCTTTCATATGTTGAGATAATGTTCAATAAATATTTTTATAGCTCATGATTTTGTCGTATAAATTATAAAATTTTAATATATAATTAGATCTGTGTATATGCTTTTAAAAAAAAAATTCCTTTCTTAAAACACTAGAACTGTATGTATTTAAAGTACATACTCTAAATACAAGTTCACAAAGTGAATTATCTCACGATATAAACACATTTAATTCAGTTGAATCGATAAAGCAACGTGTTGTTAATTTATAAGTCAGAAAAACATTCTGTATCTATAAAAAAGTGATCAGAACAGTTATAGTCTCTTTCCATATAAAAATACTTGAATCACGGGTTTACAAGTATGACCTGATATAATATATTAAAAAAAATGTTCATGAAATAATCCCATAACTGAATTATCTTAGTTGCAGTTTATGTGAACAAGCGATTCCGCGATTTTTAACATATTTGAAATGTTCACTCTACTTCAATTATTACAGTGATTTATATTACTTACGCTTAATGACCATTAAGATGACATGGCAAATTCTTCTAGAAACTCTGTTCCAATCTTACAAATTTAAAAGCCTCGAACTGTCTTATTAGAGTCATAATCGTTAGAATAATAAAATTCTAATATTTTACATCCGTCATGATGCACGACTCATTCTTAAACCGATTTAATTCTTTACAAGCTCAATTAGCTCCATTATGATACTTTATTGGTGGTAAAGCTGTGTCCACTCAGCACAAAAAATAATTACATTGAATATTTTATCCATTAACTCGTGTATTATGTGATAAACCTCATTTTTTATACATTATACATGAATATTATAATTAAAATATGTTTTATTCCGAACAACATGAATATGAGCTGATGACAAATAATTACACCTCTATCGATATTTTTCTTCCAATATGAAAACGATGATTTAATTAATTTATTGAATATTTTTCACATCATAAACAATCGCAAATTGTAGCGATTATATTAAGCTAGACATAAAATATGTAATACATACACGACATATAAATTATTTTAATCATATTCAATGTTATTATAATTCTTCTAGAACGGATACCCATCACGCCGTCGTTCATTGGTTGATGACGCACGCTTTGAAAGTTCTGTCGTCAAACAAACAAAGAAGGTCGTTTTGGAAGAAGCACGCCTTAGGGCTAATGGTGAGTTGTTGATGTCATGTAGATAATTTTTAAGGAACTGTGAAACTGAAAATGAGGAAATTAATTTCACTTCCTTGCTCAACTTGTTTTTGACTCATTTCCTTGCCTTTGTTCCTATCAAAAAAAAAAATAAATTTATTCAGCACAAATCATAAACTTAATTGCAATATAACAAAAACTTATTATTTCAATTTTGCTAGCCGGTTGAAGGTCGCTTAATTACTTCAAAAACCTGATTTCAAATTGCTCCAATAAAATCATTCAATTTATTTACTTTATTTCATTCAATTATTATTTTATATGCCGGCTGGTGCTTCTCATAATTTTTTTAATAGTTGTTAAATGTAAATATTCCCACATTGTTAACATTCTTTACAATCATCTGGTTACGCCTCAGGACACATGTGCATATAACTGCCATACTTTAATTGACAGCATTTATAAACTCATACGTGATGTTGCTTCCATTTAAGGATTTTTAAGTAACCCAGCTGTTCCGATTTATATTCTAGAATTTAGCATTAAATGTTGTCATATCAAGTTAGTTTCAGGGTTAGATGGCAACAAACTACAGATACTTGATTTTTTTTTAGTAGAACGTTATATAAAACAAGAAATAACTGCAGTTAGATTGATTTGTTTTTAAAGCCTGAATAGCTGTATCCAGCAATTAAAAGAATGTTTTAATTTATCAATGTTTCTTATATTTATTATTTTTTCTGTTTATCTTTTTTTTGCATGTTGCATTATTTTATGCCTTAAATGTATGTGCTTTCTTAATGTAATATAAATGTCTAGATGGATCAGAATGTAGAGATATTCCAAATGGAGAAAATGATGAAAATGAAGAAGAAGAACAAGAAATCGACGAACAGGAATACTATGTTGAAGGTTAGTATTAGAGTGTGCTAAATTAACATTATTTGGTTTTTGTGAGGATGGTTGAAAATTTGTAGCTTTTAGATAGTTCCTCCTTGTATGTACACATTTAGACACAATGCCTTCTTACATATTCATAAGATAAACTAAAAAAAAACAGAAACAAATTTTATATCTTTGTATATTACTCATTGCATGTCCATATCGATCATTGTCGCATGATTTCGTGTTGTTTTATAGTTGATGATAATGTTTATGTCAAGCCATATGATGGTGGTAACGATCATCAGCGTGAAGATAATGAAAAAAAGGATGAAGATGAAGAGAAGAAAGAAGATGAAAATGATAAAGATAAAGAGCAAGTGAAAGTGGAAGAAAAAGAAGAAGAAAAGTCTGATGGTAAGTAATGAAGAAATTTTCAATTTCTAACCAAATTTATTGTTTCTCTCTCTCTCTTTCTTCATGACACAATGATCGATTTAAAAGTCGCTTTAATGATGAAAACATTACACAAAAAAAAAACACGTTAAGTGCTCAATTCCATTTTATCGTCCTACACACATACACATATCTAATGTACATTTTATGAATGAAAAGCTCCTTTCATTTCCTTTTATTATTACAATTCTTACTGTCATTTATTTTCGACACAAAAATCCTTTTCCTTAAAAAATAGAATTAATGTAAGGGATAAAATTCACATATATCACACATATGACTTCATTCAATTCACTGGTCAATGGTCAACATCCCATTCTAAAGCAATTGATGTTGATGACTTTATATGTATGTATGTATACGTATATGCTCAGACATTCATTCTTTTTGAAAGTGACATAAATGGAGTGAAAATCACTATATTATGGAAAGTGTACAGCACGCAATATATTTTTAATGCTTTTCTTTTGTTACTTACGCTCACTCTCCTTGCTTTTTTATTTTTATATGTGTATGTGGTTTGAATCTTACTTTTTTGACTAGTAGTACGTAGTTTATAGTAATTCCAATCCCTTCCATTTGTGCATGATGCTGCTTAGAAAATCTATATATGTATTTCTATAATTTTAGGTCTTAAAAAAATCACGTACGCTATGGCACATATAAATAAATTTTTCTTCCTTTTCTCTGCACTTAGCTAAAATGTCCACAATAAAAACTAACCATGTGGAAAGCTTGAATGGGGGAAATTTTTTTAAGCATTTTTTCCTAACATAAAAAATATTTCTATTTATAGATTCAGAATTAACAGAAGAGGAAATGATTTTACAAAATGCTGCTGCTGTCTCAGAAGAAGAAGCAAATGCCGTCATTAAGGCTGCACTTGTTGTAAGATTACGCGATGGAATGGGTTCATTGGGACGTATCTTGAAAGCTGTTGAGACATACAAAGGAGCCGTTATTCATTTGGAATCACGCATGTCACGCGAACAAGATATTCAATTTGATGTCTTGATCAAGACTGAAATTGCACGTTCAAGCTTGTTGCAATTATGCCGTTCACTTCGTCAATCAATGTCATTTGGTGGTATAACTGTATTGAGTGAAAACAGTGTCAATATCAAGGCTCCATGGTTCCCAAAGCATGCATCTGAATTGGATGGTTGCAATCATTTGATGACCAAATACGAACCAGATTTAGATATGAATCATCCAGGTTTTGCTGATAAGGAATATCGTGCTCGCAGAAAGATGATTGCTGAAGTTGCATTCTCATACAAATATGGTGATCAAATCCCAATCATTGACTACACAGAAGTTGAGAATCAGACATGGAAAGCAGTCTTTAATGTTGTTAAAGATTTAGTTCCAAAACACGCATGCAAGGAATACATTAACATCTTCAACAAGTTGGAAGAGGAAGGCATCTTCACTGAACACAGAATCCCACAATTGCAAGAAATGAATGACTTTTTGCACAAAAACACAGGATTCACATTGCGTCCAGCTGCCGGTCTCTTGACATCCCGCGATTTCCTCTACTCATTAGCCTTCCGTGTTTTCCAAAGTACACAATATGTTCGTCACGGAAACAGTCCAATGCATACACCAGAACCGTAAGTTTCATGATCATTTTTTTTTCATATCAATAACTTAATTACTGCTAGTTCCAAAACAACTAGTTTACCATATTGACTGAAAAATTTATTCACTCACTCAATTTCTCCTGATTTTTCAACTTCATCATGATGAGATTGTCAATGATGATGATGTTGTAAATTGATTACATGGAATGAAAATGTACAGGACAGAAATTAAATTACCCATGACTAAATTATATTGTGAGAAAATTGCTTTTAAAACTTACTCAAGCATAAACATTATTTCAAGCTTTTATAAATTATCGCACTATTATTAAATGAGTAGATTGAAAGCAATAATTAAGGAAGCATGTAACTTAATTAGCATTGGAGGTTCTCTCCATTTATTATTTTGACTTTTGTGCTGAACCAACAAAAGAAATTTTTGTTTCCTGAAATCGCTTTGATCTAGTCTAGACTCAATTTTCGATTGTTCTTAAACTCAAAATCTTTTGAACTATTTGGTTTTAAGGAATTTCCTTCTTCAAATTCATCTGAAATTTAATCGATTAACTTCTGTCCATATCATCAATTCATTGACATTATCTCAATCCGAAAACCCCAATACAAAATTTTCAAGTACATCTTATCCTTTGTGACAGCAAGTATCTTTAAACAATTTAATTTCAATGAAAATTCAATTTAATATTGTTTAATTTCCACAGCTTTCAGTTCCAATTAAACTGCTCATTGATTTCTTATTTTATTTTCTCTCTCTCGAAATAAAATCTACCCTCATTGACTTTCTGTCGAAATGAAATCAACAGTTCATAGAACAAGAAAAGAATCAGAAGGAAAAAGTTTTCAAGCTTTGATGTAAAAAAAAAAATCTTTTTCTGAAAATGAATTTTCCATTTACGCTTTGACTTTTTCCCAGCTACAGTAACTCATTCCCATTTTCATTATTGCCGCTTTTTGTGTGCTTTAATTTACTTCTTTCCTACAATTCATGCCCCTTCTTTTATATTATGAAGATTCTCTTATTGTAACTGTTGCGCATTTGAGCGGAAAAGGAAAATTACGACAGTGAAAATAGGAGGAAAATTGCATATAAAAAGAGGCAAAAAGGCTAATGGAGTGATACTTACAATAGAATCACTTTTTCCTTCTTGTCTGCCGCACATTCTTTATTTTCCAACATTTTTTTCCTTCTTCCATTTCCCACACTCCCACATAAAAAAATAAGCCAATTCAATTTAAAGAGATTTTATTCTTAGTAAGAAAGACGGAAAATGCGATTAGTTTAAAAATAGCGAAAAAAATGAGTGAATAAATTCATAATCGCATTAGAGAATAATTTACCTTAAAAACTCAACACGTTGTCATAGCGTCAATTTATTAATACCGTAAAATTTTCAATCATCCACAGAGATTACATTCATGAAATGTTAGGACACATGCCACTTCTTGGTGATGCATCATTCGCACAATTCTCACAAGAAATTGGTTTAGCATCATTGGGAGCTTCAGATGAGGAAATTGAGAAGCTTTCTACTGTAAGTATTTACCTGAAATGTTTTAAAATTGAATATTAAAAGGAAGTAACTCGAGAACAAAAGATTTAACTTGTTTTGCCTCAAATCAATTGATCGAGAACAATCCCAAATTCCTACCAAAGCATAGAGTATATTGAACTATATAGTAGCCACACAGAAGCAAGAATATCAGCAATTATAAATTCATTTATATACATAACTCTTAATCTCAATTAAATGATCATGACCTTGTATGTGAGTAAAAAGAAAAAGAGCTAATGTATTCACATACATATTTGGCCGGTTCAGTTCAATACAAGTTTTTTATTACCATCAATTATTGCTGTTGTTGTTGCTACTGTAGCTATTTTAAAAGCAAATAGAAGAAGAAGTTGAAGAAACACAACAGTCATAAATTACCAGATTGAATCGTTTAAAATGCGAAGTTGGACAGGTGGTAATGATTATCTAATTGTGCATGTTACATGCTCGTTTTAAAGTGTTTATGAAAACAAACATGTGCATTACCGACTTGCTTTTCTTGACTCTATTGTAATTATTAACTTGCACTTGGACAACTTTCTTGCATACATAAATAAAAACTTTTAGGTTTCTGCTTTGTTTGGTTAAATAAAATAATAGCATGAAGGTCATTAACGAGAACAAATTATTGCATCGTGACCTTAGCTATGAAAATGCATTGACGGAACTTGTTCTCAATAAATTACCACAAAGATTGAGCTATAAAGATTTTAATTGATTAAAAATTTATGCGGAATTGCTGGGTTTTTATTTGATTCACTGACCCAGCATCTTAATTAAGTTCAAGTGCAGACATTACTGTCTGTTCATGTAAAAAAATCCATAACTTCTTTTCTTCTTCTGAATGTTATTATTACTGTTGAATAACAGCAATAAGGAAATGAAGGAAAGTTTCTTATATTGGCACAACCTTCAACCAACACGTGTTTCATATGCTAGTTACAAGTTCTGTGCAATTTTTGCTACTACTTCCAGATGTCATAATTCAACAAGATTTTAATTCCTCAATTATTGTTTCTTCCTTAAACAGGTCTACTGGTTCACAGTTGAATTCGGTTTATGCAAGGAAAACAATGAAGTCAAAGCATATGGTGCCGGTTTATTGTCAGCTTATGGTGAATTGTTACACGCAGTCAGTGACAAGCCAGAACACCGTGCATTCGATCCAGAGAAGACAGCCGTTCAACCATACCAAGATCAAGAATATCAACCAATTTATTACGTAGCTGAAAGCTTTGAAGATGCAAAGGAAAAGTTCCGTCGATGGGTATCAAACATGTCACGACCATTCGAAGTCCGTTACAATCCACACACCGAACGCGTTGAAATCCTCGATTCAGTTGAGAAATTGGAATCATTAGTATCACAATTGAACACAGAGGTGTTGCACTTGACGAATGCTATCGACAAATTGAAGAAACCGCTCTGCTAAGCTATTGTATAAGATATACATAACCTATATGATGTTCTCTACAGAATCATTGCCCGATAAACCTTATTAGACTTTATATTATTATGATAATTACATATTAATATTTTATTATTACTGTTAAGATGATTCATGATAGTATGAAAGGAAGCAAAAAAAAAGCAATTGTGACAATAATTATTTCCATTATCCAATTTTATGTGATCGAATTTGTTAAATCTAAAATTCTAAATTTTATTGTATTTGCACACATACACACGTACACATGGCTAGTTTGTAGTATTTTCTGTATCTATGAATATATTTATGTAACATTTTTAAGTTCTCATATTCATTTCGCGATTATTTTATGTTCTTTGTATCTCACTAAATGCTGTATTCAGCAAGCACATTTGAGTATTGAATTTATTACATTTTTTTTGTATAAACTTTAAGAGAATGGCAATGAAAATTAAATATGAGAAATATTGAATATTAATATTGTTTAGGATATAAGATCCAACATACACATATAAATACGCATATATATAAAAGTATATTGCAAAAATGCTTTAAAAAAGTATATGATTTGTTCTTATTATTTGCTCACTCTAGGGGTGTCAAGTACAAATCCCAAGTACTTGGGTATTTGGGGTATTTTGCAAGGACTTGGGGGACCCCAAGTACTTGGGTTTTTATCCCAAGTACTTGTACAAATCCAATAATTTAATAATTTTCAGCAATTTTTCAGCTATTTAAGATAAATTTTTAATTATTTTTTTAAAAAATTTAATTTTTAACAGATTATCGTCTTTTTTACATGCAGAAAACTTAAAATGGAGCTAATTCAGTTAAAATTTTTAAATAATGAACTTTTTTATTAAAATTTCGAATTTTTGATGTACATGGACAATTTCAGTTTTAATTTACATTTAAAAGAGTTCAATGACTTGAAAATAAAACATTAGGAATTAAAATAGCTCTATTATTTAAAAATGTCAATAAAAAGAACCAAATATAGTATTTTTTCAACTTTAGGGTCATTTTTTAGTTCTATTTTAAGGACTTGGGATTTGTACAAGTACTTGGGGTATTTAGGACTTGGGTATTTGGGACTTGTACAAGTCCTGATACCCCCAAGTAATTGACACCCCTAGCTCACTCCCAACAGCACATGTTCAATAAATGTAATTACAGTTATCAGAGGTTGTCATGATGAACAACTTGGATATGAATTACTTGGCATTGTTGGGACAATTTAACTGCAATTTATTGCCACACAATATTTTTTATATCTTATATATTTTTTCTATTGAAATGAAAAATTTAATTTTTTTTAATGCTCCTCCAATTCCACTTAAGTAAGATAATCTCTTTCACAATTTAATGTACTTATGACAACATTGCATTTTATGACTGAGAAAAGGAAGAACATTCATTTAATGTCTTTCTTATTATATTCTGTACATTTTTATTATTAATGTGGAAAATCTTTTCAATTTTTTATTATTTGTCTTGTGATTCAGACAATTATCATGAAATAAAATGTTCGAAGTTGTGCATTAGATTTGCAATAATTCCTTTATGCTTTTTATTCGTTACTTATAATTTTCAGTTGATTTCAATTTTTGATTTTTCAATTTTTGATTTTTCAATTTTTGATTTTTCAATTTTTATTTTTGAAAATTTTTATTTTTGAAAATTTAAAGGTCATTCATAAATGACGTCCACCTTTTAGGGAGGAAAAAATTTGTGACCAAAAAGGAAAGAGATTTTTAGTGGATGTCAAAAAAAATCGAGATTTTTCATGAGTAATTGGCTACTCAATAATCTTTATGTGATGCTAGATATGACTTGTTAAAGTATTGGAATTCAATGACTAACTTAATCATCTACTAAGAAAGCGTCTTGAAATTTAAAGGCTGGTAAAATCAAAATACTTTCTTGATGTAGATAAAAAATTGTTAAAATATAGCTGAAGTAGCTAATGACCAATATATACACTTTAAAAGACTATATTAAATGTTGACTTGAAGCATGTACTTCATGACCAATTTGTTGCACCTATTGAAAAATTAATAAATAAATTAATGTTGAAGCAAGAAAAATTGATTTTTATTTTTTAATAAAAAAATCTATTCTTGAGTGTCAGAAAGAAGATTGAGATTTTCATAGTTCCTAAACCTTCGCAAATTATTTTCAGTTCGATCGATATTCAATAGTCCTTCAACAAGAGAATCAGCAGAACGAGCACTGACATTCAAATGATCTAAGCGTCGACGGATATTATCCAAAATTGATTTATTTTCACGCCCATATTCACTACTTGATTGAGTATCAAAAGTACTTGGAACAAAGTTTGAACTCGACTGATCGGATGAATAACGTGTAGCCTCTCGTTCATCATCAATTCTCAACTGCTGCATAAAAATTTCATTTATCATTGATTGAGTTGTTAAGTCAATTTCACCAATTAATGTGTAAACAGCTCCCCAATTGCATTCTTGATTGTTGCAGAAAAACTTGTATATTGACATAATAAAGCATCGTATATCGATGCAAATAGTTTCGATTCTGTTCAGCAATTTTTTCTCTTCCGATGAGAATTGTAAATTTGCGGGTTGTGGACCAATTGAACTTTCTTTGTCAAATGTTTGATTGAGTGAGCTTTGAGTTGGATGAGAAAAATTTGGCATTCTTGAACTGCTGGCATTATAAGTTTGTTGAGTCGGAGCTTGCATATCAAATGTTTGATTTCTATTTTCAATGTTAAATGTTTGCATTGGATTCACGCTTGTACGAAAAGTTCTATTTGGCGCCTGTGTGTTAAAAGTTCTATTTGGATTTCTTCGAGGCGTGAAAGTTCGATTGCATTTATATGTAACATTTGTGCCTTTTGAATTTGATTTGCTTGAACTTTTTGGACTCAATGTTCTTGTTTTATTGCTATTTGCTATGAATGTAGACATTGTGAGATTTTAGAAAATATTTTTTTTTCACAAAAAATTTTGAAATAAGTTTGAGAAAGTTCAAATTCAATTAACATGGCATTCTACGATTTCACGATTTCAGAAGATAAAATTTTGAGTGTCTAACGTGCGCTTGTAACTTGCGACATCTGCATGTGAAAAAAAATGAAAATATTTATTTTATTAAGTTTTAATTTTTTTTTATTTCATTAAGACAAGACAATTTTCTCTTTTTCACTAAATTCAGATTAAATTCAGAATAGATTGCTTGAAATAAAGCAAAAAAATAAAATTAGGAGATTGATTTTTTTTATATCAGTATTCTGGACCGATAGAATTTTATATTAATAGATACCTAAGAATTAAAAGTGTTACCCAATCATTGTAAAATGAACATAATCATATCAAAGCCTCGGTACACAACAAGAAAAATTTTTTATTTGTGCATTTCAAATTTATTTCTTAGAAATTAACTTTAAAGTCTTACTTTGTAAACAGCAGACAATAAATGCCATCAAAAAAATAATCATTATGATTAATTTTCTTCTTTATTTCTGACTTATAGATGGAGCTTCTGTTTGACCATTGAGTTCATAAGAAACATTTTAAAAGTAAAGTAATTTTTTATATCGATTGTATTTTGAAATCATTTTTTAAGTAGAATATAGAATCATTCAACCAGGGGCGTAGCTAGAAATTTTTTGAGACGGGTTTTCGAAATTTTTCTGTGTGGAACGAAAAATTTAGGGAGGGGTTAGGATTTTTTCTCAAAAAGCTCTGGCAAATTAAAGAAATTTTCCAAATAGAGGGGGGGTTAAAACCCCCAACCCCCCCCCCCCTGGCTACGCCCCTGCATTCAACTAAATACATTCTACATCTGAATCTGGTAATTTATAAAAGATCATCTTTTTAATTGAGTAAATTTAATTAATTAATTTAATTTAATATGATGTAAACATTCTCTTCTTAGAGTGTATAAAGTAAGTCATGTAAATAAAAATTATATTGAGAATTATGTAAATTTTCAGGAAAAAAAGTTTAAAGTTTAATTGATGATGTCAATGATTAATATCCCAAATTAATTGATATTTTCCATTAATTGTATGTACTTCCAAAAAGAATAACTCTGTCATCAAAAAATTAATTTCGGTTTACATTAAAAGCCTCAAACTGTGCATCAATTAAAAATTTTACCACTCCTCCATTTTGCTACATATGTAAATCAAATTCAATCATTTTCAATTATCAGTTCATTTAATAAAATTTCCGCAACTGTAAATTAATATTCATCTCCTGGGAAATACATCAATCAACATGAGATTTCACTTGAAAAAAAATCAGTATTTTAAATGTTTATGAACGTGATACATCATCGTTGTACTCAATACATGATGAACTTAATGTGGATATTCGATTTCCATTTCATTTTCTTGATAGCTATCAATCCCAATGTTAACTTGCATCATCTATGACACGCGAGCAAACATTTCAAAATTAATTTGTAACTTTTTTTTCTCTCTTTTCTCTTTTTGTTTATGTCTGACCATATGAGAGAAGGATGTTTTAGTTTCTATTAGTTTTAGGAACATCAGACAATGTCAATGGCGTATATTTTTCATTCCTGGTAATTTTTAGTAATAAAAATCTTTAGATACAAAAATCAAAAATGTCAAAAAGGAGTACATTCCGAAAAGGATTAGGTTTTAATTTTTAATCACAGTTTATATACCTTCAGTTTTGGTCAAAAGATTTTGCATGCAAAATTTGAATGTTTTTTTTTGTACAAAATGTAGCTCAAACTTGATCAAAAAATGTTTAAGAAAATTTTTCTCGAGAAAATGTAAACATAAAAAAATCTCTCTACAAAAGAGTATGTGAGGAGTGTGTTTGTAATGTATAAGAATTAAATGTATTTAATACCTTTAAAATTTACAGTAGTGGATTAAGGGAAAAAAGAAAACATTTTTTTTTTGTTGAAAAAAAGTAGAAATTTAAATAAAATCATCATGAACCTAAATATTTATTAATAATAAGTATCATTAAACAACATAACAATAGAATTAATTTATAATGCCTCAATTCTAATAATATACTTGATGAAATACTTAATTCAATGCACATGCTGTCACATCCTTAATATTTGTCATTGATGAGGCACATGTTGCTTTATAATCTGCTAATTAGATTCACCATCTAATTGTAGACCATAAACGTGAATAATTTTCCGCATTATAGTTCCTGTCGAATCACACTAAAGGAATGAAAATGATCTTATTAAATTTACTTGGAATTGATACCAATTATTGAAATAATGTACTGCATAATTTTGCTTTAATATTTAGATATTAATTAATTATAATAAATATGATAAAATGTGGATATTTAATGAAATGTTTGTAGAATTCTTAATGAAATTTATTCAATTGCTTACATAATTTATCATTATTTAAACAAGAAGTTTTTTTTTTCTTGAGACATTTATTTTTCTTCTCATTTTATCTTATGAATCATGACTTTGATGACAAAATAACGAGTCAAGCTCAAAATTGCTTTGAGATTTTATCTTACAAAGAAAAAAATTATCAAAAATTTTGAAAAGTTCTTAAATTTTTAATAAATTAATTTTGAAACTAAATTTCAACTCTAAAAATTATTTATTTACTCATTATATTCATTAATATAATTTAAAAACCAGGAGAAGAAAATCAAAATTCATATGAGCATCCTGATCGGACACAATATGTAAACAATCAGATGAAAAAGAGAAGAAAAAACTATTAAAAAAGTAATTTCAGAGAAAAAAGAAAACATTATAATAATTACTACTACAATATATTCACAATTTATCTCCTCTCATTCTTTCTCCCTCCATTTGACACCCAAGTAAATTTTCACAATATCGTACGTGCCAATTAAGAGATGAAGAAAAGTCATTAAGTGAGGATCAACTTAAAAGAACATTCAACCATCTCCATATTACACATCTGTGTGAAATTATACATTATTATTTTTAGCTCACTAAATATATTCCACATTGATGATTCTCTCAATTTTTTTTTTTCTTACTTACTACTCAAAATAAATTTTTCGCGTTTTTCCTCCTCAGAAGAAAAAAAAATATCTTCCGATACTTTTACATCTTTAAGATCTGTTTCCTCTCGGTCTCGCAAAAAAAAGTCTGTATAAATGTATGAAATAGACGTAAAGTAAAGAAAAAAAGTTTATTATGTTAGTTAAAGCTGAACTCTCCACGTTGACAGTTGCCTCTATTAAGACGATTCTGTAAATAAAGTTCCATTTATTTTAGTTTTTTTTTGTTCCCTCAAGTCCTCAACATAAAGTGTCTTAAGTGCAAACAAGAAATAATTTTTAAACTAAAAATTAATTAGCAACAGCAAGCAGCAAGAAAGAAAAAGAAAATTTTGTTGTTTTTATTTCGAAAAAGGAATTAAAAAAGTTGAAAAAGTATTTTAAAAGAAGATACACAAGTGCAACAAACGGAAGTGAGCATCATATACAAAGTTTTAAGAGTGTAAAAAAGATTTAAAAGAAGAAGCAAAAAGTTGTTGTTGTTGTCATTCTTCCTGTTTTATATTGTGCATGAAGAGCACAAACATTTATAAGAAAAGAGAAGTACAGAAGCTGTTGCGATAACAAAGGCGCTTCCTATCTTTTTTCTACTTCTTCCTCGCTTTTTTCATTCTCTCAGTTTGCTTTATTATTGTTACACGGAGTAGAAAAAAAAGTGGAAGTTTATATCAATAGATACACATTCACGTAGATTCCAGCTTTAGAGATTATATAGCTGTAAAAAGTAATCAGGAAATCTGTTTTCTTGACTTTTCTCAACAAAATTAAATTAAAGTAATGACAACAAGAGGAATTCGTCGCAAAAAGTCTTACTTAGTTGATGCCAAAATTGCCGTATGTGGTCAAAAATCAGTTGGCAAGTCAGGTTTGTAAACAATCATCATGATTTTTTTTTCTAACAATAAAAAATGAAAACAATGAATTGAAGAAGGTTATGAACTTCCATGAATAGATAAAAGTGTTTTTTAATTGCATCATTGAAATTAAATTATTTTTGGAGTCATTCGTAGAATTCAAAACGCTTTGGGAGAGAGGGAGGGGTCCCTGAATTTGTTACGCTCCGTACAAATTTTTTAAAACTAGGAGGAGAGGGGTCAGAAATGGTCAATTTTGTCATTATGAATTTTTCGAACGACCCCTTCAGCGGTAAAAATTAGCGAACATGCAAAACTTGGGTGTCGTCCTAGTTTAAAAAATTCTGCCCTACGAACTGTTATTGACTTTTCACGTGCCTGTTAGACTGAATTGTATCCTTTTTATATGTATTAAATTTTTTTTTGTCTAGACGAATCCAATTTTTTAATACAATATCAAAAAAAATCCAAAATTCACATGGAAGTCAATAAACATTTTTTCATGTGATGAAGAAAATGCAAGGCAACAGACGAATGATGATGAGAGAAAAGAACGAAAAAATATATGTAGAGAAAAAAAAATATTTTTTAAATGTGTAAAATAAAATATGTTAACCTTGAACTATTTTTCTCATCGTGTAGCGAAAATAGAAAAATAATGAAAAAAGTACACAGAAAGGAAAAAAAATTTCTTAATTTTTTTTTTCTCTTAATTTCTCTCACATGCTTGAACGAAAATTTTCATTTTTCTTCTTCAATGAAGAAGAACTAGAAGAACTGAAAGTAATGAAAATTGTTATTATAAAAATTGGACGCAGATTTAAAGAGTCATTGAAATTCTAGCTCGTCAGAAGCTAATTAACGACACGCCTTGAGTCTGTGAAAATTTTCTACTACGAAATATTAATGAAATGAGGAAAAAGAAGATATTAGTGAGATCCAAAGGGTAATGAAACGTAAGAATGTAGCAAGCTGTCATAATCTTTACAATAAAGAAATTTTCTAGTTTTGCAAAGGAGGTTCAAAGAAATTTACATTTAAGAGGAAAATTTTTAAATTTATTTTGACTTATGAGATTGTTTCGGACATACTCACCTGTGGAATTATATCACTGTAAAAATTGTTCAAATATTTAACCATTCATTTTAAAATCAATTATGTAAACCACAATTGGACATAAAAAATTGCTAAACTAGAAATTCAATTCCATACCTACAAAAAAAAAAGTTTCCCACAATCCTTATTCAAAATTAACAAAACAATCTGAATATCCACATTCTCATCTCTAGTTATTTCCGAATTCGGCAAAATAACGATTGTCCAAATTGATGTTCAATAATACATACATTAGTCTTTCGCATGGATAAATGCATTTAAAAATGAACCATCGATGTATCCAATATAAAATATTTAAAATGGAATTATTTGACTTTGAATATTCTGAATTTTGCATTTTTGCTGAATAAATTTTTGATGAAACTAAAATTGATTTTGGTATTGAAAAAATTCTGCCCATGTTAATTTTAAAATGTTTTTTCTGATAAAGCACTTTTCAAAAGACAAAATTTCAATTTAAATTAGCAACTTTTTAGCCATTGCTAGTCTATTTTATTAACTCTTATATTTTCAAGAAATGACTGATAAAAAAATTGCTGACCTAAAAGATAAGATAAAAAATTTCAATATTTACAAAAGAGAGCTAATTGATGTGTTAACTCAAGATTAACATTAAAATTATAAAATATCAAACAAAGAAAATTATTTCAAGACAATCAGACAATGAAAAAGCAGACATGACCATAAAAATTGTCTACAAAAATAAGTTAAACACTATTTTAACGATCCAAATAATTATTCATATTTTATTGTCATTTACGATATTTTTTAAAACAAAAAGACATTACAATTTAATTGCATAAAACTGTATTTTGCTATTGTAAATCTCAATGCTTTCCGATTTACTCTCCTCACCCGACTGCATACATTTTTAATTCATTTATATACACGTATGAATTTATGACGAATGAAAATTTTTAATTGCAAAAAAGAGTCTGCTCCTCGACACCCAGACTCTCAATGCATGTAAATAATAAAACAATTCTCTATTAAAATGTAAAAATAATAAACATTTAAAAAAGTTGTATTTACAAAAATTCATGGAAAGCACATGTCTGTTCATATAATGAATGAGTTATATATATATATACACTCATAAAAAAAAAATTTAAAAAATATTATTAAAAAATTTAAAATTTTATTTTTAAAAATTATTTTTAAAATTTAAAAACTGGTTTTTAAAAAAATTTCTGTATATGTAAACATATTGCCAGTATCATTTACATGGCTTGGTAGCTCAGTGGTAAAGCGCCTGGCTACCATTCCTAAGGTCAAGGGTTCGATTCCCACTCCGAGCAATTTTTTTAAAAATTTTAAAAATTTTTTAACGGTCAAAAAAAATTTAAAATTTTTAAAAATATTTTTAAAATTTTAAAAATTGTTATTAAGCGTACAATTTAAAAAAAGTTTTTAAAATTTTCCATACAAATTTAAAAAAGTTTTTAAATTTTTTTTATCAGTGTATAGAATAAAGAGTCCTACAATGTAAGAGTAAAAATACATCGAAGCGGAAAAATTGATCGAAACAGTTGAATAAAAAAATTTTTGCTGATTTTTTTTTTTCATTTACTGTTTTATGGTTTTGTTAAATTGATTTTTTTTTTCGTTATTTACGTATTTCTGTTTTATTCCTGAATCTTCCACACGGCTGGAAATACAATTATTTTGAATTCATATTATTCAGAAGCTTAAACAATCATTAATGAGCTTTTTTTGAACTGTGATCATTTCAAAAGTATTCATCATGCAATTTATTTTAATGACACTTTATCGTTAAAAATAAAAAATTATTTTCATTATGCGATTTTTTTCACTTTATTTTGCATCAATAATTTGGAATTAAGAATAAAATATTTTTTGTTGAATTTTGAGAATTTAAAATTTCAATTAGAATTCAAAATGTGAATTTATTTTGCAATCTAAACTCTCTCATTCAAAATTCCACTGATTAATTATTTTCATCACTATGCATAGTGCACAGAGAAGCAAATAAAATTTTAAAATTCAATATTTCATTTTAAATTTTTAATGATATTAATTTTTGGAAAATTAGAAACGGAATATCGGAATTGAATAGCTGTAGGTGTCGAATTTATGATTATTATCACCATTATTATGACACTGATGATACATGAAATGTTTTTCAAAACAATTTTGTGTGGAAAATTCTTTTCAGTCTGGATGGACTACGTAAATTCGCTTGTGTATGATTTTCAAAATTTGCGCGTTTTGTTGAAAAGTTTATGAAAATATTTTCATTTGATTTGAGAGAGACGTGAAAATATTTTGATTTTCCAACATTTTCAAAAGAATGAAAATTTTAAAAATTCAATTATTTATGGCCTGTCAAGAACAACTAAAATTCTTTTAACCCCATTTCAACTTAGGGATCGTTCACTTATGATGTCTGATTTTTAGAGGGGGAAGAGGAGTCTGAAGCTGTTTGACAGTTTTATGCAATAGTATTTTATTTAATGAAGATTTTGTAACAGAGGGTGGAGGCGGTCTAAAAATTCAAGTTTTTTATAGACGTCATAATTGAACGATCCCTTAAAAACTTAATTGTTTTAAGAATCTTGGCAATAAAATTGCCTTTTTAAAAATGTATCCTTTGAAAATTTTAAAGTCACACGAATTTTAAATCATCACAATTTTTGTGGATTTTTGATGGCTATTAAAAGTTTATTCTGTATTTTAGTCATTTTAGAAACATAAAAAGATGAGCCATAAAAATTTCTGCTTTTAATAAATCATTAATTTCAAGCAAGTTTGCTTTTTTGTTCTTAAAGATTATTGAAAATTTCTTCATATTCTTTACCTTTCATTTGTTATAAGTGTTATTATACATTCATGCTAATTTTACTTCCATCAAATATAATTATTACAATAATATTTTTTGTGCTAAAAATATCCTGAAATATTATTATTTTCATCATCTTTCGTCAATAACTCATTCAAAAATAAATTAAATCTATCACGTATCACTTAATTATTCTTGAATTAATCTAATTTAAGGATAACAAACATCTGTTACTGTTTTATTTTTTATTTCAAAAACTTTTACACGTCTTTATGTTTTTGTTCGAGTTTATTGATTGATCATTTTTGATCATGATTGCTATGATCATTCTATTTTACATCTCCCTTCTCTTATGAAGCTCCCAACCTTTGAACTGGTTTCGGGATTCTCGATGACCGACGGAGCAGTGGTTGGTTCGATATGTTTTGCATAGATGTTGATGGTTGTTGAGATATGGAAGATGTGATATTTGCGTTTGAATTCAGAGGTAGATCATGCAGTGACTCTTCCGCAAAATAATTGTCTAAATTTATCCTGTACTGCTCTGAGTTAATGCATTTCTGATGATTAATTTGATTGGATACTGACTTATCAACTCGCAAAAATTTTGAGTTACGTCTAAGAATTCTATTATTATCCATACAAACTTCATACGATCTAGGCTCTGAACATTTATTTACAATGAGTCCTTTGGACCAAGTGTTGTTAGGCAATTGAACCCAAACTTTCTGATTTAAATCAAAATCTTCTCGCTCATAAGCATTGCGATTATAATAAAACTTAGTTTTCTGCTGTTTCCTATCGAACTTTTCACCTAAATTGTGATTTATCTTGGGTTTCAATAAACTATCCTTCATGATAATTTTTGTTCTCATTCTCCTGTTATTTAATAATTGACTTGGAGACAAGTCAATATCAGCTAATGGAGTATTGTTATAATTATAAATAGCTACCAATACTCTATTAAAATCAATGCACTTCTTCATCATATTCTTAACTATTCCTACAGCCTTTTCTGCAAGACCATTAGATTGTGCATAATGTGGACTAGAAGTTACAATATTAATATCCCATTCTTGGGCAAAACTCCTACACTCAAAAGAATTAAACGGCATATTATCTGCAATTATTGTTTTTGGAAAGCCATGTTCAGTAAAAATCTCAATAAATTTAGAAATGACTGTGCTCGAATTCTTCGAACTTAAATATTTACATGAGATCCACTTTGAGAAGTAATCCATGACAACGAGATAATTCTTTCCATTGAACTCCAGGATATCGCATCCTACTTTTTCAAATGATCTAAGAGGAATCTCGTGTTGAATTATTGGTTCCTTCTTATTTGATCTCTGAAACTTGTTGCATTCTTCGCAACTATTAATCAAGTTTTCAATACTAACGTTAAGTGATGGCCAATAAACTGATTCTTTGGCAAAACGCAATGTCTTTGTAATTCCCATATGACCTTCATGAAGATCAACAAGAACTTTTTCTCTTAATGATTTGGGAATTATTATTCTGTCCTGATAGTAAACCAAATCATCAGAAACGTAAATCTCATTGCGCATTTTAAAATAAAATTTTACTTCATCCGCAACTTTCGATTTATCTGAAGGCCAACCTTCAGCAAAGTATTTTTTCAACAAAGAACATTCACTATCTTTATCTGTCTCATCTTGATAAACTTTTAATTTATCATCACTAATATTAACGGAATGAACCATTTGCTTCATGAAATTTTCCTCAAAATTATTTGAAGTTTTTCCTGAGACATAACGAGATAAATAATCTGCTACTGGAATGCTTTTACCTGATTTATACTTTAACTCTATATCATATTTATGCAATTTCAATCTAATGCGCTGTAGACGCTTAGAGCCTATTTTGCTAATGTCCTTATTAATAATGCTTTCTAAAGGACGATGGTCAGATATTACGGTTACTTTTCTTCCATAAATATAATTGTGAAACTTTTTACATGCAAAGAAAACTGCCAAAAATTCTTTTTCAATCTGACCATAATCCTTTTCTGTATCTGATAAACATCGTGAAGCAAAACTAATAATTTTATCTCCTTGCTTTAAACATGCACCTAAACCGTATGACGAAGCATCGGTTTCTAAAATTATTGGCATGTTTTCATCGAAAGTTGTGCATGCAGTAATATTTTTAATTACATCTTTAATATTGTCAAATTCAGCTTGATGATTTTCAAGCCACAAAAATTCGCTATCTTTTTTTAACAAATTACGAATATTTACAGTTAATGAAGGTAAATTCGGAATGAAATCTCTAATATAATTAACTACTCCTAAAAACTTTTGTACATCTTCTATATTTTTAGGATTTGGAATTTTATCAATTGCTGAAATTCTTTCTGGGTCAACTTGAACTGAATTCATCGAAAAAATGTGACCAAAAAATTTCACTGAACTTTGTGTGAACTGTAATTTCTTTTCATTAAATTTCACACCTTTGGCTAATGCCCTAACCATTAATTTTCCTAAATTTTCATCATGCTCTTTAAGCGTTTTGCCTGTTACTATAATATCATCTATATAAAACTTTACACCAGGCAAATCACCAAAATTATCTGTCATGTATTTTTGAAAAATCTCTGAAGCTATATTTATACCAAATGGCAATCTATTGAATTGCCATAAACCAAAAGGAGAACTGAAAGTGCATAATTTTTAGATTCTTCATCCAATTCTATATGCCAAAACCCATCCTTTAAGTCTAAAACAGAAAAATATTTGGAATCTTTCAAATCCTGCTTTAATTCTTCAAGTGAAGGTATGGGAAAATGAAATTTGTTTAATGACTGATTTAAATGTTTAGGATCAATACAAATTCTAATCTTGTCTCCTTTTTCAACTACAACAATACTATTAATCCATTCACGTTGCTCATGCACCCGAGAAATAATTCCCAACGCTTCCATTTCATTCAATTTATTACGAAGTTTATTCTTCAATTTAAATGGAATACGACGGTTCTGATTTGCAACCGGAATGGCATTTTCTTTAAGTTTTAATTTCAGAGGTTTTTCAAATTTTCCTAAACCTGTGAATGCTTTTTTATAATAATCTGTAAACTTATCCTTTTGCTTTTCAGAGCATAATAATTGATTCAACTGTAATGAATCTAAACGAGATATAAGTTTCAGATTGATGCATGATTCAAGGCCTAATAAAGGTTCTGTTTTTTTACCGATAATTACAAATTCTTCTAGAAAAATATTATTATTCATTTTAATTGGAATTACTGTCTTTCCTACAGGGTGATTTACTTCACCAAAATAACTTTTAACAATATGTTACTCTTCTCTATTTTAAACTTCTTTCCTAAACTTTTGAATATATCAACACTAATAGTATTAACCTGAGAGCCTGTATCCAATTTAAAATTAACCATCTTATCGTGCACAAGTAATTTTTTATACCAAATATTTTTGCCATCCCTATTCAACATATCACAATTAATTGTCTTTGCAGACTTACTGTTCACGCGTTCATCAACTGCAATGACCTTCTCCTTCTTCTTAGCGCCTATCAAACTCTCGTCTTCATAGTTTCTTATAACTTGCGAAGTCTTTACGCTCGAAGTTGTCGTTTGCTTGTGATGTATGAAGTCCGATTTCTGACTCACTGAAGCTTTGTCTGCTGACAATTCTCTTAATTGTTGCTGATTATGATGAAAAACCTTTATCTTGCTAATAACAGCATGCAATGACTTTTCTTCAGATAAGATAATTTTCTCTCTCAGATTTTGGTTTTTCAGACCAAACAGAATTTGATCACGAATAGCTTCTTCTTTAAAATTATTGAATTCACAATCCTCAGCTTGCGTTTGAACACTGTTGATGAATTTCTCAACTGATTCACCTTCTTTCTGAACGCGATTGCGTAACTTCAAACGCTCAATGAAGAAATTTGTTTTCGGTGAAAAATAATTTTGTAGAGCTTCTAAAACTTTCTCCAAACTCTGCTTCTCAGCTTCTGTTAGCAATAAATTGTTGATGATATTCACAGATTCATAACCCATTAGAAGTTTTAAATAATTTAATTTGATTTCTTCTGACTTCTCTTTGAGACCGTTGATTATCAAATATGACTGGAACTCCGATGAAAACCGTTTCCATTCCTTTTTCAACGATGAAGCCTCAAAATTAAACTTCTCTATGCTTACATACAGCTGCGCCATGTTTTATTTTTTATTTCAAAAACTTTTACACGTCTTTATGTTTTTGTTCGAGTTTATTGATTGATCATTTTTGATCATGATTGCTATGATCATTCTATTTTACAGTTACCACATGTCTCTCGATAAAATAATTATCGAATTAATCAAGCTTCTAATTTTTCATATTGGATGAAAAATTGTTTTTAGCAAAATCATTTTCAATAAATGTAGAAATTTTGAGCACCTAAAATCAAATAGAACATGATACATACATTGATTTTTATCATTAATATCCACTAGCATTAATAAATAATAAATAATTAATTAAGTGCAATTTAATTTTAATTCACAAGTGGTACAAAATTTTTTTAATAATTGATTTCACTCAAATTGCTATTTTTTGTCGCAAAATCTATCGAAATTCATCGAACCAAATTATTTTAAAATTCATAATTGAAAATGCTCAAAACATTTAAACGATGGACAGACAAAAGAATAATAGAGTCCATTCTCACCAAAAGATACACAATACTAAAATCATCAATTTAATTTTTTGTTATTTTTTTCCAAATCCAAATTGATTTTGAAATGAAAAACGAAACACTTCACCTGAAAATAGAAAATTTTAATTTCGATTGAAAGGGTTTTTAATGGATTTTTGATGAATGTTTGAAAGCTTGTCAAAAGCATGTTGAGTTTTCGATCAAGCTGAAATTATTGATTCATTTAAACATCAATAAAAAAAATTCGAAAGAAAATTTCATTTAATTTATTTTATTTTTATATCGATAAATATTTCCACAGCACTTACTGTTCGATTTTTGACGAAGCGATACATTGGTGAATATGACCATCAGGCGGATAAAGTACACAAGCACGAGATTCTCGTTGATACAGAGGCTGTTTTAGTCGAAATATGGGACACATGTATGGTGAGTAAATATTTAATTTTATTAAATTTAAACATTTTCGTAAATTTACACAACATTTTTATTTCACATTTTTATTTATTGCAAAAATGACGTCTCTTTTACTTGATGGCACTCAATGTCGCATGTAATGAAAACAACAATGAAATGATAAATTGTGTCTCATGAAAAAGTCATTTGTTAAACATTTTCATCGCTAATTGAGTCAATGACATGATCCTCTCAATGCTACAATTTTTCCAACCATCTTTTTTGTATTCTTTCTTTTTTATTTTGTCTTCATCACTCGCTCATTTATTCAACAAGCATTTTCCTGATAATTAATTCAAATCTTTACATACAGAGGCATTTTTTACAAAGCTGTACCGCAGAGTTGGAAAAAGTTTATTGCTAATGAGCTTATTCGTTTTGAGAGGCATATGGGTATTCAGTACACAAATCATGATAGGAGCCGTTCACTTATTACGTAACACTCTGAGGGAGGAGAGGGGGGTCGTAGAATTTTTTATGGTCCATTGTTGGTTTAAATTATTGGTTTAAATTATTATTCTCATACGTAATTCTTTTGTTAAAACAACAGTAATTAGGAACATTTTTAAGAAATACAATTTTAGATGAAGGAGGGATCATAAATATGTCCTAGAATTTTCACTAAAAAATCTAAAAACCGTTCAAATTTATTCCAAATCCTAAACTCAAAGTTTTCAGTGATAAAAATTTCTCCAATGCTGACTACACTTCTGTGAGTGTCGCGTGGTTTTTTTTTCACGTCAACGATTTGTGTGGTTTACGCTTCAAACAGTCTCGGAATATTTGCTCCGCCATATCATCATCTCCGTAGAATCAAGTCTGAAAAGAAAATTAATACAGATAGATTTTCCTATGGAATGTTAGCTACTCACAACACGGTGATATTAATAGCCAACAATTTAAAATCATCGAGATAAAATTTCATCTTTTTATTTTTCTCTTGATGCTCCTTTTTCATTTCCACTTTACCCATTTGATTTCAAATATTGTTTCATCCAATTTGCCGTCACATGACAGTTAAGCTTGTCAGTTTTAATCCAAGAAAAAAAAAAGTTCATCGAATCATGAAAATTGTATTTTTAATCATTCGAATAGATTTTTATCGTTGTAAACTTACGTGTTTGTGCCAAATGTGACTTTCTGTCTTCATTTTACATCTATCTTCTGTTTATTTATTTTATTTCATTTTGGTGTATACTTTACTCTCCAATGGATGGTTGAATGGATAGATTATAATAACACGTCGCCACAACAAGCATGAAAAGTATACAGTTTTCCTTCTTTTCCTTCTCTTGTATGGGGAGATATAGATGTATAGAAATAAATGAGAGTCATTGCAGTGTGAAGGAGAAAAATCCAATTTAATTTTAACTGGATTTTGATAACAACAAAGGATTTATTTTTTTCTGTTTAGGGGTTGTTTGGATGTTTTGGATCAGTGACATTGAAGGGACTAAGATCTCCATTTTTTAAAATAATATATCTTACTATGACACTTCAAAGCTGTAGTCACAATTAAATTTCAAATGTTTAAAAAAGCGCTTAAGACACTTTCTAGAATATCCCCAAACATTTAAACAATTTTAATTTGTAGACAATTTAAACGAGCATGACGCTGGTCGTCGTTTTATCATTTGACGTCAAAAAATATTTTCCCTTTCTTTCCTTCTTCATTTATCGACAGCATGCCTTCAAGGCGAGAAATTTTTATGGGTTAAGTAAAAGTGTGTTTAATAGTAATTTCATTTTCACATTCTCAATTTTGTTATAGTTAAATTCATCAGAAAGAAGAGTCAAAAAAAATTTTTTTTTCTTCATATTTCGTCTATAAACACGATGAATTTAAAAAGAGTAGTCCATATGTGATTTGTTCCCACGCATATCGCAATCAGTATTTAATACTATATAACACTTTTTTCACTAGCTCAAGCAGAAATGAAAAGAAATCTGATGAAAATTATCATCATCATTATCATTACCACATAATGTCTTTTTTTTATATGGAGGAACTGTACTCATGTCTCTCCCCAATTTTATGCTTTGTACAATAATAATAAAAATAATAAGCCAGACAAATGTGAAAAAGTATAAAAATAAAAATACTCATCATCATCGACGTGCAAACGACTGAGGAATGGTGATAAATTTTTAATGACCAGCATTTGCGAATTGCGATGCTAATTGATGTCTCAAGAGACTGGATTATGCTTCTTTTTCCAGCTCTCCCGTTTTTTTGTTCAACCCCAATTTAACACATATTATACAGGATATCTTCACAATAGCATGAATCTCAATGGCAATAACAGTGGTGTTGAAATTTTCACTTTATTTAATTGCTGAATAATTTATAATATCGTCATAGCCGTGTGAACTGTCTGCTACGTTTGTTCAGCATTTCTAGATGTTGAGTATTGAAAATAGTCTAGAAAACTTTAGAATCAGTAAAATAAACGTGTGAATGTTAAATGACATTAAGATACTTTCTTAACTTGTTTTAATCCTTACCAACTCAATAAATGGTCAAAAATTAGCATTTAAAAATTCAATTTCAAGATTTTAAGTTTATTTGAACCAATTCATTCTTATAAAAGCATTTGGCTCATAATTAATTTAATCAATTGAATACAAAGTTATAAGTTGTTGTAATAAAAATTTATAGCATAACACTTGCATTCAAATTTATTTCACATATGACAGCGATAAAAGCTGCAATGACCAGCGAAAATCAGGTTGACTTATATTGCACATTAATTTCCAATAAAAATTTATTATTTTAACATTTTTTAAACATTATGACTTTTTAAAGCTCAACTGCTATAAATTACAGTACTTAATGTAAGTACATTCACAAAAGGACAATTTGCACGATTTTCGATTAATTTTTTATTGTCTACATCGTCACATAAAATAGATCTCACACCAAACTGTTGATCCTTAAATCATCTCTTAAAGCATGAATTTCACCTTAACGACCTTTTCCACACTCTCGATGTACGAATGTCTATATACATACTTTGTCATCGCACTTAGTCATTATTCTAGTCCATGTCTGTTTAACATGCATGTTAGTTTTTGACATTAGGGAGTTGTAGAAGGAGAAAATATAATGTTTAAATAATGACTGTAGAATCGTGCCCAAGGTGCAAAAAAATACAATTAAAATTTGGATTCCGTTTGTGATAGAATGTCTACATTTATTTTACTATAAAATCTACACGTTCACGAAGTTGACGATGATGATGATACATTAAGAAGATGAAACCTGTCAACTTTTATGAGATCATTTAACTTGATTTTTATTTTCGTTTTCATTTTCTACGGCTAGTCTCTCATCGGTAGTGTGAAAATATGTACCATTGAGTGGCAAACAGTTATGTTCTGGGAACTTCAATGTCATAATAAATGATTGATGAAGTGAAACCAGATTTTGATTTTTTTAAGGACTGCCTCAAATGACATCCATCAAAAGTTACATCTACCTTGTTGTTGCAACAATAACTCAACGTCAAACATTCATTTGGCAATCACTTGTAAAAGTATTTTATTTTTTTCATCATAGTCAGGTGATATGTGACAACACTAATAACAAGGCTAGATAAATGTATGTAAAGGCAAGGACTCATAAATATACGAGAAATGACTATTAAATGTATCATGACACATACACGTCGCAATTTTAGAAAGAAAGATAAGAATAAAACAAAAAGAACAAGTGTGTATGCTTTATGCGATATCAAATCATTTTATTTCTCGATGACAATTCTCTGAATCGGACATTTGACAATAAATGAACACTTGAGGAATATAATCTAGTTCTTAGATAAAAAGAAAGACAAAATTGATAGAAAAAGTTTCGTTTTGCGGATGAAAGAGCAGGCAAGCACAAAAAATTATTATTAAATCGACAGGCATTGAGTACACCTCTTATATGGCATGAATCGTAGCCAAAAAGAAATAATTTTATATCTATCAAAAAAAATTATTATCTTTTTATTGAATTTTCTATTTCCATCTCTCTTCATCGCGCAATCCCTCTCTCCCCCTAAAGATATACAATTTTTTTTTTCCTGCTTCTGCCATGCCGCTTCAATAGTTGATGTCTTGCCAAAGGGAAATAAGAAGAAGACAAGTAGAAAGAATCACAAATCGGTTGTTATCTCTTTTATTATTTTCTTTTTTATGTGAAATTATATTTTATATAGACTTTTGCCTCTATTCTCATCCTCATCTGGCTTATATTTTATTTCCAATCATCATCATCATGATCATTCTCTTTGTTGTTGGCTGTGCCACTCAAACTCTATTTTTTTCCTTCTCATCCACTCAAAAGAGCATTTTTCCACTACTTGCTCTTTTTTAAAATAATTTTCAACTCAACTATACTATACTTACCAATTGTTATCCTAAATTGATGCGATGAAAGTGGATAGAAATGTTATTTTTTTATATATAATTCTTGCAATTGCTTTTTCATTTCTATGTCTTCATTTTATGAATCAAATGATACGTGAAATGGTCTCGACGAAGCAAATGACGACAAATGAAAGAGTAAAATGAACGTTCATACATTTTAGAATAAAAGAAGGTGGCAAGATGAACAAAACGGGACATAAGAAAAGAAAGTTTTCAATAAAAATTCAATTTTGTAATGTAAGGAATGAAAACATGCTTTTAGCATACTGTACACATGAACAAACCAAAATAGCATTAACAACAAATCAAATGAACATGAAGTGAAAATAATGAAAAGAATTGAGACAGAGCAGAAACTTTTTCATTCACTTCAATGAAAATCATCTAAGGAATTTTTAAAGAGAAAATTTTGTACTTGAAGAAATCATCAGATTGCAGTTTTAGATGCTGATGGAGGTTGCGTGATTATTTTAGAAAATATTTTTAATTTTTTTATGTCGTAATATTTTGATCTGAAAATTCTTTTCTCAATGATTTTAATCATTTTCGATGCAATTTTGCATAGCAAAAAATCATTAGCACCTTTTACAAATGAATTTATTTCGATTTTTTTATACAAATTTTATTTCAAATAATGCAAATAACAAAATGTCAGTTCCACAAATTCCAATTATAAACTGTTCACCAATTTCATCAAGACTGCAACATTTCTAATTTTTAATGCAAATTAAATTTTAAAGTGACAACACACCCACAAAATTAAAAAGCATTGAAATTGTACAAAAAAGTTCAAAACCAAACAATGAGCAATACAACACACAAAAAAAACTAAAAAACTTTTCCTTCGTCTTTTTGTGTTTGAGAATTTTGCAGTATATGCAGATCCTATTTCATATTAGTTAATATTAAACAAACAGATACATTCGTACTCTTAATTACGTACAAAATATGTATGCAAAAAAAGTTTTCTATCGTACATCTTTTTTGGCTTTCTATTTTCATGTGAATAATGGGAGATGAAGAGGAGGTAATGAAAGAAATTTAAATTTTACAAATTTTCGAAACCAACGAATAAAAAGAGAATTTTTCATTTTTCGATGCCAAACATTTGTTTTAAAGTTTTCCTTAAAGTTTATTTAATGAATAAATAAATACGGTGTCTGTGACAAATGTCATTAAACTATTTTATAATGAAATTGTGAAAATCCAGTGGGGAAGTTGATATTAAACTTCAAATTCATTTAAATATTTTCATTTTTTCACGTGCACGAAAAAAAAATTCCACGTTTATTAAAATTCTCTTTTAAAATAAAATAAAAGAAAATTGAATTGAATAAAAAAACTAAAATTCAATTTTTATGAACAAAGCAGCATTCTTTCGACTTCTTACCTATTCAAGTTTCATCAAATTACTATGGAATTGAGGATAAAGGAACGATGGGTTTGTGCGATATGAAAATCTTATACAAATTTTCTTCTACAGCAATAATATTCTTATACCTGAAAAAATCTCTAGTAATGATAATTGATTACGAAGGTAAATGGAAAATCATCATCTCTGTATTATATTGGATTAATCTGATGAGAAAATTTGAATCTTTCTTGCTAAATAATTTTTATTCAACATTTCTTGAAAAGGATTCATTTAAAAAACTAGATATTTTGTCAATTTTTAAAAAGTTTTTGAAACATTAATTTAAGAAGATTAAAAATGAATTTAAAATGAAATTTTAGAAAATTTTCTTCAAAATCTGTTGTTCAAGAAAATTTCTTCCATTTCATTAAAATTTCTTGAAAGGTATACAACACGATAGAAATAATTTACAGATTTATAATTATGAAGAAATTCCATCATAATCTCATTTAAAAATCACATCACAAACACAAACAATTCCCTCATTACACCAGAAAATTGCAAAGAAAATCAGAAAAATTCCCTCCAGAGATCTTTTGATACACGGAAGCAATACGATAAGAACATCTAGACAGTTTCCATTATCATCATTGTTATCATAGATACACACTAATATAAATAAATGAATGAGTGAAAAATATTGTGCATTTTAAGTGCTAAGTTGAAAATATCTTAACTATGCATTTATTGCTAGTCTATGTCTTCTGTATTGTTCAATGAGAAAATGCAATGATGAAGAACAAAAAAAAATAAATATTATTTGTCTCGAGTACTTCTACAATATAAGCATTGCTGCAGATTCACTGAACATAAACAATAAATAGTGCATAGGAAGAAGAAGTTAAATGTGAAGAAAATTTTAAGATGTCAATAAAAACTTGCTCATACTCATAAATATAATTACACAAATAAATACATCATAAGCATGAGATAAAGTCATAAAAATGGAAAAGAAGAGAGCCAGTAAGTCAGATGGAGTGAAAACGACTATGAACAAAATTTTATGATGATAAATAACAATTTCAAATTCTCATGAATGTAAATACTCAATAAGCATAAATATGATGCTTTTATCAAGGTGTCAATTTAAATTTTCTTTTCGATCAGTTTGTTTTAAATTTTAGAAAATTTCCAAACCATAAAATATTAAATTTAGTTTTGTTCATTCACTTTTACATTTGTATAAATTTTAATTTTTTCGGAGTTTTTCTAAAGAATTTTGAATGCTCTAATTCTAAGATGGAAAATATCTTAAATTTGTTAAATATCTTAAATTTTTGAATATATTCATTCAAAAAAATTTCATTGTTTTTGCTATTGCTATGACACAAACTCAGACCCCCTCCTCCCTAAAAATCGGACATCAAAAGTGAACGACCTCTATCTAATTGTCGTCATTTCTTGATAACCCTTATATGTAAGGTATTCAAATAGAAATTTTGTATATAGGATATTATAATAATTGAGATGTGTTTGAATTTACGAGAAATATGAAAGTTTCAAATAAATTTCTCTCAAAAACTTTTGAAAGGATCGGATGAATAAATGCATACAAAAGTTATGCATAAAATTTTCTTTATTCAAACTTAAACCATCCAGAAAAGTATCTCGAAATAATGATATCCAGTATGAAATGTAATTTGTTTTAAACAACTTATGACTGGATAATAAGTTTCAAGCAAATTTAGTTCTTAATATTATTCACATCTATGTTGATCCAAAAAATGTGTATTTTTCCCATAATTTGATTATTTCATCAATTCCTTATTCTTTTTTCTTACCACAGGCTGATGATAATGATTCAATATCAAGTAAATCAGAAGCGTTAGCATGGTGTGATGGATTGCTCTTAGTATATTCCATAAATGATAGAGACTCATTTAATTTCATCAAGAAGGTAAAACAGGAGCTACAAAACAGTGACACACCAGTTTTATTAATCGGTAAGGATGACAGCTGCTCTTTACATGTCTGTTGCTGATGTGTTAATGAGAAAAAATAACACTTCAGAAAATTTATAGTGCTGAAAAGAAAATTGTTAACTCAATTAATATAAAATATCATTTTTTTCCTTCTTTTCAACCTTTCCATCATCAATTAATCAGGTAATAAAGCAGATTTAATTCATTTACGGCAAGTCAGCACCGAAGAAGGTGAAATATTAGCAAAAGATTTTGATTGTAAATTTTATGAAATTTCGGCAGCCGAACAAGTACAACAAGTGAGTGATGCCTTCCTCGATTTATGTCGTGAGATAATTCAAGCCAAAAGGAAATCAAAACAAAGTTTTATAGACAAGATTGATAAGATGTTGGGTGGTGCTCGTTATTATAGTCGAGGGAAGAGTGATAGTGCTATACAAAAGGAATAACTTTGAAGATAATGATGAGCAATTAGGGCATAAAACAGAAGAATAATATTTTCTTTACAAGCAATTATTTATGATCTCCAAAAGATGTCGTCGACAATGAAATAAAGAAATGAGAAAAAAAAACTGCTTAAATGAGAATTTATATACAATAAAAAAAATATTTATTTTGAAGAAAAAAATTTAAATTGTTAAGAAGGAAAAGAAACATTAAGGAATGTAAAGCAAAATGAAGAGCTAGAACAAAAAAATAAATAAATAAAGTTGAATGAAAATAAAATGCTACAGAAATTTTCTTTTATTTCTGTGAGAAAATGCTTGACTTATGCAAGTATTTTGTTGCAATAAAAAATTGTTGTCGCATGCTTTCTTCACAATTTACAATCTAAAATCTGAATCACTTACAATCTGAATAATATTTTTTTTTTAATTTTTCTTTACTTTGTTTTGTCTCTTATCCCTTCCTTTGTCATAATTTGATGTATTAATGAAAAGCTGATAATCATCCAAAATATTATAAAATCAATAATTTACTATTCAAAATTATATCTGCAAGACACTTCAAACCTCTCTTTTAAAAATCTTCAATTCAAACAAAATCATAACTTTTATTGACCAAATGTACATCTCTTCTCATTCCAAGAAGCTCTCATAAATAAAAATTCAAAAAATAATGCCATAAAAAATATCTTCTTCATTTTTTTATGTCTTATTAAAATGTTTTTAAGGAGATTTTCATTCCATTTCAAAAAAGTAATAACATTATTATTCTCACATAATTCCTCATGCGACCTATCTAGTGTTTTGCGGCATTTTCTTTTATGAAGGAACCATAGCCTATAAAAAAATTTATGATTGTGAGACATTGAGGATTTGTCTTTCAGAATTCTGGTTTTATTGAGGACAATTTTATTTGAAATTATTTGAGTTGTCAACGTCTCGAATCATCAAATTTGATTCATCACTGAAATTGGTTCGTGTTTAGACAACGAAATGCAGATTTTCATCAAGTAAGTGTTTGAATGCCATTCTATAAAAATTGATGAAGATTTTTCGCTTGTAAGAGTTTGTAGCAGTTGAATGACTCATAATGAGATTAACTTGAACGATTTCATATTTTTTGAATCACTCATCTTCATTTATAGATCAATTACTTTTTAGATCAATAGAACATCATAATTAAAAAAATGCAATCAGCTTCTTGATAATTAAATATTTTTCATAAGATTATTACATTAACTTTCATCTGAGTAGGTTTCATTTCAATTAAACTTTTAATTCTATTTTTATCGTTATTTAAAAAGCAATTAAGTCTATTTTAAGAGTTTGCCCTATACATAGATAAAAAATTTTAACATTTATTTTTTTACGTAATTTTAAAGTTTAGCAAAAATTAAATTTTCTTAAATATACTGATAAAAAAAATTTAAAAACTTTTTTAAATTTGTATGGAAAATTTTAAAAATTCTTTTTAAATTGTACGCTTAATAACAATTTTTAAAATTTAAAAAATATTTTTAAAAAATTTAAATTTTTTTTGACCGTTAAATTTTTTTAAAAAACTTCAAAAAAATTGCTCGGAGTGGGAATCGAACCCTTGACCTTAGGAATGGTAGCCAGGCGCTTTACCAGTGAGCTACCAAGCCATGTGACTTATACTGGCAATATGTTTACATATACAGAAATATTTTTAAAAACCAGTTTTTAAATTTTAAAAATAATTTTTAAAAATAAAATTTTAAATTTTTTAATAAAATTTTTTAAAATTTTTTTTTATGAGTGCATTATTTATGAATTTGAGTCTGTAGGTTTTTGTTATAGCTGCTTAATTCTTTACTTAATTTATCATTCTATTTTAAAAAATCACAGTATTTCTTCAAAATTTTTAATCATTAATTATTAGAGGCAGATAAATTTCGCATTTAAGAAATAGTTGCGAAATTTGGGCTTTTTGTGGCAATAGATGTGAAAATTCCAAAAAATAGATGCGAAATTTATCTGTCTCTATTAATTATTTAAGAACATGCAAGTAACAATCCACATTTCAAGACAGCAAAAAAAAGGACTTCAAAGCATACTAAAATCATTCCCATTCTAATCATTTAGATTCGCTCACAAACCAAATGAAAAAAGTTTCGTGAAATTATTTGCCATTGAGTAAATTGAATAAAAATCATGGTTGACACACAAAAACTTTTTTGTCTTCCTCGCTCTTCCATTTACAGAAATAAAAAAAAATGAAAATGAAAAAGAAAAAAAAATAAAAGGTAAGTAAAGTTTCAGACGGAATGACAGTGTTAAATGTCGAGCAACGAAAAAGTAAGTTGAAGACTGAATAAAAAATAATCAAATGTTCATGATTTTCTTTCATCATCATCGGTATCATTATACATAATACAATGCTGAGGCTGAAAGTACGAAATGAGATGAGAAAAAAAGAATTCAATTGTTTTTCAGCTAATAAAATCACGCGGGGATCGACGAATGTACACAAAACGGAAATAGAATCTAATTTTTGAATTCATCTTTCTCTCTCGTCCCAACTTTTTTTTTTGTATTTTTTTCTTCTTCATTCTTCTACGTTTCATCATCTCTGACAAACTGGAAAATTTGACAATCAGAATATTTTCCTCGGTGGATAAATCTCACTGTTCGTTGTCTCAGAATTAGGAAATATATAATTTTAAGACTAATTTATTTAGTGCTGTCCTAATTCATAGGAAGGAATTCTAAGACAGAAATCAATTTTTTTAGTCTCTGTAAGTCAGTGACATTGTCAAAAATTTTGAGGGGGAGGGGATAAAAAATTTAATTTTTTGTGTGAAAAAATGGAGGGGGTGACTTTCCTTTTTTCATGAAAAACCTTACACTCAAGAAAAAAAAGTAAAAACATTTTGTAGATTTGTATGAAAAAATCTAAAAACATTTTTTGAATTTTAATCTTAATAATTTTTTTTAGATTTCTAAAAAATGTTTTTAGATTTGGTTTGAATTTTAAAAAGCCGTTAAAAACTTAAAAAAAAGTTTTTAGATTTTAAAAAAATATTTTTAGTTTTCCAAAAAAAATATTTTTTTAATAAAAAATAAATAATTAACAACTTTAAAGCTTATTTGTGGTCATTTGATTTGGTTTATGAAAAATATATGCAGACTCTAGAACTTAGAAAAATTTTGGCACTTAATTGTGCATTATAAAATATTAAATATTTTATATGGATACATATGGGAAAGAAAACTGATACTTATATCAGTCATTTCTGCGAATTATTGTTTTCAAAAAAGTAAGATGAAAAAAATTCCAAAAAATTGTTTTTAAAATTTAAAAAATTATTTTTTAGATTTTAAAATTTAAAAACTTTTTTTTTTAGATTCTAAAAAAAGTTTTTAGAATAGTCAATAAAAACAATCTAAAAAGAAGTTTTTAGTTTTTTTTCTTTGAGTGTATCAAATTTAAGAAATTTGTCAGTGGAGCGGTTCACAAAAAAATCACCCATTCACCCCCCCCCCTCTCCCTGGCAACGTCACTGCTAGAAGTCAGTGAGAACTCCAGAGTATCGCAGAACATAGCTTGCACATCACTGCCATAACACATAGAGATACTGTCTCGTAGACAAAGGTCAATCTCATAACAAATAACATGAACAAGTAATTCCATAAGATTTAAAGCTTTGACAAAAGATAAATAAGAAAAAAAGAAAGTTCAGAAAAGTCAAACAAAGCAAGTTTAACCTACAATCAATTATTTTCCTCAGCTTTCATATTTCACAAGTTTCCGACCTCATTAATTCCTTGATAACAAACAGTACTTTTGTGGATGTGTGTATGTATTTAGATAAAGCACAAAGAATTGAAATAAATAGAAGAATAGTGAAAAAGAGAATGAGGAACGAGGAAGAGAGATTTCTATAAAAATACACATCTATGGAATTTAATTCTCCATCTACAGATATCACATTTTGAACAATAATCATTTTCTGCCGAATAATGTTTGAAATATGCTGTTGGGAATTGCTCGCTCAATAAAATTTCATTTTTAGCGCATTTTTGCAAAAAATGACGCTTATAGTTTCACTTTGTTCGGCTGGCTGGCTGGCTGGCTGGCTGGCTGGCTGGATGAGCTCTGAGATCTCAGAAACCAGACATAGTTAAGAGTTCTGTTATGATGAATTATCTTTCTACTATCGAGTTATTCCGGCCTCGCTTATTAAAAAATCGTTAAATGATCTACAATTCCTGTAATCAACGATTTAACATTAAATAAGGAAAAAAATTGTTGAAAACCCCTCGATAAAAATTTGAATTTTTTTTGACCGTTGGAATTTAAAATTTTTTTGACCGTTATTTTTGGTCAAAATTTTTTTCTTTCTTTTTGTAAGGTGTTGTATTTATTATTGTGAGAACAGATTTTTCATGGGAGTATGACGATTGCCCACTGACGATTGCCCACTCATTGTTTGCCCACTGACATTAGCCCACTGATTATTTGCCCACTGGTACTTTTGCCCACTAGTATTTTTGCCCATTCATTATTTCCCCATTGATTACTTGCCCACTGGTACGTTTGCCCACTTGTACATTTGCCCATCACTCATATCCCCACTCATTATTTTCCCACTCGTACGTTTGATCTTTGATAATTTTGCAAGAATTATTTTTCGTCAAACTTTTTTTGACAATTGGTAAAGATGAATTAATTCAAGTTTTTGATGGTTATAAAAATTTTAATGCTTATTATTACAGCGTTAAGGTTATAATTTATAATCTATGTTAAGAAAATGTTAAATATGACAGCTAATTTTAAACTTAAAATTTTTAATTCCATTAAAGTTTTCCAGTTTTTTCAATTATCTAAAATATATGAGATACTTTTAACCTTATAAACACTCAATTTGACTAAAGTTTCATCCTTGTATGTCCATGAAAGGTCAGGAAAATTTGGAATATATTTTAGTTGGATGCATGGGGTATCATGAATATCCTGGTGAACGGTCTTCTTTAAGGTGTAAATTATAAAAGACTTAGTATTGTCTTGATTGAGCAGATTTGCAGAAGAAATATGTCTATAGACTTTTAAACAATTTGGGCATAGAAAGAGAAGTGTTTTTTTCGATATTCAATACATAATTATAATAAACATATAACTTTTAAGACTGAGAATTGAAGTTTTATTATTTGCGTTTATGATTTATCAACATTATGCATTTGTGCAAATATAACTTTACTAGTTTCATCTAATTTTTTTCTTTCGTATATTTAAAGCTGGAACTATATTAATTTTTATATATACAAATGAAAAGTAAAAAGCAAGATTTCAAAATTAACAAAATTTTGAGGACTTCAGATGAAGTTGCATCTACAATTGCATCGAGGTGATAAAAGTTTAAAAGTTCTGCTACTTAAGTAAAATGATACTGGAATTGGAATATCCTTAATTTGTACGGATTTATCCTAGATATCAAAAATTTCCTAAAAGTTAAATGTTCAAAATCTGCTTTTTTTTACAAAAAAGCTATACCTGTGATAGGTAAATTTTTTTTGCAAAATTATCAAAGATCAAACGTACGAGTGGGAAAATAATGAGTGGGGATATGAGTGATGGGCAAATGTACCAGTGGGCAAACGTACCAGTGGGCAAGTAATCAATGGGGAAATAATGAATGGGCAAAAATACTAGTGGGCAAAAGTACCAGTGGGCAAATAATCAGTGGGCTAATGTCAGTGGGCAAACAATGAGTGGGCAATCGTCAGTGGGCAATCGGACCAAACCCATTTTTCATGCATAGAGCATGCTAGAAAGACGGAATTTAATGGATTCTGTTATTATTATACAGTTTTTTTTATTAAAATTGTATTTTCTTGCAGGGTTTTTTGATGATAAAAGAAGAATTAAGGGATTTTGTAATTAAAAGCAGTTTCTATTTAATCGATTACTGATCGCTGCGACAAAAATGCGCTTAAGTCCCTCGATTAACAACACGAGGACTTTGAACATTTTTTTTTTTTTTTTGTGTAGGATTCTCTGATCGCTGCTTCTCATATTAAAACATTATTTGCACACAATTTTTCCAGTTGTTCTGATTGATTTGAGATTTTATAAACAATTCGGATTTGAGCTATATACTTGTTCAATATTATCAATCCATCTCTTTTTCCCAACTCGCAATCTCAACTCATTTTGTTGTTATTTGTCGAAAATTTCTTTCATCAATTCATTCGAAATCGCAACTAAACATTTTCATGTGCTGGTCTGTGTTGATGTTGTTTCTATTTACAAATGAAATATCTGAAAGCATGATAATGACATGATACTTACTGATGCTGTTTGCTTTTTTATACAACTGCCTATAGCAATTTGATAACATGAGAGAGAGAGAGAGGAAAACGACAAACTGGACTGGACTATATGAGAAAAAGATAAAATTGTGTTATCACAAATCTTCCTCGTGTGACCATCCACCATTGTTTATTGTTATTTTACTTTTTTTGTATCTCACGATAAACGATATGATATGAAGTGGATGAACGTTTTTAGCTCTAAAGATTTGTTTTCAATGATCTGTGGTGCTTTTTTGGTCATTTTGTCTTTTTCAGTATGCGATAACTTGAATTTTAAACTGGAATCAGTAGAAAAATGTCTAGTTTGGTTTTTGAAGCTTAGACACGCAGTTCCTAACACCGAAAAAAATCTCATTACGTCAATTGATTATTTTTAATCATCAACATTAAAATCATTAGAAAAATTTAATTGAACATTGCCAGCACAGTATAAAGTTCATCCAATATAGAAACAATTAAAAAGCTACAGCAATAATGGTAAATCTTTTTCAATTTGCACAGATTTTTTTTGCTAAATATGGAAATAAAATACCATCAATAGGGCAAACAGAGAAAATGGAAAGAGTATTATGAAAGGCAATTTCACAACACATCCCATGTATGTATGTATGTATGGATAGATTCAGGAATGTGCCTTTAATAGACGTACAACATTAAAAAGCGAAGCTTCAGAGAAATTGAAATGAATAAATGCTCAATTGCTGTTTATCACCATTGTAACATGGCAATATTACATTGGTCTCATACTGCTGTTGGCAATAGCCTCTACTGCTACACAAATGATACCCATGTAACCAAAATGTTCCATTTGTTTTCCTTTTCCTTCAATGGAAGATTGAATGTACTATCAAATTTTTCATACAAAAAATTGTTTTACATGAAAGTACCAAAAATTTTCCATTGAAGGAATGTACTACAATGCGCATAAGTTCAAGTCTCAAAAAGTCTTGATCATAAACTTCACAAGAGTATGCAGAAATCACTTTTATATCTGGAATTATAATTTGTATGAGACTTTAAACATTTAAATATGTTTTTAATGTGTGTGATGAAGTCTTTTGATTTCATCAGTGTGCAACTTAGCAAAATTAAGCTGCTTATGAATATTTTATTTAGTATTAGTGTTTGTTAAATATATGAACACTAACACATTAATAATGAATTACATAAAAAATACAATAGAAATAGAACAAAAGAACACGTGATTTTTTTTTCATTTTTTATGTTCCTTAAGTATTCCATCAAAGTATTACATTAGTAGTACATATGTATTACATTGATGGAATACATCAATGGAAAACACCATCTTCCCTATTTTGTTCCATTGTCATGCGACAATATGTTCCTTAGGACGATACATGTATAATACATAGGTATTATACATGGAAGGTTCTTATGGAATACATTGATATTCCATTTGGTTACATGGGTAGAATATTAAATAAATTTATTGTATTTGTATGATTGCATTTTCGGGCTATTCGAAAAGTTTTTTATATTCCCAAAAAAAAAATGTTGAGAGAAGAAATGGAGGATGTGAAAGTCATAAAAAGATGCAAAAAAGGTGGAAAGTTTTCAGATAACAAAGGGAAAATTAAGCAAAAAATGCTCCATTATTTTTATAGTTACACGTAAATTTTTATTTATGCTCGACCAGTCAAGCAGATGGATTTTGAAAAACAGAAAATGGATTTTATTTAAAGATTTATGCTTTTGAACCAAACTGACAATATTGTGGATCTGGTTCACAATAGCAATAGCATATTAAACTCAAAAATTGTATTTTATAAAAAAATCCCCAACTCAACACTCTCAAAACTCATAAATCATGCATGATAATCATCAATTTCAGGCTTAAACATAGCAAAAAAGTTATTCTTAGCAGTTAAAAGTTTAAAACTCCAAAAAACTAAGTTAACAATATGAAAAATTTTAAATAAAGTTAGTTCACTTAACTTTTTGTGCAGAAAAATTCAAAATAAATATGAAAAAAAAAAACTTCAAAGAATTCACCAACTTTGAATGAACATCCATATGTTTTGATAGCAGTTTTTTGTATTATTTTTCATCCTCCCAACCTATCTCATTTTCAAAAATGCTGTAAATTTTTCATTTAGTCATGTACATTTGATGTTATTTATACTTTTATGTGTGTTGAGATGTTATGCAATGCAGTTTGAAAAATAAAAATTTGAATACAAAACTTTTTTTTACCAATTTTCTATTGTATTTTTTCACAAAAAAGCAATTCATCTTTTGTTATGCACATACAGAAAAAAATTCGCAGAAAAAAAAGTTTTTCATTTTTTCACATATCGATTCGATTAAAGTTTCTACCCTCAAAAAATAAGAGATTCTCTTTTTTCTATATTTCGAAGACTTTTTGCCAGCTCATGTATGCCACTTTGTCGTACTTGTCGAGTCTCATTTTTTACTGTTTCATATTTTATTGTGTGTATATGCTCAAAAAAACTAGGGAACTATACTAAAAACTCCCGTAGTCTTACAATAACAAAAGCCTTGCTCTATATTGAAATTGTATCATTTTCTGTTGTTATTACCAAAGTACAATCAAAGTTTGTGGTTTTATTTTTACTTTAATATAGTGGGATGTTTCTCTTTTTTTCTTGTATTTATTTTCCTTCTCCTTCCTTACCCTCAATGCTACAGATTTTGATTCATGTTAAAGAATTTATTTTTATTTATTTCTCATTTTTTACTAGATTTTCCCCTACAACCCACAATCGAGAAAAGCTGAAGATATGTGTGTACATTTATATATGGAATATATGCTAGCTCTATTGTCATGTAAGAAATCGGAAGGAAAATGTGGCTTCGGTGCGCAAATAAATGTTTGTAGTTATTCCTTTCGAGTTGTCAATTTGCTAAATTTATTTCGTAGAATTGAACATTATTTTTTACTATCTCCATCTTTCTCACTATCCTCGAAAAAAAAACTATAGAGATGCTAGTGAGGTCTCCTCATTCTGTGAAAGTGTCTTACGAAAATTTTATTATAGTCTTTACAAATATAGAAAAATAGAATTGAGAATGGCAAAATGAAGAAGAGAAATGGAAGTAAATTTCATACTTTTCACATTCATTTTGAGCTCCAGTATATCCCATTTATATTTTTTTGATACTCACTGAAGAAGAGGAATGGGATGAAAGTAAAACAAAAAATATTATCGTTTTACCAATGTGCAGCTATCATGTCGCATCATTATGGGCATGTGTCCAAGAAAGAAAAAATTGAGGATATGGGATTGAAAAAAAAATTAAATCAAGTTGGAAGCGCTAGGTACTCATAAAAGGCAAAAAATGAAATAAATCTTTGTAATTTCCTTAAATCCATAAGCTAAAATGTCATAAATCAAAAATGACATCCGATGGATCAACTGATTTTTCATAAATAGAGACAGATAAATTTCGCATCTATTTTTTGGAATTTTCGCATCTATTGCCACAAAAAGACAAAATTTCGCAACTATTTCGTAAATGCGAAATTTATCTGTCTCTATTCATAAATAATAAGACTATGTAATATCAACAGACAGAATAAAAGCAATAATATTTTTATTATTTCAAATATGGTCAACAAATGACGAAATTTGCATTTCCATTCCATTCACTCGTTACCGCATACATTTTTTGTTGCCTCTTTTTAAAACTTTCCTTTCTCTAATCAAAAGGGATTTATCTTCAAATGCAATTTAATGCAGAGAGCTTTTGCTTCATTTGATCATTTGGTTCTACAATCTGTAAACTTTATAGTTTCTTTTTCTTGCTTTCAAAGCTGATTTGCTTTCTGAAGTTTAGAATGCCATCATTTTCATTTTGTCTGACTTTTATTTTTTATAATATCTTGTTCCACTGAAATCTTTAGAAAGGTTTTGTCGTAATCACATCTTTGTTGCTGAAGAACTAGCAACGAATTTTCAATGTTCAATTCATTTTATCTTGACGTTTTATGATTATTTTTTCTCTTCAGACATGAAATCGTAAAAAAACAATTTTCTCATGGCTTCGTCTATATTATTAATGTGGAAATATCCACTTTTTAAGCATTTGGAACAAATCATACTAAAATGTATGTTTATATTTCAATAAATGTTTAAATTCAACATAAATGCTGTCAAGTAAAATTGCTCAAAATTTTATTATTTTTTACAAGATCCATTGTTGAACAAACGTACTTTCATCACAAACAACATTGACGCTTTCAATATGGAAGCACTTAAGCGCTATATTTCAGGAACACATTGGATCTTAAAACTTTTCTTTCAGCAATTTAAAGTAACCTTTACTAAATTCCTCCATTGACAACATTTTTCTATCTCTACCCTTTTCCTTTTTTTGATATATGTATTTGTGTGGCTTGAGATCTAAGTAAACAAGCAGTTAAAAAGAAATGAATGGAAAAATTATTTTTGACTCTAATGCATCTAATCTTTTCTTTATTTAAGATACAGAAAAATACGATATTTAACTTACAAAGGAACGAAAATAGAAATGAAGAAGAGAGAAAAGGATAAAGGAATGAGAAGAAATAAAAATGTTGAAAAGTGACCAATTTAAGTATGTGATGACTTCTTACCACATCTACCATCTCCACCCTTTTGTTTTTCAAGTTCCACAGCAAAGAAAAAGTTAAATATTTGCTGACATTTTACATTTTTTTGTCGTCTTCCATCTGCCATTACATTCATTTATTCGTTACACTATAAGCAGTATGGATGATTATCTCAATTTATCCGTTTTTGTCCCCATCTGAATGAATAAAAAATTATATAAATCGTATGTGGGGAAGTTTCACGATAGGAAATCGTGTGAGAAAGAAAAATTGAGGTCATCTATAATGGCTGGCATGAAAGCAGCAATTAAGATCAAATGAATATAAATTTTATCGTGTGACACATATGATTATTTAAAGATTTAAGTTTGTGTGTCTCTATCTCTACCTACCAACCTCCTTTTTTCGTACTTTATCCTCCTTTGCAATTTGAGTTTCTCGTCAGAAAATTGCCATAAGGTAGATACGATAGTATTCTATTTGCCAATTAAAAATTCAATCATTGCACTAAAGATTGGTAAACAAATGGATCATAGGTGATAAATTGAAGGCAATTAAAATATTTTAATCTTTGTATAAATTTGCATACAACTTTTACCTCTATTTTCACTTCATTTATTGATTCTATTTCTTTCTCTATCAGGAATGTCATAAATTATCGAAAATTGAAAATATCTTTAAATGACTCTGCTCCTGCTTTTGATATTAAATGATTCAACCTCATCATTTTATGAATTAATCTCTCAGCTTTCTCTTTCCTAATCCTTTTCATCCAAACGTCATCAGAATAAGCATTAAGCTAATAATTTACTGAGTTATCACTGCAGACATGATTTATAGAATAATGAGCCATAAAATCATTTTATATAAGTTCGTTTGGTAAATTTCCTTAATGTTCAGCATTGGGCATGTAAAATTACTACACAGTCTAAAATTCTTCAATCTAATTCAAAACGAAGGTGAAAGGGTTGCTACTTCTGGCAATAAAAATAACATAAAATCGTAGCTTTATGATGAACGAAATTTTTATTATTATTAAGCAATTTAAACAGTTTTTTTAACGTTTGCATGAAATCATAAAGTCATCATTCACAATTAATAATTAATTGATTGGTATATATTACGCGATTATATTATGATTGTGAATGATGTTAATATTCATGCATGAATGTATGGCTTGATGCTTATGTGTTGGTTCATTTGCAACCCAATAAACGTACAGGAGCTTATCATCATGATGTACTTTTGAACTTTGAATTATTTGGAATAATTTTCAGGTTGAATGTAAATATTAACTAGAAATATAATAAACCCTTAAAAGCATTTTCTGCTACATGGAAAATTTCCAAGTAATTATGTTGTTAAAATTTTACAAAACCACAATTTCGGGCATTGATGTTGCATACAACTCAACTATTCAGTTATCAAACATACGCGTGTAATATACAATTAAAAAATTAGACCATGTCGCTGCAAGCAACATTAAAAAACCTCACATCAGCCGCAATAATCGAGTTACGATAATATGCTACAGGTGAGGTCAACTTTATACAGATTTGATATGAAAACTGCTCTGACTAACAAAAGAAAAGATTGAAGTCTGTTTTTGACTGGGCTTTAACCCATTTTCAGAAACGCTTAAACAATCATCACATCCAGCTCATGCTGCACATATATATTTTTTAATTAAATATCATAAGCCTTCATTTATTTATGCGACATTATATTGTACTTTTTTCCCATAAACTCATTTTTATCCTCCAAGCTTTCGATTAAATAAAAAATAATGTTCATTGTGACTTTCATCAATAAAAATAATAAATTTTCCATAAATTCATATAAACATATAATAATGTATTCATGAGCTTATCACAATTCAATCATGATTGCATATACTCATAAATAGATAAATGATCGTGGCACAATTTATTCATACACTGCTGAGGTTTAATAGCAGCCGTCCAGCCTTCATTTTTTTGGTACTCATTTTCATGTCGAATAATCAGAGCTTTTGTATTGTTGGGATCAAGATGACTTTAGTTAATTTGTTCATGATTTCTGAATACTATCTTCATTGAAATAAATGGTAGTTACCTGATAAATAATTACTTCATCTCTTACTCATTTGTAATCAAATTTGTCATTTTTTATTAGATACATAAGGGGTTGTTAAATAAAATTCTATAGTTCTAGACTAACCTTGGACATCTTTTATGAACGACCTTAATTTTAGTAAGAATCAAATTTCTTATCCAGACAGAATAAATAAGTTAATTCTTACATTTCATCATAATTTGAAACATCATTAAATAAATCTTTCAGGAAAATAAATTGCAGTTTGTGCACAAATAGCTCTGCACGTCATAATGATGATGATAATGATGAAAAGTAGAACAAAAAATAGTTCATTATATTTACTTTAAAAGACTTTATCTCTTCATTATGCAATTTGAAAAAAAAAATATGCTGGAAAAGAGATGAGAGTTGCACAATTTAACTGCATAAAAGACTACTTCTCTTCCGTTTCTATACAATTACGTAAGTTCAAAAGAAATAATGTTGCATTCACTGAGAGAGAGCAGAAATAAAATAAAAAGCAAACGGGTGGATGGGAGGTGAGGAAAAAAATGTACAGGAAAGCAGGAAATTACAATTTGTAATGAACAAATGAATGAAACATCAACATTTGTACCGCATTTATGAAAAGAAAGCTCAACTACTCTTTTACAACTCATTCTCCTTTCATTTACCTTCTATATGATGAAACATAATACATGAATTTAAGCTTAATAGTACAAATTGTAAAATGAGAAGAGATTTAATGTTGAGATCCTTTTATATAAAATAGAAAATTAAATGCAATTGTAAGCGATGTTCATTTTATTTAGAACATTAAAATTGTTTTTTTTTGCAACCGCAGATTTACTCATTTGTAAATACGCTCGCTTTTTATTTAATTTCACTTTGTTTGTTTATAATTTAAGTAATTTTAAGCTAACGACGAGTAAATTGTATGTTTTAGTACTTTCATTGTGGCAACATGCTTTTGGTAATTTGATATTGAATATAAGATATAATGAGTCTAGAATTTGGTACTTACTAAATCAACATTTAAATTAAAGTTTTTAAAGATAAATAATGCATGGATTAGGAAGCAGATTAGAATTTTAAAGGTTGAGTGGATGAGATTTCTTTAACCTGAAATTTCCATTTAAAATTGGAAGTGCATTGAAAAGATTAAAGTTAAATTAAGTTCCATTTTTTTAACCAATCAGTTCTAATGAGACAAGTTTTCTCCTTCCTAACTTCTATATTCAATTTTTTTATTGACTTGATTAAACACCCATTAAAACTACATTATCTCTTCCTCTTATAAAATATCAGCAACAGCATCAACACCACAAGAAAAACTAGCTATGATATTAACAACAGATGAAAAAGGAGACTATTAAAAAACAGAACTAAACATTAAGCACATTCCAGAAATTAAGTATTATACTTTTGCCATAAAATATTCAAAAACTCGTAATCAACATACAAATGGCTCTTAATTCTTTACAAACTTTATGTTTTATATTCACTTTGAATAATTTCTTTCCTTTTTTATTTCATCACTTATAGATTTGTATGTCTGCGATGAAAATTCAAGGAAACACCACCATTAGCTTATTTGTTGCTCATCCATACATAAACACTCACACGTCGTCTTTCATCTTTTTAAGGCTGGAGCTATTAAGCCCTTTTTCCTGCCTGAGAGTATAAAAATTCAAGTGGTGTCTCGGGACAGTAAGCAAGCATTTGCAAAAAGGAAAAGAGAGAAGGATTATGACTCTTTGGATAAGGTTCTGCAAGAAACTTCCTTTTAGCTTTCCTTTAAATTCACCTCAATCCTCCTTTAATGCCATAATGATCAGATATGCGGAAAAGCTCACCCCGTCTCTGTTTTCCTTCTCAGAGCCTGATGAAAATTCTTTATTCATAATAAAAAAAATATGTCGATAGATGTGCCTGTATACGTAGGCATATCCTTCTTCAATATGACAGCTAGAAAAAGGACTCAGAAAAAAAATATAAAAAAAAACAAAAAAAAAATCCTTCATAGCTCGTTGTGAAAATCTCATGCATGGAAAATCTCATTCTCATCACTGTACATACAAAAAAAAATGGATGTATATATGTGTGCTTGAATATAGCATAAGCAGGGATAATGTGAATTTGTGTATATATCGCAGCATAACGTCCTCAACGAGTTCACTTCTCGATGATGTCACTTTTGTTAAAGGATCTAAATAAAAGTCCCGCAAAATAGCATCCGTTCTGACAATTGCGCATTCTGACCGACTGTAAAATAAAAATACCCTAAAGAACCGCATGGAATAAATTCTAAATTTACATTTTTTTCTTTCTTCTCTATTTTGTTGTGTATTTTTCTCAGTCAGATCCTAGACTCAATTTTGTTTTCCCATCATTCGAGTTGCATTTTTTAGGAAACTTTATATGCTTTGGAATCTCCTCTTAGTTCTTTACATCAGAGTTGGTATTGTATTGGTGTAAGGCATCGTTCAAAAATTCGTTCTCAAGAAATTTAAGAGTTTGATGCATTCTTATTTTTCTAGAGATATTGTCAGATCGCATAATTACTCCTATACATACTTATTTATAGCTATTTTTATCTTAATCACATCCCACCTCTGCCTTCATATAAAATTTGTCTGTCATTTAATTCGTTGCTACTTTCATCTTTTGTGAGTGTGTGTGTGTGTAAGTGTGTATACGCTCCATAAAGTTTATGGGATTTTTTTATTATTGCACAGCACAAAAAAAACAGCCACGAATAATATAAAAAACCGGAATAAACGAAAAAATTCCTTTTCTTTTATGACCAATTTGTAAACTACAGTTTGCATAAGTTTTAGGAGAGAACAAAAAGGAATATAAAAGATAAAATATGTGGCACTGCAATGTTTGTCGGTCGAGTGCTTAAAGAATTCAATGGAAATAGAAAATTTATTGTAAATGCATTACATAAGCGTGCTAGCTACTATCAAAAGTATTAGCATTTTATACATCACACAAATAATTTACTCAAGGAAAATCATCGAAGCGACAATGTGGGAACAATAAGAATAGAAGATTTTATGATGTAATTCTCGTGGTACGAATTCATACTCATTTATTTGTCACACGAGTAGAACAAATAGTCAAGATTATGATTGTTTATTCATTCAAACATTTCGCAACGAGCTTTTAATTTTGTCAATTTCATATCAATGCCATGCGATGACTATTATCTCAAAAATCTTTTCTCGTGTCTATATATTGATATTTATATGGATTTGGAGAACGGAAATGCGACGCTTATGAATAGAAATTATAATCAGTTTTAGTGCAAAAACTATTGATGCAGTGTTTATGAGATGATAGTCGTAAACATGCTCTGTATTTATTTAAAATGAGCTATAATCATCATTGACAAATTATGATTTTGAATTTTTAATTTAATTAAATTTTTTAACTGCTATAGAAATTATTCCTAATTTTAAATCATTAACTAACGCACAAAATCATGAAAATCGGTGAAAATTTAGGAAAAGTCTTATGAAAATTGCAAACATTTTTGTTTAACATAATTTCAAGAAATTGAGTAAGTAATCATATCCTCAAGATAGAATTAATTGATTTTCAATGAAAATTAAATCCTCTTCTCGATTCATTTTCTAGAATGAACAATTTTACTCAGAAATTTAACTTCAACGAGATGTTTCCTAATTGGTTTAGAAAAAGAAGAAAAAAAACTTTTCTAGTAACACAAGCTAGAAAAAAATATTGTAGACAAAATAATTCAATATGTAGTAAAGCTAATTATTTACTCATCGAGGACAAAAGCTCAAAGTTAGTTGATTTGTGAACACTTTCAATTTTTCAGAATTGAATTCACTCATTAAAGACTTTTTTTTGCTTTATTGTGTATCCATGATACTTAAATACTTAGTAAACAGCTCTTATTACCTTTAATTTATTCTAAAAAACATTATAATTCAATACGCAGTAAAAAGGAAGCTTTCATCATCACAGTAAGCAATAAGAATAAAGATCAATAATTGGAAGCGTTGATAAGAAGCACTTGAGTTGTACAGGCTGTATCTTAGGGTCTAATTTTTGACCAAATTGGGAACGGAAATTTGTATTCTCGTGATGTCGAAGAGAATAATAAAAAGAGAAAAAGAGGCATGAGGGAAAGAAAGAAAGAGAGGAAAAAGGTTTGTAGTAACAACAAGAACAATCCGGAAGGCACAACAACAATGAAAAAAATATAATCTTCTTCACCATGAGAATTGAGTGAAAATTAGATAAATCTCTACGTCCGCATGATGCCTTTGAATTATTGTATTTCCAATCAATCTTTGTCCTTCGGTCTGGATTTTAATTTCAATCTCTGATTTTTTTATGATACCCAATAAACATCACGAATATTATTTTTTTATGATAAAATATCAATTCATGGCATAATTCCACCGTCTATTTCAGCTGTCATTTTCCTGATTTGACAATTTTTTTACTCATTCTTCACTTCGTCTACTTTTATTTTTATTTCCTCTGGCTATGACTCTCATAATCATTATGCGAAAGTTTATTGAACCAATTTTTTTCCTTCACTTTTTTTCTCGACTTCTTCTTTTTCATCCTGCTTTTTTTCCTTCTTAACGATGTGTATAAAAAAAGACAAATTAGGGAAATGCATGATGAAAAAAAAATGTACAAGCTCATCAAACGTAGGATGTTTTGGGTTAGAATCTCTTTAGCACTGGATGCAAACATTGAGAGACATTGTTGCACGCAGAATCACCAATTTGAGAGAAAAGGATTCTGGGAGATGAACTTTTTGAGATTTTTCATCTAAAGTTTGCTGAATGTTGCGTCAATGTCTCAATAATGTTTCATCAATGTTTTACCGGTTTAAAGCATTCAACATTCAACATTGTACTAGCAGGATGAATGGATATTTTTGTTGAGGCGATAATCTGCCATGCTCATTTCTCAGGAAGCAATCAAGCACTTAATTTTCTAATAAAAAACGAAATTAAAAAATTTGACGAGTTTTGAATAAAGCGAGTCTGATTTTTTTTTTTTTTTAAAAAAAAGAGAGCGAAAATATTAAAAAAGTTTTTTTGCGTCGTTTTGATGAGTTTTTTTTATTCATGCCCGTCTTGTACTTTCGCACAATGTTGATTCTTCTTTCCTCTTATGTATATTTATTCAATTTTAATTGCTTTTTAATTTATTTCTGTATCATTATTCATATCATGATTAATTAGCGACGAAATATTTTCCTTTTGAAATCTACACTTTGAATACTAAAGAGCAGGGAAAAAAAAGAGAATACGCACATCTACCTACCCTCTGTCGTTATTTTTATAGAACATAAAATATTCTTTTTTTCTCCTCTTTGAACGTAAAGCTTTTATTTTATACATAATATGTTTATGATAGAGTGAACAACAAAAAAAGGTATATACATCGTCTCTTCACAATTTTATTGCTTTATTACGATCATTAATGCGTGCAGTTTGTTGTTGTTCAAGTGAATGTCAGAGGAGCTAATTAATTTTGTAGCATAATTTTCACTTCTTTAAATGTTTTGTATCTATGGCTCTAAAAATAAATTTTATTATGCTAAAGCTTTATTTTGCGGAAAAATTAGTGAAATGAAGTTTGTAGAAATTTTGCTGCATATTTATAATTTTATGTTAGAAGATTCTCAATTTATAAATAGATGATATGTGAATTCATTTTCTATTTGTAAAAAAATTATTTACGGTTCAAATTATTTTTGATATTTTTGTAAATAACATAGGTATTTTTATCTATTTGACATCATCGGCTAGTGACGTTGGTGCAAAAAAAAAGGTTATAATTACTCAAAATCTAAAAATCATTTAAAATTCCACAAAGGGCCGTTTACTTATGACGTCCATCAAAAACATGAATTTTCAAACCCCCTCCCCCTCTGTCACAAAAAATCCTTTTGTTTAAAACTTTCACATAGGCTTGGACCCCTCTTCTCTCCCTTAAAAAAATCTGACATCATAGGTGAACTACCTCCAACGAAAAAAATAGAATTACTGCTAACTAAATTTCTTAACATTCACACATGTGCTGAAACATAATACTTTTTTTATTTTTAAATATTATAAAACAGCACAAAAGTGCTTAATTTGATGAATTATGATACAAATTGCATAAACATTTTATTATTATTATTATTATTTATTTTCACTGTCAAAGGAAAAGCAGTCTCAAATGCAATCATAGCCTTTGAAACTGCATAAAAACCTTCAAATCTTTTCATATATATCATTTACATTTAATTAAGATCAATGATACTGAAATGTATCGTTAAAGAACTTAAAAACAATATCACAAATTACTTTAAAGTTTACCGGTTTTTAAGAATTTAAATAGTTATATATATATTTTAATAGTTATTTATTCTTATTTACATGCCATTGTGATGATTCTTACCATCAAAAAATAAAGCAAGACATTTGAGAAAGAACAAAAAACGAGACACAAGAACGTTTTTCCTCCTTAAAGCAATAAAATTTTACTTTACTCTTCACAATGTGACACCATAAAAATGTTGGAGAATGAGATGCAATGTAGACTTTAAAATAAAATTTGTGCTACTATTTCGCATATATACGATGAAATAATATAGAATGTGAGACAAAGAAGAAATGAGAGATATAATCATTATCTGTAAGCACTTTGGGAGCTTCCTCATTTTTATTTCTGCAAAAAAAATGTTTAAATGTGTGCTTTACAGTGAACGGAAGAAAAAAAGAATTGCTGGCACCAGAGAACATTTGAATATAAAATTTTTGCTTCTTCTTTTTTCAATTCCAATTGCAGAAGATTGCAACAATTTCAGCATATGTAAATTTAAAGAATTAAGCGCATTATTCCTAAATACACAAGAATGAATTAAGATAAATGCATAAATGAACAAATGGACAAACTGAATCACAAATGTGGAACAAATTGCTTAAGATATTAAAATGCAGAGTTAAATGGTACCTTTACCTTCCTTACTAAAAACTTTCATTTAATAGAGTATGTGCAATATCCTATCTCACATCTTCTATGCTAAAACTAAAAATGATATTCTATGTCTGTAGACACACACTTTGAATGAGAAATAAAATTTTTGAAATGAACTGAATGAATCGTGTGAGAAAAAGAGAAGCAGAAAGAGAGCCCCTAAATGGTAAGAATGGGAACACAAAATGATAAATATCACAAGCACGAATTTTCATGAAAATAAATGGTTTTAATTAAAATCACCTGAAAATTTATACATTTTCATGTAAATGGGCAAAAAAATTCGTGCTGTATTAAATATTTCTACTTTTTTATTTTATTTCATTTTTAGAATATAAAAAACTTTGTTGGAGTTTGAAACAGAAAAAAAATATTAAAGTACCAAAGAAGTGAAGAACCAAAGGAGGAAAATAATTAATTTTAGAGTCTATTACCAAAAATGTTCATTCTCTGGTTTTTAAAAATTGAGAGAAAATAGAAGAAATGGAAATATTAAAAAGTTTTGTATGCAATTAACATGCATGATGGGAATGGAAACTTTTAAAAATTCTACTTAATTAAGTGTTTATCAACGCATTTAATTGAATTGATTTAAGCATAATATTCTCGGAATTTAAAATAATCAAAGATTGAATAGTTCTTAGAAGCAATTATTGACGATAATGCTCATTAGCCTTATTTCATGAAATGTTTATATTTAATGAAAATTATGTAAGTCAATAAGAGGCCGTTCACATAGTACGTTTGCTTTTAAGGGGGGAGGGAGCCTAGTATTTTGTAACAGGTCAAATAAAAAAAATCATACAAAAGAACGTAACAGGAGGGAGGGCGTACAAAGTGAACGGCTCCTAATAATATAATCTCCAAAATTCTTTTTAAATTCATTAATCAATTACCGAAAAGTTAATGAAATATCCAAAACCACAGCATTCATGTCAAGAGCATTACCATTCCTTGAAACCTGCAATTTTAATTTCTGCAATGAAAATTTTTCACCAACCACAATTTATGTGTACATATTTATATTTATATGTGCAAGGAATGTTTTTCATCTATAAATTCCGCACTTTTCCAGCTCAACTGGCACCCTTACTTGCTTACCTACAAACAATAAAAAAAGTAAAAGAAAAGTTTCTATCCCATATTATTGTTTTCATTTCTTCTCCATTTCCGTTCCTGCAACCTGACGAGAGTAGGAAAAAATTTTCCTCTTATTTCTCAATTTTCATCGCTTATTCGATGTTGTTTTTCCTTTTCACGGAACAGAAATTAGATTTCGGTTCATTTAGGTTACGAAAAGCAGAAATTTTCAAAGGGAAATGAAGAAATGAGAAAAAAAGGAATTTCTCAGCTCACGTGTACAGATTCTTTTGACAGATTTTATTGTTTTTTTCTTCATCTACGTTTCTTACTTTTCTCGTCCTTTTGTAGTAGAAGCCAAGTTTTCATGTAAAAGAAAAGTTAATTTCTCGTTTTCATCAAGGATGCAAGCAAGCAAAATGAAATGAGGAACAATGTAGGCTAAACTTTTTTACTAACTTATAATGCATGACAATTATTTCTAAGTATTCCTGTGCATGCATATAAAAATAAAAGGATAGAAGCACATTTTATAACAAATTTTATAGCATACAAGATGAGTATAATTATGAACCAATTAAAAGTTTATAGATTTTTATCTTCGTTCATTATAGCTCCTTGAAATCGATGTAAATTCCATCTACTTACAATTATTTTTTTTATCTCAATTAAAATTTCCTATTAAATGCAATGAGATATTATTATAGTGCTATAATCACTATTAAATTGAGAATAGGAATATTCATGATAATGAGATCTTAAGAAGCAATTTTAACCCTTTTTTCTCTTTATGTCATTTGATCATAATTGAGTATAGTTTTTAATTAGATTTAATCGTATTATTCAGTACCTACATTCAATATTATTGATCGTAATATTATGATAGTGTCACTTTGAATTAAGGTAAGAGCTTAAACTTTATGTATTTCCAACAGATTCTATCATAGTTTCTCTCGCTTTTCTCTGCATCAGAAAAATGGGTAAAAGCTTCAATAGAAAATAAATTGTATAGATTTACTATTGTAACGAAATTTTAATAAAGATGTGCTTTTGGACAATCATTTTGAGCATTGTTGTTTAAATTGATGTCAACTAAATTTTTTTAATGAAATTAAAATTAACAAAACTAAAATTAATCTTCAATTAAAATTGTCAATATTTTTAATTTTTTTCTCAAAAATGTTTAAAGTTTTGTAATAAAACATAGTATGTTGGATGTAATGTAGAAAAAAAAAGCTGAATGCGCTACACTCACAAAATAAAAAAAAAATCCATTACAAATTTTCATACCAGTTGTCTTGCTACAACATATCGGTAATCATTAAATATTGAAGCAATCAAAAAAGATTGTCTCTGTAATTTCCTGTTAAGCCATTTCAATTTATAAGAAGCCCCTTTTTCTGTACAATATAATGTGTCTGATTAGGTCAACTCAACATAATTTCTCTTTTTTTCCTTCGTTCTTTTCCATTTTTTTCTACTCCATTCAAGAAAAAAAAAACATGAGGAAAAGAAAGCATGTGAATAGTACATAACAAATGTACGTACAACATAGAAAGCAGAAATGGAACTTTATTTTTTTTTCTTCTTCTTCTAAGTACCAAAAGAAAATCATATTAACCATATTCCCACACACATCCATACACATTCACAATTCATCCGTACAATAACATTAAACCAAGAGAATTTCCCATTGGGACATGGCATTAATTCTCTCAATGTCTTTGAATGCAATCTCTTGTGTACATGTCAGGAGCAATAGTAGAAGCATCGAAATGAAGACAAAAATAAAATTGATGAGTCTCATTTGGGCGAAGGAACATTTATTTTACATGGCAATGAAAAAAAAGCTCATTTTGAAAGCACCAACTGTATATGTCCTCCCATTCATTGTGCACGAAAAAGAAATAAAGATGCTGAAAATGAATGCAATAATGGCTAGATTTCTTTATTTTTCAATTTCAAAACACATATACACACCGAATCCCGTTTTTTGTCGATTTTTTTTGTGTCGTTGCCATAATCATCTGTACATAATATGGTCGAAGTGTATTGTGAATAAAAAGCATTGAATTAAGTTGAGAACAGATGTTAACAAATGGATGTATGAAATTGTATTGACAACACTAAAAATTCATGAGTAAATTTGTAAATCCCTTTGAGAATCCAAACGTAAGAGAAATAGAGAATGATATCAAGTAAGTGAGACATAGATATTATTAGATTATGTTGATGTTAAGGATGTTATTACTATATTAAAGACATTTCAATCCGCACACTCAAGCAAGTAGAGATTTCATCTCTTTACATTCCATTTAATTTCTTCTCGTACTTTCGTTGCAGATAATGATTATTATGATGATGGTAAGTGTGTTTAGAAGTAAAAGCATTAGCTTGAGATAATTTTTTGATGCTAAACGCATTTGTAAAGAATTTCCATTTAGATATGTTTAATCTTACAGATTCTATGTTCATAATTTAATGGTTTTCTGTTCTAACTATGAATTTTGACAGGAGGCTCCAAAAATGTCAAATGAGGAACCTGTATTTTTTCTACGAATGCTCTAATTCAGATTCCAGTTACATCTCACTATATCTTCAGCTACAAAGATGTTATAATGTTAATGACTGCTAATAATTACAGAAATATCAAAAATTATTTTCCAAACTCTAATTTGACTTAATTACATACAAAAAGGTCTCTCTCAAATGGCCAATTTATGCAGTCATGCACACAAAATATTGATAAAAATATTGGCTTCCTTATACAAACATGAAGAAAGACGAGAAACTAATATCATACTGTTTACTCTGTAGGTTCCCCATATTATGAATATTTATGAGCATATCTGAAAGCAAAAAAGGTAGTAAAGCGAAGAGAATCACAAAGAGCTTCATAAAAAGCTCCTTACTTACCAAGTTAGAAAAAAGAAAATGCCTAAAAAAGAATTCAATCTCGTTCAATTTTTATGCATTTAGAGAAGGACCTTCTCATATCTCATGTATATGTGTAAGGAATCATCAGCACTGAATCCAATTGGAAATTTGTTTGATGTCTTTCCATTGAAAAATTCAATTTAAATCCATGTCATTGAATTGAATTTGATTTTCTTCTTTATTTCTATCGCTTCGTTCCTTTGCGATCATTGCTTAAAAAGACGAAATGTAAGAGAGATGGATGGATGGATAGATAGGAGATTGCAAAGGCAAAAGTGAAATGAAGTGAAAATAAAAAGTTTCATGTATGGAAAGAGAGCACGAAGACACATGAAGAGATACATACATTCTTTGTGGCATAAGTGTCATGAATGTAAAATAGAATGGGTGAATGAGTGAATGTCAGTGAGGAAGTCTTTTTCGTAGCGTAAACCAATGAATCAATGTTTGATTGTAATCTCATTGATTTGATTTGGGAGAATTTTCCTCTTCTTCAAAAGAAAAATAAGGGATAAAATGAGTGTGACTAGATGTAGATATGCCAAATGAATGCTTCATTGATTGCCCAGTAAAAGATGTTTTGCTCCTCTATAAACATTCTCGTTCAATTGCACATCATGAATTATTTATTTTATGAGCTTCGAAGCTTCTTCGGTCTGGATTTATCAATTTCAACTTTAATTCACATGTATATCTAGATCATATCAAAAGGATGTAATCAAATTTGTCTCAAAAACATCTCAATAATTCTACAGTGCATTTCAATTTATCTAACCAATTTATGTTACACATAACCATCAAAGTATTTGAATTGACTGATAAATGTGGGAAAGAGATAGGAAGGAAGTTAGAAATTTCTTAATTCCAGAAGCAAGCAGCGTCTATAAATAAGAAAATATTGGGATGAAGAAAAGTTTTTGATTATTAAGATTTAGCAAACTTTGATTTCGATGCTTTAATATTTTACAGTTATAAAAAAGCAGTATTTTCAAAGGGGTCGCAATGATAAAAATTCGCCAACTAGATCAAAATTTGACTTGGCAACAAAATTTTTTATTTTTACAAAATATTTGTATGGAAAGTGAGAAAGTGTGCCATGATGAGAGCGAATCAAAAAATTTGTAATGATTATTTATTCTTTTTTTTCTACAATATTGAACTTTTAAATGACAGTTGGAACCACCCTGAACCCAGAAGTGACTTTATTTCCAAAAAATGTTCTCCAAACACTTTTAAATATCAAAATTTGTTTTGACTCATGGCACACTTTATAATTTTTTATACGAAATTTTTTTGAAAACAAAAATTTTTGTTGCCAGTCAAATTTTAATCTAAGTTGGCGAATTTTTAACTTTGCGACCCCTTTGAGTATTTTAAACCAAGTCCTTGCCAATTAAAGTCTTAATTTTCCTATTTCTAAAATCCAAAAGTATGACACCTTTAACCTACAAAATAAAGGCACAAAAACGTCAAGAAAACAAAATTGACTTTGCACTGACAAAGTAAGGTAAAAAAGGAATGATTTTGAATGACATGCATCAGAACGTAGAAAGATTAAAGCTTTATTTTTGGCATGAAAGCTTTACTCTTTCAAATATCTTCTTTTTCTTATGCTTCATTCGTTTCAATTTATCTCCTTTGCCTTACTATCCTTTTCTATTTTGTAACGATCGATGTCGGATATTTTTTGACGTTAAAAAAATATCATTTGGTAATGTCTGTATCAGTAGATAAGCTACTGTGATGCCTTAAAAAAGGTTGAAGCAGGGATAAGAAACTTGATTTTATTAAAATTAATTTTTTATATTACATCATTACAGATTTGTGGTTCATCCATCGCTCACCTTCATTAAATTAATTTGCTAATGTAAAATACCAATCAGTTTTAAAAAAAAGGTTATAACCTTGATGACATTAAGCTTATTACCGTTTTATTCATGATGTGAAAATCAAAGTTTATTGAACCTGTCATGTTTGTTGCTTTCATTTTGTCTATCAAAAAAGTAAAGAAGAAAAACTGACAAGCATCGTGTGTCCTTATAAAGATAAACATATATATCGTAAAACAGGTAAACATGTAAGGCAGGCAATTCGGAAGATAAAAGAATATATGTATAGGAATAAATTACACATTCATTTCTCAAACTGTCTGTTTATGTTTATGTGTTTATGTTTATATATACATAAAGCAAGAAATTCACAGTCAGACATTGAAATTTATCATCGGCAGCTTTTTATCATCTTTTCTATTTCCCTTTTTTGTTTCACATACCACACTATACTATTCATGTATGCACACGTGAGACTGATGGTTCTTTGTATAAATCTCATTCATCCCCCCCTTATTGATATTGATGTGTGTATTCAATTGAATATTTTGCTTCATCATTCTTCTACCTCATCGCATAATAGTATAAATCTATCAACCGTAATCATCATCGTCGTCAACGAAAGAATGAAAGAATTTGCATTCTAATATTTCAATTTATTGGCGTAAATTCTTCATACACATCTCTTTTTTTCTCGTTTTCCTGCGCTTTTATCATAGAATATTTGTTCCTTCATTCAATATACTTACGATAAGATGAAAATGAAGAAATCACGTATTTATCCAACAAATAAATATAAAGCAAAAAATATACTTTTCTCTCCGTTTTCACCTTTATATTTTCACAAATAGATCAGAAGATAAGTACAGACTTGGATAGAGATTATATTATCGTCAAAAATAAGATTCAATGTTTGAATGAAAAGATAACCGAGTTTGAATGATATGATAAAGATCTATGTATCAACGCATTTGTATTATTTCACAACAATTTTGTATTAAGGATTCTCAATAAAATCAGATAGCTTCCGTAGTATTTAAAATAAGTAATTTTGTATATTTAAAATAAATATGTGAATTAAAATGTATTTTACATCATCTATTCCCACAAACATCTCAAAGTATGCATGGCTTGACTTCATAAAATATTTTAGATTAAAAAAATTCGCACAAAAATGTTTTAGGCACGTGGATGGTATGTTCACGAAACATTTAATTTTTCATCGTGTAAAACATTTTCTAGTAAATGATCTTTAATTAATAAATGTATAACTTAGTCTCATCCACAATTCACCAAAAAATAATACTAAAATTCACCATTAATAATTTAGAAGCTTCAATATATATTAAATTCTCATAGCATGAACAAATCAAGTAACACGCAAGTAGCGTGTAAGTCAATCGTACATTTATACAATCCCTTAAAACAACGCACGATTCATGTCTGCAGATTAGACTTTACTATTATTTTAACCTTGATAAAAAGTTAATTGATGATGAAGATTTCTTTAAGAACAAATAAATAAAAGTAAAGCTTACAGAGAAATAATGTGATGTAGGCGAAGTGACAAATTCACAAGAATTGTTTACATTTGCATAACTTGGATCAACAAAATCATCAGTTTAAGAATAGGATGTTGTTATCAAATCTTGATAATCTTATTGCTTTAATGTAAGCAACAATGTCCTTAATAGATTTCATTTAATGGATTCGATAGAATATTGATTTTCAGTTGCATATTTTCTCCATTTAAAGTAGATGTTGATCAATGGACAGAATAATGTTATGGAAAAAAGAAAGATACGGAAGTTAATACCATGATTGAATGAATATGAAAAGAATTCATTTAATTTTATCCAAAGAAGAAAAGTTTTGCTTACTTCATGATTAATGAAGTCTTAGCTCTTTCTTAGATTATTGCCTACATCCAGAAAAAATATTGAAATGAATGGGGAAGAACACATATGAATACTTATGAAAGCTTTTTTATGCAATTTTCATTCCCATTCAAAAGTCTCTTTTTTTATTTATTTTTTCAAACCCTCAATATTATTCATGCCTTTTTCTTCTTCCATTTTACTCTCCACATTGTAGTCGATTTTTCAACACTCATCTTTCACTTCCTCCTCCTCCTTTTTTTCTTTCCCATCACGCATAAATTCCATTTCATGTTTAAAGATTGTTCATCTTTCATCTTCTTGTATATTATTACATCAATGGAGCTATTTTCCGTCTTATAAATTTGTTAAACGGCGGAAACATTTGCTTGAAGATTAGATTTTTTTCACCCTCTGCATTTGGTGCGAAAAAGCAGAAAACTTTAAAATAGCTTTGAGGGAAACAAAACATTTTTAAATTACATAGTTTATATCCATACATAAAGACTAAATTTAAAATCCAAACAATAGAAAGGATTTGGTTTATTTGTTGACTTTTTTTTCATTGTAAATATTTTTCTGTTTTGAATTGAAAGGTCTGATTTAAAAATGTAAATACTCATCGATCTCATCTTAATGTAATAAAAAGGGTAAAATAAGACACAAAATCTCAAGAGTTTTATTTACCAAACGCATTAAAGTGTCAATTTACATGCTAAGAAATTTTTCTTCAACTCCTACATAGCATGATGTTTACATTTAAAGAATGTGCCGCATTACACAATAAGAAGTCGGAGGGAAAAAAATTAGATCACTGAGGCAGTGAATGTAAAGAAAATTGATGTTGGTCGGGTTTCAAATTTTGAGCTTTGTTATATGATTGAAACATGCGCAAAGTTATGTGATGGAATAATTTTTGTCACTGCTATAAAAGATAGAATTGTTTAAAATAAAAGTCTTTGCAAAAATTGAATTTTTTTAAGACTTTAAAACATTCAAGTCAAAAGAATAAAAATGGGGGCTTCAAAAAAGCTGAAAATAACTTTTAAAATTCAGAATACAACAAGTCAATGAAATACGTCCGTTATCTACACAATAAAAGAATATCTAACGGTAAATATTGATATTTCATAATCTCAACATCAACAAAAAAAAAACTAAAAAGCTTTAAAGCTTATTTTTTATTGCCGATTGTTTTTTTTTTTTAATATCGACAGAATGAATACAAATGTATAAACGGATGGTTCAAACGGAAACTTAACGCAGGAAAAATTCTCAGTGCTGTTTTAAAAGAGAATGCATGTCGCGTGTTTAAATAAAGCGAAAATATGTCAATATTTGCACAACTTGCTTGTAGCACAATGCTGTTGCTATTTTTCATACTGAACACACTCTCCGGAGTCTGTAGTACTCTTCTATCATCGCTGTTTGATATTATGATTTTAGTGGAAATAAATTGCAGTATTTTAGCTTTCTCTGCTTCTGTTGTTGCTCTAAGCGTTAGCGATATAAAAATATACAGGATTTATAGCTTTTTATTTTGAAAAATGATCCACTTTTCCTGCATTTTGGATAAATATATTAAAGTGGTTAAAGACCGATAAAAAAATTTGTATTGCGCTCAAGATCCTGCCTATAAGAGTGTAAGATTTAAAGGAAACTTTAGTGTATCCAATGAACACTGCAGTATATCAGAAATAGAAACAATTTATCAAACTTAGATGCAAGATATTCCACAAAAATCTTTTAATATCTTCCACTATTTATACACATTTTGCATATTTTTCATTAACTTTTAGCTTCTTCTACTTTATGATTTTCAAGCTTTTAATGTTTAAGAATTTGCTATGCATTTAGAAAGATGAGTCTTATCATTTGGGCAGAACTCCAATTTCTAAGTCATTCTTTTTGCAATATTTGCATGCATATAAAAAGCATAAAAAATTTTAAGAAGTATTAATTCATAATAAAAAAAATTATAACATTTCAAATAAAAACTACAAACTTCTATCTAAAATTTCAAAAAGGCTTAAAATTAATCCTGATTTATAAAATTGCATTTTTAACTCAAAAATATGTATTTTATTTTAGTTTATTAAAAATGTTGGTTTTTTCATATGAAGTAAAAATTTATCATTTTGGATAAAAAATTAAAAAAGAAGAATTTGTGAAAATTTCTAAAGGATATTGAAATATTTACTAAAATTAGAACTTTAAGCATAATCCAAAGGAATAAATTTTGTTCAATTTTATACCTATGGATTAAATAAGTAATTTGTAGAAGAAAAAAAAAATATTTTTGTTTAATTTAGACAGAAATGAAAATTATTGATAACATTTAATTTTTAATAAACTATTCATTCAACAAATTTTCTTATTTTTATCTTTTAACTTTATTGAAAATGCTAAATAGTTGAGATAAAGTAATAAATTTTTTAAAAGTGAAATAAAATGTTATTATGAGAACTACTTAACTTGAAAATTCTTATTAAAAAAAACGAATTTATAATTTTTGGTAAATTTCATTGTCCATACCAGACACCTCCATTAAAAAATATTTTTAATATAGTTAATTTAATATTAAATATATAAATTATGCTCATCCGACGAATCATCCTCAAAATTGTTTGAAAACAATTCAATTTCATTTTCAGATATCTAAACATACATATGCACCAAACATTTATATTTTTACATCCACATAAATTTCCATTTGTGAGATGAAAACCAAACAGAAATAAATTGAAATTTTGCATATGCTTGCGTATTTGCTTAATATTTTTCAACATAAAAAAATATTTTGGAAGCAGTTTTGGCAAATTATTCAAACATGTTATAAAATTGTCAAACTGATATTTATCAGCGAACTTTGATTTATGTATTTTAAGGGATATCTAAAAGTACATTCAACAGAACAATCCATACATTACCTCCAATTCATTTATTCATTCATTCATGTTCGTAAATACATATTGTTAACAGAGATAATTTTAATTACAGCCACAAATTGAACAATGCATAATTTAAAGGACGGTTATTAAAATTTATTTTAAATATGAATTGAATGGAAATCAAACAAATAGTTTAAGGCTAATATTATATAAAATTTCAATGTTTGTGAACTGATTCATTCAATGTAATTTTAATCTATTTAGAAGATTTGAAATTTTTATGAAAATCATATCAAGTCATGAGCTGGTGTTTCATGTCAAAAATTCTTTATTCATCCATCAATTTGCTCATCATTCTTGATCTTTAAAATTTTTTCCATCAATATCTCGTACAAATTGTACGACCAAGTAATTTGTATACAATCTCTCATGTCATAAAGTAACATGCTTTCAAAAATTCATCTTGTAATGCAAAAAATGAGCTATAAAGATTGATCTATCTGTAAAATTTTTACAACATCACTTAACTCTCCCACATGTCTAACCCTCGTCCACTTTATATTTTAACTTCCACGCAAAGCCTGTGTGAAGTACGGCGGTCCAACTTTGAGTTTTGAGCTGAAACTTGGCATGTTTAAAGACACTTTTGCGACACTTTTCGACAACTATTTAGTTTTTTACGACACCCCTTAGATTTCGAGATATCGATGGGTCAATTTTTGGGGAAAAGCCCGCCGTACTTCACGTTTTCTGGCGGTCTTTTTTCTAAAACACATCTTTATTAGACATGTTATGTATTATTTTAATAGTATTTTTTGCGACACTTTTCGACACGAAAACCGTTTTTGGATCCGACTATCTGTTGCTGAGTTATGGCTTGTCAAAGATTCGCATACTTGAGATATTACCCAAAAAACCCATCTTTCGCTATTTCTAAATATATACTACAAAATTTATATCAAAACACATCGCCTTTTCGTGAGTAATTCAAATCTGCAAAGATATTTTCAATCCGACAAGTTGTCGTTGAGTTATGGCCATTTAAGTGACCAGCCTGGTACTCAAGGTTCATTTAGAAGAATTTTTAACAACACTTTCCGAAAAAAAATTATTTTAACTCTTAATAAAACTTTTCTATTGTAATTTTGTCTGACTAATCCAAATCTGCAAAGATCTTTTCAATCCAACAAATTGTCGTTGAGTTATGGCCATTTAAGTGACCAACATGGAACACAAGGTTCACTCTGGAGATTTTTTAACGACACTTTACGACAAAAATTAATTTTAACTTTTAATAAGTCTTTTCTATTGTAGTTTTTGTCTGACTAATCTAAATCTGCAAAGATCTTTTAAATCCGACAAGTTGTCGCATAGTTATAGCCATTTAAGTGACCAGCCAGGTACACAAGGTTCATTAGAAGTTTTTTTAACGACACTTTGTGACAAAAATTTATTTGAACTCTAAATAAGACTTTTCTATTGTAATTTTGTCTGATAAATCCAAATCTGTAAAGATCTTTTCAATGCGACAAGTTGTCGTATAGTTATAGCCATTTAAGTGACCAGCCTGGTACTCAAGGTTCATTTAGAAGAATTTTTAACAACACTTTCCGAAAAAAAATTATTTTAACTCTTAATAAAACTTTTCTATTGTAATTTTGTCTGATAAATCCAAATCTGCAAAGATCTTTTCAATCCGATAAATTGTCGTTGAGTTATGGCCATTTAAGAGGCACCAGGTTCACAAAAATTGTAGTATTACAAAAAGTGAAAATTTCGAATATCTGATATTTTTTAAGAATTTTTGTTAACAATGATTTCTTATTTACTTGTACCTAAATTTTTATTGCTCAAATTTAAAATCATTATTATTTTAATTTCAATTTTTAAAATTATAATTTTTAAAAAATTTGAAAAAACCGAAACTGAGATTGCTTATTTTCTACCTGCTTCTCAATTTTTTTGTTTTAAAAATTCTAACTAAGTGACAAAGTTTTAAGTTAAGTAGAGAATTAACTAAAAAATTATAAATTTTGGAATTTTTAAAAAAAAATTAATTTCAGAAAAGATAAAATGTAATCAACCATAAGAAAAAGAAAACAAATTTAATCCCAAAATTAAAGAAGCAGGTAGAAAATAAACAATCTCATTTTCGGTTTTTTCAAAATTTTTAAAAATTATGATTTTAAAAGTTGAAATTAAAATAATAATGATTTTAAATTTGAGCAATAAAAATTTAGGTACAGAAATAAAATTCATTGTTAACAAAAATTCTTAAAAAATATCAGATATTCGAAATTTTCACTTTTTGTAATACTACAATTTTTGTGAACCTGGTGCCTCTTAAATGGCCATAACTCAACGACAATTTATCGGATTGAAAAGATCTTTGCAGATTTGGATTTATCAGACAAAATTACAATAGAAAAATCTTATTTAGAGTTCAAATAAATTTTTGTGCAAAGTGTCGTTAAAAAAACTTCTAATGAACCTTGTGTACCTGGCTGGTCACTTAAATGGCCATAACCTGCGACAACTTGTCGCATTGAAAAGATCTTTACAGATTTGGATTTATCAGACAAAATTACAATAGAAAAGTCTTATTTAGAGTTCAAATAAATTTTTGTCACAAAGTGTCGTTAAAAAAACTTCTAATGAACCTTGTGTACCTGGCTGGTCACTTAAATGGCCATAACTATGCGACAACTTGTCGGATTTAAAAGATCTTTGCAGATTTAGATTAGTCAGACAAAACTACAATAGAAAAGTCTTATTAAAGAGTTAAAATTAATTTTTGTCGTAAAGTGCCGTTAAAAAATCTCCAGAGTGAACCTTGTGTTCCATGTTGGTCACTTAAATGACCATAACTCAACGACAATTTGTCGGATTGAAAAGATCTTTGCAGATTTGGATTAGTCAGACAAAATTACAATAGAAAAGTTTTATTAAAGAGTTAAAATAATTTTTTTCCGGAAAGTGTTATTAAAAATTCTTCTAAATGAACCTTGAGTACCAGGCTGGTCACTTAAATGGCCATAACTCAACGACAACTTGTCGGATTGAAAATATCTTTGCAGATTTGAATTACTCACGAAAAGGCGATGTGTTTTGATATAAATTTGTAGTATATATTTAGAAATAGCGAAAGTTGGGTTTTTTTGGGTAATATCTCAAGTATGCGAATCTTTGACAAGCCATAACTCAGCAACAGATAGTCGGATCCAAAACGGTTTTCGTGATCGAAAAGTGTCGCAAAAAATACTATTAAAATAATACATAACATGTCTAATAAAGATGTGTTTTAGAAAAAGACCGCCAGAAAACGTAATACGGCGGGCTTTTTCCCAAAAATTGACCCATCGATATCTCGAAATCTAAAAGTGTCGTAAAAAACTAAATAGTTGTCGAAAAGTGTCGCAAAAGTGTCTTTAAACATGCCAAGTTTCAGCTCAAAACTCAAAGTTGGACCGCCGTACTTCACACAGGCCCACGCAAAGCGTGCAAGTTATTGTATTCACGTAAGTTGCAAAATTTCACTTTTTTTGATTTTGTGAGCAAACGGAAGCACCAATCATGACGTTTTTGGTCTCGTTCGATTGGTAATTTGAATATCTATCACTTAAAGCATGTTTAGTTCCGGTCACTTCCGTTGTGTTGGAACTAGACGCAAAAAACCGTTAAAAATCCATACTTTTGTATGGAAAATTTTTCAGGGAAGCAATTTTTAAGAATTTCTTCTATTTGATTCGATAGATCGTACCAAAAAACCAAATTGTGCTGAATAAAATCTGGACTTTATGTCCATTAAGTGACCTAAAAATGCCAAAAACTGCAAATTTTGCAACAGTTGCGTGGTTTTTGATACAGGCCAGGATTTTAACTGTTGGTAATGATAAGTGGCATAAAATTAAAGTTTAACATAAGAGCTACAAAAAATATAGTAGCAATTTTTCCTGAAAATGCTTCTATAAAAAGTTATAACATCATAAAGATTGACAAAAAATCTAAAATAGAAATTTTCGAGTTTACCATCTTCATCTAACTTTTTTGAGAAGTTTTTGGTACCAAAATGTGCGTCTCGATGAGTAGATTAATAATATACAGAAATTTTTTGATGTAAAGGCCATTTAAGGGGTCAAAAAGCCAAAAAAACTGATTTTTAGGACCCAAAAAATTTTTTTTCGAGAAACATTTTTTCCATGCTTGTTGGTCTTTAAACATCATTTTAGATCATTTTTTACCAAAAAAAGTAAAATTTTTCCATATTTTTTAACTTCCACGCAAAGCGTGCAAGTTATTGTATTCACGTAAGTTGCAAAATTTCACTTTTTTTGATTTTGTGAGCAAACGGAAGCACCAATCATGACGTTTTTGGTCTCGTTCGATTGGTAATTTGAATATCTATCACTTAAAGCATGTTTAGTTCCGGTCACTTCCGTTGTGTTGGAACTAGACGCAAAAAACCGTTAAAAATCCATACTTTTGTATGGAAAATTTTTCAGGGAAGCAATTTTTAAGAATTTCTTCTATTTGATTCGATAGATCGTACCAAAAAAAAAACTTGTGCTGAATAAAATCTGGACTTTATGTCCATTAAGTGACCTAAAAATGCCAAAAACTGCAAATTTTGCAACAGTTGCGTGGTTTTTGATACAGGCCAGGATTTTAACTGTTGGTAATGATAAGTGGCATAAAATTAAAGTTTAACATAAGAGCTACAAAAATATAGTAGCAATTTTTCCTGAAAATGCTTCTATAAAAGTTATAACATCATAAAGATTGACAAAAAAATCTAAAATAGAAATTTTCGAGTTTACCATCTTCATCTAACTTTTTTGAGAAGTTTTTGGTACCAAAATGTGCGTCTCGATGAGTAGATTAATAATATACAGAAATTTTTTGATGTAAAGGCCATTTAAGGGGTCAAAAAGCCAAAAAAACTGATTTTTAGGACCCAAAAAATTTTTTTTCGAGAAACATTTTTTCCATGCTTGTTGGTCTTTAAACATCATTTTAGATCATTTTTTACCAAAAAAAGTAAAATTTTTCCATATTTTTTAACTTCCACGCAAAGCGTGCAAGTTATTGTATTCACGTAAGTTGCAAAATTTCACTTTTTTTGATTTTGTGAGCAAACGGAAGCACCAATCATGACGTTTTTGGTCTCGTTCGATTGGTAATTTGAATATCTATCACTTAAAGCATGTTTAGTTTCGGTCACTTCCGTTGTGTTCGAACTAGACGCAAAAAACCGTTAAAAATCCATACTTTTGTATGGAAAATTTTTCAGGGAAGCAATTTTTAAGAATTTCTTCTATTTGATTCGATAGATCGTACCAAAAAACAAAATTGTGCTGAATAAAATCTGGACTTTATGTCCATTAAGTGACCTAAAAATGCCAAAAACTGCAAATTTTGCAACAGTTGCGTGGTTTTTGATACAGGCCAGGATTTTAACTGTTGGTAATGATAAGTGGCATAAAATTAAAGTTTAACATAAGAGCTACAAAAAATATAGTAGCAATTTTTCCTGAAAATGCTTCTATAAAAAGTTATAACATCATAAAGATTGACAAAAAATCTAAAATAGAAATTTTCGAGTTTACCATCTTCATCTAACTTTTTTGAGAAGTTTTTGGTACCAAAATGTGCGTCTCGATGAGTAGATTAATAATATACAGAAATTTTTTGATGTAAAGGCCATTTAAGGGGTCAAAAAGCCAAAAAAACTGATTTTTAGGACCCAAAAAATTTTTTTAAAAAAAAAAAAAAATAAAGACAGTGAAAATTTTACGAAAAATCTAATTTTTTTTCCTTATTTCTTTCTTACCATTTTTATCTTTTCAATATATTTGAAATTACACTTTTGAGAGAAGTCTTGGATAGGGTAGGGGGGTTGTGGACGAGCTGTGCGGAACGAAACGAAATGATGCGCAGCGGAGCGGAGTGGAGTGGATACGAACCCCCCTATCGTATCCAAGACTTTTCTCAAAAATGCAATTTCATATACACTGAAATCGACTCAATAGTATATATAATAATACGTATTAAAAATACGTATTAAAAGTATGATACTTTAACATAAAAATTAGAAAACTATAACCAATATAATCAACATAATATTCTTTGTTTCGAAATAAATATAATGAAATGTACCATATATATTAAATTTAGACACGTTTTTAACGTTAATAAAAAAACAGTAATCTATAAAAGAAATATTTTATGCATGTACTCCAAGCTATTGTAAGGTGGCGTGGAAGTTCGTGGCTTTCTATGTAAGTCGTGTTTTTGTTTTACTTTTATTCATAAAGTTTTATATTTCAGCACTTAACAGTCTCTTAAAAGCTTCAATTTGAATACAGTATAAATTTTATGTCTGCTGCATTCTTTGATATTCAATGCATTATGCATAATGTTGAACTTTTTGTTTGCAATTTTTGCAAAGTATTAAATGCATTCAAACTTGTCTATTTTGCGAATCAATGACTTTCAAAACCTTTTAACTCTGAGAAAAAAGAACATTTAACTCAAAATGTTCTAATTTGAATGTTGAAAATATTTTTTAAGTGATTTCTGTTGTATTTTGGTGTTTTGATTGCACAAAAGTCATTTTTGATGAATCAAATGTCTGAATAATCGCCTTTCCTGTTAGAGCTCTATCTAGTAACAAACGGAATAAATGAGATGAATTGTGACCTATCTACTCATTATCACAAATCACATAACTTTATCATCATTTACTAATTTTCATTATGAATATCATATTTACGAAATTTCAAATTCCGTGATTCATTTTAATTTTATTGATGTTGAAAATTATCATGGAAATAAATAAAAAATTAATTAATTTAAAATGAGATAAATTTTAATTTATGCAATGAAACTTTTATCCATGAAATAAAATCTGAGAACTTCAACAAATAACCACTTAAAGCAATATCAATCAATTTTTAATTTTAAATTACTAAAATTATGTTTATTAGTTTTCAAATTCTAATTGCCGTTTTGATGGAATGTTTGATTTTATAAAATTTTTATCATTATATGTTTATGAGTGAAATTATAGAAATTGGAGTTCAGTGAACAATTTTTTTTGGATCTATTTTGTATTTCTCAAATTCCTATTTGATATTTTTAAAAATATTTGAAACAACATTTTGTAAGCAAATCAAAATTAAGCAATTTAAGTTAGTAAAAATCATTTCTGGAGCTCTAAAAAATCTTAAAATATAAACCTCCAGAAAACATCGAAAATTCTATTTAAAAACTATATTTTCATTCCAAATTTTATTTAAAAACTTATTAAGCAGTGAGCATCTTATTCAAAAAGAAGAAATTCAACTGTCTTAAAGTAAAAGCACTCTCAGTCAGAGCTCATAAAAAATTCACTTGCAAAAGTTGTCTAATTTAAAACTTTTGCTATCACTCATTCATTTTTTCATGCTTTTATTTTAAATTACAATGTGCGAAAATGGAGAAGCAAAGACAAAAATACGTGACATCCATAAAATAAGGAAAAAAATGACATAGAGAAAAGGAGAAGAAAAATCTTACATCAATAAAAATATTTTCAAGACGATGAGCAGGAAAAAAAGGACAGAAAGAAAAGGAAATAAAAACTTTTCGATTTTTGATGATGTTGATGATGATAATGGTATGTTCAGTCAATGTATGGAAATGTGTATGTTAACGGAGCACGAAATATAAAAGTTTATTGGAAAATGCTTCATCTTTCTTCAAATATTGGCTATGTATGTATGTGCCTACATTTATTCCTTTTCTGTGAATTTACTAAACCTTCAAATGTGAAACGAGACGGAGAGGAAAATTGAGAAGAATTTGTTATAATAAATATTTTTGACGTGATTTATTTTCTAAATATGAAAGGCACATCACATCAAAATTTATCGTATAAGAAAATTGTTGAGTGAGGAAGGCAAATGCTTGAAAGCATAAAGAAGCTCAATACACAAAACAAATATATAAACCGGCCAAAAAAATGGAATGAGGAATTGAAGACCGACAAAAATTTTTTTCGAGGTCGAAAATCTCATTTTGAAATTCAAATTTTTTCTCTCATCGGAAGGATCTATTCGTATAAATTTCACATTTATGCGTACATCGATTTTTTATTTGGCCTTTTATATCCAACTATGAAAAATTCTCAACATTTTATTCATTACATTTTCAGTGATGAATTTTTCTTCTCTTCCTCTATATGGATCATTGGCCTCAAGTCATCATCTTTTGACCCTGAATAAGTAGGAGAAAATATACAAAAAATAAAACTCTTCTCATTTTCTTCCCATTCATATTCCATTCTCTTGTCGTCCTCTAAAAAGGATCTTTTCTTCTATTTGAACAATTTTCCATGTTGAAAACCTTTTCTTGCTCTTTTTTCCTCTTATAATGAATCAATCAATCATTTTTCGTAGAAAAACTTGTGAAAAATATTTTACTCGCATGTTGGCAGGAAATCTTTGATAATAGCTTTTTTTTCTTTGAATGGAACATTCATTGATTATGGCATTTATTTAAATTGAAATTTGGGACTTTGGTTTAGTTAAAATTATAAATTTTAAAAATGTTTATTATCATAATTTTTTTTAATGTCTGAACAAATTAAATTGATTTCTTTAAAAAATAAAATTTAATCTTTAAAAAATTCTTAATGTCAATCAAAATCTGTACAAGTTAAAAATATCATCAAAGCTTTTAAACTTTATCTTTCGCATCCTTTTTCCTTAAAATTGATAGATATTCATTCAACATCCTTTATGTAATGGGAAAAACATCATAACAATAACTAGATATAACCTTTGGATATGAAACCTTTTCATGACAAACATAAGAAAATAGATTTACTAGAAATTCATAAAAGATTTCCTCCACTGGGCCGATTATATTCTTTATGTGATAGGACTTTATTTGCTTTGTGAATGCATCAATAAGAAAGTGCTGAATAGAATTTCAATGATGTTGTTATCTGTAATGTGGAGAAGTTTTGTGTTTACTTATGTTTGGGGGAAATATTGAAAGTTTTTTAATAAATTTAAACTTCTAAAAAAAATTGTTCTTCTTCAAAAATCGAATTTAGACCAGACAGTAACTTTTCATAAATTTGAAAATTTAACAATTTATTGTATAAAATGAGATAATCAGCACTTATAAATCGTGCGATCATCTAAGTATAACATTAGTCCATTTAACACTTTTCAGCACAAAATTTGAGAAACAGGCAGAGAAAAATTACCCAGAAATAGCTTACGTCACTAATTTTGTTTCATATTCTCTCTGTTTGTAAATTTTTTTTCAGTCGACATTTAACTGCGATCGTGAACGATCAAACTTTTTGAGAAAATTAAATTTTTTACAATTGATAAAAGATGGGAGATTTTGATCGAAGAAGATTTTCTAATTTGTTTAGCTCTGTAAGACCTAAGCATACAGTTGCAGAAATCAAAAATAAGTGAGTATCAATATTTAATATTTTTACTAATTTTTACAACTCATAGAAGATTCCACTATATAAAAAAATATTTCATAATATTATCACAAACTGTTTTTTTAGAAAACAAAATATAGTTTTATTAACATGAACATTATCTAATCTTTATTTATACTTAAAAGTGGATCAAAATATAGTGGTGAATAATAAAACACATTAGCCTTTAATTAGAGCAATTTTATCTAAAACTTATTCATCCATAATGTGACTAAGTTTAACTATTACTAGACAAGTAGATTATTTAGTTATCCCTTTTAAATATTGTTAAATATTAGAAATGATAACAATAACAGAAATTGCATTAAAGTGCTAAAAATTTAACTAAATTAAAAACATAAGTACATATCTTAGTACGGATGTCATGTTATATTTCATAAATACCTATAACCAAGTATAACAGAATATAACAAAAGTTATCTCAGGCGTCTCCACACATAAAGTTATATTATTTCTACTCTGTGCATTTTCTGTTTCTGTGGTTGTTGAAAAATTGTAACTCGATAAGATGCCGTTAACTTATGACGTACATCAAAAACTTGTCCCCTGAGCCCCCCTCAGTCAGAAGTTTTTTTAAAAAAAAAATAAAAACCAATTGTTTAAGACTATCACACAGCTTTCGACCCCCTCCCCAATAGAAATGAGAATATATTAGTTAATAATTGTATAAAACTGTATTTATAATTTTTAAAATTAAAATTTTTAATTACCTAGTTTAATCTCGACATCTTAATATTTTCTAGAATAGTGCAATCAAAATCTGCAGTATCTGCACTGCTATTATCAAATGGCGATAATAATATGTATTTATATCAAAATGGTGTTGACATGCCAATATTTGCACCAGAAATCAAAACAGCAAAGCCGGTAGTTGAGAAAAAAAGTCCCATTAAAGAAATTCCAATTTTTGAATCAATTGAAAATGAAACAGAAAATAATGATGAAATTCAGAGAGAAGTTGATGACGTCGATAAACACACACCACACATTCCGGAGATTGTAGAAAAACACGTAAGATTTTTTATGCTAATTTTGCACTCCATTAAGAGTCATAAATGTTTATTTATTTATAGAAACACGAGATCTCCAAAGATATTCAGTTGCTTTTCTGCACAGACAATAAATATGATTCAACTGAAGACATAACTGATGACGAATATTCAGGCGTCAATAACTTAACAGCACAATCTTATATGAAAGAAGTATTTAGTGCCGCAAATATTGAACCAGCGAGTTCAAGCCAATCAACAATTTCTCTTGATGGTACACAAGAAAATCCAGATTCATTCTGCGTTGTTTCAGAAAAAACTACAATAATTGACAATATTGAGGCTCATGCTGCACTCATACAAATTATTTTAAATTATGAACTTGAAGTATCCAGAATTCCACCTTATAAATGGAATGAAAATTTCAGCGTGACTGCAAGAAAAGTTTTGAAACTTCATTCCGAATACAGGCTTCTTGAAGATCTCAGTGTACTGCTCGCAAAATGGATCGCATATATTGAAATTCATCAGGAACATCCATTAAGTCTCGAAATATTTCATATAATACTTGATGATGTTATTTGTCAATGCACAAAATCAAAGAGAAGTAAAATGTTCAAAATTAAATTGCCAGGTCAGATAAAAATCTATCCCGGGGCAATTGCTAGAGTACTCAAGGTCGGAATTGTTCAGAGAGGAATTCTTGATTATTCATGCAACAACAATGTTCATTTGAGAGCAAAAACAGATGTTGTAAAATTCTTTTGGCAATCAGCATATAAACTATTTGACAATTTTCTTAATTTTGTACAAAATCTTCATTACGACTTTAATTCTTCGGACATACTCGAAAAAGGACAGACTTTAAAGAAAATCTGTTTTATAATTGCAAAATTTGAAAACATTGAAATCCCAGATGATTATGAGGAACGAAATTTCAAGGAATGTGTAAAAGAATCTCTGATTTATGGAACTAAAGAGCATCTAAACAAGAACATTAATCACAATCTCTTAGAAGATCCTAATTTAAACATGAATAAAATTGATGAATTGATTATCATTTTGAAGTTTGTAGTTCGTCATTTGAATAATTTTGATGCGACATATGGACTTGTCTTTGAATCGTAAGTGACTTAAATTTTATGATTTTTCGAAATAATCTAATTAAAATTTTCACACAGCTTTTATAAGGAATCGACATACGAACTATTATTCTCAGTGTACGATATGGAACTTACAAAAATCATCAAACCAGTAATCTCAATGATCGGAAAGATTAAGCATGAAGATATTAAAAATGTTGACAAAACTGATGAGGATGGACTGAATAAAATAATAAAATTGTACCAAGAGCTGAAGAATTTTACAGATCATGTTGAAAAAAATCTTGGAAATTCAAACTTTAAACTCAAGAACTACAAAAAATGGTTCATTGCTGAAATTGACGTTTGGAGAAAGTTTATTGAAGTGAGAGATCTTGCGAGGTAAATTTTAAATTTTATAAAGCATTGTGTCTTTCACTTTGTGGTAAATTTGTGGACATTTTCACAAATTTAGTCAAACTCAAGGCATATAAAATTAATATTTGAGGCTTGCTAAACACAATTTCCATTTTTTTAACAGAATTGAAAAATCTATTGAAATTGACAAATTAAAACCAGAATTCGACAAGGCAAAGTTTTCATCATCTGCAATCGACACAATACAAATTCTATATGGAACCAAAAAGTTTTGGGAAGATCTCAAGTGGTTTGACACAAGTGAAAAAGAGAATCTCATTGAGAAAATCACTATGGATATATGTCATGTATGTGTTACGTATTTCGAAAGATTCATCGAGAAAATTGAAAACTGTGTTGAGAATGAAAAGGAAACTATTGACAAAGTTTCGTCACATTTATCAGTAGCTATTGGAAACTACAAATACATAGCCGAGAAGAATCTAAACTTAATGAATGAGTTTTTTAAAAAAAGTAATATTACCGATAAAAGTATCATCCAGAAGCACATCGATAACACAAGAGAGAATCTATGTGAGAAGGTTCATCAGTTATTGGCTACAATTTTAAAGTTATTATATCCAACAATGAGGAAAATGATTGTGGAAAATGCAAAAGAAAAAAATGTTGTTGAATATGAGATTTTTATGTGCTTAACAAAACATATTAAAGATATGTTAACTATATTACATGATGAATTGGCACGTCATGAATTTGGTGTGGCTAAATCCATTTTATGGCGCGATATTTTGGAAATGTTTTCAGAAATAACACAAGATTCAATCAATGAGAAAATGTCTCAAGATTTTTTTATAAATCTTCTGAATATTTTCATTTCATTGAAGCATACTTTTGAGTTCATTGAACCAGAAAGTACAATAAATAGAAAAAATAAGAAGGCACAAAAAATTGAAAAGTTATTGGAATATTATGCAATCGATACACCACAACTTATTCATCTTTACTACAAAGATCGGTTTGAAATTCAGCAACAAGCGAGTAAGAACCTGCCAAATCCACATAGATTTTTAACAGTCAAATGTGCCTTTAGTGGTTCAAAACTCAAAATTGAAATATTAAATGCCAACGAGCTAATCGCATTTGAAATGAATAGAAAATGCGATTCATACGTAAAAGTTCACATTATTCCTGAGAGATCATTTCCTTCACATCAAAATTTTAAGACGAAAGTTCAACAGAATAATAATTTTCCATTGTATGATGAAGTTTTTGAGATTGAACTGACAGAGGAGCAAAAGTTCATGAAGGATGCAATAATTTACTTTAATATTAAGAACAAATATTTGATTGCATCGAACGATTCTATCGGTGAAGCATTTCTAGCTTTCAAAGATATTCCAATTGATGAGAAAAAGGCTAAACCAATGCAATTGACACTGACAAGATTACAGAGTGATAGTAAATATTATTTTTTGATTTCAATTCTCTAAATTTATCTGATCGATGATTTTCTTTTAGATCTTGAGTCATATAAGGCCATTCAATACAGATGCCAAATTGGAGACAAGGAAAGTAAAGATTTACTTTCAAAATTAGCAAAACTGCCTAAGACACCTTGAATATTAGAACTTTTTCAGATTGGTGACTTCTTTAGGGTTTGGGGTTTTTATCTCAAAAAATCCTAGCAAATTGAAGAATTTTCTTCAATGTGGTCATAACCCCCAAAACTCCTCTGGTTACGCCCTTGGTTGTATTATTTAAACCTCATTGAATGAGGGTCAATTTGAAATATATTTTCTACAACAGAAATAAATTATGCTTTTTAATGAATACTTAAATTAATAAATAATTTAATAATAAAAATATCAAACTGTTTACATCTTGAGAGTTTCTTTATTGCGAAAAATAGGCAAAATACAACTTAAGTGTTATAATTTTTTTCTCTTGATTACTCAGTAAAATATTTAAATTTTAACCTTTTAAGGTGGAAAAAAAATTAAAATTCACTTTCGCGGAATATTCTATTTAATTAGATACCTTTCAATAGTATGTTGATCGAGTAAGGGGCTGTTAACTTATGACGTCTATGAAAAAAATTTAATTTTCAGACACCCTTCTCCCCTCTGACACAAAATCTTCATACAAAAAAATTCAATTATTTTAAACTGTCACTCAGCCTCAGACCCCCCTCCTCTTAAAATTGGACATCATAAATGAACAACCGCTAAACTAATTTACGATTTTGTGAATTTTTTCACTATATTAATTTGCTTATCACTGGCTTATCAAATATATATTTAAACCTAACTTAAACAAAAATCGACACCTTTTGGTAGTTTTCTTTATTTGTAAAACCCAATAATTCAAAAGTCATTCAAAATTTATTATCTTCTACTGAGGAAGCTAAAAGCTGGGCTAAAAGCTTATTGATTGTTCGTTAATCTCACGAAAAAAAATTCAGCGAATGTTTACAAAGTTCTTATCGGCGAAACAAAATAAATAGAAATTATACTAACCGTTCACACAACATTTCCTTCTTACTTATGACAGTGATATTTTGCAAATGAGACTAATAAGTCAACCCAAAAAACATATCAAGCAAACAAATAAGGTGAGTACTCAAATTTATAAAGTTTGTTTCAATCTTGATAAAGTGCGTGGAAAATTGATCTTAAAATTTGAAAAAATTGAAAAAAAATTTAATTTTGAAAGATCAAGTGAGCTTTGAGTTAATTGTAAAATGACTTTTGGATTGTATATTTACTGAGCTATTTTTGTTTCAAAAAAGACCAAATTTGGTTTTTTTAATTAATCGCTAGAGATAAAAATCAATCAATAATCTTTTGTATATTCTCAAGAGGGTAATCAAAATGACCTTAAATAATTCTCTAATGAGAGAAAGCATACTTTGTGATACTGCAAAAGTTTTTTTACTAGCAATTATAATTTCCTCATAATATGAATTAATATGTCTCATGTATGCAAATAAGCAGAAATCATAAATTACTCACGTTATCGCACACTCGCCAAATGTGACTTCAAATTATTCATGTATTTATGTTTACTAACATTCAGAGAATTTTAAGTGAAAAAAAAGAAATGCCGAAATGAAAACGAGTATGTTGCCCTACAAACTCAAATATATTCTATTTTTGTTCCTTTCTCGCAGTAGTTCTCATCTCAGTCGACTGTTCTCTGCGCATGATAATAGCCTTCTTCATTCGTTTTGTGGACTCTCCTAAAGAAGGTTGTAAGAGTTTTTAAAGAAATTTTTTAGTAATAAAATGTTAAAGTTACTAAGAACTTCAAGGTCAAAAACCAGCCTTAATAAATCCAGCGATATGTAAGTAATTTTAATATTTATTAAATCATTAATTCATTTTGTATTCAAATTAGTAATTTTCACTATTTTTCAAAGTTTTCGTAAAACTATAAGAATCTAATGTTTACATGAAAGAACTTCTGTTTCTTTAGTCTATTTTTAGTTTAAGATTTTCACTTTCTTGCTTAAACTAAATTTTACAATTTTGATGAGAAAAGAAAATCAATCACAAAGCGTATAACATAAGTTTTTCATGCATAGTGAATCATCAAGAAAATACGTGGAAAAGGAAAATATTTACTTGTTGCCGGTAAAAAAAGTATCGATTATCGAGTCGTAAAAGCATTTTTAAATTAACTTTTTATTTTTTTCACTTAATTTACAACTTGAAAATTTCACTTTGACTTACATCAATTTATAAGGATTCATACTAAATTAAGTTTACTTCTATTCTTAATTTTAATAAATTTCAGATCAAATGAACAAATTAGCATCAATGAAAGTTCATCTGAAAATGAATTTCAAAACGACTCAATCATCGAAGAGTATAGTGAAAAAAATGACAATGGCGCCAAAATAAATATAGCCTACAATCACGAACGTGTTGACAGATTTGTAAGCGAAATCTAGCAGATTAATTTATTTATAAAAATTATTTAAATTAAATTTTGATTTATTTCCCAATTAGAAAAATGAAATTAGAAGAAATGTTTTGATTCTTTTAACTCAGAATAGCTTTAATGAGCAGAATGGAGATAAGAGTTTGGAACTTTCATATGTAGAGAATATTTTTAATTATGAAATACATGAAAATTCAAGCAACTGCTTCACAAATGAAGAAGAACAATCACAAAGTTTTGATATCAGTAACGGAGATGAAACAAATGGCAATGTTATAGTACAAAATGGAAATAATACATCCTACAGAACTTCCTCAAACATGATTGAGAACATAGAAGCTTGTTCTGCATTAATTCAAATTTTACTGAAACATGAATTTGAAAGCACAAAACAAAAAGAATTGGACAATGAAGCAGACAAAATGTTACAACTATACACAAAATTTCGACTTAATAATGAAGAACCTTTTGTGTCTTATGCAAAATGGATAGCATATACGGAAGTTTGTCAGTTTTGTTCCTTTGATCCAGACAAATTTTTGAATCTTCTTGATGATTTAATTTGCCAATCTAAAGATTCAACAAAGAAAAAGTCATTGATTAAGATTAAAATTCCTTTCAAAAAGAAAAAATCCTCAAAGAAGTCACTAGCTTCGATTGCTTTTACTTTGAATTTTCCTAAGAATTTTAAGAACGAAGAAGCCCTTGCAAATTTATTCTGGGAATCAACAAGAAAATTACTCAATTACTTTTTAAATTATTTCCATGACCTTCACTCCATTTGTGAAAACTGTGATGCAAATTCAAAAAGTTCAGAAAATCTTGAAAAGATTTTTAAAATAATTGCAAAAATTCAAAGTTTAAATGACATGGACGAAAAGATTTTCCAACAACATGTAAAAGATACTTTAAATCATGGAGCAATTGAGCACATGGCAAAAAATGTCAATTTAAAAATATTGAACAACTCTTCTCAAAATATACAGAGACTTGATGAGCTGATTAGGATTCTTAAATTTACTAAAAATCATATGAAAAATTTTGACAAAAAATTCGGACACATTTTTGAAACGTATGTAAATTTTTAAAAAATTGACTAAATGCATTGATATTAAAATTTACATTATTTTATAACAGATTCTTCAAATCCTCATTCCCTCAGTTTTTGTATCCCACGTATGATGACCAAATGGTAAGACTAATTCAGCCTGTTATTCTACAAATTAGTGATATGAGTAAAGAAAAATTCAAAAGCTTCAATAAAGATGATGAGGATGTCTTGATCAAAGTTTTTGAACTATACCGAGAAATAAATAATTTCTTAATATTTGTCACGCGGGATTTCAAAATACAAGAACCAAAATTAAATGAATTTACTGATTGGTTTTTGTCGGGTATTGATTCGTGGCGCGAAGCTTCTATGATGACAGCTTTGTTCAGGTAATTTGATTTAGGAAAGGACATTGAGGAAAAGATATGTTATTAACTAATTAAAATTATATCCTTTCAAACAGAATTGAAAAATCAATAAAAGTTGACAAATTAATACCGGAATTCGACAATACAAAATATTCAACGTCTGTAATAGATACAATGCAGATTCTCTACTCAACTAAGAATTTTTGGGAGAATCTTCAATGGTTTGATAAGCACAAAGATGCAGATCTTGTTAAAGAAATTACTCTAGATTTATGTCGAGCCACTACTTCTTACTTGGAAAAGTTTATGGAGAAAGTGCAAAATTCTAATGGAAATGCTGAAGATGATATCTACAAGATTACAGAAAAACTTTCATTAATCATTGCCAATCATAATTATGGGCTGGAAAAACTTCGCAATTTACTTGATGAATTTGTCAAGAATAAAAATACAGATAGAGTTGAAATAGAGGATCGATTCCACGAAACAGAAGTGAATTTGAGTAATAAAATAAAGCAGCTAATAATCTTAAATTTGAAACCAATAAATGCAAAAATTGAGACAGTTCTTGCTGGTGATGCCAAAGCTAGTAAATTAAGTGATACTAAAACTTATGACAGTTTGATTGCGTATGTAGAAGATGTTCTAAGTACCTTATACAAAGATTTGCCAATTCATGAGTTTGAAATTGTAAAATCCACATTGTTCCTTGAAATCCTCAAAAATATATCAAAGTTGATTAAAAAAGCTACAAAAAAGAAAAAACCGATCGAATATTTTGTGACTTTAAATCAAAATTTTGATATCCTTAAAGAAATATTTAATTACTCTGTTAATGATGAAAAAGAGGCAAATCATGAAGTTTTTGAGAAAATTGAACAAATTGGAAACTTATTAAGCAGCTTCAATTTTAGTACAATGCAGCTTATTCATCGATATTATATTCAAAGATATCAAATGCAGCAAAATTCTCAAAATTATCCACAAAATCCATTTGGAACACTTACAGTTCGATGCAGCTTTAATAGTAATAAACTTAACATTGAGATCATTAATGCAAAAGGCTTAGTTGGCGGTATGATGAACAGAAAATGTGATTCATATGTAAAACTTTACATTATTCCTGATAAAAGCTTTTCAACGTGTCAAAATTTCAAGACAAAAATCCATAACAATAATAATTCTCCAATTTATGATGAAAAGGTTGAATTTACATTGTCTGAAGAACAAATGTCCATAAAAGATGCAACCATATACTTTAATGTCAAAGAAAAGCATTTAATGGGAGGTAAAGGGTGCATTGCTGAAGCATTTTTGACATTTGAAGATATTCCAAAACAGGACGAAAATGATAATTTGGAACTGATAACTTTGTCATTGACCAGACTTCAAAATGATGGTAAGAAAATTTCAATTTCTAAATAACCCAAATTTAATGCTTGAAAAATTTACAGACATTGAAATATTGAAAGTCATTCAATACAAGAGTCAAACTGGCGATAAGGAAGCAAAAGAATTTTTGACTAAAATAAATAGACTACCAACCACGCCTTAATTTTTTTGATTAGCGTAAATTATTTAACCTACTAAAATTCATGAATGTTTAATAATCTTATCATGAATATATTAAACTCAAAAATCATACCTCAGCAGTTCTCGATCTGAATTAAAAATATTCTAAGCGATAAGAGGCTTTATGTATGTATGCTCGTAGAAAATGAATCAATAAAATATGATGTATTGTAATACATTTTAACTGTACTCGTTTTCTTTATTCCTTTCAGCTAAATTTAGATTCTGACTGATCATCTGATTTTGAAATTTTTAATTTTTGTAACAATAGTAATTTGTGAGAATTGTTCTCATCAAAATTGTCAATAAACAGAGAATGTTTTGAGCAATTCTAAAAAAACGAAGATCATCAAATCATACACAAATAAACAGAAAGGAAAATGATTAATATTCATGATTTTATGCATTATCTCAGTTGACTTTTTTCTCTCGTCGCGATCACTTCAGTAAAATTATTAAATGGACACTTTGAAAAGAGTAAAAAAGGAATTAAAAAACCGTCTCGTTCTACCAGTTGTGAATACTATAAAAGTAAGAACTCATCCTAAAGTAACTGATAAATGGTAAGAAATTGAAGCTTTACTTTTGAAAAATTTTGTCCTTGTAAACTTGATTATTGCCTACAATAAGGGGTTCAAAAAATCATTTTCAAGATTTTATAAATTTGAAAGAATCTTTCCATAAATAAAATAAATTCTTTATTATGATTAAATTAAATATAATATATGTAATGATGATTCAAATTTTATTAAATAAAAATTTCATAATAAACAATACAAAAAAAAATCAGTATAACTAAATTTAAAAATAGAATATAACATTGTTAATTTAAATAAAAGTGATGAAATTTTCCGAGTTCAAACATATAACATTGTGAAAAAGAAAAAGATTTTTGCAATAAAAAAATTCAAAAAATATTATTTTTTCAAATTTTATTTCATTTCAGTTCAAGTCCCTTTAAATCAGTAATTACAACATTTAAGTCAAATTCAAATTTACATGATACAAAACAGTATGACAATGATACAAAAGAAGAAACATTTACATTTAGTCATAAACTATTGCATGATAAAGTCAATAATGAAATTCGATTAAAAATTCCTATTAAACTTAATCGAGTTGAAAAATTTGTAAGTAAAATTTTCGATTTTTATTTCTTAACCAGACTATTATAAAACAATAATTGTTTTTTCAGAAAACTGAAATTTACAATGATATAACTTATTTGATAAAAATTTATGAAATCACAAGTGATGAATCTTCAAATGATAATGATCCGATCTTGTCATATATAAATGATGCATTTAGTAAAATTCTAGATACAAGTACTCCAAAAATTAATGAATCAAACAAAATTTATAAAAAAATCAAAGAAGTTTTTTCTCCACAATTTGCAATTGAAATCTATGCTGCACTTCTACAAATTTTAATTCTATATGAAACTTCAACAATATCGATTTTCCAATGGTTAGAAAACTTCAGTCCTAAAGCAGAATTAATTTTAAAACTCTATTCTGAATATCAATCTATTGATGAGCCATTCATATCATATGCAAAATGGATAGCATATACAGAAATCAATCAATTTGATGCTATAAATCCTGATGTGTTTGGAAAAATTCTTGACAATTTGATTATTAAGCATAAAAATAATTCAAAAACAAAGAAGATAAAAACAAAAATTTTTAGAAAATTTAAAAGTAAATCAAGTACAGAAAAATAACAAAATTCATACACATATACTTTAAATTTACCTCAAAAATGTTTTGAGGATGAGGCAAAACATTCGACTGAAATTACCGAAGAAACAATTCACAAGGAAGAAGTTTCAAATATTTTTTGGAACTCAACAAAAGATTTAATAAAATCGTTCTTTGATTTTATTCATGAACTTCATTTTACATTAGCAAATGGAAACTCAAACCAAGATTTGGAAATCTTAGAAAAAACTGCAATTTTATTGCAAAGACTTGTTCGAATAGATCAAAACAAGCTCGAAGAATTTAATTTTGAAAATCAGTTCAAAAAAACATTTACTGATGGAACTGTAGACTTTATCATTAAAAACATTAACTACTCATTATTGGCAGAATCAGATAAAACTATTGAGAGAATGGATGAATTAATTAATATCTTAAAAAGTGCTGTAGATTATATTAAACAATTTGATGAGAAATTTGGACTGATTGTCAAATCGTAAGTGATTTTAAATTATTTTTTGAAGATTTTTATAAAATTTATGTTTTGATATAAATTTAATAAAAATCTTCAAAAAATTTCATTCAAATTGTTGCACTTAATTCTAAATTTTAATGAAGAAAAGAAATTAAATTTTTCTTTAATCCCTAGAAACTTCAACATTTCCATCCCTGAATTGCTATTTCATGCATATGATTCACACTTGATAAGTTTAGTTCATCCAATAATATCAGAAACTTGTAATCTGTTTGAGGATAAATTTAAGCTGCATAGCAATGAAAATGAAGAATGCTTCTCAAAAGTTTTCGAATTTTATCATGAGATTAAAAAATTTTCAAACCAATCGAGAGATGATTTTGAAGTACAAGACCTTAAACTACTCAAAAAAAGTCAAGACTGGATTTTAGCAGGAATTGGCACATGGAGGAGAGCTTCAAACATAAAAGTTTTATTTAGGTAATTTTATTTTTGAATTGAAAATTTAAATTCAAACTCTAAATTTTTTAAATTTTTTAAATTGAAATTCAAGTTTTAAATAAAAAAAAATTTTAACTTAAAATTTAACTTAATTTTTTTTTAATAGAATTGAAAAATCTATCGAAGTTGACAAGCTTAAGCCAGAATTTGAGAATTCTACATATTCATCTTCTGCTATCGATACCATGCAAATTCTTTTTTCAACAAAAAGCTTTTGGGAAAAGTTAGAATTATTTGACAAGAGAGAAAATCTTTTTGAAGAAGTCACTTATGACTTGTGCTGCTCAGTTGCTTTGTATACCGAAAAATTTATCGAAAAATCTAGAAATTGTTCTGAAGTTGAAGATAATCCTCTTAATTTTCTATCATGTATCAAGCTAGTAATTGCAAACCACATTTATATTTGGGATAATTTTCAAAAGCTAGTTCAAGAGTTATGTGGTAAATCTAGATTTGATGAAAATGAAATTCAAGGGCATATCAAAAGAACAGAAGCATCGATACATGATGAAATTTTCGACTATATATCTTTAGAACTGAAAAAATTTCGTCCAATAATCCAACAAGCTGCAGTTAAAAATGTCAGCGAAAATTCAATCAATCAAATTAAAAGCACTTTGAACAGCATTCAAAATGATATGTCAGCGTCAAATTTTGAAGAAATTATAGAAATCTTTCGACACAACATTTTAGAAGCATTTGCAGATGTAATGCAGAAGGCAATAAATGAAAAACTTGGGCAAGAATTTTTCACGAATCTTCATCAGATTTTTGTAAAACTTATCACAATATTTGACTCTATGAATAATTCATCTGTCGAAAAAACTGAGGAAGAAAATGTTAAACTAATCAAATACAAGCTTCAATGCTATGGACAGGAAACAGATCAATTAATTCATCAGTACTATAAAGATCGTTATAATATTCAAAAGAATTCTAGCAACGATAATTTGACCAGTGCGTTGACAATTTTTTGCTGCTTTATCGACGATACACTGCAGATTGAAATATTAAATGCTAGAAACCTTCCAGTAAATGAATTAAATAAAAAGTGTGATTCTTTCGTTAAAGTTAAATTAATTCCAGAACAAAAATTTCCAAATTTTGAAAATTTTAAGACAAAAGTTCAATATGACACCATATATCCTTTATATGATGAAAAGTTTCAAAGATCGCTGACGAAAGAACAACAAAATATAAAAGATGCAATTGTACACTTTTCTGTTAAAGAGAAAGGCTTAGTTACTAGCGATTCATGTTTAGCAGAAGCATTTCTATCATTCGAGGATATTCCAAAAGTATCAGTCCATGAGAAACTGCAACAAACTCGGTTGACATTGACAAAACGTCAAAATTGTGGTAAGTTTTTTGAATTCTTAGTTAGGTACCTATGAAAGCAAAACAATATTTTTGAATTACCTAAATTTATTTTTAATTTTTATTTTTTTGAATTAAAATCTTTTTATTTAGAGACGGAATCTTTGAAAGCTATTCATTACAGAAGTCAAATGGGGGACGTAAAAGCTATGGAATTTTTGAAAAAGTTAGGCTTACTTCCAAGAGCATCATTGATGATAAAACAGTTGTATTTGAATATCAGGAAAAGTCCAAAGTTTTGAAGTGCGAAGTGCTGTGAAATGTATATTATGGAACTAATCTGAGGCTTGATCTTTTAAATAAATATGGTTTATTAAATTTCCTTTTCTTTAAAATAAAAGTATTTATAAATATCATTACAACCCTAAATCTGCAATTTTATTCTATCCAAAAATTTCTTTGCTTCTTTATCTCCTTTATCGCTTTCCTTTCTGATCGCTTCTAGTGTTTCAAGATCTGTAAAAATTAAAAAAAAATAAATTTCATGACCATCACTAAATTAATCAATCAAATTGATATTTACCTTCTGTTGTTAATTTATTTAGCATCAAATTAATGTCCTCAATACTTTTCTTAAAATCATGCACAGGAATATTTTCGAACGAAAGAAAAGCTTCAGCAAATAAGCTTTTAGATCGTACAAGGTTCCTTGTTTCAATTTTAAAGTAAATGATAGCATCCTTCATGTGACGTTGTTCTTTTGTCAATTGAATCTTAATTGGATCAAATGCATCTTGAGACAGTCTTAGTCTAATATTTTGATAATTTTGGAAATAATTCTCAGGAATTATTTTTATTGTAAGCTGTGGTTCAACTTTTTTATTAGACTTAAAAAGTTCATTTGTCCCAATAATTTTCAATGTTAAAACATTATCACTGATGAATGTGTTGACTGTAAGACTGTTTGCAACTTCTTGTGGAATTATTTGTTGTTTAACGAAGCGTTCTTTGTAATATTCATGGATGAGTCGAGACAGTTTATATTCGTAACATTCCAAGTAATACTCAATATTTTCAATCTTTTTCTTAGTTTCTGGTTGAATGTTATCACCAAAAAATATATTCTTCAATTTTGAGAACACAATGTGAAGTTTTGAATAAAATAGAGGTGGATGGTTGGCATGCTTAATCATCTCGTTTGTTATTTCATAAATGTTTTGCCATAATGCTGATTTTAGGGTCTCAAATTCACGACTGGCACTTTCAGGGACAATGCTTAGAATTTTTTCAACATAGCCTACTGACTCACAGGTTACTTCCATTTCAATACTTTCAGAATTCTCATTTCCATTTGAATCTGCTTCTATCTTTCCTCTAATGCTTGTATAATATTTTTTAGTCACTGCAATCATTAGCTGAGTAATTGCTGTTTCGATGTATTTAACTGTATATCTAATGATAGATTGTACATTACTCACATCATATTCATCGCCTCTAGTCAAATCCGTTTGAAGTTGAATCATTTTTTCCTTGACGTAATTGTAATTTGCCAGTGCTACTGACAAAGTCAATGCAACTTTATCAAAATCATTTATGTCCAATGAATTCTCAATTTTTATCACAAATTGCTCGAAGTATTTGGTTGTAAATCTGTAAAAGTCTCCAGCAATAAATTTTGTATAGTCTTCTTTTGAACCAGTCATTTGAAGATATTCCCAAAACTTTTTAATGTCGTGGAGAAGAACCAACAGATCATTTGCTGATGACGAAACATTTATTTCTTCTTTATCAGGTCTCAAATTATCTTCTTTAACTGCTGTTTCCAATCTTGGTAAGATACTGAACACGGAAATTTTTCTGCATTTTGATATTGGTGCTAAAAACCAAGAGTAATAATCACTCATCTCATAATCACATCTAACAAATTTTTCGACACCATAATCAGCAAATTTTTTCAATTCACGGTAAAGTTCAAACAAATTCTTAGCTACAGGCTTATGATTTGTGGCAAATTCCTCAATGTTTCCATCTTCTGACTCACAAATGTTTAAAACTATCGGCTTGATGATGATCGTCAATTCTTTGTCGTAGTTTCTGTACATGTGTTCCGGAAAATCAACATTCAAGTACCTAAGAACGAAATTTAAAACTTTTACAATTTTACATTAAGTACTTTGGGTTCGTTCACAAATGACGTTCAAAATTAACGATCATTTTTCAAAAAAGAAAAAAGATTTCCAAGAATTTTTTTTTCTCGGCCTCGACCACCACCGGCATTTATGAATGATCCCTAATTATCTTCAACTTACGATTCAAAAGTGTCTTTATACTCGGATGTAAATTTCAGGAGATAACTTTGCGAAAGTTTTATCAAACGAATTAATTCCTCAATTCGTGAATCGTTTTTATTTCCATGGCTTAATACACTTTGATTAGCATTTTTAGCAAGATGTTCACTTACTCCTCTGCTTAAAGATTCTTTCACAGATTCGCGAAAGTTAATGGGCTGTTCATTAGCTGGCATACAAATGCTTTCAATTTTATCAAAAATGCTAAAGGCTTCTTTCAGAATGTCTACATTACTGACTTTTTCTTCATCACTGGACACAAGGTGAAGATTTCTAATGAACTTTGAAAAAATTTCAACCAGATTTTCTGTGGAGTTCCAAAATGCTGATACAATGTCTGGTTGCACATATTTTAGTTTACATTTACCATTTTCTGACGCATCAGTTTCTGTGATTCCACATGTAGCATTTTCAGATCCAAATGAGACAATGTTTAAGAGGTCTGAAATTGTAGGCCTTCTAAAACCAATTTTAACTTGTTTAGTTTTCAAACTGATATTATCATGCTGCTGATTCAATTCAAGTAATACAAGAGGATCTGTTAAGGAGTTTAACAATTCCAAAAATGAATTCAAGCTTATTGGATGATTTTCGTGAATTTTTGTGTATGCTATCCATTTTGCATGAAGAACATGCATTTCATTAAGACCACGATCTTTTGCATGAAGTGACAGGAGTTTCTGAACCATTTCACAATATTCACCATTCCAATGATAACGCTGAATATTGAGAAAACGTAAATCATATTCCAAAAAGGTCTGCAAAAGCTCACTGTGTTCCTCAAGGTGGTGAATGCTTATTTCTTCTGGAAGATTATAAAATTTCGACCCTGAAGACGATGAATCATCATGCTGTACTTCTTCTTCTTTGTGTTCAGATGGCTTATGTGCCACTTTTTCCAAAATTTCTTTATGTTTATCGTCGGATATATTAAACGCATCTTTCAAGTGTTTTAATTTATAAGATCTTTCCGTCAAATTCAGTTCATTTTGATGTATTAATAGAACCATTTCCTCGTAAACTTCTGATTTCTGCGAATAACAACAAGTTATAAAAATAAACTCAAAAAAAAAGAAATTTAGCATACAAGTTTATTTACGCATTGAAGGTTACGCTGAACCGGCTCTTTATAAGCGATCATAGATACATTATCTACTTGAATATCTTCTTCTGTTTTTGGAATTTCAGATTCTTTCACTGTCACATTGCTGATGATAAAAAATGAAATTTAATTAAAAACATTTAATTTTGAACATATTTTTTTGTAAGTATTGATGCATGTTCATGTTCGACAAGAATATCGTTTGATTGTGTACATCTTTCATATACTCATAAATAACAAAAAAAAAGAATCGCGAGAGTAAGTCGATATCTAAATTTTTTGAAGGCCAAATTTTGCATCACTCCAAAAATTTAATAGCAAAATTTAAAACTTATACTAACTTTTTATTTTTCTTCCCTTTCTTTTTAAAAGGCGATAAAAGTGAACCAAATCTCTTAAAATTATCATCTTGTGGATAATCGTTGTTTTCTTTCGATGAGCTCATGGTTGAAACCAGACCGTGGAAATGTCGAATTTGTCCGTTAAAATAGAATTCAAATTATTTTTGACCGTTAAACAAAATTAAAAAATGACAATTTCGTTAATAATTAACAATGTTATTGAGCTTAACATACTTTTAATTTCATCTACAATAAAAAAGACTTTCAATTGAAATGCTCAAATCTTTCAAAATTGATAAAAATGGTTTATTAAGAAAGCAACAACAACAATCAAAACAATAAATTCCGAAACAAAAAAAGTTAAAAATTTGCAATAAAACTTGAATCTTTGATGATTAAACGTTAGTTAATGCATTTCTTAACCATTAAACTATTAAAATGAATTGTTAAAGCATTAAATAATAGAATAATTAATCAGAAATTAATGATTTTTAATTTTACTGTTTTAACGGTCAAAATTAATTTGAAATTTTTTGGTTTGTCGACACATTTTGAATCCTCCGACACTGAGTGTCGAAGGATTTCGACATTGAGATTTCCACGGTCTGGTTGAAACTATAAAAAAAATTTACTTCTAATAAAAAATACTTCGCGATATTTTTGTTTTTGAATCTGTTCACGATCACACACCGATGTCAACTGAAAAGAATATCCTACAGATCTAAATGAGAGAAGAGAAAATGAAACATTACGTCATATATGTTATAACGTATTATAAACGATACTCGTATTGTTTAACGTGTTGTTTAGGGGGTTTTTATATATGACTAATAAAATGTGTGATATTGATAAAAATGATCTATGGTTGAGGGATCTAGCATTTTTAGCGCATTTTTGAAAACTTGTTTTCAAAAAGGAAGCTCAATCATGCACTTTGATCGTTCGTTCGTTCGTTCGTTCGTTCGGGTCCAAATTATCTTTTGATCTAGACTTCGTAGCAAGCTCGGAATTGTTTTAATAGCTTCGTTATATCGAGTTATTGGGAGCAAATGCAAATTACAGTCTTAAAGTTGAATTTAAACACCTTAATTAATTAACTTTTAATTTCACAAAGAAAAATAAACAACACACGACTGCAACTTCAGGTGGTAGAAATTTCAAATTTTTTTTACCGTTGACTTTTGAAAATTTTTTGACCGTTATTTTGATTTATATTTTTGTTCCGTTTTGATTAATATTAGTTTGTTCGTGATTAAAGCACACATTTCATGCAAAGTGAATAACAGAAAAATGAAATTGAAGGATTTTTGATAGCTGTTATACAGTTTTGGTAAAAAACAGGGTCAATCAATTGATCGCTGTTTGATCGTGATCGGTGATCGTCGATCAGATCGACAAATGATCGAACGATCAATTGATCGATTCGATCAAACCCAGGTTTGGCGAACAACTCTCTGGCCGTTAAATTTTGAAAAATTTAAAAAAATTTTTGAGTTTACTAACACTATCAAGCAATTTTTTAAAATAAACAATGTTAAATATCAACATAATTTGATCAATTTCTATGTCAAGAGTATGATTAAATGTTTAATTAATCTTAAATCATCATGATTTACGGTTTTAATTAAGATCCAGTGAATAAATTTGTTGCAAAATGAAAATTTTTCTAAAATTAAATTTTTGTTGAGTGTGTTCAGAAATTCAAATTTTGTACTTTAACGATAAAATAAGGTACCTTTTTGTTTCTGAACACAAAAAATAAGAACCGTTCGCCATACCTGGGATCAAACGATGTTTTATGATCGAATGATCGACGATCAATCGATCATATTTTGAGAAAAAGATCGATAGATCGTTGATCGACTCGATCAGTGATCGATCGATCAATTGATCGACTCGATCAGAAAACAAATTTGATCGAGACGATCAATTAATCAACGATCAAAATTTTTCTTTGATCGAGGCGATCAATTGATCGATCGATCACTGATCGAAAAATGATCGCACGATCACGATCATTTTCTCATAATATGATCGATTGATCGTCGATCATTCGATCAAAAATACCGATCAATTGATCGTCGATCATTCGATCAAAAATACCGATCAATTGATCGTCGATCAAACGATCGTCGATCAATGATCGAATGTTCGAAGGTGAAAAAAAAATATAAATTAATAATCAATAAATAATAATAAAAGTTCCTTTAAAAAGAAGTAAATCCCTTCAAATTCTTTAGTTCATTTAGTAGAAAGAAATTTAGCTCTTAATTATTTTTTTTTTTTCTAAATCATAATATTATATTCATTCTTTTCTTTAAAAAACTATTAGAAATTAATATACATTGAATCAAATTTAAAGGAAATTCTGTATGGAAAGATCCTATTAAAAATTTGAACTTCTTTTTTTCTAGTAAGTTTTATTTGATGCTCAGAATTAATATGGTTCTTATTATAAATAAAAATAATATTTTGTGTGTTTACAAAATAAGGTGGAGAAAAAAAATTAGCGTAAATAAAAACAGATTATTCCTAAATATTACACATTAAACTATACATTAAACTGTACACTATTAACAAAAACTAAGATTCGAACGAAAATTAAGATTCTACAATAAACATTTTGGATTCTAAAAGTTTTTTCACTATTAGCAATATTTTCATATTCACACCGTTTCACGGCGTGAATATATTGTTTTTACTACACTCTCAAAAACCGTTTTTTGCGTTTTTCTCTTAAATTAAGCATTTTTACGCTTTATACCCTAATTACATAAAAGTTAGGCCTTGGAATTCTCTACAAAATGCCGCAAACCCCGTGAAAATTGGTTGCATTGTTTTCGAGAAAATCGCGAAAAACTGTTGATGTTAGCACTGCTTGGACTATAGTCGGCCAAATTCCGGGAAAACGGAAGCGAGTTAGGACTTCAAATATGGACCAAAATGTGTGTATTGGGCTCCGATGGTGCCACGAAACTTTTGGTAATGATTCATGCAGCGGTTCCGGAGAAATCAACGAAAAACTGAAAAATTATAGCCGATTATTGCATAACACTTTTCCGAAAAAACGTAGAATTTTACGTTACGTAAATTTTTCTTTACGTATACGTATTTTTTTACGTAGAGACAGTTTTTTATGAAAATTTATTAATGAATGATTAAATGGCTATAAATACTTACTGGATCTCATTTTATAGCCATAAATAGTTACTGGATCATACTTAATGTCCTTGAGTGTTACTGGATCTCATTTTATGGCCATGAATGCTTACTGGATCTCATTTTATGGCCATGAATGATTGCTGGATCTCACTTTATGGCCATGAATGCTTACTGGATCTCATTTTATGGCCATGAATCATTACTGGATCTAATTTTATGGCCATGAATGCTTACTGGATCTCATTTTATGGCCATGAATGATTGCTGGATCTCACTTTATGGCCATAAATGCTTACTGGATCTCATTTTATGGCCATAAATCATTACTGGATCTCACTTTATGGCCATGAATGCTTACTGGATCTCATTTTATAGCCATAAATAGTTACTGGATCATACTTAATGTCCTTGAGTGTTACTGGATCTCATTTTATGGCCATGAATGCTTACTGGATCTCATTTTATGGCCATGAATGATTGCTGGATCTCACTTTATGGCCATGAATGCTTACTGGATCTCATTTTATGGCCATGAATCATTACTGGATCTAATTTTATGGCCATGAATGCTTACTGGATCTCATTTTATGGCCATGAATGATTGCTGGATCTCACTTTATGGCCATAAATGCTTACTGGATCTCATTTTATGGCCATAAATCATTACTGGATCTCACTTTATGGCCATGAATGCTTACTGGATCTCATTTTATGGCCATAAATGCTTACTGGATCTCATTTTATGGCCATGAATGCTTACTGGATCTTACTTTATGGCCATGAATGCTTACTTGATCTCATTTTATGGCCAAGAATGATTGCTGGATCTCACTTTATGGCCATGAATGCTTACTGGATCTCATTTAATGGCCATAAATGCTTGCTGGATCTCACTTTATGGCCATGAATGCTTACTGGATCTCATTTTATGGCCATGAATGCTTACTGGATCTCACTTTATGGTCATGAATCATTACTGGATCTTACTTTATGGCCATGAATGCTTCCTGGATCTCACTTTATGGCCATGAATGCTTCCTGGATCTTATTTCATGGCCATGAATGCTTACTGGATCTCACTTTATGGCCATGAATGCTCACTGGATCTCACTTTATGGCCATGAATGCTCACTGGATCTCACTTTAAGGCCATGAATGCTTACTGGATCTCATTTTATGGCCATGAATGCTTACTGGATCTCACGTTATGGCCATTAATGCTTACTGGATCTCACTTTATGGCCATGAATACTCACTGTATCTCATTAATTGAACTTAAATGCTTACTGGATCTCATTTTAAGGGCATAAATGCTTGCTGAATCCGACGATTTACTAATTTAGGATTTTGTAATCTTTGGTTTTAAGTTTTGGTCGGTTTACTAAACGCGGAAATTGCGCTTTAGTCGGTCACAAGTGATCACCGTTATACTAGAATCAATATATAATTGTTTTATCAAGCGAAAATGAATCATGCTGAGCTATAAATGTTGATGATAGAATTGCAATGCTTTAACATGGAAAATTCATACATTTAGGTTTTAAGCATTGATATTAAATTTTCAATGCTTCAACATAGAAAATATGTGAAATTGAAGGGTGTTAAGCATTGTCATTATTTTTTCGATGCAAGAGATGAGATATATGAGGAATTCAAGGGTTTTAAGAGTCGAACGAAACGAAGAGAAGCGAAGTGGAGTTCGACACTCCTGTAATCTATAAAAGTCGAACGGAACGAAGCGAAGCGAAGTGGAGTTCGACATTCCTGCAATCTATAAAAGTCGAACGGAACGAAGCGAAGCGAAGTGGAGTTCGACACTCTTGTGATCTATAATAGTCGAACGGAACGAAGCGAAGCGAAGTGGAGTTCGACACTCTTGTGATCTATAATAGTCGAACGGAACGAAGCGAAGCGAAGTGGAGTTCGACACTCCTGTAAACTATAAAAGTCGAACGAAACGAAGAGAAGCGAAGTGGAGTTCGACACTCCTGTAATCTATAAAAGTCGAACGGAACGAAGCGAAGCGAAGTGGAGTTCGACATTCCTGCAATCTATAAAAGTCGAACGGAACGAAGCGAAGCGAAGTGGAGTTCGACACTCCTGTAATCTATAATAGTCGAACGGAACGAAGCGAAGCGAAGTGGAGTTCGACATTCCTGCAATCTATAAAAGTCGAACGGAACGAAGCGAAGTGAAGTGGAGTTCGAAATTCCTCAACGTCTATAAAGGTCGAACGGAACGAAGGAAGGGAAGTGGAGTTCGACACTCCTGTAATCTATAAAAGTCGAACGGAACGAAGCGAAGCGAAGTGGAGTTCGACACTCCTGTAATCTATAATAGTCGAACGGAACGAAGCGAAGCGAAGTGGAGTTCGACACTCCTGTAATCTATAATAGTCGAACGGAACGAAGCGAATCGAAGTGAGTTCGACACTCCTGTAATCTATAAAAGTCGAACGGAACGAAGCGAAGCGAAGTGGAGTTCGACACTCCTGTAATCTATAATAGTCGAACGGAACGAAGCGAAGCGAAGTGGAGTTCGACATTCCTGCACTCTATAAAAGTCGAACGGAACGAAGCGAAGCGAAGTGGAGTTCGACACTCCTGTAATCTATAAAAGTCGAACGGAACGAAGCGAAGCGAAGTGAGTCTGACACTCCTGTAATCTATAAAAGTCGAACGGAACGAAGCGAAGCGAAGTGGAGTTCGACATTCCTGCAATCTATAAAAGTCGAACGGGAACGAAGCGAAGCGAAGTGGAGTTCGACACCTCTGTAATCTATAAAAAGTCGAACGGAACGAAGCGAAGCGAAGTGGAGTTCGACACTCCTGTAATCTATAATAGTCGAACGGAACGAAGCGAAGCGAAGTGGAATTCGACATTCCTGCAATCTATAAAAGTCGAACGGAACGCGAAGCGAAGCGAAGTGAGTTCGACACTCCTGTAAACTATAAAAGTCGAACGAAACGAAGAGAAGCGAAGTGGAGTTCGACACTCCTGTAATCTATAAAAGTCGAACGGAACGAAGCGAAGCGAAGTGGAGTTCGACATTCCTGTAATCTATAAAAGTCGAACGGAACGAAGCGAAGCGAAGTGGAGTTCGACACTCCTGTAATCCAACGGAACGAAGCAAAGCGAAGTGGAGTTCGACACTCCTGTAATCTATAAAAGTCGAACGGAACGAAGCAAAGCGAAGTGGAGTTTGACACTCCTGTAATCTATAAAAGTCGAACGGAACGAAGCGAAGCGAAGTGGAGTTCGACACTCCTGTAATCTATAATAGTCGAACGGAACGAAGCGAAGCGAAGTGGAGTCCGACACTCCTGTAATCTATAAAAGTCTAACGGAACGAAGCTAAGCGAAGTGGTGTTCGACACTCCTGTAATCTATAATAGTCGAACGGAACGAAGCGAAGCGAAGTGGAAAAAGTGTTCGAGCGAAGCTCGAACACATGAAGTTTGAACGTAGTTCAAACTAGGTTGAGCGAAGCTCACAAATTTTTACATCCTGAACGAAGCGAAGCGAGTGAAGGTGTGAAAATTTTCCCAATATGTCCTCAGACTTTGGATTCATAAGGTAAAATGTAAAAGTGTTCGAGCGAAGCTCGAACACATGAAGTTTGAACGTAGTTCAAACTAGGTTGAGCGAAGCTCACAAATTTTTACATCCTGAACGAAGCGAAGCGAGTGAAGGTGTGAAAATTTTCCCAATACGTCCTCAGACTTTGAATTCATAAGGTAAAATGTAAAAGTGTTCGAGCAAAGCTCGAACACATGAAGTTTGAAAATAGTTCAAACTAGATTGAGCGAAGCTCACAAATTTTTACATCCTGAACGAAGCGAAGCGAGTGAAGGTGTGAAAATTTTCCCAATATGTCCTCAGACTTTGAATTCATAAGGTAAAATGTAAAAGTGTTCGAGCGAAGCTCGAACATAGTTCAAACTAGATTGAGCGAAGCTCACAAATTTTTACATCCTGAACGAAGTGAAGCGAGCGAAGGTGTGAAAATTTTCCCAATATGTCCTCAGACTTTGGATTCATAAGGTAAAATGTAAAAGTGTTCGAGCGAAACTCGAACACATGAAGTTTGAACGTAGTTCAAACTAGGTTGAGCGAAGCTCACAAATTTTTACATCCTGAACGAAGCGAAGCGAGTGAATTTGTTTTATTCATTTTCAAAAAGCGTGTTTTTTAAAAAGTTTTTTTTATACATTTTTTATCTATCAAAGATAATCAAACATGAAAGTCTGATCTACAGAATAGACTGACCGCGGAGCAGCAACTGGAGCGAAGCGGAAGTAAAAAATAGCAGATATTATTTTATCTCAAGTGTTAATCTGTACTCTGCATTCTGAAACTTTTGCTCTAATCTTCTGTTTTTATCAGTTTTATAACACAGAAAAGATGTTTTCAAATTAATCAGCGTTATTTGGAAACGGTGTGAATATCTCCATGAAGCGTGATCCGCTTCATAACTAGTCATTATTATAATTTTAAATCTCGTTTAATTTACAAAAATATATTATATTGTATGCAATAGTTTCTTGAAATTCTCTTCTAAGAAAAAAGCGTTACCGTTTATGGTCACAAATTTGTAATTTTTAAAAAAACTTGTAGTAAATAATGCTTGACTAATACAGTGTGAGAATTGTATTTCAATTTTATTTTCTAATTTTTGGAACTTTTCGTTTAATTTGTATTGAAAACGATATCAAACAAGAAAATGTTGCTTTAACCAGCACAAATTTGAGATTCAGTTAGCAAATTTGAGTTCAAACTTGAAATTTAATTTAGATAATGCAACCTACAATACTTTAATTTTAAAAATTCTCGTTCAAGACATTTTTTACAGTACTCTTATGATCATTGATTAGATTTAATTTATTTATTAATGTTTATCGATCATTAAATCAATTTTTCGATCATTTATCTGAAATTTGATCGAAAATCGATCAAATGATCGATGATCGACCGATCAATGATCGATCGATCAATTGATCGCCTCGATCAAAGTAAAAGTTTTGATCGTTCGATCAATTGATCGTCTCGATCAAAATCATGTTTTGATCGAATCGATCACTGATCGAGCGATCAAGGATCGAAATTGATCGTACGATCACGATCTTTTTTTGATTTTTTGATCGAATGATCGATAAAAAATTCGATCAAAATCGATCAACTGATCGACGATCGTTTGATCGTCTCGATCAGAAATGATTTTGATCGAGGCGATCAATTGATCGATCGATCACTGATCGATTTTTGATCGTATTTTGCGATCACGATCATGTCGATCACGATCATTGATCGTTGACTGTCACTGGTAAAAAATTATAATTTTTTTGTTATGAATTTTACAAGTATGATTTTTTTTGTTCAGAAAATTGATATACTTTCTTTTCGTTGCTCGGTTACTAATCGCTGCGTCAAAAATGCGCTGAAGTCCCTCGATATAAAACACGAGGACTTTTGTAATTTTTTAAAAAATGCAAGACAATTTGATCAAAATACAATAAAAAAGTTTGGGTTTTATTTGGAAGGGTCTGGACATCAGAAAACTTTACTGAAAAATAATTTTTCTTTGAGCTCAAAAGTTTAGAAAATGCAGGGCTAGTATAGAGTATGATGTGTTCAATTAAAAATTTTATATTTTCGAAATCTGTTGAATGCGTTTGCCTTTGAAAAAAATTCTGATTATTTGTTTGTTTGCTCTTGAACAGTGTCGCATTTAGGGCGATGAATGAATAAAAATTTACTTCAAATAAAAATTTATTAAAAATTACGTTTCTTAAGTTTTAACTTTTTTATTTTAAATTTGCAAATCACAATTTCAATGTAAATCACACCTTTGTCTAATGTTTTGGTTATGGATAATATAGGAGAATATCAATTGGCATAGATAATAAATATCGTCACCAATTTGCACATCTGCCTACGCACGGTAAATATTAGCATACACATCTCCATCAATGACGTAGAAGAAAAGCACGACGAATATTAAAAGAAATAAAAGATCCAAAAAAAACTTCTTTCAGCATTTAATTTTCAAGTTTTTCGACTGATTTTATTGCGTCAGTAAATTATTTCATTTTTTGCTAATCTTTTGGTTGGTTTTTTTATTTTTTCATTTCTTACTCTACTGCGAAGAAGTAAGGTTGGAAAAAAAGCAGGCAGTATTTTTTGGAAATAAAATTAATATTACATTCAAAATAAGGATTTAAAATAAAAAAAGGTGGGCAAAAATGGGAGATTTAGAAAAATTTTAGACAATTCGTTAACTTTTTTTTTAAAAAAAAAAAATCTATAAAATAAAATTAAACTTAATTTTCATCACTAACTTTTAAAAAAATAATAATTAAATTTTTTTAAATTAAATTTTTTTAAAAAAAATTTCTTCTTCAACTTGTATTTACCTTAATATTCTTTAAAATAATATGTAGAATTTTTTATTCTTCATGCTATGGCATTGGCGGCAAATGTCAAAATTTTCATAAATATTAATGAGAAAATATTATTATGTATTCCACAAACAGAACTTACTATTCAAATGTTTAGACACAGTGAAGAGCGCACAAATATTAAATCATTTGGAGCAATGAAATCGGCGTCTGTTCAACCACAAAAAGAGCAATTGCTTCTAAATCATATCAGCATCAGATCAAAACGACTGCCACAGATAGAAATATTTGAAACAAATAAAAACATAATTTGTTATAAAAATCCAGTTATGTCTAAAAACATCATGAATGTAAGTTTGAATAACTTTTAATGATCAAATACTTTATTGATGAAAAAATTCTGTCTAGGTGAATGAATCGTATGAAGACATCTTGAAACTTTTAATAGATACTGATTGTAACTTCAACAATATTGTAAACAACAATGAAATCAATGAAATGGACTTGAATTATTTAAGAAAAGCATTTGAAGTGGGCGAATATAGTCATAAGAAAATTATTGATAAAATTAACAAGAAATCATCATCACTGACAAAATGTGAAGAAAACGATTCTGAACATTTAAAAACTACACAATGGTTTGCGACTATAAATATTGAAGCGCTGGATGCATTTAAAGTTCATGTTGATTTACTTAAAGCATTTTTAAAATATGAAATTTCAACTATACAAGTGCCAACCTACAAATGGATTGAAAATTTTAATCCATCAGCATTAAAAATTTTAGAATGTCATGCGAATAGAAGCCAGCTTGAAGAACCATATATGGCACTTGCAAAATGGATAGCATATATTAAAGTCCACCAAAATCATCCAATAAACATCGATAACTTTCTTATCTTACTTGAAAAAGTCATTGATACTCAACAATTTGCAAGACAATCTTCATTAAAAAATTGCCAAAAATCTTCATTTTCAAAAATATTCAAAATCTTCGATAACAATAAAAATGGAATGCAAGAATCAGCAATAAAAAAAGAAGGTCAACAAGAATTTCATTTAAAAGTTAACGATGAAGAAATTACCAAACTTTTTTGGAGCTCAACAAAGAAATTAAAAGATTCTTTTCTAAACTTCATCTTCGATCTTCACATGAATCAGTCTGATAAGGAAGATATTAAAAATATTTTAGAAAACATTTTCAAACTTGTCGAAAAAGTCAATAAAGTCAGCACTCCTGTAGACGAAGAAGAAATCAATTTTTTAGAACTTGCAAAAAAGTCACTTACGAATGGAACTATTGAACATTTTATGAAAAATGTCAACCAGAAATTGTTAAAACAAGCAAAGCACAATGAACAGAAATTAAATCAATTGATAAAATTGATTCAATTTGTACAAAAGAAATTCAAACAGTTTGTCGAAGATTTTGGTCAAATATTTGCGTCGTAAGTTGACACAAAAAGACATAAAATTTCAATTTGTTCATTTTTTATCTTTTCAGTTATTTCAATACTTCTCTATCGGAATTACTTTACAATACTTATGATTCACAACTTGCAAATGTCATCAAGCCAATCGTGGTAGAAATAAATAAGACTAGAGATGGAAATATTGAATATTTTTATAAAAATACGGAAGCAGTTTCCACAAAACTTTTTCAACTTTACTGTGAACTAAAAAGTTTTTCCGATTATGGCATGGAAATTTGTGGAAACGGTGATTTTAAAACCAAAGAATATTTTTCATGGTTTTCGCACGGAGTTGAAATAAGAAATAATTCATTTACTGTGTTTGGTGCAAAGACTAGGTGGGTGTGAAGAACTTGAATTTCTGTTTTGTTTCCATTTCTTTATTTTTTGATTTTTTTCTTCTCAGAATTGAAAAGTCAATAAATACTGACAACTTAATGTCATCAACAGAGAATGTAAAATACTCAAAATCAGCTATGGAAGTTGCAAAAATTCTTAATTCAGTTAATGATTTTTGGGAAAATCTTGATGAGAAGTTTTATGAAAATAAAGACGAAGAACTAGCCAAACTTGTCACTGGAGATGTTTGTCGATATTCCATTATTTATTTTGAAAAAATGATCAAAAAGATGCAATCTTCAAGGTTTCAGCTTGTTTATGTTAATTCCTTCAAAATACCATCGGAACTGTCAACAGCCATAGCCAACATCAGTTACGTATGGGATGAGGTACAAATTCTCGTCGGTGAATTTATAAAACAAAGTGGACTAAATTCCTACAGCATTAAAAAAATTCTACAAAATACATTAAAATGTGTGAAAGAAATGACTCAAACTTTATTAAGTTCGACATTAGAAAAATGTGTTCCATCGATTAAAAAATTAATGATTGAAAGTGCTGAAGATTATGAGGATTGTGATAGTGAGTGTGATAAATTAATTCTTTATATGGAAAGTACAATTACGTCCTTACAAAATTTCCTGCCAAATCGTGAATATGAATTAGCTATAAATATACTATGGGAAAATATTTTAGAAATATTAATGGAAGTGATTGAAAAACTTAGTCACAGTATGTCACCAAAATTCTTTACAAATCTCATTAAACTTTTTGATATGCTTAAGAAAATATTTAAATATTCAAAAGACCTTGGTGACACTAAAATGAAAGTCGAGTCAATTGATAATCTTTTAGAATATCATGGACTTAATACATCTCGATTAATCCATGAATACTACAAAACACGTTATGAGATGCAAAAACAAATTGAAAGTCCTTACATACATCTTTATGGAACTTTATCAATAAACTGTTATTTTTCTGATAATTCATTATTCTTAGAAATACTTAATACTAAAGACATTTTAACTAATAAGAAGCATGACTTAATAACATCTGTAAGCATTATTCCTGAAAAAAGTTTTCAAATCCATCAACATACAAAAATAAAACTTCACGAAAAACTTGAATTTAAAATGACACATGAACAGAAAAATATTAAGGATGCAATTATTTTCTTCCATGTGGAAGAGAAAGTGATTTTTGGAAATAAAGAGTGCCTCGGTGAAGCATTTTTAGCTTTTAAAGATATTCCAGAATACGGAAGAGATTCTGAAAGTCATAAAATCAACTTAACTTTTACAAGGATACATGGTGAAGGTAAGTTCAACTATTGATTGGAACATATTGACGTTCAATACCTAATTTAAAATCAGAGTTGCAAACAGATATCTGTGCACAGATGAAAACCGTACAATTCCTTAATAATTTGTAAGGTTTTGTCAGAGTTTGTAAGGTTTTATTTGAAAAACCTTACAAATTATCAAGGAATTTTACAACTCTGTTAAAAATATTGCAAATAAAATAATTATAAACTCTTAGTAACTAAAGTCATTATTTATTTAATAGAAATCGAATCTCTTTTGGAAATACAACAACGAAGTCAGAATGGTGATAAGGAAGCAAAAGATTTTCTAACTAAACTGAAGCCAAAAATGCTGACATTATCTAGAAAATCAAAAAATCTTGTAACTGAATTATAATTTAAAGTTTTCAATAAAATTACGTTAACTTTTGAATAAACATCATTTATTTAACATTTTCTGTCTTACTTGGTACCAGTTTAGATTTGATCATAGTGAACTTTTTCATATGAATGATAGAAATTTGAATTTTTATTAAATATAAATACCTATTTTATTTTTTGAACATATAAATTGAATGTGTAAATAAAATTTGGAATTATTTATTATATTTACAGTGAATTTAAAGGAATTTCCGGTTCTCAGACATTTATCAAAATTTTATCAAATTGGCAATTGACATTTGCTTTAGATAAGAATAAAGGTAACGTTTTGATTTTTGCTCAATTCATATTAAATTCAGAATTTTATTGCACTTCATATGTTTTTTGATAACACAGTATATTGACAGACCTTGTGACAGACTAAATAAGCAATGAATCATTGATTATTCAACAATTTATTAGATTCTTACCATATGAGAATGCATTTATTAAGCTTCTATTAGTAAACACAAAACTATTTAGAGATTTAATTACATCAAATTTGTAATTTAATTAAAGATCCCTTTACTTATTACACAACCTAATTAGAATCAAGTTGAGTCATTTTTGAAGCAAATACTCACAAATTTACGATTTCTTGTACTCAACGCATGACAGTCATGGGTGACATGTTTAGAATAAATTAAATAACGGCCTCGCCGAAAAATTGAGGAATTCAGTGTAACGGTTTTTTGAAATTCAAATTTTACTAAAATTTTCGTTTAATGAAATACGCCTTAAATCAACATGATATTGATGATCTTCGTAATAAACCTTAAAGAATTAAGATTGAATTTTAATTTCATGTATTTATATACATGAATTATTGCTTAAATCAAGAGTATTTCCAATTTTTCCAAATTTTTGTCAAAGGAAAAATTCAAATTTATGGCGACCGTTACAGATTTTCGAACATAAATTTGCAATTTTGCATGCTTTAACAGTTTCATATAGTATGTTTAATATTAGGATTTGTTAAGCAGGTGCTAACACACATTTTGACATGAAAACTTTAAATATTACTGCAACAAGAGCCGAGATATTGACAGTTTTGAAACTAAAAATTAATTTTTCCTCAAAATTCTTCGTCAGGAACGCTCATTAAAATTGATTTTTCAACGAAATTAAGCATCGTATTTACATAAATTAGGTATCAAAATGTTCGCATCAAAAAAATACACAAGATAAAATAATGAAACAATATGTTTTCTAATAAAAAATTAGAGTAAATTGATAAAAACAGAGCGTTCCTGACGAAGAATTTTTTTTCGGCGAGGCCGATAATCATTCACTCGATTACTAGAGTAACGATTTTCCGCAACAAAGGCATACATACATCTTATATTTAAAAAATAATAATTCTTTGACTTGAAAAATTCCCCGAATACTCTCAATTTATGAATTGTATAATCATAAAAATTGAATAACAAATATGAAGATCACAAGTTCAATTTTAAAGTAAAGCAATGTAAAAATTTAAGTCATGTATAAACATTTTTGGTGTTTCCCCAATTAAGAACGAAGCAAAAGAGAATAACAAAAACAACAAAAAGAGAGATCTACAAGTGGTTGGACGTAGGTGTGAGTGTTATGCATGCTCACCGTTCTGAAAATATTCTCTTCTCCATGATCGTTTGTTTATTTTTGTTGTGGATTCTCAATGAGAGAGTTCAACTCATTTTTTTTATTCAGTTTATGATCGAATCTGCCTCTTCAGTTCATATTCTCATACGATCGTGTTTAGTCATATTTGTGTAAGTTGAACCAACCCAAAAAACGCGTTTAGATAAAAATTTTGACATATTTTTTGTTATTTTGTGCAATTTATATTATGTAAGAAAATGAATACGTTAAAAGGAAGTTGTGAGACATTATCAGACTTTCGAAAAAGAGGATTATCACCAATTTTTTCATCTTTACGACCTAAAAAAGAGAAAAAGAAAGAGCCAAAAAAGAAGTAAGTATTTGTGATAGGCACAAGAATAGAACAAATATTTCAAATGAATACTCAAGGTCATGTACGCATAGTCATGACTATTGACTTTACAGTTTAAGAATTAAAATAAGAAAAAAAAAATGTTGGTACACATTTTTATATAATATTCATCTATTGTGCTTTATAAATTTGGATAACAATTCATACGCAAGTGCTAATATATGAATTTATAATTCAATTCATCCTTCAGACCATCCAGTTCAAAATCAATTTTTTCAACTCTAATGCTCGCAAATATTGAAGATCGAATGTATTTTGATCCAAGTGGATCAATTGACTCGTTATCATTTGAGGAACAGAAAAAGAAAATAAGAGCAAAGTTGGAGCGAAAGAAACTTGAGAAGCCAAAAATCATACCAGATGTAGTAATTTCTAGTCCAGACGATATCCAGAATGAAGAGATTGATGACGAAGATGAAAAAGTTGATGCTCCAAAACCAGTTTCTACGATTGTGCTTAATGTAGATCCATTTGTGAGTCTTTAAATATTTTCTGCATACTTTCATAGTAATTTGAGTTTTTAATTCTAGATTTATGATGTCTATGAAGATGTTCTTTATAATATTTTGCATCAATTAAATAGTGACTCCAGTACTAATAAACTTGGCGATGATGAAGACGACGAAAATGATCAACCGCCGATTGAAAGTGATTCAGCATTCTCATATGTAAGAGATGCATTCGGAATTAGTATATCAAAGCATGATGAGTCACTGGACAGAGTTAAAGCAAAGCCAGCACCAGAGACAATCGTAAATCACGATGAATCTAAAACAAATAAGCAAAGCTTTTGTTTACTCTCGCCTAAAGTAAAGAACTTTGAATATATTGAGGCGCATTGTGCATTATTGCAAATTTTATTAAAACATGAGCTTGAAACTTCAAACATCCCGCCTTTTTTCTGGTCTGGAAAAATTAACTTTTTGGCAACGAAAATATTATCATTACATGCTGAATTCCGATATATTGATGAGCCGTACACTTCATTTGCAAGATGGGCAGCGTATTCAGAAATCCATCGACATCATCCACTGAGTTTGCAAATATTTCATAAATTACTTGACAACATTGTGGATAAATATAAAGATGAATATGAATCTGCAGCCTTAGCAGTTCCTAAAATTCCATTTATCCCAGCATGCTTTGGATTTATTGGAAGCATCACAAATGGTGTTCCTGAAATTGACACAAAAAATCGCTGTAGTGATCAACTGAAAACAAAAGACGATGAAGTTGTCAAACTTTTTTGGAATTCCGCTTATAAGCTGCAAGATGCTTTCCTTGATTTCATCCATAATCTACATTATAAAACAGACGACGAAGAAAGTTTTATAAAAATTGTCGTTTTAAGGAACATCTTTGAGATTGTCAAAAGAATCGATAAAGTTTTTCTACCGAGAGACGTGGATGAACGAAGATTCGTGGATTTAATGAAAAAATCATTAACTGACGGAACTATTGAACATTTTATGAGAAATGTCAACCAAAAAATTCTTAAGCAAACCAAAAATAATGACAAAAGATTAGAGGAGCTCATTCGAGTGATTAAATTTGTACAAGAACACTTTAAACAATTTATTGAAGAATTTGGTCACGTCTTTCTATCGTAAGTAGCTTAAATTGTCCTCAAACTATAATATCTAACGATGTTCTTTCCTCTTTTTTCTTCTTTTCAAGTTTTTACGATATAAAATTCGCAGAACTTCTATACAAAGTTTACGACTCACAACTTGCATTTATAATCAAACCAATTGTTCTCGAAATCAGCAAGACGAAGGAAGGAAATATTGACAATTTCGCAAATGAAGAAGAAGAGGCTGTTGCTGTTAAACTTTTTAAACTTTATCGTGAATTAAAGAAATTTTCCGATTATGGAATGGAAGCTTATGGCAATTATGAGTTTGAAACTAAGGATTACTCTAATTGGTTTTCAGCTGGAATTGATAAATGGTGTAAAGTTTCCGTATTTAGTGCCATGTCGAGGTAAAATATTGCTTAAAGTTATAAATTCAAATTATGTGACTGGAATTACTTGCTTTATGTGGAGACTCTTTGAAAAATTGCACGTTCGATACAAATTCCAATTTGATTAATTTCTTAATTAAAACTTTTTGGTTCAGTTTCATTTGTGAATTGTTTTGAAATTTACTGCCAAATATTTTGCGAGATTTTTTTATTTCTTTTGATGATGTAATCGCACTTTAAAAAATTATTATTTATGCTCCACAAAAATCTCAAATAATGCTCGTAAAAATATTAAAAACCTATAAATATAATCGTAGATGTTTTCTTTGCATTTATTAGTATTCATAACGTAATTCCTCTTTTATTTCGAACAGAATCGAAAAATCAATTGAAGTAGATAATTTGAAACCGGAATTAAAAGATGCAAAATATTCATCGTCAGCTATCGATACGATACAAATTTTGTATTCAGTAAAAGGATTTTGGGAGAAATTGCAATGGCCTGATTCGGTGAAGGAAGCAGAAATTGCAAAGCATATCGCAGGAGATTTGTGTAGATTCGCAACAATGTATTTCGATAAATTTGGTGCTAAAGTTTTAAACACAGAGGCAATGAATAACACGGGTATATTCAAAGTACCATTGGAATTGGCGGTAGCTATAGCAAATTTCAATTACATAGCAGATAAAATGCAAATTCTCATAGAAGAATTAACGAAAGACAAGGCAATTGATATGAGCAGCATACAAAAATTTGTAGCAAACGCTTTAAAGTACTTGACGGACACAACCTACCAATTGTTAAATAATACGCTTAAAAAATGTGTTCCAACAGTTAAAAAATTAATGCTTGAAGGTGCTGAGGAATCTAGTGCTATGGATGATGATATTGCAGACAGATTAATGACATACATTGAAGACATGCTATCGACTCTCAATGATGACTTACCAAATCGAGAATTTGAGGTGGCAAAGTCAATTTTATGGCAGGATGTGCTCGCAATTCTATCAGAATTAATTCAAAGTTCAATTAGTGAGAGAATGTCACCAGAATTTTTCACAAATTTACGAAGAATATTTACCATTTTAAAGAAAATATTTAAATCCTCAGAGGAAGTGTCAAACGATGCCATCCTGAACAAAAGGTTAGAACGCATTGATTATTTGCTAGAGTGCTATGGACTTAACACATCTCGACTTATTCATCAATATTATAAAGATCGTTATGACATGCAGCAACAAATCAACAAAACTCCATTCAATCCTTACGGGATTCTGACAGTTTTCTGTCATTTCAATGACAATATACTTCGCATCGAAATTCTGAATGCGAGAAATCTCATTCCAATTGGACCGAATAGAAAATGTGATTCATTTGTTAAAGTTCACATCATTCCCGATAAATATTTTCCGACTTGTCAAAACTTTAAGACAAAAGTTCAACAAAACACTCATTTTCCATTATATGATGAAGTTTTTGAGTTTACATTGACAAGGGAACAACGAATTATGAAGGATGCAATCATATACTTTAATATTAAGGATAAATATTTGATTGGAAGCAATGAATGTCTTGCTGAAGCATTTTTATCATTCTCTGATGTTCCAGAGTTTATTCATAAGGATAAAATGAAACAAATACACTTGACACTGACAAGATTACAGAGTGATGGTAAGCATACATCATACTAATGTCTAAGTCTATAGATTTAATTTTATTTACATACATTTACAGAGCTTGAGTCATTGAAAGCAATTCAACATAGAAGTCAGTTGGGAGATAAGGATGCAAGAGATTTTCTTTCAAAACTTAGATCTAGGACTTTATTATCACCAAAGAAGATGAAAATTCCAGTAACGCAGCTATAAGCTTGAGAAACATTAACTTCCTTAAAACCGTACAGATCTGAAAAAAAAAAAAATTTTTGGGCAGCTTCATATTCATAAAATAACAAGTAATAAAGCACATGATCAAGAACCGGAAATTACTTTACGTATTTAATTCTGAATCTTAATGAAAATAAGTCTGGATTGAAAAAATCATAAAGTCTCACTTAAAAGGCTAATTTTCACTGCTTCAATGAGAAGCTTGTAAAATGACGACTTAAATCACTACTTTTGTATAAATATTTATATAAATTTTATAGCAGATTTTTGATGCAGTTTAACATTGAATTGCGGTTACCGAATAAAATTTTCATTCACGAGAATCAAATATTTTTGATGTGTAAATTGTAATTAAAGCTTTTGTTCTGCTGCTTATAAATCAATAAAAGCTAATAAAAATATGCTGTGTTGTATTTATTAATTTTTTGACGCGTTAAAAAAAATTATTTTAAAACTTTTAAGCAAAATTTCATAAGGAACTGTTCACTTATGACGTCCATCAAAAACATGAACTTTTAGACCCCCTTCTCCCACTCTGTCACAAAATCTTTATACAAACAAATTCAATTGTTTAAAACTGTCATACAGCCTCAGACTCCCTCCCCCCTAAAAATTGGATCCTGTGAATGGCCACTTATGTAATCCAAAAATTGTTAATAATTCAGCACCCTTTAAATACGAGCACTAACCTTTTTTTGGAAGTTTTTAAAAAACTTCTAATCGCACAATAATTGCATGATGAAATCACCTGAATCATTATTGAATAAATCTTGTCATATAATTTCTCACGATGTGAGCATGTTAACATATTCAATTAAAGTTGACTCACCCTAACAAACAAAGAGTATGCTCTGAGTATATATTTTTTTGAGCTAGTGTTATATGCTCATTTCCATACAAAAAAAACATAACGCCACGGTACCTTTTTAAGCACGCTCAATGAGCATGCTCACATGAGCATACTCATGAGCATACTCTCATGAGAACACTACATGTCACGCAACACATTTTTTGTCGCGTGTGACATTTTTTTAATGAGCATACTCGTGAGCATATTCATTGAGAATATGCTCTCGAGCATGCTACTTGAGTACACTCATAAGTATATTTAATAAGCATACTCATGAGAATATAAAATGAGCATACTCAGGCAGTATGCTCGAGAGCATATTCTCAATGAATATGCTTATAAGCATACTACTTGAGTATGCTCATGAGAATATAAAATGATCATATTCATTGAGAATATGCTCACGAGCATACTGCTTGAGTATGCTCATGAGAATATAAAATGAGCATACTCAGGTAGTATACTTAAAAAAGGATTTAAAAAAAAATATTTTTTAAAGTTAAGATATTGATTAATTATTGTATTATAATTGAATTACATATTATTTTGTAAGTTATAAAGTGATCAGCTGTATTCTCTGTGAATAGTTAAGAAATTTCTGATTAGAAAGTTAGTTATGAAATTTGTTTTATACTTAGAAGGAAGCTGGTAAATTCGGTCACCCATCTTTGTTGAAATCTATCTTAGCGTTGCTTAACTTTTGTCACCCTAGACTTTTCCTCGGAGCTATTATCTGTAAATATATAATAATTTCAGTATGACAAAAGACATACTTAAATTATTATATGTTTAACAATGATAAAAGTTCCTGAACGTTTAATATTTTTTTCACTACTAGAACATTTGAAAATGTCGGCTATTCTTTTAAAGCCAAACTTTAAAAATTTCTTAATGAAAATTAGCATTTTTCTAAGTTAGCCGACGTTTTTGAAAAATATCGGCTTCCTTAAAAATGTGTTTTAAATGCAATTCTAAATTAGCCGACGTTTTTGAAAAATGTCGGCTTCCTTAAAAATGTGTTTTAAATGCAATTCTAAGTTAGCCGACGTTTTTGAAAAATGTCGGCTTCCTTAAAAATGTGTTTTAAATGCAATTCTAAGTTAGCCGACGTTTTTAAAAAATGTCGGCTTCCTTAAAAATGTGTTTTAAATGCAATTCTAAGTTAGCCGACGTTTTTGAAAAATGTCGGCTTCCTTAAAAATGTGTTTTAAATGCAATTCTAAGTTAGCCGACGTTTTTAAAAAATGTCGGCTTCCTTAAAAATGCGTTTTAAATGGAATTCTAAGTTAGCCGACGTTTTTAAAAAATGTCGGCTTCCTTAAAAATGTATTTTAAATGATATTTTAAGCTAGCCGACGTTTTTAAAAAATGTCGGCTTCCTTAAAATTGTGTTTTAAATGCATTTCTAAGTTAGCAGACGTTTTTAAAAAATGTCGGCTTCCTTAAAAATGTATTTTAAATGATATTTTAAGCTTGCCGACGTTTTTAAAAAATGTTGGCTTACTAAAAAACAAAGGGGTCGCAATGTTAAAAATTCGCCAACTTGGATTAAAATTTGACTGGCAACAAAAATTTTTGATTTCAAAAAAATTTTGTATTGAAAGTGAGAAAGTGTGCCGTGATGAGAGAAAAATCAAAAAATGTGTAATGATTTTTTGTTCCTTTTATCTGCAATATTAAGCTTTTAAACGACAATTAGAATAAGCCTGACCACAGAAATGGCTTTATTTCCAAAAAATATTGTTTAAACCTTTGAAAAATCAAATTTAATTTTGACTCATGACATACTTTCTAACTTTCCATACAAAATTTTTTTAAAATCAAAAATTTTTGTTGCCAGTCAAATTTTAATCCAAGTTGGCGAATTTTTAACATTGCGACCCCTTTGTAAAAAACGTTTTTTAAGTGCAATTTTAAAGAAAACGATTTTTTTTTTTAAAAAAAACGTCATCTAATTCAAAATTGCATTTTTTATAAAACCAAGGAAGTTTGATTTATCCTTTGATATTTTTTTGAATTTTTTATCTAAAAATTTATGTTTACGAATAATATGTATTGAAAAATTTGAAAAAAAATAAACAAAAGTAAATTCCAATAAAACTAAAAATTGGCTTATATTAGCGCTACCGCGGAGATGAAAGAAGGTAAAACAAAGCTAAATATTTTGATTTATGTGAATTTTAGAGATAGAAAGATCCGGAAACAACAGTTAAACCGCTTAAAGTATTTTGACCAAATTTTTAAAGATGCTGACATTTTTTAAAAACGTCTGCTAACTTAGAAATGCATTTAACATTTTTAAGGAAGTCGAAATTTTTCAAAAATGTCGGCTAGCTTAAAATTGCATTTAAAACACATTTTTAAGCAAGCCGACATTTTTTAAAAACGTCGGCTAACTTAGAATTCCATTTAAAACGCATTTTTAAGGAAGCCGACATTTTTTAAAAACGTCGGCTAACTTAGAATTGCATTTAAAACACATTTTTAAGGAAGCCGACATTTTTTAAAAACGTCGGCAAGCTTAAAATATCATTTAAAATACATTTTTAAGGAAGCCGACATTTTTTAAAAACGTCGACTAACTTAGAATTCCATTTAAAACGCATTTTTAAGGAAGCCGACATTTTTTAAAAACGTCGGCTAACTTAGAATTGCATTTAAAACACATTTTTAAGGAAGCCGACATTTTTCAAAAACGTCGGCTAACTTAGAATTGCATTTAAAACACATTTTTAAGGAAGCCGACATTTTTCAAAAACGTCGGCTAATTTAGAATTGCATTTAAAACACATTTTTAAGGAAGCCGACATTTTCCAAAAACGTCGGCTAGTTTAAAATTGCATTATTTTCTCCTCAAAATCTTAGTTCAGACATCTTTGTAAATTATATAACAATTTGTAAAACAATAGATTCACTCTGATATTTATAGAGATACAAGTTCAAATCTTGAAAAATACTTTCATTGAAAAAGTTAGGAAAAGTTAGATTTATCCAAGTGGGTTGCATCATTATAAAATGGCCAGCTTCGATGAAAATTCGATAGGATCCAAAAAATTTTTTATGAAAAATTAGAAAAACTGCCAATACGTGAGAAAATTTAAAATGAAAAATTTTTGACTTCGGACAGTTGTAACAAGCCAGACTACAGAAATGGTTAGCTATGACTTATGGCATACTTTCTAATTTTCTATTTAAAAAGAGTTAGGTAAATTTTCATTGACAACTACTGCTTTTAAAGTTTTTTAAATATGTAAAGTTTCAATTTTTACTTCTTACAAAAAATGACTTAAAAAATAATTTTGCCAACAGCGAGATTTGAACTCGGGCAGGCAGAGCATTTGAGTATGCTTGGAGTATACTCAAAAGCATGCTCATGAAGTACACTCAGTTGAGAACATAAAGGAAAATTTGTCACGTGACATTGAGTATGCTTTTAGTATACTCAAGAGCATGCTCATAAAGTACACTCAGTTGAGAACATGAAGAAAAAATTGTCACGCGACATTGAGTATGCTTAGAGTATACTCAAGAGCATGCTCATAAATTATACTCAGTTAAGAACATGACCAAAAATTTTGTCACGCGTCATTGAGTATGCTTGGAGTATACTCAAGAGCATGCTCATAAATTATACTCAGTTGAGAACATGACCAAAAATTTTGTCACACGACATTGAGTATGCTTTTAGTATACTCAAGAGCATGCTCATAAAGTACACTCAGTTGAGAACATAAAGGAAAATTTATCACGTGACATTGAGTATGCTTAGAGTATACTCAAGAGCATGCTCATAAATTATACTCAGTTGAGAACATGACCAAAAATTTTGTCACACGACATTGAGTATGCTTGGAGTATACTCAAGAGCATGCTCATAAATTATACTCAGTTGAGAACATGACCAAAAATTTTGTCACACGACATTGAGTATGCTTGGACTATACTCAAGAGCATGCTCATGAAGTACACTCAGTTGAGAACATAAAGGAAAATTTGTCACGCGACATTGAGTATGCTTGGAGTATACTCAAGAGCATGCTCATGAAGTATACTCAGTTGAGAACATGAATAAAAAATTGTCACGCGACATTGAGTATGCTTGGAGTATACTCAAGAGCATGCTCATAAAGTACATTCAGTTGAGAACATGAAGAAAAAATTGTCACGCGACATTGAGTATGCTTAGAGTATACTCAAGAGCATGCTCATAAATTATACTCAGTTGAGAACATGACCAAAAATTTTGTCACACGACATTGAGTATGCTTGGAGTATACTCAAGAGCATGCTCATGAAGTACACTCAGTTGAGAACATAAAGGAAAATTTGTCACGCGACATTGAGTATGCTTGGATTATACTTAAGAGCATGCTCATAAAGTACACTCAGTTGAGAACATGAAGAAAAACTTGTCGCGCGACATTGAGTATGCTTGGAGTATACTCAAGAGCATGCTCATCAAGTATACTCAGTTGAGAACATGAATAAAAAATTGTCCAAAGACATTGAGCATGCTTGGAGTATACTCAAGAGCATGCTCATAGAGTATATAAATTGAGAATACGTATATGAGTATGCTTTTAGTGTTCTCATGAGTATGCTTAGAGAGTACATCCACGTAAGCACATAGTTTTTTCAAAAAAAAATATATTTGAGAACATTAATAATGCACTCGTGAGCATGCTCATATGAGTATGCTCAAGTGAGAACATTTTGAGAATATACTCATTAGTATTCTCATTTTTATGAGAACACTCTTTGTATGTTAGGGTCATCTGATGAAATTATTTCCTATGTAATTGAGACTTGAAAAACAAAAAGGTGTAATAATACAGCATGGGAAATTTTGAGAGAACAAAATAAAACTTTAAAAATTATAAAAAATACTTTTTGATCTGAAATTGTGCTTGCTAAATGGAGATTCCAATACATCATCTATTAAAAGTGTGGAAATATGCAAAAATTAAGTAATTTAGATGCTATCGCCATTTTTCAGGCTAATAGAAATGAAATCGAAAATTTCTTTGATAACTGAAAGCATTAATTGAAATTTCCGTCTGAAAGGTATTCACTGGAAAAAAATAGAGTAGTTATTCCCAATTAGAAAAGAAAATATCTCTAAGCCTATGAGCAAACACATGACTTTGTCTAAATAATAAAAAAGATTCAGCCCTTCGTAAATAATTATGGTTAAGGTCACTGGCACATGTTGAAGACTCAAAATTATAAAGATTTACAAAAAAAAAAAATTAATGCAATAAAAAAACGGTAAAAAATCAACACAATATATATGTTTATCATTTCACGCTCCTAGTGAAACAATAGTCTCGAGCTGTCACGGTTCCGCTCAATTTAAAATGAAGAAAATTTTCTTTCTCTTATTTTTAGAATAAATTAACATGTCGTAAGAACAAAAAGATGTGAAAGTAAAGCGAAAACTAATCATAACAATTTATAGGTCATTTACCTGCTATGAATTTCTAATTTGATTTTCATTGATTTTTGTCTTCAATTTCATCTGCATCGACGACCGACTGAGTGTACACATAATTAAATTCATATGTGCATTTCCTAATGAAACAATAAAGTTTAATTCCCCTACACAACTATAATGTTAGGTCTATTTTTTTCTATTCAACTCTTATGCATGTGCTTTGAACCTTTTGAATCATCGAAGCATGTCCATCTATACAATAACCACGTTGCTCACTATCCACTATAGAATAGATTTGTATGTGTGCGAATAATAATATAAAAAGTTTATTTTGTAAAGAAAATTATTTATTCAACGTAATTAAAACAACAAGTGTATATTTAAAAATGATGTGAACTTGATATGAACCGCTAGCTTTTAAGAGAGAGGTCAAAAATTTTGTATGTACCTAGTTTTCCACCCAAACATGTGAACAAACTATCCATCACATCATAAACAAAAATATCGCGCTCATGTTTTTCATGATTTTCCCTTTTTGTGTATAAATACACAGAACTTTTCAATACATCAAGAGCGGCATCAAGTGGCAGTGAATGTATTATGCTTCAAATTCAACTCAGTTGTATGTTTCGCTGCCACGGGAGACGGTCGAAAAAATATAACAGAAAGAAAGGAAAAAAATAAACTTAAACTTTTATTTATTGACTGAATACAGAAGCATTACGCGGTCGTTAGTTCTCGCGAAAGGGTCACAGGCGAAATTTATTAAACAATCATTTTCTTGGAGATAATAAGTCGTCGAGACGCGATTAATATATCTTACACTTCGTAATTTAAATCAATTGAGTATTCTTAGACATTAAGCATTAAATCATGAGTGAAGTTTTCGCGGAAATTCAATCTATTAATTTATGTTGAATTTAAATGAGAAAATCATCTGTTCTACATGCTTGATATAGTTTAAACTTGTCTCAATGTTAAAAAAATTTGGATCAGTTTTAATTTTTTGGATACATTGAGTGGAAGATAATCAAAGTTTACTAAAGTTAAAGCAGTGATGAATTTTACAATTTACTAAGCATAAAAAATTAAATTAAAATCAGAAGTGCAATTTCATAATAATTGCATTAATATTTTGTACACAAACAATACATAGTGCATGCGCAGTTTTCAGAATAGAACAAAGTAATCATAGCAACATGTTTGATATTTTTGTAATGTTCCAATTTGTGTTGCTTTTTCTTAGAAATTGAACATTTTCGCCGGCAATCTAAAAATAGCACTATCAACTCGTAAGTGTCATGATTTGATACATTTATTGCTTCAGACGTTCTCAAAAAATCGAATCGACAAGTTGTGAAAATAAAAAATCATAGCAGTTCCGTATCAATTTAAAAAATTTATAATAAAAAAAAAATGAGTAAAAATAAATAAATTTGAAAATGCAAAAAATCTTTGGTGTTAAAAAGGAACGTCACAAAATTCCGAGTGATCGAAAATGGTGGCAAATTTTAAAGAAATCAAGAGTAAAGCCAACAAGGGCTTTAGACATACAGCATCATGTAAACTTTAATCAAAATCATTACAACACTAGCAACAACAATAATAACAATGATCCAGAGTACTATGAGATGGAAAAATATGTGGATAGAGATAACAATCATTACAGGTATAAGAAATTACCAGTTAGCTACTGCTTTATTTCGTGTCTAAAAAAATGAGAGAGGAAATCATCAGCCATAGCAAATTTTTAAGACAATTTTCTTATGATTCATACGCAATTACGTCGTTACCTCCACTTTACAGTTAAATTATATAAAAAACACTTGCATTAAATCCATTCATTAATTTCGTCATTTAATGGATTGATCCGAAGAGTTTCATGCTGACAATTTACAAATTTTATTGCCAATTTTCTACAGTTTCACTACTAATGATCTATGAGACAATTTCACCTATACCGTCCTCTGCCCAACCTTTCTTTTATCGATTTGTCATAGTTACTTAATTTTTCGTTCGGAAGCACTTTCATTATTTTCTATATTTTTTTTATTTTTGAAGGTCGCATGATTATTGTAAAAATATAAAATCGATAAATTGACCGAATTTGAGATTAAGAATTTATGGGGATTTTATGGCGCGAAAATTCAAATAGCACAAATTGTTCTCAATGTCACACATCTGAATATTACAAGAATTAATCCATTGGTGCTTATTAAAAATCTCTTATTATGATTTACTATTGTATTATGAGATTTTTATTATAAATAAAGACCCTTAAAACGACAGCTTTTAATTTCATATTCAAATTTTTCTGTATGTAGATTATTTAATATTCAGCAATTTGTATTGAACCACTTCAATATCCATAATTGAATTTTAACATTAAACCACTAAATTTAAACGAATCTCAATTCGTTGAATAATGATGATTTTGTGTGAATAGTTTTCAAGTATCGCAGACCTTTTCACGAATGATAATTAGGTATGACAAATTTGTTAATTGATGATGATGATGGCATTTAATTTTTTCAATTAAAACTTCTTGGAAAATTTTATAAAAAATTTCACTCGAATTAATTAAAAATATAACCACAAATATACTCGTCAAATTATAGATCACTTATGACGTCCATCAACAAATTGAATTTTTAGAATTCCCCTCTGTCACAAAATCTTCAAATAAAAAAATGTTTTGTTTAAAACTATCACACCGCTTCAGACCTCCTCCCCCCCCCCCTAAAAATGGGACGTAATAAGTGAATGACCCCTTAATAATACGACCAAATTAATCATTCCACACATAAAAAGGGTTCTCAGAATTTTACCAATAGTTCTTTTGAATTGTTCCAAAATTAAGCAATAATTAGTCACATTATTGTTTCCTATCAAAAGTAACAATGTAACAGAAATAGGTTGTTAGTAATATTACGTGAACTCAGAGATATCACCTTATCAAAAGATTGTGTACGTCAAGTATGAAACAAGTATGAAACTTAAGAAATTGGCAAATAAAACGAAAATCTTATTGCGTACTGGCCATATAATAAAGACCAAAAATCAAATAAATAATTTTTGATCCGATGAAAATTGGAAATTTTTATGGTTAAGTTGAACGAATTTTGATGTTTACGTAGACCCAATAAGTTATGAGTTATTTATTAATAATTATGAAAAGACTTTATTGATTGTGTTCGTTCAATGATTAATGAAAATGCATAGATCAAGTGGTCCAAGAAGAAAATTTTCTCATTAATATTATACATTGTAATGGGTATTTCCATTGAAAGAAAAAGAAAATTTGTAAATACCTTTTAAGGACAGCATGTCTATGCCATGAAAAATTTGAGAATTTATCCTTCAATAATTTTCTTCTGTTAAGTTAATGCCTTAATCTTTTTACTTCCGTGTCTTATATTTTATTAAAGTGAATCAAGTGAGATTAATTACATTTTGTAAACTGTGTTGATTACATTCAAAAAGCTGTTTTTATTGCTTTATTATCTTCACTTTGGGATATCAAACTTAGCACATTTCTGCTAGACCTGGATAGTTTTTGTAACCACTGAACATTAAATGAATTTTAATTTACTTTTTCTGCGAATTTTTTCAAATGGTAATATATTTACGATGACCACAATGACCTATGAGGCAAAAACTTTTCGAATTTAATTTACAATAATTAAAAAACTTTTATCAAGCAGCAAATTAAATGAAGAGTGTTTCAGTTTTATTTTGATAAAATAAAGTAAAATCTGCAACTTAAAAAATTATCTTTTGATATCGAGATGATTAAACTTAACTGGATTTTCTAAAAAAAAAAATAAAATCAAAATTCTCATTTTTTTTTTTTTTTTTTTTTTGAATCACGACAAACTTTTTTCTCAAAAATTTTTTTGTGGAGCACTAAATTTTTAAAATGTAAAAATAGTTGCAAAAGTACTTAAAGTGTAGGGTTCATGACCTTTATTGAAGCGAATATTGAATTTTTTCTCAAAAACACCTGGCAATATTTTGTGGAACACTTGCGTGTCGCAAAGCATAGTTTGGACACCACTGGACATAAATGAACGAACCAAAACCAGTATAGTTCAAATATGAACTTTTGAATGCGCATTAATTCCTCTCTTATCTCTTTTTACTAATTCATACTTTTTATTTGATAAATAAATGAAACAATATCATTGCTTTACTTAAATATTTAATTAAGCACATATGACGAGTACCAGATGTTTATTTAAGCGTATGAGTAATTAATTGCCTGTAATTTACATTTTTTCTTAATCATTTTCTAGACGACGGTATTATGGCGATAATTTTATGATGCAAAATGAACAGAACTTCCATTTAAATGGTGAATCAAATCGCGATTCATTAGAGTCCAGTGAAATATCCTCAGATGCCTTCTCGCATAATTTTCGTCAAAAACAAAGACAATTTAATGTTAATAACATTACTCAGCACATACAGAATAATAACAATAGAATTACAATAATAATTAAACATGATGATGGACCACAAACGGAACAAAGAATTGCACCTCAAATAATTTACATACAACCTGCATCTAGTCAACCAAATTTATATTCAACAAATGTCAATCAAATAGATAATATAGATGATAATTTGAATGAAACAGACGTTTATAATAGCCTTGATGATCTCGAAAGCGATGAACTGTATCAATTTTACAATGAAAGTCCAATTGATGTACCTGATGATTTCAAAGGAAATTCGTATCTCGTTTTGAATTTAAATGATGCTGCAAATAAGAAATTAAAAAGAAGAATTTGTACGCCAACGAGGAATCTGTTGCCAATGCCAATTATTAATGACAGAAAATACTCAACATTTGCAAGTAGTGGGAGTATTGACAAGGTCGGAAAAAATAGCAATAACAAGGAAGATAACAAGAAGGTAATTAGTTTTTTTTTATTTTTTTGATGTTGGCGGCAGCATGAAAAATTTTTTATTCAGTGAAAGTAAAATTTTTTGTTATTATATCATTTGAATCAATCCAAATGAAAATGCGATAAGCGCCATCCTCACTTTGAACTAAAATTTCTCGTGTGTTTTGATACCATATATATTATATTTGGTATCGTTGGAAAGCTTAATACAGTAGCTATCTATCACTGGCAAAATTTTTTGATTTGGACTTATCCATTTTTTCATAGAACACCTCAAAGCTCGTGAAAACATGCAATTTTCAAACTAAAATTTTGTGTATGTTTTGTGCACAAAATTTATAATTTTTTATTGTAATAATAACTACTAAGTACAAACTAAAACCCGCCACTTAAATCAATTAGAATTAATCAATTGGTGTCGAGATATGAAATTTTGAAGTTTTCCAAATTTCCAAAAAAAATTTTTTTTATAAATTTATACTTTGACTCTTTATCTCATTTCTCATATGCATTACCACCATAAATACAATGTTTTATATCGTTGTAAAGCTTAAGACAGTAGCTAGCAATATTTATGACAAGTTTTTGATATAAAGCAATTCCGTTCCTTACAGAATGCCTCAAAATTTTACAAAAAATGGGATTTTCAAATAATAATTTTACGAACATTTTGTGGTCAAAATTTTTTTGTCTTTATTGTATCATAAACTACTTACAATAAACTAACAAATGCTTTTTAAATCAATTAATTTTAACAAATTGCAGTTAAGATATGAATTTTTGAAGTTGGGACTATTTTTTCATATTTAAAAAAGTAAAAAATCATAAATTTTTGCTTTTAATTTCATTTCTCGCCTATAACTTCACCATATTTAATGATTTTGATATCGTTGGAAAGCTTGGGACAGTGACTAGTCATATATGTAGCAAAAAAATTTTTTGGACTTAGGCTGTTCCTTACAAAATGGCTCAAATTTTTTGAAAAATATAACATTTTTTATTGAATTTTTTGGTAATTTCTGAACATAAAATATTTTTATTTTTAGTGTTGTGGAAATAACTAAGTAAGAATAAACCTAAAACATGCTTTTTACTACATTAAGTTTAGGATAAGCAGTCAGAAACTTTGAATTAAAATGTTATATTTTTCAAAAAATTTGAGCCATTTTGTAAGGAACAGTCTAAGTCCAAAAAATTTTTTTGCTACATATATGACTAGTCACTGTCCCAAGCTTTCCAACGATACCAAAATCATTAAATATGGTGAAGTTATACGCGAGAAATGAAATTAAAAGCAAAAATTTATGATTTTTTACTTTTTTAAATATGAAAAAATAGTCCCAACTTCAAAAATTCATATCTCAACTGCAATTTGTTAAAATTAATTGATTTAAAAAGCATTTGTTAGTTTATTGTAAGTAGTTTATGATACAATAAAGACAAAAAAATTTTGACCACAAAATGTTCGTAAAATTTTTATTTGAAAATCCCATTTTTTGTAAAATTTTGAGGCATTCTGTAAGGAACGGAATTGCTTTATATCAAAAACTTGTCATAAATATTGCTAGCTACTGTCTTAAGCTTTACAACGATATAAAACATTGTATTTATGGTGGTAATGCATATGAGAAATGAGATAAAGAGTCAAAGAATAAATTTATAAAAAAATTTTTTTTTGGAAATTTGCAAAACTTCAAAAATTCATATCTCGACACCAATTGATTAATTCTAATTGATTTAAGTGGCGGGTTTTAGTTGGTACTTAATAGCTGTTATTACAATAAAAAATTATAAATTTTGTGCACAAAACATACACAAAATTTTAGTTTGAAAATTGCATGTTTTCACGAGCTTTGAGGTGTTCTATGAAAAAATGGATAAGTCCAAATCAAAAAATTTTGCCAGTGATAGATAGCTACTGTATTAAGCTTTCCAACGATACCAAATATAATATATATGGTATCAAAACACACGAGAAATTTTAGTTCAAAGTGAGGATGGCGCTTATCGCATTTTCATTTGGATTGATTCAATTTGAAACCTATTAATTGCTGAGATGAAAAATTGACGCTCATTAATTTATAGTAATTGCATGGTCGCAGAAAATTTTGCTAATATTTTTTTCAATAGCTTCATCCTCCAATGTCATTTGTAAAATATTTTCAATGTTTTTTTTCTGTTCCATAGAATTTAAAATTAAAAATAATTTTGATTTAAGAGTTTCCATATTAGCTTGAGAAAAAAAAACCTATTTGTGGATGAATTGGCAAAAATATTTATACCGTACATTTTTGAAGGTAACTGAATTCATAGAAACAGAAAACAATATTCATGCGATAAGATAAGTAAGTTTAGTTCTGAATTTAACTTAAAACTGTGCGAACCTCACATGTACTTCACATTACTGATCTAGTTGTTCGCTAATTATTTTCATATGCGATCTTTAACAAAAGCGTTTCTTTTAAACGTAAACAAATAGGCAGTGAATCTCAAATCCGATATGTGAGTAATAAAGTTGAGTTATTGATCGATACAAAGACATAGAACAAAGAACTTTAATTCATTCGTGTACGCTTTTAATTAATTTAAATTAATTAATGATTGGTATTGTGCGATTATTGAAATTATAAGGGGTTGAATTAAGGGCATCTAAGATGGAAGCATTGAATTAGTCTTGTTAGTCCAGATCTGTTTTTAATTATTCTTATTTTCTTTACTCTATTTTTAGACACGACAGCATCAAAATAATTATTTGCAAAAGCAATCAGTTGTGAATAATACTCAAAGAAAAGCAGTAGTGCCAGCGAAACCAAAAAGAAATATTCAACAAAAAGCTGCAACCCTACAGCCTGATTCGAGTAAGCCAACTACATTTGGTGAACGTAAACAGAATTTTAAAGAACAGTACAATTGGAACGTGGTATTTCCACCTACAACAATTCATGAGAATTCAATTTTATATCGTGAAACAGCATTAAGAAATTCATTTCGTAATAAATGGAAAGTGATGAGTGAAAAAATGGTGACAATGGGTAGTAGCAATCTATGTAATGATTTTGGTGGTTCTACTAAAGAATTATCACCAAGAAAATTGAATAATGCAAAATTGTTACTTGATCAAAAACATGCAAAAAGTGAAATTAGTTTAAATCAGTTAAAAAATGAAGAATCAAAAGCACAAACTTCAGTTTTACTCAATATGATTGGGTTGCCATTTAATTGGAAATCTCGTATGCTAATGAATAGAACCAATAATAATAATAATGGTAGTGCAAATAGTGAAAAGATTAAAAAGAGGCCAAATTTATTGACAAACTTTTGGAAGAAAAAGCGCATTGGGGACGCATTAACCTGCAATAAACGGTGAGTTGATGCATAAAAAATTATATAATTATGCTTCATTATAAATGAGTATTAAGTTGACATTAAGTACATATATGAAAATGCTGAAAGCATGTTAAGTTCTATAATATTTATCATCGCATTGTTGGCTGATTCACAAGTTAAATATATGAAAAAAAGAGAATCATTGCGCGGTATTATGCTCAATAGCTGTGAAGTAATATCCGGTTTAAATGTGCGGAAAGAACAAAAAAATGTCCAAACTCAGTCTATAAAATTGAGGAAATGCGACGAATTATGTTTTGATGGAACTTTTGAGCAAGTGTTGATGATTAATAAAATGGAATGAGAAAGTTTTTTTGGAATACAAAAATTAAGTTTGATAGAACTTTCCCTGAAACTTTTTACTAGGTTATGTACATAATCTTAAACTATATTTTGAATCTTTTTTGGATTAGGTTGAATAACCTGATCATGTTTAGAATTTTTATTAAATAACTCAATGATTGAATATATTGAGATAAATAATACGAAAAGTTTAAAAAATTCTTGGATTATTAATTAGATGCGTTTAAAACAAAATGAAACCTTTATGTAACTCTTAATTTACAATGTGTATTCTTCAACAGAATATCAGCAATATCATTATTCAGAGCAGTGATATTTACAAGGTTACTTGACATTTGCGTAATAAATTAAAGTCGTTCATAAACTTTAACACAATCTTTGATTTACAACATTTTTTTATCTCATTTTTAAAAAACAAAAAAAAAGTATAATAAAATAGCGACAATCTCGCTGAAAACAGATTATGTACATATTTGAATAAAAAATGTAAATCAATTTTTTTTTGTCATTAATATTTATTAATTAATTATGACCTTACATACTTTTCAAATCAGGTTTTTACGCTATCTTTCCTCGTCTTTCCACTTACTTACATGACTCTAATACACACACGAAGCCAACCGGATAATTTTTTTGAGTTTATCTTTCTCTCTTCTTTACTGACTTGCCTGAATGTGCCCTCATCTTTTAGTTCAGTTAGTAAACTTGAAATATTAGCACGGTTTTTACGTTATTCAGGAATAAATAGACAAAGATTTAAAGTTTGAAAATTTTTAAATTAAATATTTGTCAAGTTATTGAAGACTTGATTTAATAGATCAGTTTATTTAGCCTCCAAGAAAGATTTTCTTAAAATTTTGAAGGAAGGAATAAAATGTTTCCACTTCTTCACAGAAATCGAGATTTTCGCGCTAAAAGTCAGAAACAGTTTAACTTTCTTCATTTAAGAAAACAAAAGAAAGAAGATAAACTAGTTCTTCATCAGGCTCTGAGTTTTAAGAAGCCCAAAAAGTAAGATACAACTTTAATTTTATTAACTTTCAAATACCGGTTTGCAAACGTTTGATAAATTGAATGGTAGGATTCAGAAATTTTAAATTTAAGTAAATACCTATATAAAGTTTAAAGGTTGACTTTTGACATTTTGTGAAGATTCTTTTTAATACATACATAATGTACATGCTAATGAACAAAAAAATTGTTTGTGCCATGAAACCGGTCAAGGACAATGGGAATGAATCCAAAAAAAAAAATATTAAACGTTTACACATAGACAATTGGCTGCTTTAAAGCAAAGGGCTTATTCTCGATACACAGTAAAATTTTTGGATCCATAAACATTTAGTTAATTGCCGTAAATGCTGTAATCAAACAATTATCAAGTTTGATCTTTGGTACTTTGGCATAAACAAATCTATACTAATGAAGTTTAACAGTAGATGTGCATTCATATCAACAAGCAAGCGAATGAATGAATTTCTTTTGTAATATCTTCAGACCAGTTTTAAGTCTGTGTTAAGGTTTCTTATCTACATCTAGAATGATTTTTGACTGAAGTTAAAAGCATTAAATAATTTATGCTAAAAAATAATATTTCGATTCTTATTTGTCATAAAAATTCCTTCCGTTGTTGCGCAACTGATGCGTGAATAGCCGTCGATCAACCTGTGATTTCCCATTGTAATATTATTTTTGTGATTTTGTAGCACGAATGTTTTCTTACTACGTATGTAGGAATATGTTCATATCGTGTTTATAAACAAATTTTAAAAAATAATTTACCTGTGAGTTAGTGTGTCTTAATTAAGCAGACAAACACATTTTATTTCTACGTCATGCGAGAACTCTGAGCTGAATGTTTATTTCTCTCACAACTTTTTAATTTTTTTTTTCTTGTTGTTGGGATGAAGAAGAAGAAAAACGAGAAATAATAATTCGCGAATGGGAAGAGAACTGCAGAGATCAGTATTTTGCCGGCTATAGACTCGATTCAATCGTTTTATTAACAGAGAAAATAAATAAAGTGCTGACGAGAAAACATTTTCTTGACACTCTGCAAACCGAGTTTGGAAGTCTTTTTTTTATTGTGAATTTTTAAGTGTCAGTGAACTTGAACACATCTTCAACAAGTACTTAACTTTAATCCACAAGAATTATCTGTTCTTATCTGCAACTTTTGTGCCATTTTTATCTAAAGTAAAATATTTATTATCACTTTGTATGACAAAGTCCCGAATAGCACATGGTCGACAAAATGTTGCCATTACGTCGACCAAATTACGGGGCGCCGTGAAAAAAAGTTCACCAAACGTCGACCTAACGGCGACGTAAATGCCGGATCGTCGACGAAACGGCGACCTGACGTTCGATAAAGTACCATTTTCGGCTGACATTTGGCAGCCGTTGTGGGCACCTTCGGGTCGACGTAACGGCGACCTCACGGCGAAAATTTTGTATGGAATTTCGGCGAATAAAAAAAAAAATACGGCGCCCTAGCGTCGACTAAACGGCAAAAAATAAACACATAAATATATAAAATTAAAAGTAAAAAAAAGCTAATACATTTTTATTTCAAAATCAGACTTAATTCACATTTTTTTTTATTATTATTATTTGATCCATACATAAAAAAATAAAAATTTAGGAAAAAAAACAGTAAATGAAGGAAAATGATGATGATAAACTTTAATGAACTCCTGGACGATTTTTATTTTTTCCTTTAAAAACTTTATATAGCCTTCATATTTCTCAAATGGGATTCGTTCTAAAAATAAAAGTTTATTAATATCTAGTAATACGTGCACTTTAACATAATTTTATGAACTCACCCTTGTTAAGAATCTCCTCGTTAATTGACTTACGTTCACATGATTGTCGGTGAAGTTATCCAAAAACACGACTGAAAATTAAATAAAAAATTAATTATTGTTTAATTAAATTTGAAAAAATTATTTTTACTTATCTACTTAACTTTAATATTCTTTATTTAGTAATATGATAGAAATCCTGTAAGGAGTAAAGTTTAATAAGTAAAATAGAAAATTAGTGTAAAAAATATTTTAACTATCATAAAACACATTTAGAAGCCACAAAATGAACATTTAGGGTTTTGAGGCGAAAACTTGAAAAATTTCATTCGTTTCTTATTATTTTTTCACAAAATACTCACCTTATGCTTTATATTTTTATTCGAACAATAAACTTAATTGTAATTAAACACTTTTGTTTAAAAAACACATTTAAACTTTTTTCTACACTTAATAATTAATTATCGATGTTGCTCGTCCGGCGGCTTGAAATAAATGTGTTTTTTCTTTTGTTAAATTTACAGTGCCGTTAAGTCGCCGATATGTTGCCGTATTGTCTTACGTTACGGCGAACCGTAAAAAAAATAATAAGGCTGATTTTCGGCAATTATTTTTTTTTTGTGTCGACCTTACGGTGCCGTTTGGGTGAAATTTACGTCGACCGAACGGCGCCATATAGAACAATAGAAACGGCGGTCGTACGGCAGCCGTTTTTTCGGCTCGCCTTTCTGTGCTATTCGGGAGTAATTTTAATATAAATGCTAATTAAGAAGAACATACAATACCTGTACCTATATAAATAGCTTTAAATGAAAACAATGGGCGTGTGGTGATGTAATATTCATTTTTTTGTGCCTGAATCATGGCTAACAAAACAGAACTAAAAACATTTTAAATGGAATATGATGACAGAGTTCTCAGACATTTTTCCATAACTTTTCGATCTCGAGTTCTCGATGGAAGTGAAAAAGTATTTTTGAAGTGTGCTATAATTAGCACCAAATTTTACACAAACAGAAAACAGACATGTCGATTCTTGTACTTTTCATTTTAGCTGTAATAAAATGTAAAATTTTGGGAATCATAATCAAGACATCTGCTGAGCTATAACTGAATGTTTATGAGATGATGGAAGCACAATCAAATCAAAATTCCTCAATAGAAAAGACTGTACAGTCATTAAATTCTTGAAATTTTTATTCATACATCATCTTCACAACTTGTGAACATTTCAACTCAATGAGGAATTCTTGTGACTTATTGTGTACGATTTTTTTATTCAAACAAAATTAAAGTTGTATGTACTATACATTTTGAAGGTCACGGTCTGTTGCTGCTACCAACAAAAATAACAATAACGAGTAGAATTATCAATTTGTACTGACTATGTCAAACATTTAATGTTGTTTCCTATACCTTCCTATACATATTGATATTCGCGATATTTCCTAGTGACATTCCAAATCGAATGGCAATAGAATCCATTAAAAAATGACTCATGTTCATAAGTATTACTTATATTTCAATAACAGTCATGCTTAAATCTTATAGAATGTGCTACAAAATTTGCAGTTTAATGTTTACTCTTCTGACTGCACGTCTGCCTTTGATCATCACTAAAGCTGCATTAAGAGAAAAAGTTTACTTATCATGCAAACACTAAAAGCTAAAAATATAAATTTGCTCACAGCCAAACTTGTTGATAAATGTGAAATTGCGAATATTAAAAGAGATGCAAAAATGTGTCAGTATGATGTCATTATCGGCTTTTAAGTATAATCTCTATTCTCTTCGTCGCCATCGTGATATTTTATTTAACAACAAAATAAAAACTCTTAAGTTTCAAGGTTTGACCTTGTTAGAAAAATCATTGTGTCATTTTAGCGTTTCTCTTTTTATCTCATCTTAATTTTTTGTGGAATTCCCTGTCCATCGCTCATTTCATAGTTCAGTAAATGTAAGATTTTGACTCATACACGGAAAGAGTTGAAAAACCTGTCGTAATACGTTTTTTCCTTGTATCGATTCATGACGTCACATAAAAGAATCACCATGCGCGTCAAATCAGCTGTTTTGTTTTCATTTTAAGCTAACTTCCCATATAATCAACTGCCGTATTAGTTTACTCAATAGAGTTGAAGATTTTTCTGGTAATTAAATAATTATTTTAAATCGAAAAATCACAGTTCAAATTAAAGATTTATTGATTTCAATTATTCCTATGCATTATTTACTGCAATTCAAGGTTTAATAATAGAGTATTGATTCGAACTGGAATGACACATTTATTTCTTTGGAAATAAGATTATTTTTGTTGTTCATATAAACTTTTCATACCTCTAAAAATAACGTTTACGGCATTGAATATATGATAGCATCGCTTTCGAATTACCTAATTTAATTTGTGAATCTTTCGCCATTTTTGTAGAATTAAAAGTCCTTAAACTTGCTGCACATTATTGATTTTCTTGAAACTTAAAAACATAAAAATACATTCCAAAATGAATAAAGAGGATTTAATGTGGAAAAATATTTGGGACACAATGCAAGAAGATAAAATGAAGCCTCTAAGTCAAAGAGAGATAAAGTAAGCAATGCTTTAGTATTACGGGCAAAAACGTGGTCACTAAAATTTTAACGTATTTTTTCAAAAATTTAAATTATTTTGACAAAATTCAAAACACAAGATTTAATGTAATTTTAAGAAATTGAATTTTATTTAAATAAACTGTGAATCATATTGTAAATACATATGCCGAGTCTTGTGTTGATCACGAAAAAGCTGCTCCTCTCCGAGTTTGTTTAACTGTTGTGTCAATCAGCTTAAATTTATCATTCCAAAAAATTTTTCTTGTATCTTTTCAGAATTCAAGATTCCGATGGTGGATTTTTTGAGAGATTTGGCTCAATTCTCTACAGTCAAGGTGAAAATCATGACGAAAAAGTGAAGGAGACTGCATCATTATCTAGTCCATCAATTGAAGCTGCCGTGTCCACTAAATTAATACAAAAATCAGAAGCAACAATCGAATCAAGATTCGGGCCTGAAGATGAAGGAAAAGACAGCGGAAATGAGTCTGCAGAGGCTGATAGTGATATTGAGGAAAAGAAGGAAGAGAATTTTAAGAAGATCCAAAACTCTCTAGTTGGCATGAATGTAAGTTTTGATGAATTTATTGCAAACTATTTCATGGTCGTTTAAGTGATTTTGAGAATCTGCAAAATCTTATCTCTTGAGAATTTATGTTTGATAATTTATTAATGACATTTGAAGGTCTATAGGCAGTAGATATAATAAATTGTGTTATAGATTTATGTTTATTAGTAAACATCAGATTTACGATCATTAAATAAGTTATTGCGGACCAAATGTGAAATTGGAACTGTTTCATTTTCAATAGCCGGTCTAACCGAAGATCATAGCTCACAAAATATTCTCTCTAATTTCTCAGTCATCAGACACAACATATTTTTATTTATCTTGTAGAGACCTTTTGTGTAAAAAAAAGAAAATCTAAAAATATCATAGATGCGAATTAGAGTGTATGGCACATGGCCTTGAGAAAATCAGCATAAACATCAACTGATTCATTCATAATGACATTTTTATTACACACATGTATCGTCTTGATCTATTGAGATAAACCGAAAACAATTTAATCGACAGCTCTTTAATTATCTTAATATTTTTTAATTGAGCCATTCACGATGATTGACGAAGAATATGACGTTCGATTTATAAGAGGAGCTTCTTGATATTGAATTATTATTTTCATGAATTATTCAAGGTTTAATTTCATTCCTTATATAAAATTTACCAACGCACAGAATTCCTTTGCTTTATTTCTAAAATTAATTAATTATCTAAATTTATCTTTAAGGAGTTCAATTGCCTCATTAGAAATTACTTAAGAATTTATTTTTAGCACAATTAGCTTGTAAGAAGATGTACATGATTGTTTTTCCATTTTCATTTTATTTTTGTAATTTGTACACTTGGAAAAGTCAATGATAATGAGTGATTGAACTGAGCATGATGTAGAATCGTGTGTTTGGGTCATAAAATTACTAGTTACTGGTAACTGTTACCTATGAAATGTTTCTATAAACTGTTAAAAATATCTCAAGGATTATAAATTTTGAATTATAGCATGAAATTCTAAATTATCATTATGCTGATCTTTCGTAACTACTCAAACTGTCAAGATCAAATTTAGTACCTAAAATCCAAAACCTACTCATCTGTCCATTATTTTCTATCACATCCCTCGACATGCCCTTTCTCAATATATTGATCATCACTTAGCTAATCCACTTGACTCATATTCCACAAATTATTAATAAATTATCGAGATTCCTTTCTGTACAATGAAACAGCTGTAGAGTTAATATACAATATATTAGATAAAATGAGTGGTTATGGGAGAAAAAAAATGATCAGATAAAAAAGCAAAACATGAGATAGAGAAGAGGAGACTCAAATGTGCCAAGAAGCTTCTTTTCATCTTTAAATGATCGAAGAATTTTTCTCAGTTGATTTTCAGCTACCGTAAGATTAAGATCGGTGGGGAAACTTTTCAGGGAAAATAAAATTTAGAGAGTGTGGAAAATTCTAACAAGCAAGTCAAGAATAGAACAAGAATTTGCTTGCATAACATTTACAGTTCCATAAAAAAAGTTAATCAGTTCCAAAAGAGACAAAATTTGTGAAAGCTGAATTTTTTTTCATTCATAAAAGTGACTTTTTTTTCTCATCCTCTCTATATAATTTATTAATATCTCAAGTGTCCCACACATCGGTCACAGTGTGAGGAATATTTTTTTTTTGCACGAAAAAAAATAAAATAAAGAAAATCCTCGATCGAATCAGTCTTTTTGTGTGAACAAGAAAATTCAAGAGAAAATAGAGAAGCAAAAATAAAACAAAAAAAAAAAAAAGATTAAAAATACCTCAAACTGAGATGAATTTTTGCGACTTTTAGTGATGAGATTTCAATACTCTTGATTAATTTATTGTTTTTTCATTCAAATCAAAGCATTAAAAAAAATAATAATAATTCAATTTTGTGCAATATGAGTACATTATCGTTGACTAAATTGTGCAATGGCGGTGGATCAAGTCACAATAAAAATTATAATTTAAAATATGGTTCACTTCCGACACGAAAACATGTGCCAAAAGTCGCCTCAGTTGATATTGACATGAATAATAATGCACCACAGCCGACCATGAGAAAAAGGCACAACATTCTTAATAGACGTGGTAGTTTGTATCATAATCAATTTAAGGGCGTTCGGAAGGAGTTGATCGAGAAGCATGCAAACATGATTATTCATACAATGACTGTATGTGCACATGTAATAAATTGTATCTCTTAACGACCATGTCCTAAATTTTTATATCCAATTTTTTCATTTTTCTTTCTCATAATTTTTTTCATCTCATCTTTTAATTTTACAGATTGAGGAACTTTATGAGGAGATTTTATATGAAATCATACACAATGTTGGAAGTGATGAGTCAAAAATTGATCCTGAGAAAATGTACAATTATATGCAAGAAGCATTTAAAATTCCAGAAGAATCGCACAATGAATTATTGGAGAAGGCACGAGTGAAGGAACCTCCAGAGCTCAGATTGAATATTGAAATTATTGAGGCTAAAGATCTCAATTCAAAGGATCCGAATGGACTTGCTGATCCATTTGTTACACTTTATATTGCATCAGCACCAACTACACGATACACGAGTTCCGTTAAATCTGGAACATTAAATCCTAAATATGAGGAACATTTTTCATTGTAAGTTATTGATTTTTTTTTCGAGTATTATTTACAGACATCTTAATAATGATGACTACTCAATACATACAATACATAAAATTTATTACATCATAAATTTATTTCCATACATAGGCCAATATCAGAAAATCCTAACGACGATACACTTGTTGTGGAAGTATGGGATTTTGATCCAGCCGAAACACTTGGCGAGAAGATGAACAAATTTTTTGACATAAAAGGCGCTAAAGGCTTTCGTAAATTAATGAAGGAAATTGCAGTTACAGCATCATCAGGAAAGCATGACAATGAATTTGTTGGATCAGCAAAAGTTCCACTTAAAACAATTCCAGCTAGTGGACTTACAATGTGGTACAATCTCGATAAAAAAGGAAAGACAAGAACGCAAGGAACAATCAAAGTTAGACTTAATTTTAGCAGTGAGAAGAACGATCAGGTTGCATCACAAGAACATCGACATTTATTAAAAATTCTCTTATACAATGAATTGGAATTGTCTAAAGTTGCTCATTATTGGTGGTCGGGAAAGTTCAGTCAAATGGCAGAAATCATCATTACACAACATCAAGCACAAAGTGGATTAACCGAAATCGATGTGGCATTTGCTCAATGGTCTGTATTCACAGAAGTTCATCAACAACATCCATTATCATTTGAGTTATTTGAAAGCATTCTTGATGTCCTCATACGACCAATTCAGACGAAAAATGTGAGCCATGATGAAGAAATCTCATTGTTTTGGGAAGCAGCTAAAAGATTATTGCCATCATGCTTTGGAATTGTTAGAAAATTAAGAAAGAAGCTTGCTGGTGATCCAAATGCAATGAAGCATCTCATAAAAGCTTTAAGTATAATTTCTAAAATCTCAATGTTAGAACCGCCAGATCAATTTGATTTGTTCCCCGAACAATACTATGGATGGCTTAAAAAGAGTAATTCATCAACATCTTGGGATATTCGCGAAGCAATCAATCAAGCTGTCACAATTGGAACAGAAGAATATTATGAAAGTATCGTTGACCATAATGAGCTTAATAGTGATGATAACGACTTTAGATTACAACAATTAATCAAAATTATTCAACTAGTTAGATCTGATTTACAACGAGCAATTGAGCATCATGATAAAGTTTTCCAAGAGTAAGTATCTGATTGCTTTAATAAGCTTTAATGTTTAAAATTCAGTTTTGATATGTTTTTGGCAAGCATTTATTTCTATCAAAAAAATAGACAAGGAATAACAATGAATTTATTCTTCTTATTTACAGAACAATGAATTATCAATATGCAGGCATGATTTATAAAGTCTATGATAAAAAGTTGATGGAACAAGTGAAGCCAATTGTTATTGACATATGTAATACGAAAATTGAACGTTTAGATTTGTTGGATCGAAAGGATATGAAGCATAATAGATATGAGGAAATTAATATGCTGACGACGCTCTTTGAATTGTACTTATTATTGAAAAGGTTTGCTGTCTTGGGAACAGCTTTGTGTCCTGGTGTTACCGAATTTGAAATCAGTGATTATTATGAATGGTTCACAAATGGTGTTGCACATTGGTTGGATATTTCGCTTTATAAAGCAATGACAAGGTATGATGACTTATTTTTAATTAACAGCAATGAACGTCCTCTAAAATAGAATTTTATTTCATTTCACAGAATCAAAAAAGCAATAGAACTTGATAGTCTGATTGCAGTCGATGCAACAGTTAAATATAGTAGTTCCGCGGTTGATACATTAGCGATATTTTATCAAATTCGTATATTTTGGCAACAATTAGCATGGCCAAGTGCAGAAGGTGCTTTCATATTTGTTAGCAAAATTGTCGATGATATTTGCAAATGTTGTACATTTTATGGTGACACAATGGCTGAACGTGTTGATAATTTAGGAATGGTAGAGACAGTTTATGAAAAGAAATTTGAAGTTACACCTGAGTGGTGCTTAGCAATCAACAATATTGATTACATTCGTCAAAGTATTCACTCATTTGTTAAGGAAATGGGTGTTGACGATATTATTAGAAATATGAGTGATTTTCGTGGTCCAATGGATGCACAGCGCTGCTCCGATACACTACAGAATGTAATTGAAAATGCAATTGACACGGGAAAGAATAAAATTTATGAATTGACACAAAAACTCGCTAGAAAAATGAGTCCTGCTATGCGTCGATTTTTGGTCGAAGGTGCTGAATTATTTGATCAGGATTCCAATTCAATGGATCGACTCATGATGTATATGGAGGATTCATTAAAGACACTTCATACTGAATTGAATGATGACAATTTTATGCGTATGCTCGATGTCATATGGGATGAATTGGCGAGTATCCTATACGATTTAGTTCACTCGTCATTGGAAAAGCGTAGACCACCTGCATTCTATTCAAATTTACGCTCTACACTCCAAGTTATGGTTGAGAATTTCAAGTGCCAAAATGATCAGCAAATTCAATCAACGGATAAAGAAACATTGGAGAAAATTGATAAACTTTTGGAAATTCATGGTTATGAAACAGCGGATCTCATTCATCAGTATTACAAAGATAGATACACAATACAGCAAAGTATGAGTGATACACCTTTTGGCATATTGACAGTTCAATGCTATTTCCAAGGCAAAACATTAGAAATTGAAATTATGAATGCAAAGCATTTACTTCCAATGGACAGTGATGGAAAATGTGATCCATTTGTCAGAATCCATTTCTTCCCAGAAGATAAGTTTTTATCAATTGGCCAGCCTAAAACAAAAGTTCAGCAAAAGACACTCTTTCCATTATTTGATGAGAAATTTACTATGTAAGTTGATGCTGCATGCCTTATTTTTCCTTCTGATTCCAAAACCTTTTTTAATCCTCTAAATAGAACTTTGAATGATGAACAACGCAAAATGAACGAGGCAGTAATTCTGTTCAGTGTCAAGGATCATGACTATTTCGGTTATGCAAATCAATATGTAGCTGAAGCATTTTTGATGTTTAAAGACATTGCAGATATAACTAGTGAGAGTGGTAGCATTAGACAGTTGCATTTAACACTAACAAGACCACAAAACGATGGTAAGTGTCAATGGTCTCTTTGCAGCTATAATTATATTTGAGAACCACAGTATCCGTATGAATTTAGTACTACTAGCCAAAATGTTGAGGATAAACCAATTTTCATGATGGATACTGACTGTTTGTTATTAATTTTTGAATTCATAAATTAATTATGTTTCTCTTGCATAGATATGGAGACAGTAAAGGCTCTTCAGTATCGAGTTGGTGATAAGTTAGCAAAGGAGTTTTTGAAGAAGCTAAAAACAAAAATCTCAGACACGCAAGCTAAATGAACTTGACGATTAAAAAAACATTTTTAAATTAGTTATTGATGTTGTCTCTTTTTGTGCCTTTAACTCATTTTAATTTTAATGACAAATAAAAATAGAACCTATCGATGGACATTATTGTAAATGATTAATGTTTTGTTGATTATTTTAAAAAGTAAGGTTTCAGGGCATATCAGGAGGATGTAAACTTATCAGACTCAATTTTAAAGGGATTTAAATTTTCCACTTGTTACTTTCATGCTTAGCTTTATAGCAATCAAAAGTAATTTAATAAAGGAAATTCTCGAAGCTTTATACAATTTAGACGCACATACCAATAAGTTCCATGTAGAGTATGGAGATAATTTAATCGCAGAATCAAGTCATCTATAATTTTCGAGCCATTGAGCTATAAGAATTTTATCAAATAGAAAATTTATCATATCTTTCAGTATAGATGTGTAGCTCTAATTATGAGAAAAATATACTGGCATGAAACTTAATAATAAAGCGCGTCAGCTTCAATTAATTAAGAACATTATAGAGTAATAAAGACGTTGAATAAATGCAAAACTTCATTAGCACCTGTTTTTTTCTATAAATCACATCACAGCACATATTAAGATATTTTTTATATCTTGTTAATGTATCATGTATGCCGTTGTGCTTGCTTCTATTATACTACCCGGACTAAATACGTACATCCTTGTCTGTATCTTAAGAAGCGTACTTTCTTGATATTAAAGTAAGGAATGGCATGACATTAACATATAATATGCTTATGGAAGTGAATGGAAGCTCAATAACAAACATTCATGGATTATTTGACGCCTTACTGCATTTAAAATATTCTCCGATAAAACTTTAAAAATATACTTAAAGGATTCTTTATGTAAGCAATCAGCTTAATATGAGCTGTACATACAAGGAAAATAGTGTAAGAAGAATCTTATGGATGAAAAATTTTCTTCCTTTCCACTATCAATTTACATGCATACGCTGCTTCCTCCTCATCGTCAGTCTCTTTCGTCTCATTTATTAAGGATAAAATTCACTCTTTTCATAATCCTTCTTACAACTTTTCTCCTTTTTTTCCTTTCAACATCATCCATAATGTATGTATATGTCAAGCTTAATTAAAATATGAAATATTTTCATCATCATTATAATATGTTTTATTCTTTATCATGTTGTATCATGGCACAAAATAATCAATTCTTCAAGAATAATGGCGAATGAAATTTTGTTGAAGACTTAACTAGACCTGTTCTGTTTAAATTAATTTATTTTATTGCATTTTAAGGAAAACAAATGACTAATTAAAAATCAGCCAAAATCATGTTTAAACATCAACTATTAATTTAAGTTCTTTCCCCTTGTTATGAAGTTTCTATTATTATTATTCAACATGTATCGAGTAAAAGACAAGAATCTTAGGAAAAATTCACTTATTACGTGTGCTTTATGATATGTTATGATTAGCCAACCGAGAAAAACTGCATAGTTTCCATTTGAAAACTTTCATAAGCTTAAAGTATTTGACCTAACTCTAATAACCACGACCGTTGAAAATTAGTTAAAAGCAAGATTAAATCTAGTGTATCTGTAGATAGTTGTGAGATAAACTATTTGAACACTAACTTTTAAAATTTCTGGTTATTGGGGTAACTTACGATTCGAACTCCACATAGTATGCCATTATAATAAATAAGTTAAGTAAAACAAAACTGCAGCATAAAATTCTCAACCAGATCTCAAGAATATTAAAATTAAAATCTTGTCATTGTTGTTAACAAGCAATTTACAGTACTTCCTGAGCACTCAAATGCATGGATATATTAAAAACATGAGTTGATGCTAAGATCCTAAAGAATGTTTTAGGGATCGTTTAAATATCACGTGAATTTTGTTAAAATGGGTTAAAATACTAAAAATTAGAATCGAATCAGACAAATTTTATTAAAAATACAGGTTAAGGCTTTTGGATTTATGTAGCAAATATTTTTGACTTGACGCAATTTTAAGAAGAGATATTAAAATGGTACGTTATTTATTGAAAGTTGTTAATTTTTTGAACGATGACAAATTATTCATAATGATGAATATGCAAGAGTATTTATTCTGCCTCTTCATATATAAAGTAACATAAAGGTGAAATCAAGATACACATTGGAAGCTCAATCATCTTAAAATGTTTCTACATACTAAATTCCATAAAATTGATTTTTCTCTATGCTCGTCTCTTAAATCTCGATGTTAATAAAATTCATTGACAAGAAGTTAATGTCATGTCATTGATTTCCTGTATAACGATATTTCATGACTAAACATACTCGAGAAGCAAATTGTAAAAAGAGATTGAGAAGGAAAAAAAATTCATCTTGTTCCGCTTTAAATTTCTTCTTCTTCATACTTCTTCTTTCATGTCGATACACGTCTTACAGCGAACGGGAATAATGGTACATGTATAGAATAACACAAACTCTTAACTCATTCTGCTACTTATGCGAATTTTTAACATGCACCTTCTTAATTCCTTCTCATCTTCCTTTTAATGCTACACGATCCCAATACAAAATTTATCCATTTTTTTCAACGTTCGCTTCCAATTCTTGCTGCGAAGCATGTAAATTTTTCCTCTTCTTCTGTTTCTCCTTCACATAGGATATAACTTGAATCGATACTGTTAAGTAGTTATAAAAAGCAATAAAAATCATCAAGCTAACTCTTGTGCTTGCTTCTTTAAGTCAGGGATGCATTGACTCTTTTAGGATTTTAGAAATTTTTAAGTTGGTTTTTTTTTTTTGTTTTGACTATCACTCTCAAAATCTGCTGAGGATTTCATAATTTTAGAGGAACAGAAAATTGTAAGCATGGAAAAATATAATTCTATACATCTAACAGTGAACGGTCAAAATTTTACTATGAACTCATGCATTATAGACTTTCCTGTCATGGATCCCTAGTAACCAAAATCGACCTAATGTATTCCATTCATGTTCCTAAGGAAGGTCAATGTAATACATATGGAATACTTTGGTTATATGGGATGCGTCACATCTCTTGTAAATTTTATATTTCTCATTATTTTATGTAGAAATATTTTTTCGATTTGCATTCAAATTAAAAATTTAACGCCACTGATCGATTTTGTATTTCAAAGTTCACTGAATAGGTAATAATTCAAATAGAAATTTCTTCATCCGTAATGCATGTTTTTTTTAAACAAAAATCTGTCCACCCCTAAAAAAAAATTTTATATCGTAATAAATGTAGGTGGACACCCAACTAGTCTGAGTAAATGAATTTTCAGTTAAGACTTTTAAAATTCAAATTTGAAAACAAAATTTTTTTAGCAGAAAAATTCAAATATTTTATAAACGTTAAATTCGTAAACAAAATTTTCAAATTTACTACTTTTTTGATATTTAAAGTATTAACAAGCATTAAAGCTATTAAACAATCACTCTTTTTACATGTATAAACATTATATGGAGCAATACAATTAAGAATTTTTTATTACAAAACACAATGTTTTGATTTTCAGTACTAAATTTTTTCCATACAAATTTTTTTAAACTTAAAATTTTCAATAATTATGGACTTTCACTTACGAATGAGGAGTGAATTGTGTTGATAATTTCTTAACAATGCTTTTGATTGAGTTAAATGTCAATGAAAATCATGGAATTAGCCAAAATTAGTATTTTACTTATTTGTTGTAACGGTTTTTATGTTCACAAATAAGGAGTACTAAATGTTCTAAAATTCAAAAATAAGGAAAAATACGTTGACTCAGACTAGTTGGGTGGACACACGCTTTAGATTTCTTTACTTCTTTTATATTTTAGGTAAACTGCTGTATAATTCCAGAAAATTTTAAAACATTTGATCGATTTATGGCTATTTTTAGAAGAGTTGAAAAATCTAAAAATTTGCACTAGGGCTTGAGTAGATTCTATATAGAGTAAATGAAGAATCTCCCTTAAAAATGATTAAAATTTATCAACATGATAAAAGTACCAGATTCAATATGTTAATAATGATTCTCAATTTAAAGCACAAGTAAAATATAATAATGAATGTCTGATGAGAAATCTCGTAAGAGTTACACGGAAAAAATTGTTAAATTACCTTTTATTATGAAAATTTTTCCCGACCCACACTTTAACTCACTCCTTTACTCCTTTTCAATTTTAATTAAAATGTACGTACTGCGGTTTTTTTTTTCATTTTCCTCAATTTTATTATATTTGTTTCCCTTTTTTTCATCTCTCTCTCGACTCTCCCTCATGATGATGATGAAGCCACAATGGCTGTGAAAAACATTTAATTATGCTATCATTATTTTTATGGTTGTGAAAATTGAACAGATTTTTACAATGAAATTTAATTAGTAAAAGCAAAACGAAAGGAACAAAAAAAAAGTACATTAAAATACATTTTTATGTAGATTCGAAGTTAAAATTGGAAAGCATGGAACGAAGAAGAATGAAAGTATTTTCAACAAACTGTTTATGTGATTTTTTTCCCTTTTTTTGTTAAATGGCTTTTAACTTTTTTATGAATTTTTGTAAAAGAAGAAAAATCAAAAAGCTTTGAGCACAAAACCCTTACAAAATTGGTAGTCTTACCATACGATTGATAGCTTTAGGGTGGGAGAGGGAAATTTGTTTTCTTTTTGTTCCAGACAATCACATTGACATCAAGCATATGCTAAAATAGGTAAAAGTTTCTATTCTTCTTCATCCACAAAAGTGCTTGAAGAGCTTTATTTTGTATGCTATTTGTATGTTGAAAGGATGTTAATGGAGACGAGTTTTGAATTTCAAATAAATATTTCCGAGAGGAATTTCTAAGTAGCTAGAAAAGGAAAACTGCAAATAGAAGGAAAAATTTCAAACTCCTTTTGAAACACTTTATAGCTTGAAAGGGAAAAGTCTTTGTAACCGGAAAATAAAAATAATGAAAGTTGATATAGAATGGCGAAAGAAACGCACTTGAAAAAAATAAGCGAGTCCATTTCTTTTGAGACTGTTGCAACGGCCATTTAACATTCAAATTATGTGTACGAATACAATTAATTGATTGCCCCGCTTGTGTACATAGTTGTCTTCCCCTCCTCGAAAAATATTAATTAAATTTATTATTTTCTCTGATCTAGAAACAATTAACATCATTTATATCCTTGTCAAATCTTTCATTTAACTTAATAATAACTAAGCATTGTGATTATCAAATCAACAGTTTCGAACTTTAAGCTCGAAAGTTATTTTCCAACTCATGAAACTCAAATCTTTGCCTCATCTCTTTTTAAAGAGCTCAGTACTCATCAGCATAAGCTCTTTAAAGTCATTGCTCCAAGTCCTCAGTCAAAGTTTCTCTCTCATCCATTAGATTCAATTTCACAACTCATACATAAAATGATGAAAACTTTTACTTTATGACTCACAGCTTGACAAGAGTTTCTTTCTTTGAAAGAGAAAATAAAAAAGACTCTCATAGCCTCCAGATTCACATCGTAAATTGCTTTACTGTCCTATCTTATAAAATTATTTCCTACTTTCACATAAAAAAGCAAAAACTTAAAACTGGATTAAGGAATAAGTAAAATATAGTTGCAGCTTCTCTATACTGCATCTCATATATTTTGGGTAAAAAAGAAGCAAATATTTTTTTTCTCGAGACATTATTTACAATTATAGGATTTATTTGCAGACTTTTCTTTATTCTCATGAATTTTCCTCTCCATATAACCACAGAGTTTTTCAATTATTTTCAATAGAAAATAAGTTTTAATGTCATTTTAAACAGCAAAACTCTTTTATTTTATTTTATTCTCATCGATCTTTCAGTTGCCATTTTTAGGGCCATTTCTTTGTTGGAAATGTGTACGGTGTGATTTTAAGAAATGCTCCACATATGCACTCACTTTGAGTGACTCAAATTTAAGTGTTCTGTAATATTATTGAATTTAGATTGAATCTAGGAGTTGGAAGCTAGGATGAAGATGGATGAAATTTTCTATTGTTCAAGGTGAAAAAGGATGAAATCGTATGAAAAATCATTTTGGTTTGGATGAAGGTGTCAACCCTTTGTTGAAAGTTACGTTTAGTAAATTCGAATTGTACCTAAATTCTGTAAATTGAATCTTATTTAAAGAACATCAATTCAATCTTCATTAAAATTGCAAATTAAATTTTTAAATCGGACAGTAAACTTTTAAAATTTTTATTCCCATACATTTTGTTAAACTTCATTAAAAATGCTTTTTAGTTCCAGCAACTTAAAATTGCATTGCATTCATTTTATTTTCTTCAGGCAGGTAATGGCAACATGAGCTTCCATAAATAAAATTATTTCCTCGTTTTTTATTTGTGTCGTTTATTTCATTTTAATGCGAGATAATTTGCAATCTAAAAACGTTAAAAAAGAAATATATTGGCAGTTAAAATTGCTTTTTTGGGAACTACAAGAAAAAATATATACATAAAGGCATACAAAAGGCGATTTAGAATAAGTCGAGAATAATGACAAAGTTTTTATGTTGGTGAACATAAATATACAGTCAAAAAGAGAGGAACAGAAAAGTTTTTTTATGATAATCGAAATTTTTTCACTGTCTTTAATTTTTTTTCTGTTCCTTACCGAGATCATCAAATCTTACCACCCACACGAACACACATTAAGTCTGATATAATTTTCTCTTAATATCAATTTTGTGATTATGGAATCAATTTTATGTTTTGGAAAATTGAAAATTGTAAGGCAAATTGCTTTACAGTCTGATGAATTTATCGTTTTTAGAGAGAATTCCGTGGTTTTTATGGATTTCCTTTGCATTTAAAATTGCTGTCATGTCTTATTTTATTATTGTATAAAGTAAAAGATGAAATTTAAATTTTTGGAACATCTGTGATGCTGTAAAAATATTCATAAAAGCTCACATTTCCGTGGAAGAAAAAAAGCAAAGCAATTGAGCTTTTTGATGTAATAGCAAATACATCATGAGATCGTTCACTTATGGCGTACGTAGTTTGGGGAGGAGGACGTAAATTTATCAAAGTTATGCTACCTTGAATGATGCAAATTTGTCATTCAATTAAATTTTTATAGCTTTGAATTTAAATACACCCTAATCATAATCCAAATATGACTTATCTACTTGCAATTCCAACAATACATAAAGCTTGCTCCCTTGCTGTGCTCTATAGAATTTTTAATATATGTAAATTTATATTTTCACAGCTAATTTTATGCTTTTTAAAAATTTTTCTTTCTCATCTAAGATTACTTACAGTATATACAGCTTCTGTGTACTTTTTTTTGTCATTACATTGTAAATTTTTATTACCACAATTACCATTCTAGATGTTTCCCCTTAGCTTTGCAGGTGCAACCTAGAATGCGCAACGAAATGAAATTATTAACAAAGTTTTTCGTTATTGTATGTCATACCGCATAGTAGAATAAAAATTGGCTCGGTCTGCAATATTTTTGCACAAATTGGTTCCTTTTCTACTACTATGATGATGATGATGATTCCTTGGTGTACAACAGCGAGTTTTAAAAGACAAAACATTCTATGCAAGTGACATAAGAGGAAAAAGAGAGAAAATGAAGAAATTAAGCAATAAAAATTTTTATGGCTAAACTTTTCTTTTGTGGAACAACGAAAAGGAAAAGGCAAGAGAAATTAGCATTTGTGCTGTGTCAAAAGACATCATGTCTCCTCTTCCTTTCATCTCCTCATAGTAGGAAGAAAGTCATTATTTGAGTTCAATATGTTTCATGACTCACTCAAGACACCAAAGTGACACTAAAAAGAGATAAAAACTGGTGCTGTATTGAAGTAATGCTTGAAAACTTTAAGCATAAATCATTTAATGAGATTTTAGTAGACTTTAAAATCGCATTAAGACGTACTCAATTACGATGTTCAATGATGTTTATTTAATTCCAATTAGAATAAAATTTGTACATCAAATAGCTTACTACACAGCAGTAATCATATTAAGATAATCAAATTGAATTCCGTGAACAAAATTAAATAACAGTGGGATTAAAATTTCATTCCTGCTTTTAATGAATTCTTAGAATTTATGATATTCGATGTTCTATTGTGTGCTTACATTAAAATTGTCGTAACCAAAACTGGAATTGAAAATTAGGTCAACAGAATACTGACATAGTAACATATCAGTCAGACTAATTTCTGGATCTTTTTGAAAATTAGACATGAAAGCATTTTGGATGCGTTAAAATTTAATTTATGGATGAATCTTATACTAAGGAAAACTAACTAGTAAAAATGTCCGCATTAATGCGGTATAGAAACGCATTTTCCTATTGTAGAAATATCATTTTATTTGGATAGAAATCTCTCTCCCACGAAAAAAATCTTACTCTTTGTGAAATTTTGGAAAAAAATAATTTTGGTCCCTGAGACCCCCATCTTACTTCACTATTATTAAGGAACACATATTAGACCTAAGTGTCAAATTTCAAGTGATTTGGAGTTCACAAATTTCATACCAAAAAAAAAATTTGTATGAAAAATGACAACAATAGTCACTTCCAACAGCCATGACTCGGAAAGGAGGTGACCATTTCCAAAATCCTTTCTTCAATCGCTTTCTATATATAGAATCTACCACTGTGCCAAATTTCAGGACAATTGAAGCTTCACTGCGAGACTAGTTGAGTTCACAGACGGTATTATTACGGTATTACGGACAAAGTGAGGACAATAGCGCCTTACGATGATCGGATAATGCCGGATAATGCGTTAAAAATCAAAGAATCAGATTCAAATATGATAAGGAAATTAATTAAATCTTGTTTTTATTTATCATTCATATCCTCCCCTATTTTTAAGCCTTTACACAATGGGAAGTGTAATTTGGATGGACGTAATTTGGATGGAATTTTGGCCAAAAATTTTTGGCTAATTCAAAAACCATTTCGGGGTATTTATGCCTAAAATGTATAGGTCAAGTTTCAGCCAATCTGGTCCATACCTGTGTCCACAAGGTTCATTTTTTGTTTTTTGGGGTATGCATGGCAGGATGAAGTCAAGAAATTTTTTTTTGGTTCTAATAGTCTCTAATCACCGATATACAACATAATTAGTCGTTTTTTCCCAAAATTTTCATCTTTTTCCTAAAGTTTTTAACTTCCACGCATCGCGTGAAAGTTATTAGTTTCACCCAAAAAGTCCATTTTCGAGTTCACTATGTTCCCACCACTTTTATGAGAAGTTTTTGGTACCGAAATGTGCGTCTCGACGAGTAAATTCATAATCTGTAGGAATTTTCCAATTTATAGGACATTAAAGGGGTCAAAAAGCCAAAAAACTGATTTTTTCGGTCCAAGATAACATTATAATAAAGTTTTGAAAAAAATCAAAAATTTTCTTTTCCTTATTTTTCTTCCTTTTTTTGCATTTCAATATATATGAAATTGCACTTTCGAGAGAAAGATTATGGAATTTTCTTTCCATAAATTCCATAAATTTTCCATAAATTCCATAAATTTTCCATAAATTCCATAAATTTTCCATAAATTCCTTAAATTTTCCATAAATTCCATAAATTTTCCATTAATTCCAAAAATTCCATAAATTTTCCATAAATTTTCCATAAATTTTCCATAAATCCCATAAATTCCATAAATTTTCCATAAATTCCAAAAATTTTCCATTAATTCCATAAATTTTCCATAAATTTTCCATTAATTCCGAAAATTCCATAAATTTTCCATAAATTCCATAAATTTTCCATAAATTTTCCATAAATTCCATAAATTTTCCATAAATTCCATAAATTTTCCATAAATTTTCCATAAATTCCATAAATTTTCCATAAATTCCATAAATTTTCCATTAATTCCATAAATCCCATAAATTTTCCAAAAATTCCATAAATTCCATAAATTCCATAAATTTTCCATAAATTCCATAAATTCCATAAATTTTCCATAAATTCCATAAATTTTCCATAAATTCCATAAATTCCATAAATTTTCCATAAATTCCATAAATTTTCCATAAATTCCATATATTTTCCATAAATTCCATAAATTCCATAAATTCCATAAATTTTCCATTAATTCCATAAATCCCATAAATTTTCCATAAATTCCATAAATTTTCCATAAATTCCAAATATTTTCCATAAATTCCATAAATTTTCCATAAATTCCATAAATTCCATAAATTCCATAAATTCCATAAATTTTCCATAAATTCCATAAATTTTCCATAAATTCCATAAATTTTCCATAAATTCCATAAATTTTTCATAAATTTTCCATAAATTCCATCAATTTTCCATAAATTCCAAAAATTTTCCATAAACTCTAAAAATTTTCCATAAACTCTAAAAATTTTCCATAAATTCCATAAATTCCATAAATTTTCCATAAATTCCATAAATTTTCCATAAATTCCATTAATTTTTCATTAATTCCATAAATTCCATAAATTTTCCATAAATTCCATAAATTTTCCATAAATTCCATAAATTTTCCATAAATTCCATAAATTTTCCATAAATTCCATAAATTTTCCATAAATTCCATAAATTTTCCATAAATTCCATAAATTTTCCATAAATTCCATAAATTTTCCATTAATTTTCCATTAATTCCATAAATTCCATAAATTTTCCATAAATTTTCCATAAGTTCCATAAATTTTCCATAAATTCCATAAATTTTCCATAAATTCCATAAACTTTCCATAAATTTTCCATAAATTCCATAAATTTTCCATAAATTCCATAAATTTTCCATAAATTTTCCATAAATTTTCCATAAATTCCATATATTTTCCATAAATTCCATAAATTCCATAAATTTTCCATAAATTCCATAAATTCCATAAATTTTCCATAAATTCCATAAATTTTCCATAAACTCTACAAATTTTCCATAAATTCCATAAATTTTCCATAAATTCCATAAATTTTCCATAAATTCCTTAAATTTTCCAAAAATTCCATAAATTTTCCATAAATTTTCCATAAATTTTCCATAAATTCCATAAATTCCATAAATTTTCCATAAGTTCCATAAATTTTTCATAAATTCCATAAATTTTCCATAAGTTCCATAAATTTTCCATAAATTCCATAAATTTTCCATAAATTCCATAAATTTTCCATAAATTCCATAAATTTTCCATAAATTCCATAAATTTTCCATAAATTCCATAAATTTTCCATAAATTCCATATATTTTCCATAAATTCCATAAATTCCATAAATTTTCCATAAATTCCATAAATTCCATAAATTTTCCATAAATTCCATAAATTTTCCATAAACTCTACAAATTTTCCATAAATTCCATAAATTTTCCATAAATTCCATAAATTTTCCATAAATTCCTTAAATTTTCCATTAATTCCAAAAATTCCATAAATTTTCCATAAATTTTCCATAAATTCCATAAATTCCATAAATTTTCCATAAGTTCCATAAATTTTTCATAAATTCCATAAATTTTCCATAAGTTCCATAAATTTTCCATAAATTCCATAAATTTTCCATAAATTCCATAAATTTTCCATAAATTCCATAAATTTTCCATAAATTCCATAAATTTTCCATAAATTCCATAAATTTTCCATAAATTCCATATATTTTCCATAAATTCCATAAATTCCATAAATTTTCCATAAATTCCATAAATTCCATAAATTTTCCATAAATTCCATAAATTTTCCATAAACTCTACAAATTTTCCATAAATTCCATAAATTTTCCATAAATTCCATAAATTTTCCATAAATTCCTTAAATTTTCCATTAATTCCAAAAATTCCATAAATTTTCCATAAATTTTCCATAAATTCCATAAATTCCATAAATTTTCCATAAGTTCCATAAATTTTTCATAAATTCCATAAATTTTCCATAAGTTCCATAAATTTTCCATAAATTCCATAAATTTTCCATAAATTCCATAAATTTTCCATAAATTTTCCATAAGTTCCATAAATTTTCCATAAATTCCATAAATTTTCCATAAATTCCATAAATTCCATAAATTTTCCATAAGTTCCATAAATTTTTCATAAATTCCATAAATTTTCCATAAGTTCCATAAATTTTCCATAAATTCCATAAATTTTCCATAAATTCCAAAAATTTTCCATAAATTCCATAAATTTTCCATAAATTCCATAAATTTTCCATAAATTCCATAAATTTTCCATAAATTCCATATATTTTCCATAAATTCCATAAATTCCATAAATTTTCCATAAATTCCATAAATTCCATAAATTTTCCATAAATTCCATAAATTTTCCATAAACTCTACAAATTTTCCATAAATTCCATAAATTTTCCATAAATTCCATAAATTTTCCATAAATTCCTTAAATTTTCCATTAATTCCAAAAATTCCATAAATTTTCCATAAATTTTCCATAAATTCCATAAATTCCATAAATTTTCCATAAGTTCCATAAATTTTTCATAAATTCCATAAATTTTCCATAAGTTCCATAAATTTTCCATAAATTCCATAAATTTTCCATAAATTCCATAAATTTTCCATAAATTCCATAAATTTTCCATAAATTCCATAAATTTTCCATAAATTCCATAAATTTTCCATAAATTCCATAAATTTTCCATAAATTCCATAAATTTTCCATAAATTCCATAAATTTTCCATAAATTCCATAAATTTTCCATAAATTCCAAAAATTTTCCATAAATTCCATAAATTTCCCATTAATTTTCCGTAAATTCCATAAATTCCATAAATTTTCCATAAATTCCATAAATTTTCCATTAATTTCATAAATTCCATAAATTTTCCATAAATTTTCCATTAATTCCATAAATTCCATAAATTTTCCATAAATTTTCCATAAATTTCATAAATTCCATAAATTTTCCATAAATTCCATAAATTTTCCTTAAATTCCATAAATTTTACATAAGTTCCATAAATTTTCCATAAATTCCATAAATTTTCCATAAATTCCATAAATTTTCCATAAATTCCATAAATTTTCCATAAATTCCATAAATTTTCCATAAATTCCATAAATTTTCCATAAATTCCATAAATTTTCCATAAATTCCATAAATTTTCCATAAATTCCATAAATTTTCCATTAATTTTCCATTAATTCCATAAATTCCATAAATTTTCCATAAATTTTCCATAAGTTCCATAAATTTTCCATAAATTTTCCATAAATTCCATAAATTTTCCATAAATTCCATAAACTTTCCATAAATTTTCCATAAATTCCATAAATTTTCCATAAATTCCATAAATTTTCCATAAATTTTCCATAAATTCCATATATTTTCCATAAATTCCATAAATTCCATAAATTTTCCATAAATTCCATAAATTCCATAAATTTTCCATAAATTCCATAAATTTTCCATAAACTCTACAAATTTTCCATAAATTCCATAAATTTTCCATAAATTCCATAAATTTTCCATAAATTCCTTAAATTTTCCATTAATTCCAAAAATTCCATAAATTTTCCATAAATTTTCCATAAATTCCATAAATTTTCCATAAATTCCATAAAATTCCATAAATTTTCCATAAATTCCATAAATTTTCCATAAACTCCATAAATTCCATAAATTTTCCATAAGTTCCATAAATTTTTCATAAATTCCATAAATTTTCCATAAATTCCATAAATTCCATAAATTTTCCATAAATTCCATAAATTTTCCATAAATTCCATAAAATTTTCCATAAATTCCATAAATTCCATAAATTTTCCATAAATTCCATAAATTTTCCATAAATTCCATAAATTTTCCATAAATTCCATAAATTCCATAAATTCCATAAATTTTCCATAAATTTTCCATAAACTCCATTAGTTCCATAAATTTTCCATAAATTTTCCATAAATTCCATAAATTTTCCATAAATTCCATAAATTTTCCATAAATTCCATAAATTTTCCATAAACTCTAAAAATTTTCCATAAACAATAAAATTTTTCCATAAATTCCATAATTTTCCATAAATTCCATAAATTTTCCATAAATTCCATAAATTCCATAAATTTTCCATAAATTCCATAAATTTTCCATAAATTCCATATATTTTCCATAAATTCCATAAATTCCATAAATTTTCCATAAATTCCATAAATTCCATAAATTTTCCATAAATTCCATAAATTTTCCATAAACTCTACAAATTTTCCATAAATTCCATAAATTTTCCATAAATTCCATAAATTTTCCATAAATTCCTTAAATTTTCCATAAATTCCATAAATTTTCCATTAATTCCAAAAATTCCATAAATTTTCCATAAATTCCATAAATTCCATAAATTTTCCATAAATTTTCCATAAATTCCATAAATTTTCCATAAACTCCATAAATTCCATAAATTTTCCATAAGTTCCATAAATTTTTCATAAATTCCATAAATTTTCCATAAATTCCATAAATTTACCATAAATTCCATAAATTTTCCATAAGTTCCATAAATTTTCCATAAATTCCATAAATTTTCCATAAATTCCATAAATTTTCCATAAATTCCATAAATTTTCCATAAATTCCATAAATTTTCCATAAATTCCATAAATTTTCCATAAATTCCATAAATTTTCCATAAATTCCATAAATTTTCCATAAATTCCATAAATTTACCATAAATTCCATAAATTTTCCATAAGTTCCATAAATTTTCCATAAATTCCATAAATTTTCCATAAATTCCATAAATTTTCCATAAATTCCATAAATTTTCCATAAATTCCATAAATTTACCATAAATTCCATAAATTTTCCATAAGTTCCATAAATTTTCCATAAATTCCATAAATTTTCCATAAATTCCATAAATTTTCCATAAATTCCATAAATTTTCCATAAATTCCATAAATTTTCCATAAATTCCATAAATTTTCCATAAATTCCATAAATTTACCATAAATTCCATAAATTTTCCATAAGTTCCATAAATTTTCCATAAATTCCATAAATTTTCCATAAATTCCATAAATTTTCCATAAATTCCATAAATTTTCCATAAATTCCATAAATTTTCCATAAATTCCATAAATTTTCCATAAATTCCATAAATTTTCCATAAATTTTCCATAAATTCCATAAATTTTCCATAAATTCCATAAATTTTCCATAAATTCCATAAATTCCATAAATTTTCCATAAATTTTCCATAAATTCCAAAAATTTTCCATAAATTTTCCATAAATTCCATATATTTTCCATAAACTCCATTAATTCCATAAATTTTCCATAAATTCCATAAATTTTCCATAAATTCTATAAATTCCATAAATTTTCCATAAATTCCATAAATTTTCCATAAATTCCATAAATTTTCCATAAATTTTCCATAAATTTTCCATAAATTTTCCATAAATTCCATAAATTTTCCATAAATTCCATAAATTTTCCATAAATTCCATAAATTTTCCATAAATTCCATAAATTTTCAATAAACTCTAAAAATTTTCCATAAATTCCATAAATTCCATAAATTTTCCATAAATTCCATAAATTTTCCATAAATTCCATAAATTTTCCATAAATTCCATAAATTTTCCATAAATTCCATAAATTTTCCATAAATTCCATAAATTTTCCATAAATTCCATAAATTTTCCATAAATTTTCCATAAATTCCATAAATTTTCCATAAATTCCATAAATTTTCCATAAATTCCATAAATTTTCCATAAATTCCATAAATTCCATAAATTTTCCATAAATTCCATAAATTTTCCATAAATTCCATAAATTTTCCATAAATTCCATAAATTTCCCATTAATTTTCCGTAAATTCCATAAATTCCATAAATTTTCCATAAATTCCATAAATTTTCCATAAATTTTCCATAAATTCCATAAATTTTCCATAAATTCCATAAATTTTCCATAAATTCCATAAATTTTCCATAAATTCCATAAATTTTCCATAAATTCCATAAATTTTCCATAAATTCCATAAATTTTCCATAAATTCCATAAATTTTCCATAAATTCCATAAATTTTCCATTAATTTTCCATTAATTCCATAAATTCCATAAATTTTCCATAAATTTTCCATAAGTTCCATAAATTTTCCATAAATTTTCCATAAATTCCATAAATTTTCCATAAATTCCATAAACTTTCCATAAATTTTCCATAAATTCCATAAATTTTCCATAAATTCCATAAATTTTCCATAAATTTTCCATAAATTTTCCATAAATTCCATATATTTTCCATAAATTCCATAAATTCCATAAATTTTCCATAAATTCCATAAATTCCATAAATTTTCCATAAATTCCATAAATTTTCCATAAACTCTACAAATTTTCCATAAATTCCATAAATTTTCCATAAATTCCATAAATTTTCCATAAATTCCTTAAATTTTCCATTAATTCCAAAAATTCCATAAATTTTCCATAAATTTTCCATAAATTCCATAAATTTTCCATAAATTCCATAAAATTCCATAAATTTTCCATAAATTCCATAAATTTTCCATAAACTCCATAAATTCCATAAATTTTCCATAAGTTCCATAAATTTTTCATAAATTCCATAAATTTTCCATAAATTCCATAAATTTTCCATAAATTCCATAAATTTTCCATAAATTCCATAAATTTTCCATAAATTCCATAAATTTTCCATAAATTCCATAAATTCCATAAATTTTCCATAAATTCCATAAATTTTCCATAAATTCCATAAATTTTCCATAAATTCCATAAATTTTCCATAAATTCCATAAATTCCATAAATTCCATAAATTTTCCATAAATTTTCCATAAACTCCATTAGTTCCATAAATTTTCCATAAATTTTCCATAAATTCCATAAATTTTCCATAAATTCCATAAATTTTCCATAAATTCCATAAATTTTCCATAAACTCTAAAAATTTTCCATAAACTATAAAATTTTTCCATAAACTATAAAATTTTTCCATAAATTCCATAATTTTCCATAAATTCCATAAATTTTCCATAAATTCCATAAATTTTCCATAAATTTTCCATAAATTCCATAAATTTTCCATAAATTCCATAAATTTTCCATAAATTCCATAAATTTTCCATAAATTCCATAAATTTTCCATAAATTCCATAAATTTTCCATAAATTTTCCATAAATTCCAAAAATTTTCCATAAATTTTCCATAAATTCCATATATTTTCCATAAACTCCATTAATTCCATAAATTTTCCATAAATTCCATAAATTTTCCATAAATTCCATAAATTTTCCATAAATTCCATAAATTCCATAAATTTTCCATAAATTCCATAAATTTTCCATAAATTCCATAAATTTTCCATAAATTTTCCATAAATTTTCCATAAATTTTCCATAAATTTTCCATAAATTCCATAAATTTTCCATAAATTCCATAAATTTTCCATAAATTCCATAAATTTTCCATAAATTCCATAAATTTTCAATAAACTCTAAAAATTTTCCATAAATTCCATAAATTCCATAAATTTTCCATAAATTCCATAAATTTTCCATAAATTCCATAAATTTTCCATAAATTCCATAAATTTTCCATAAATTCCATAAATTTTCCATAAATTCCATAAATTTTCCATAAATTCCATAAATTTTCCATAAATTTTCCATAAATTCCATAAATTTACCATAAATTCCATAAATTTTCCATAAATTCCATAAATTTTCCATAAATTCCATAAATTCCATAAATTTTCCATAAATTCCATAAATTTTCCATAAATTCCATAAATTTTCCATAAATTCCATAAATTTCCCATTAATTTTCCGTAAATTCCATAAATTCCATAAATTTTCCATAAATTCCATAAATTTTCCATAAATTTTCCATAAATTTTCCATAAATTTTCCATAAATTCCATAAATTTTCCATAAATTCCATAAATTTTCCATAAATTCCATAAATTTTCCATAAATTCCATAAATTTTCCATAAATTCCATAAATTTTCCATAAATTCCATAAATTTTCCATAAATTCCATAAATTTCCCATTAATTTTCCATAAATTCCATAAATTTTCCATAAATTCCATAAATTTTCCATAAATTCCATAAATTTCCCATTAATTTTCCGTAAATTCCATAAATTCCATAAATTTTCCATAAATTCCATAAATTTTCCATAAATTCCATAAATTTTCCATAAATTCCATAAATTTTCAATAAACTCTAAAAATTTTCCATAAATTCCATAAATTCCATAAATTTTCCATAAATTCCATAAATTTTCCATAAATTCCATAAATTTTCCATAAATTCCATAAATTTTCCATAAATTCCATAAATTTTCCATAAATTCCATAAATTTTCCATAAATTTTCCATAAATTCCATAAATTTTCCATAAATTCCATAAATTTTCCATAAATTCCATAAATTCCATAAATTTTCCATAAATTCCATAAATTTTCCATAAATTCCATAAATTTTCCATAAATTTTCCATAAATTCCAAAAATTTTCCATAAATTTTCCATAAATTCCATATATTTTCCATAAACTCCATTAATTCCATAAATTTTCCATAAATTCCATAAATTTTCCATAAATTCCATAAATTTTCCATAAATTCCATAAATTCCATAAATTTTCCATAAATTCCATAAATTTTCCATAAATTCCATAAATTTTCCATAAATTTTCCATAAATTTTCCATAAATTCCATAAATTTTCCATAAATTCCATTAATTTTCCATAAATTCCATAAATTTTCCAAAAAGTCTATAAATTTTCCCTAAATTCCATACATTTTCCATAAATTCCATAAATTTTCCATAAATTCCAAAAATTCCATAAATTTTCCATAAATTCCATAAATTTTCCATAAATTCTATAAATTCCATAAATTCCATAAATTTTTCATAAATTCCATAAATTTTCCAAAAATTTTCCATAAATTCCATAAATTTTCCATAAATTTTCTATAAATTCCATAAATTTTCCATAAATTTTTTCGTAAATTCCATAAATTCCATAAATTTTATATAAATTCCATAAATTCCATAAATTTTCCATTAATTCCATAAATTTTCCAAAAAGTCTATAAATTTTCCCTAAATTCCATAAATTTTCCATAAATTCCATAAAATTTCCATAAACTCCATAAATTCCATAAATTCCATAAATTTTCTATAAACTCCATAACTCCACAAATTCCATAAATTTTCCATAAATTCCATAAATTTTTCATAAATATTTTATAAGTTTTCCATAAATTCCATAAATTTTCCATAGATTTTCCATAGATTTTCCATAAATTAAATAAATTTTCCATAAATTTTCCATAAATTTTCCATAAATTTTCCATAAATTCCATAAATATTCCATAAATTCCATAAATTTTCCATAAATTCCATAAATTTTATAAATTTTCCATAAATTCCATAAATTTTCCATAAATTTTCCATAAATTCCATAAATTTTCCATAAATTCCATATATTTTCCATAAATTCCATAAATTTTCCATAAATTTTCCATTAATTCCATAAATTCCATAAATTTTCCATAAATTTGCCATAAATTCCATAAATTTTCCATAAATTCCATAAGTTCCATAAATTTTCCATGAATTCCTTAAATTCCATAAATTTCATAAATTTTCCATTAATTCCATAAATTTTCGGGTTTCATAATCATTTCAGCCGAAAAAAATTTGGTTTGATTTTTTAAAAATACTTTAGCCAGAAAAAAAAATGGCCAAAAAAATTTGACTGTAAATAAAAAGATTTTGACTTAAATCCTAGGATTAATTCAGCATAGAAATGTTTCCAAAAATTTTTGGCCAAAATTCCATCCAAATTACCCTACTCTTAGACAATACCTTGTCTTTATAGAGAGCAAATTAAATCTGATTATTTTTATCTACACATAGATACACATCACATCGTTCAATGACTAAATTGAATCAAATTGAAACTCGTATACATTGAAAATCATTAAATGAAAAACTTATTAGCTCCTACCAATCTTTTTGTGTTTCTTTTTCCGTTGGATTTTCACACGTGTATATATGTTCATGTCTCAATTTATATGCGATGTATGTGCGAATGAATACAAGGAAGAGAAGAAGGAAAAACTTTTTCATAACACTTAAACATGTTTACGTACGATGAAAGGCAATGATATTGAGTAAAAAAAGAAAATTTAGTTTATGAATGATTTGAATTCAGAAGTGGATGGAGAAACATCAGAAAGGCGTAAATTTGGGAAAAGTTGCTCTTTGATTTCCTTGGATGTTTTAACTTTTTTAATTACCTTTTTATAGAATAATTCTATTTAATGTCATGTAAAGTTTTTGCTTACTTTCAATTCATTTGGACAGCAAATTGACTGATACATTGCCTATTCAATACGCAATTTCTATATTCGAAAGATCATAAAATGAACAAGAATTTAATTAAAATAGTATGTTTTGTCCAAAGGTCGAAAAAAGGAGAACAAGAAGTTAGCAGGAATTCACGAAATGCATGTCAATTACCGTAAAATGATACATCACAGTGAGAGAGAGAAAAAGTATAATTCATGATTCAGTTGTGGATAGACACATTACAGATTACACAGAAGGAGAGGATGTTGAGAAATGCATAGCATATAAATTTGTATCTACTTTACTTGATGTCGTTACACCCTCAACATTTTAATACAATGTCTAGATGAATAGAGGAGCGTGCATCGACGTTAGTACTAGCAAATTATCTTTAGCAAAATGTTTTATTCTTATCGTCGACTGTATGTGTTTTGTGTTGAGTAAGATCGTTCTATAAAGTGCTGCGAAAGTGCTACGAGTTGTGAAAAAAAAACGAGGGAAGGGGAAAAGTGAAGCCAGAACTTGTAATGAAATATACACATACGTGTGATATATTCTATTTTACCTTCATGCGATGTATGTTTATCCTACTCATAGTCAATAAAAATGAGTGAGGAAGAGAAAGAAATGCTCAGACACGTATCCACAACCTGACCTGCATTACAAATGGAACTGACGCTAGGCTTACCACATTCCTTTCGTGAATTTTCACACCAATGACATTTGAAAAAAAAAACAAACAAAAATTTTTTTAAAGGAAGCAAGAAAACATATTTAGCTACTTACTCAACATAACACTTCCTTATATGTTTCCTGTCTTCATCATGCTTCTTAATGTATGATGAATGTATCATGACAAAATGATGAACATTATGCGAAACAGGTCGAGCATTTGTATTCCAACCACATTGGCGAAAAGAAAAAAAAAAACAAATTTCTAATGTTTTAATGTCTTCTGTTACTATTACGTACTTAAAGATTGTTCCAACTTTTAATCATTATTTTCTGAAAATTTGTTCCTTTGAAGAACAAAAATGTTGATAAAAAAAAATTGCATCAAAATTCAAAATGCTTATTGGAAGCAATTAGTTGCATTTTGTCTATTTATTTTCTTCCTTTAACAGTCCTTTTTCCTTTAAATCAATTTCGAAGATCCTTCAAAATTTTACTCCATCTAGGAATTTTCTGAATAACTTTAAGCACAGACTTGAATCAATATTCGAATTCCTGAAAGGATCAAGGATTAGTAAAGACACATTTTAGCATAAAATTTTCATCGATAATGCAGTTTTATTAATAAAGTAGGTATATGAATAGTAGATATTTTAAGACATGTATAAAATATTATTGTTGATTAAAATATATAGGATCCCTTCACCAAAAATATTCATCCATACGATTCAATAGAAATATTAGTTAAGTTTATAGTCTTCATATTTGTTTCCAGACAAAAGGAAAATTTTATCAGGACTAAGAGGCACTTCAAATGTATACCAATCTGAGTCTTTAAATCCATTATCTCTTCTAGACGCATCAATAGCGTATCTTATGGCAAAATTAACAGCGACAGCAAGTGTATTTGGAGGCTCAGAACATGCTGTAAAATTAAATTAATTGTAATTAAGAAATAAAAAGAACTTTTGCATTTTTTACCTTTTGATCTCAAAACGTAGAAAGGATTTGGTGACTTTTGAAGAAGTTTGACACGGAAGTCTATTGGAATGTCTTGAGCTCCAGGAGGTTTATAATTAAATGAACGATTGGTAAGCAACTCTGCAGTTTTCTTATCATATACACAATTTTCTGTTAACCAAATACCCAAACCAGACACAAATCCTCCTTCAATTTGACCTATATCAATTCCTGGGCTCATACTTTCACCAGTATCTTGAAGAATGTCAACACGCTTTAAAAGCAAATTTCCAGTTAGAAAATCAACTTCAACTTCTGCACAACTTGCAGCATGCATAAAGTACGGTGTCATATCCGAGTCTTTGTACGTAAATGTAGCTGATAAGTCAATATTCTTCTGGAAAGCAATTTCAACAATTTCCTCCCAAGTTGCATTTGGATTTTCCTCTTTGACTGGTTTCAATCTTTCAACCAGCATTTCACATGCATTTTTAACGACAAAGCATGAAATTTCTGCTGTGACTGAAGCAACTGTTCCTACATCATTGGCGTTGTTTAAAGTATTCGATGGTTTGACAACAAACTTGTCCATTGGAAGGTCAAGGATATGTGATGCAACTTGAACAATCTTGGTATTTAATCCTTGTCCTATTTCAACTCCACCAGTAGAAATTGCAATAGTTGAGTCTCCATGATATATGGACACTATACCATGCATAGTACCAGTGCAAAAAATGTAAAATCTTAATGGAACAACTGCAATTCCACGTTTTACCCAGCGATTTTCACGATTAAATTCATCGATTTCTGCCTTTCTTTTTCTGTAGTCTAAAATAAAACTGAAAATTAAGTTTTGTTTCTTATATTATCTGAAATCAAAGCTTACCAACAGAAGATATAAAATCAGGCATCATTGTTTTAAAGACACTATCATCAGTCAAATTCTCCATTCTAACATCAACGGGATCTCTTCCCACAATTCTTGCCATGTGTTCCATAATTGTTTCAGTCATCGCTATCGCTTCCGTAATACCTGTTGAATAAAGTTAAATTTTTATGAACAATAAAAATTAAAAAACGAATAACATACCTGGTGCTCTCATCCAAGTATTAGATGCTGAATGAGATAATGCACTTTGAGTAGTAACCTCCCAACTCTCAATATTATAGCAGTTTTTGATGTAAACAGAAGTATTAAATTGAACTGGTTCGTTTAAGCAACATCCTTGATCTTGAATGTAATGATGATGCAACTTTTGAATCTTTCCATTTTCATTGAACTCAACATCATAGTCACTAACAGCAGAAAATCTTTTTCCAATTGCTTGCATATTATCTTCCATAGTCATAATTAAACGGACTGGTCTTCTAAGTAAATGACATCCTAATGCTGCAGCGCATGCAATCTACAAAAAGATTTTCATTAGTCCGTTTTATTAATCATTAATTTTATTTAATGATATACCTGTGCTTGTCTAGTGATTTTTCCACCAAAAGCACCACCAACACGACGAACATAAAAATTCAATCGATGTTGTGGAACATTAAGACATTGAGAAACGGCTATTTGAGTAGTATCTACCCATTGTGATGATGAATAAACATCCATTCCATCTTCACTGGGAACACAAACACATTGTTGAGTTTCCATATAATGATGATACTGAGTTGATCCCATATCAAAATGTCCTTTAATCTGATGTTTAATGTCGCTTCCAACTTTTTCTCTCTTGATGTAATATTTTGGAATGTCATGTAAACGGTCGGTAGCTTTTGCTTTGTACACATCTCGAACAGTTGGATATACAGGTTCATCTGAAATACACACATTAAAAATTTGGAAGTAACTTTTTTTAATTTGGATCTTTACCTTCTTTTTCAAATCTGTACTCTACTTTCACCAAGTTTCTAGCACGATAAGCTAAATCAAATGTCTCTGCCATTAAAACACCGACAGGCTGTCCATGATAAAGTAATTTTCCAGAACAAAAGATTTCTTCAACTTGAATGTTGAATTCGTTGAAACATTCAGGCATAAAATTATTAATTCCTGGAATATCTTTTGCAGAATAAACTGCAACAACTCCTTTCAATTTTAACGCTTCAGAAGCATCGACATTTTCAACAATTCCATTGACTTTATCACCCAATATGAATGCAGCATAAAGTTCATTATGCTGACGTGGTAAATCATTGACATACTGAGCCTCTCCTGTGCATTGAATGGCTCCATCAACTTTAGGAACACGTTTGTAAAGTTTTGATCTGCTTTCAACATACTCAAATTCTTGACTGGCAGTTGAAATTTCTCTCTTTAATATTTCTGATCCTTTAATGAACTTTTGGTCGACAATACCTTTTGGTGCTGTGTTAAGAACAAATTTGTAAAATAAGGACACGGCTAAATTCTTTCGGTATTCATCGGATGCAGGAGGGAGTTTTGCTTCTGGTTGAATTTCCGATAATAATTTACTGCAAGCTTGTTGGAGAATATCATTGTCATATAAATTCTTTCCAATCAAAAACTTTTCAGTACGCTCTGCATGTCCCAAATCTTGACTAATACCTCCAAAGCAAATACTAGCTTTTAATATTGAATCTCGTTCATTATTAAATTGTATCAGAAATGCAGCAATCACATATGAATAAGAGTTTTGAGCTCTTGGCATAATTTTGTAGGATCGATAAACGTAAGAATCATCTAATGCCGGGAAAATTATTTTTCCAATAACTTTTCTTCTCATACTTAGGTTAACAAAATCAGATGGTAACAAAGGTGTGCACTCATTCTCAGCTCCAGACACTGTTAGAATTTCCACAAAATTTTAATTTTAATTCATTTTTCTAATATTTCTTTTACTTACGTAAAACAATTTTGGCACCGACTGCTTCCATGATTGTATAAATATCGGAAGGAAAATCCAAATTATTATATTTCATCACCAAATTGCCACTAAGTGTTCCGACATTTCTAACTGCATTATTACCAATCATTTCAAAATGATCAGCAACTTTGTCCAAGTATGAAAAATTTTTATTTTCAGTAGCTGCTTTTCTAAATATTTCAATAGTTTCTGCAAGAGTTACACCTCCGCCTAATTCCAACGAATTTTCATTAATGCTATGTCTTTTCAATTCTTCAACACTTGAAATATCGACAAAAACTTTTAAATCTGTTGATCTACGGTAGACACCATGAGCTGTATTGCCACCAATCAAAATATATGGACGATACTGTATTGTCCCCATGACTTTGAACAATTGCTCGAGATTGTAAACCTTATGCCATTCCCTCTCGTCTTCAAAGAAGAAACTGATTGTATTGTTGTCGACAAGTTTTGAAGAACTGCACTTTCCAGAACAAGGGGATCCTGATTTTGGGCACATTTTTACTCCACCCAAATCTTCAATATCTTTGCAAATGTCCAAAAGTCTACTTTCAGCGTCAACTGCAAGTGATTTAAATGCATCCAAAATTGGTCGGTATCCAGTACATCTGCAAATATTTCCACCGAGTGACTTCTCAACTTCTTCCATCGTTACTACTCCATTTTTAGATTCCAATAAGGAATACATATTCATGACCATTCCAGGTGAACAAAATCCACATTGAGTTCCATTAAAATCAGCCAATCTCTTTTGAACTGCATGCATGCCATCTTTTGTACTTCCTATGCCTTCAACTGTCGTGATATCAAGTCCATGACATGAGTAGACATTTTGAAGGCACTAAACAATATTGAATTAACAATTAATTTCAAAATGTATATAAGGTATATTAACATACTGATTTAATTCCATAAGCAACAGCTTGTTTTGTTACAGGATGAATACCCTTTAGTGTGACAGTACAGGCTCCACAGCCACCCTCCAAACACATAAACTTTGTTCCTTTCAACTGCGCGTATTCTCTTATATACGTCGTTAATGACGTATCTAAAGGCACGCTTGCCGGTGAAACTGAATGTAAATAAACAGAGAGAAACTCGTTGATTAGTCATAAGTTGCTGATAACATGTGTTTAGGTTTTTTTTTTATTCATTCATAAGTGCAAATTATCTATTTATGTTATTGAAAATTAATCGCAATAAAGCAGTGATAACGATAGAGGAACCTGTTTTTATTTCTTATCTAAATGTCAAGTGTTTCCTAATTCTGATTGAACGATTTGATGTATCTCGTAAAAAGTTCCACGTTGCAAGATCCAACACAGAATTTTTTGTTTATTGTTTTTATTCAAATCTAGCTAGCTAATAGATGTAAGTAATACGATCATAAATGCGCAGTTAGCGAACATATTTTTTTTGTATGTGGACACAAAATGTGTGTATCTCGGGATTATTTCTGACTGAACAAAAATTGTCGAACATTTTGAAACTTTTTTTTTTGACATTAAAAACCTATTAAGTTTTTTTTTTTGAAAAATTCTGTTATTAACAAATTATAACACTCATCAAAAATTTTACTAAATAGAGTTCAAGGTCAATTTTAAACTAAAATAAACTATGTTTAGCATCAAATGTTTGAAAACAAAAAATTTTTTCGTTAGAGTTTATAGCTTCATCGAATTATTTTCATTGTTTGCTGTCTAGAATGATATTAATCCTTAATATTCCGATTAAGTTAAACAAACTAATACAAAAAAAAAAAAATAAGCAGCTTTTTAAAAACAGCTTACTAAATCAACTTAGATGATCAAGTTACATAATTTATTGTAAAACATGAATGCTCCTCTAATTAAATACGTATTATTTAAAATTTAATGTAAATGTGAGCTATGATCATTTATTAAATTCAAAATTTTTACAGCCCATACCTTTATGGATTACTCCATTAATAGTAAAAATCACTTCCATTCTTTACTTTTTATTCTAAACACAGTCGCGTTTCTGGTTAAAATGAAAATGTTTCGAATTCCGTCTGATTTTATAAGAGGCACAAAATTTGAGAATGTTTACACAAAATGATAAGACGGTGAGAGAATCGACTGACTGTGCGTCTTTTCTCTCTGTTTATGCTTTTTTTCCTTTATAAACGATCGCGTGCTTCTCACATGCTTACAATTTTGAGTAAGTTAAACTGGTTTAGAGTTGATTAAATTTATTAATCAATTTTTTTAAAAATTTTATTTATTAATAGACAGAACTCAATAAGCATTTTAGGTCAAAATTCATCATAAAGATTTTTTATTTCAATTTAGTATATTTATTTCGCACAATACATTTATGTTACTAAAATAATGTATGATTAATAGAATCATTACAGCTCGTTCAAATGTGATTAAAAAAAGTTCAATTTTCACAAATATTGTAGATGTTAAAAAATTAAGCCTACGACTTGCAGGAATAGTACATCTCTAAAGGTTTGTTGGCCTGTAAAAAATAAAACATTAGAATAAGACTGTAAATTTTGAGTTCCAGATTTTTTACCTTCCAAAACTTTTCATTGACTTGATGTAACGTTTGATTGCCATTTAGAGAAACTAACTGTGTTGAGCTTGGTGTAATATAAATTGTAAATGTCAATGCTTTGAATGTTGGCTCTGGAAGTTGTGCATCTAAAGACAACCTCATAGCCAGATATTTGCTAAGATGATCAACAGTAGCATTAGCTGTTGTCTTAATGTATCGCACAGTATTGTCCTTAAGTGCCTTCATCAAAATATTGTCACTATTCATTTCTGTTGGATGTGGTTTAAAGACCAACTCGATGTCATCATTACCCTCTGTATCACCTTCAGTATCTGCATTTGAATCAACTTCTTCAGTCATTTCACTATTACTTTCTGAATCTGATCGATCTGTTGTCATAATTGATCTGGCTCTTTTAGAAGGTTTGCTCATTGAGCTTGAATGTGATGGAACTGGAGATGGAGTGCTGCGAGCAGATGGAGGATTGGAAGACTGACGAGTAGATTCACCATGAGAACTACCTTGACTGTTTGAAGAAATATCTCGATTAGTTCCATCATTTTGTGACTCCTCTTGATTCTTTTTTGGACGTTGTTGTCTGTTTTGAGTTTGCAACTTAATTCCTTCGGTGATTGAATTCACAAGAGCTTGTTGTGAATGATTTTTATTGAATTTTGCCAAAACTTTCTCTTGATGTGCTTCATATTCATCACGGCTTGGGTATATTTTCTGCAATTAATTAAATTGTTGAATTTAAATTCTAAGTTAAATCACAAATTCATGACTTACCGATATCAAGCAATCAAAATTTGGATCTGGTCTCAAAGATCTCTTTGAAACCAACTTTTTTCTGCATGTTGGACATTCTTTATTGCCAGATCTTAAAGCTGTTATGATACAATCACTGCAGAATCTGTGAAGGCACTCTTTTGTAGTCATCGTCTTTTTCAGCATGTCCAAACATATTGGGCACCTTTAAAAAGTTTAAATATGTGTGAAAATTATGCTAATATGGGAAAATTTTTATGTTTCAAAAAGAAAGTGACTAATTTGATTTTCCCAAATATTTTTTTTAATGGGATCTACTTGCATTAATTGCATCATCAAAAAAATCATAGTTTATGGTGAATAAAGCATCAAGAAATGCATCTTAGAAGATTAATGTCTAATAAAATACATGTAAACAACAACTTACATCAATTCAGAATGCAAAGAGCGCGGAGATACAGCTATTTCCGAATTATCTGTAATCACTTCCTGTGGCGTTCTGTTCAATTCATAAAGGGACAGATCCCAAGTCTTATTTTGTGTCTGAGCTTCCATGTTAAAGTAATTATTTTTTAAAATTTAGTTAGAAAATTAAATTTTTGTGTGTCACAACAAACTGTAACAAATGTCTACTAAGGCTGTAAATATCTACAACTAATGTCTACACAATTTTCACTTCATTCAAAGTCCCCTTGAGATCAGATCTAATTGGAAAATTTTTTTCAGTCCTCAATTTAATTCGGAATCTCAAAGAGTCAAAATGCTGAGAAAGGTCTTAAGCTTCCAAAATAAGAATATCTTCAATGCTTTTGTAAGTAGAAATAAAATTAATAAAGTGTTAATTCATAAATTGTCAGAAACAATTAATACATGAAAATCAGTGAAGAAATTTATCCAATTGGAATAAAAGAGAACAAAAATAATAGCTTAGTGCGCATACACACTTACTTTTTTTTATATCCATGTTTATTGAAATGACCTTCCTGAAGAAGCTTGCTGAAAAATTTTTTAAGTCAAAACAGCCAGAATATGTGATAGTAAATTAAGATGATCTTGATTCTATATGGTCATTGTACTCGTGCGTGATTTATTCATTTATTTGTTTTATATTTTTCTACAGAAAGTAACATCGGCTGCGAAGAACTATGCGACTGAAGCAACTTTTGAGACCAAGGTGACCTTATCATTGTAAACAACACGCGAATGTAAAATGGTAACGATGATTTTTTTTTTCTTTATTTTTTACAGGATTACAAGTTGCATTTGTTCGATGATGCCGGTCCACCGACTAAAGTAACCGTTACCAGAGACGATGCATTACGTTTCTACAAGCAAATGCTTACCATCAGAAGATTTGAAACGGCTGCTGGAACGATGTACAAGGAAAAATTGATCCGTGGATTCTGTCATTTATATAACGGTCAAGAAGCCATCTGTGTTGGTAAGAAATTAAATTAACAATTTATAGTACTTTCGCATAGATTAAAATAATTAATTTTTTTTCTCTTCATATGAATAGGCATGTACGGAGCAATGAGGCCAAATCTCGATGACTTGATAACTAGCTATAGATGTCATGGCTTCGCTCATGTAATGGGTGCATCAGTCTCTGAAATTTTATGTGAACTTACTGGTTAGTACCATCTTTTTTTTCTTATTTCTTATTCCCTTTTACTTTCTATAAATAGTATAATGGAATTATTTTTTTATATCTTATATCTTACACGCTTAAATTGAATGACACACTTGTTTATCAATCCACAGGTCACATTGAGGGCACACAACGAGGCAAGGGAGGCTCAATGCATATTTACGTTCCACACTTTTATGGTGGTAATGGAATTGTGGGCGCTCAAGTACCATTAGGTGCAGGAATGGCATTCGCCCATAAATATAATGGAACAAATGGAGTGGCGATTGCATTATACGGTTAGTGATGTATATTTGTATTTATATCCAGCTAATTGTATTCCCGGTATACTCATGCACTATACAGTCATATTCCTTTTCGGAATATTTTATAATTTTATCATAATTCAATACTTTAAATGTGATTTAATGATCACAAAATGCAAATGAATCCACTGCATTATTTTTTCTATAATCAATTCATCTTGATAATTTTGAAACTTTTGATTAATTTTATTTTATCACTTTTTCTCTATTTATTTTATTTCGTTTAAAAATGACACCGCGAATTTTATAGGCGACGGTGCGTCCAATCAGGTATAACTGGCTTTAATTCCTTTAATTCGAATTCCTAATAAATTGTCAAAATTCCTCATAGGGTCAAATTTTCGAGGCATTTAACATGTCAAAATTATGGAACATCCCAATGATTTACGTCTGTGAAAATAATGGCTGGGGTATGTCTACATCATCTGAACGTTCAACAGCTAATACAGGCTATTACACTCGAGGTGATAACATTCCTGGAATTTGGTGTGACGGTATGGATGTTCTTGCTGTCCGTGAAGCTACTCGTTATGCTATCGAATATGCTTCAAGCGGTAAAGGTCCAGTAGTTATGGAATGTGCTACTTATCGTTTCGTTGGACATTCCATGACAGATCCAGGTTTATACAGAACCAGAGATGAAGTTCAAGAAATGAGACAAAAACGTGATCCAATTACACATTTCAAGGAGAAGATTATTGAATCAGAGTTAGCAACAGAGGAAGAAGTAAAGAAAATTGAGGCTGATGTTAAGAAGGAAGTTGATGATGGTGTCAAAAAGGCAAGAGGTGACCTTGGCGTCAATATGGATGAACTTACATGGGATATTTATGCCAAAGACGACTATTTGGTTGACATCAGAAATACAGTTCCATTCAAAGAATTGAAGCATAAACGCGTTGCTAAGCCACAAAATATGTAAAAATTCTTAATTGAGGAACCTTCATTTACCTATTATGCATTTTAAGAGTTGATGATCTTTACACTTTATTTTATTATTATTTAATCTATTTTTATTATTATCATATAGGTATTTTCCATTCAAAAACACTTTTCGCATTTATCCGAACCAACGACTGCTCATATTATTTTTTATTATATTTTTTCGTTACACGTTTTGTTGTTTGTTTGAGTTTATTTTTAAATTATTATGTGTTCGAAGAAGATGAAAATGTTTTTGTACCCATTTCTGCATTTTGATAATCGCACCCATAGAAAAAAATTAACAATGAATAGTTGTTTTGTATGAAAATTTTAACAATGCTATAGTTAAAATAGCGTTAACAATGAAATTGTTAAATTTTAACAATGGTCATTGTAATTTTTTTCGCCAACAATAAAATTGTAAATTTTAACGATGGTCATTGTTAAATATTTTTCTGAAGAAAAAAATGGTCACCCATCCAATCACTAAATAGGTAGAGCGTTGCTTAACTTCCGAAGCCCTATGAAAATCCTCTGGTCCGCTGCTTGTATTTTTTATTTTAATTTTTATTGCTAAATCGACTATTTGAAATGAGCATTTTTTATCTCAAATTTAAATGTCATCGGTCTAAAATAAATGTTTTAATTTTTAAATAAAAGTTTAATGAATAAAAATAAATAAAATCAAGAAATTCAAAATTTTTTGTAAGAAATTTTAATTTTTAATTTTTTTTTTCGCGATTTTTTCGAAATTAAAAGCGTAGATAGATAAAAGCTTATTTATTATTTCATTTTAATTAAATTTCAAGTTTGAAAACTCAAGATTTTTAAAGTTTTTTGAAAATAAATATTAACAATGACCATTGTAAAATCAACAATCACCATTGTTGATTAACAATGTCATTGTTGTTTCATAGTAAAAACAAATTTAACTACAGCATAGTTAATTTTTTTTACTCCATACAAATTTAACAATTTCATTGTTAACTGAAATTTACTATGAAATAACAATGAAAAATGTTAAATTTTTTTTATGAGCGCGCATGTCGTATATCTCACTCAGGCCATCATTGAACGTTAGTTCGTTCACATTTGAATGGGAAAAGAATCAAATTGATGTTACAAATTAATTAATTACCTAGCATATACAAAAAAGAAAATGAAAATTATACCAAATGTATTGAATGAATCAAAGTAACTTCATTAATAAAAAGGAGTAGCAAAAGTTGATGATATTCCTTTAAAAAAATCTAAACTTAGTTCTACTTATTAACGTCTCTTGAATTTTTAAATGTCTGTTTACAGCCTTAATATTTATTTATAGCATAGAATTTCACAAATATCTTTCGCTTACACATAATCTTATTTTTTGATATTTCTCTTAAAAAATTGCTTCACGCGTTTATATCGTGTGCTGAATGTAAGTTGTGAAAGAGGTTTGTTGACTGACTTTTTAAACAGACTCGTGTGTGTGATTTATTTATTAAATCAACAAATCTACAAGGCACAAATATGAGAATACCTTATATGAAAATTGTAATTTATGTACTGACTTTTATTGGATATTGCTATTCGGGATATGGATCTTCAATTTTAAAATCACTAAGGGATGCTGTGCTTAGTTCTGAGGTGTTATTTGGAGACGTGTTTAAGAATTTCATAACATTAAGCAAAAAGTTTAAGACTGTTCATGAAATTTTCGATACAGCTGTAGAAGAGAATTGCATTTATAAATGCCCCGGATGTAAGTTGAATATGCCAATTTCTTGACATTTTTTTTTTTTTTTTGACAAACTTTCTTTTCACTTTAGATCCAGATATTCATCCTCAAAAGAATAAGCTCCATATACCTTCGTCTGATGGCTGTGGATCTTTAGGAATGAAAATAGATACTGAATATTTACCGGCACCAGAGATGGGAAAATGTTGTGATGCTCATGACATTTGTTATGATACATGCAATAGTGATAAGGAACTTTGTGATTTGGATTTTAAAAGATGTCTCTATAAATACTGCGATTCCTTTGAGAAGAGTGCTGCTGGTGATATTTTAATTAAAGGATGCAAAGCAGCAGCCAAAATGCTTTTTACTGGCACAATGACTTTAGGATGTAAAGCATATCTTGATGCACAAGAGAGGGCATGCTTTTGTCCTCAACAAGGATCTCAAAATCAAGCCAAATATGAAAAGGAAAAATTTAAGAAACAAAAGGATAAGAAAAACTACAACTGGAAATCAGATCTTTGAATGTATTTTATTATGCTTCTATTTGTAACAAGTTCAAGTGACCTTCACCTCAAAAATATTAATTTAATTTACATGCATTCATAAAATTGTAGTAATGTCTTGCCAAATAATACCTGTTAGTATTATTATTTTTCCATATTAGAATAGTAAATCCATCCAATAAAATTTTATTTATTTTATGTTACCAAACTATGATTGATTTAATTTTTGTTAAATAGGTTTTGCATTATCCACAGAGAGTGAAAACTAGTATTGTTCAAATATCTACATCATTATCAACAATTATTAACAGTTATTAACAACTAGTATTACTAGATCTCAATTACTAATAATAGCAAATTGAACTCTGTCTATTACGGTGGATATCATAAGCAAAAAAAAACAACTTAATAGCCTTCTTCGTTAGTCACTGATTTCTTAGCTAACGAGTTTAAAGGCACTTGAATGTAAAAAACTAGATACACAAAATTGCATATTAGCATTACATTCTTATAAACTCATATAAACAAAAACAGAAAGTTAACATTAAATTTGGAAAAAAAAATCTTTGAAAAGATGGGAAGGAACCGAAAGTTAATAAAAAAATTTGGAAAAATAGGAAGGAACCGAAAATTGGACAAAGAGTTTGGGAACAAATTAAGGAATCGAAACTACTCCTAATAATTTGGAATAAGAAAGTCGAAAAATACACATGAATTTTGTCCTGGGAGCCAAAATTAATAATTCAAAAATTTGGAAAAGAAAGATAGAGAAACTAAAAAAAAATTAAAACTTACAACTATCCATGGTTCAATTTTGTCCTTTAGTCGAAATTCTTGATACCCCAATTAGCAGTTTAATCATCACAATTACGACAAAAGTTGAGTTGACCTTATGGTTGTTGAAGGTCATTTTCGGCGCAAACAGAAGTAAGACTGTCCTCCGAATATGGAACATTAACATGAACTGGATTTCCATCAACAATCAAAGGGGCTGCATTGTCAATCATGTTATTAACCAGTGTACGTATATCGTGTAGCATTAATGTCATGATGGTACTTTCAGATACTTCTTTATCAGAAGTGTTAATCATTCCTTCTTCAAGATAAGATGTGCTGTGAAATGATGGATAAGATTCCGATGTACATGACAAAAAAGAAGGATCGACGAAATACTCCTCATTTGATTGTGATTGACGTTTTCGACCCCCGCGGTTTTTGAAATTGAAGGATGCTTCACAGAAATACAGCAAGACATCGTAAGTTAGTTTACGAATCCTCCTAACAACATACCATTTTGATGTCCTCGAATCGATGGCGATAAATGACATTTCAACCCTTTCTTGACAGAAATCTTCGGAAAAATGAACTTTTTGTTGATGCTGGTTTGGAGTATTTTAATTCCACTATACTTGATTCCAAAATACTCCAAGTTTGTATAGTATGAAATAACATTTATGTTCCATATATAAATGATGAATGATTGCATTCCATTTATGATTGAGGAGCCAAACTTTGATAACTAACTTAATTACGATAAGAGCTGTTGGAGAAGAAATTGATAAAGTATTACAAGAAAAAATGTATGGATTAAACCACAGATTGATTTTTTATTAAAGATTTATATTCAATGCCTTCCAAAAAATATTCAACTAGTGTTACCTTAACTAATATGCATGAATTGGAAAAATAATTTATTATCAAAAATTGATTAACTAGTCTGCAGATTTTTATTGCGACTTGTTTCTAGACAACAACAAAGTTATGTCACGTATAAATTTTATAATCGTGCGGGATGATTTAAAAACAATTGAAAAATGCAGTTCAGTTGATTGATTTGGTAAAAGAAATGAATTATTTTTCAACATCAGACATTTCAGAATCAGTTGTAAATTCACTCTCGTTATTTTTCTCTTCTTGATGCTCTTCTTCTGATTCACTAATATCCCATTGTGGATGTTCAGTCGGCACTGCTGGAGCTTCTTTAACGTCTAATTTCAAGTCTAATTGCTGATCCATTCCCATGTATGAATCTATAAATGTATTACATGATTAACATGTTGGAATTTTAAATTGCTTTAAAAATCAATTTACCTGATCTTAAACAAACTGTAAAAGTGAAAAGTCCCTGCCATCTTGGAGCAGTGAATTTCAATTGCACTTCTTGATGATCAACTAAATTAGTGACGTGGAAAGGAGCTGTTAATAAAGTTTGTGACTTTCTATCACAAATGTATGTCCACCAATATTCTTGCTTGTCCTACAAATAATAAATAAAGAATTGAAAGTTTATGCTACAAGTTTACGATTTGAGTGACTTACTTCAGGATATAATGGACAGTGAACACTGTGCGATGTCTTCGACCTTCCTTCCAATTTTTCACGTTTATTGATTTTCTGTTGGAATCTAAAAATAATTAAAAGTTAAATCTAATCTAGATTAAAATGTGACTAGTTAAATAGCATACTTTTCCCATTCCATGTCATCATCCTCGACAGACGAATTCTTTCTTTCGTCTTCACTTGTACGATCATCTTCGGGAGCATTTTCATTGTCACTTTCAGCACTGGACTCGTCGGCATCTGAATCATTTGATTCCTTCATGATTGGTTTGGCATTTTGTTGTGAATCTTTATCCTTTGTTGTTGTCTCTTTTGCATTAGTTGATGCTGCTTGCTTCATAACTCCAATAACTGGTTTAGATTTTGATGATTTTGATTTGGGCTTTCCTTTATGACCCTTTGATTTAAGCCATACTGGTTTTTTAGCTGTTGGCTGAACATTTTCCTTTTGGTCGTTATTTTCAGCATTTTCATCGCCTTGCTTCTCGTCATTATTTTCTTTAATATTTTGTTTTTCAACTGCCGTTGAATCACCAAATAATTCTCTCATGCTTCGTCGCACAAGATTTACAGTTACTGTGACTATAGCACCAGCTGTGACAACATTAGTATTTTCATCGTCAACAACCTCTACCTTAAAGCTAAAATCAATGAGTGGCATTTTGCCCAACACTTTTATAACATCATCATATTCCTGATCAGTAAAATCTCTCAATAAACTTCTACTCTCTTCATGCGGGAGTTTAGCAAATTGTTGCAAACTCTTAATGTAGCGCTTCTTATTGACAAAATATTTTAGATTATCTTCTGTCAAGTGTGGTAGTTGAAGAAGTGGACTTTTAAATTCCCATAATCCTTGAATCAACATTGGTGCAAGCTTCATACAATTTTCAATTGTCTCAATTGATGGTAATTTTGAAGCTGATATTCTTCCAGCATATGCTAACATGATTAATTGATTAACAACAGAGACCATTTCCTGTACTAAATAGGGAGCTTTTCTCAATACAAATTGTCTATCCTTCTCCAATGTATTTGGATTTAATGGTAAACGTGACAAGTGTGCATGAATCAGTGCTCTTGTTTTAACTGAATACAATCGACATAATGGAATTTCCTTACATTTCTCATTCAAATGTGGCAATAATTTAATTAGTGATGGAACTTCTTCATTATCAGTTGGACGTTCAATGACTTGAGAATTGTGTCTTTTATCAAATTCTAAAGATGCTGCTAAAATCATAATAACTCGCTTTAATGCCATATTTGGAGTCTTGTGGAAAAAGTAAAAATACAACTGTGTTGTATCGAGCAAGACTTTATCTCCACTAAATCGAATACTTCGATACCACCAAGTTCCAACAGTTATAGGAAGAGCGACCATGAAAACAAGAGCATAAAGTCCCAACACCCATACTGAATTTTCCTTTTCAACAATCCAAGCAGGAAGAGCAATTCCAAAACTCATTGCCGATGGTCCATCTGGATTTCCATATTTTTCCCAATTCTTTCTTGCATCATCATCTGTCAGTGCCTTATAAGCTTTTGTTAATTTTACGAATGCTTTTTCATCACCAGTTTCCTTATCTGGATGCAAAACTATCGATTGCTTATGATAAGCTCTCTTAACTTCACTTTTTGATGCACCTAAAGATACACCGAGAATTTCGTAGGGATCAAAATTAGACATTTCATAGTCAAATTGTGATACTTTGTATGTTAAAAAGATGAGTAGTGCCCATCCAAAAATTATTGAGCACTTTACAGCTAAAGTTTTAACATTTTTGTATGGATCTGCATTTGCTATGATTATTCGCTTCTTACAACATCCTTCACATTGACATTCTTCCTTTATTTTTCGTGGATCTAAAAGTACACGTTCATAATAGTCAATTGGTGCGTTAGTAAAGTCATGACTCAGGGAAGCAGAAAATTAATTAAACATTCATGCACGTTTAACAATTTACTGTTATCTTTGTAGGTAAGTCTTATTTTTCAAATTATTAAGTACGTACCTTCTGATTTCTTTTTAGGCCAGAAATAAAACGTGGCTGGAATTAATATCAGCGCTAGAAATGATAATATAAAGTAGAAGAATGTGCTCCCTACAAAAAAATTATCAAAGATTAAAAGTTAATACAAAAATCGGTAATCTCAATAAAATTAAAAACTAAATTTCTAACAAAACTGTCTAAAAATTGGATATAAATCCATGATATCCGTAATTGTCATTTACTTACCACTCTCATCATATTGAAACTTTTGGCCCATTGCCTTTAATTCACTACTTTTTTACAAAAATTCCTATTTAAAAAAGGTTTTGATGACGTTCTGATGTTTTAAGAAATTATTTTTCTTTTGGTGCTCACTTTTTAAGCAATTCTATTCAATTTTTCAATTGGTCGTTGAAGTTATGCTGTTTATAAAGTTATGGCTAGTCTTAGTTCTCATAGAAATCATATAACGGTTATAAAATATTTCAAAATTTGCTCATTTTAAATTTTTAAAACCGTTAAAATTATCTAAGTTCAAATTTTTCGAAATTTTTCGTTAACTTACCTAACTTACTTTATTATTTTTTATTGTTTTTTATGTTGACTCATTGACACTCGATGGAAATTCTTTACTTGAGTAGGCAATATATCTAACAACCTAGAGTTTAAGAACAAAAGATGATTATTTTTTTGAAGCGTTATTTTTACAATCATTTAAAAATTTAAGTTCAATCCGTTATTGTAGACTCTTCAAAAATCTTTTAATATATTTTTTTAAATAGAAGCAATACGTAAGTTTGCATGAAGAATTGATTATTAAAAAACTGTATTAAGCCATAGATCATTTAAAAACTTAAATTAAAAATTAAAGTAAGAAAAACTAATATTTTTAACGGATATTTTCAAATTCAGTAACCTTTTTCTGAACTCATTGATTGTTTATCTGAATTCGAATTAAAGCCGTTTAATTGACAATTTTTCCATTATCTTTGGAACATTATTACACGTTATAAAATCATTAGTGAGGAAAAGGAGTAACAAAATTAAAGAAAGTATTAAACTTAGGTAGAAAAAGAAATCAACGGTCAAAAAATATTCAAAATAACCAATACATTTACAGGTAGAAATCGGCTTTTTAACCTTGAATGTATTAGTGAGCACGAAGCAAGCAAGCCTGAAAATTTTCTATCATCATTTCATTCGAGATTCAAACTTCGAACGCTCTAGTAATAATTGAATTCGCTTGTGTTAATTAAAATCAATATCATATAATAAAATGGGAAAACAGAAGGATCCATTGTCATTCGCCAAGGATTTCCTTGCTGGCGGTATTTCAGCTGCTATCTCAAAGACCGCTGTAGCTCCAATTGAACGTGTCAAATTGATTCTTCAAGTACAAGCTGCCAACAAGCAAATTGTCGCTGGAAAGGAATACAAGGGTAAGTAGAAAGAAAAAAAAAATTAACAAGTAGTATATAGGAACAAATATGGCTGACTTTTTGCATACTCTAGAACTTGATAAAATACTCTTAAATTCTATCTATTTTATTAATAATAATGGAATATTATTAATTCTATTATTATCTAATAGATTAGAGCACATTTTCATTAACTTCTTGTATGAAAAAAATGTCCAAAAATCATGTGATATCAATGCAGAAATTTTTTTCTATAGAAAATTGATTGCGTAACAAGAAGTGAAAATCTATTTTCATGAATTGATTTTGGCTTTATATCAATTAGAAAACAACCTGTTTGTCATTAAATGTAAATTTCAAAGCTATTTATTTAGTTTCTAATTAAAATTTGCGAGTTGAAAAAAATTTAACCTCAAAAAATGTATGTGTGACATAACTCAATTAATTTCTATTTCTTTTTGCTTATATTCTTTAGGTATCATCGATTGTTTCGTCCGTATTCCAAAGGAACAAGGTTTCGGTGCTTTCTGGCGTGGTAACTTGGCTAATGTTATCAGATATTTCCCAACCCAAGCCCTCAACTTTGCCTTCAAGGATGTCTACAAACAAATCTTCTTGGGCGGTGTTGACCAAAAGACACAATTCTGGCGTTACTTCTTTGGAAACTTGGGTTCAGGTGGTGCAGCTGGTGCCACATCACTTTGTTTCGTCTATCCATTAGATTACGCTCGTACCCGTTTGGGTGCTGATGTCGGCAAAGGAAATGCTGATCGTCAATACACAGGTCTTGTTGATTGTATCAAGAAGACAGTCAAATCTGATGGTATCATTGGTTTATATCGTGGTTTCAATGTATCAGTACAAGGTATCATCATTTACCGTGCTGCTTACTTCGGTTGTTACGATACAGCTCGTGGATCATTGCCAGATCCAAAGAACTCACCATTCATCGTCAACTTCGCTATTGCACAGGTAAGAAAATTGATTATTAAAATCAATCATCTCCCTGACCTTACATAATCAAATATCCATTTAGATAGTCATTCTTTTATGCGACTTAGTGACAAGACATTTCTGAATAGAAACAATTGTAGACAAACGTTGATCTACAAGATGCTCAAATTGACGCATTGACTTTGCATGTGATTTTTCCTTCTTTCATTCTCATCATCATCACCAAAATGCGTCACAAATCACATAACATGATAATTTTTTTCACACATTTCAAGAAAAATTCCTTCTTTAAAGTAAATAAGATATCTTCTATTTAAGGTTTAAAAGTAGTATAAAAGAGATATAGACTAGGCCCATTAGATAACTACTCTTTTTTTATTAAGAGTAAAAATAATTTTTTGGCATGAAAATTTGTATTTTTCATGCATTTACGTAACAATTTTTTTTCAATACCGTTTAATGAATGAGTCGTGGCTTCGATGAGAATTATTCTCAGAGACAAATATTCCCGTTAAACTCATTTTGCTGAATACTAAAGTTTAAAGTCTAACTGGAGAAAACTCTTTTGTATATGTATACAATATATTGTTTAAATCATTTGTCGCCGCAGCCCTTATCTCTCTCAATTCATTTGTCAATGGCATTAAATTTCAAAAAAAAAAAAATGTATTACGTAGAAAACTTTTCTTGTGATTTACACGTGAATTTGGAGCAACATTGATGCACAAAACTTTCATTTAAAAGTTTTTTAAGATAAACGAAAAATGATTTAGTGCAATGTATAATTATTTTGTTGTAAGTCTGGCGCAGATTCAAGTAACTGACCTTAAATTCTACGTTTTTTGTTGTCGACGAAAATAGAATACCACATGATCGTGATGATGATTAAGTGGTTAACACACGTGCTTATTTAAATACACACTTGATCTTATTTTTATATCTCCTTCATTCTAATTCTAATCTCTCTTTATTTTATTTTATTTTAAAGGTCGTCACAATCTGCTCTGGTATCTTGTCATATCCATTCGACACAGTAAGAAGACGTATGATGATGCAGTCAGGTCGTGCAAAGGAAGACATTATGTACAAGAATACAATTGATTGCTGGATTAAGATCTCCAAACAAGAAGGTGCAAAGGCCTTCTTCAAGGGTGCATTGTCCAACGTTTTCCGTGGTACTGGTGGTGCTCTCGTCTTGGTTCTTTATGACGAACTCAAGAACCTCATTGCCTAAGTTAATTTAAATTAAATAATTCGTCGTTAATAACAGCAAATTATTTACTTATAAAATTTAAATTAAAAGAAACAAAAAAAAAAACACAAGAAAAAAATTAAACAAAAAAAAAGTAACATCTATAACGCAAGTATAGAAACATAAAAATCTAAAAAAGAAACATCTTAAAGAAAAAAATAATTTCTTTTGCGGTAATTCCAACTTAAGACTAAATTTTCCCCCCATCGAAAGTTAGCCCCCAAAGCAACAAGAGATAAGCAAATTATCAGTAATAATTTATTTGTGAATTGAAACTTCGTTTAGGCATGTAGCTCTTTTTTGATGGACGGAAAGGAGCAAATCCTTTCTTAAATAAACAAAACATTTGTAAATTTAATGTCTGAAAAAAAAAAACTGGCAAAATTCAGGTACACATTTTTTTCAATCTCTCTATAAATCCAATTCTCAGAAGTTCCTCAATTTTATGCATCTTTTTCAGAAACCAAAAAAAAAATCCCTTTTTGTACTGATAATGAAGAACAAAAGTGCAGGTAGATAAGCAACTAAACAAGTAGACATTCCCATCTGATTTTTTTTTTAAAACAAAACTTACGAAAAAGAATTAAGTTTGAGGAATAATTTTGTATCATGTTTTCAATATTTGAAAACTTAAGCAGTCATAAACAGTTTTGCCAGTAACATGAGTCCAAAAAGATAAGCAATTTTTCAGTTGGCTATTAAATTAAACAGCATAAGAATGCGCTTCTAGTTTCAAGACGAAATACGAGAAAATTGATTGAGCGAAAGAAATGCAATAGTATTGTAATGGATACGAAACAAAAATAAAAAAAATAATTTAAAATGTTTTAATTCTATTAATAGGGACACAAGCGAATTCATTCTTAAAAAAAAATTAAAAAAGTGTCTCTTAAGATTCTCAGAATTTTTTAATTTTGAAGTCTTAATGGAACCGATATAAAAAATTAAATAAAAGTTCACAAAAAAATTAGAAAAACCGAAATAAATTCAATGCCTTAATTATTCTGTTTAAATTTTTCAGATCTTGTCTGCCCTAAAATATATAATTTCTTTTTTTACGCCCACAAACACGTTTTCCGCACTCTGATTACGTCATAGAAGAGGTACAAAAAGTAAAAGAATCAATAAACGTCCTGACCTTGAAATCAATAATGCATGTAGGGTTGGTTTGTCATGGAAAATTTATTTATAAAGATATTTTTGGATGAAAGAAGTACACGAGACCAAGTTTTAGACTTTATATAATCTCAAACTATGTCAGTGCGCTTGCACAATCAGAATGCAATTTTTTATTGATTTAGACTGCGAGTTTTGGATTTTCCTCAAATGATTCTTAGAGGACATTTAACCTAAGATTTATAATAGGTGCTAAATATAAGCATCAAATAGATTTTGGCAGGATATGATAATTTTCTTTCCGACATGATTACATCACGAGTAAGGTAGCGCAAAAGTCAATAAACGGAACAACCTTGGGATCAATAAAATAATGAAGAAAAATGTGCACTTGCACAGAATTTAATTTTCCTCAATAAAAAGAAAAGAAAAGTCGATATTCAGCCTTCGTTCGTACTCAGAAATGCAATTGAAGATTAAAATAACTGATAATCACTTTTATTTTTTTATTATTAATAATGTTTTAAATATTTATAAATTTCTAAATAAACAGTGCTCAACGACCTATACCTAAAAAATGTGTGTATGTACATGATTCTCATTTGCCCTTTGGAAGGAAATTTCTAGAAGAGCGGATACTGAAAATGTTGTTTGATAAAGATTATTATGTCATGTCTAGACATTTTTCTTTGAAAATTATGAAAGATGAACCTAACGAAAAGTTGAATTTCAGCTACAAAAGAGTTTCTGATTCCTGACGATTTATTAGCATGTCATTTGAACGTATCGTTGTGGATCTTCTTCCACCTATCATCCAAGATTTTAAGTCACTATATAACTGCCTTGAAGTATGAACAGCTGACGGCGTTCTTGCATAACCCGGCTGCAAATTTGCATTATGTAACTAAGGAGAAAATTCCTTTATAGTCAAAAAAATCTTTAGCAATAATTATTATTAATAGAAAGCATGTTAAGCATAAAGTAAAGCATCACAAATGGTCCAAAATAGCCAAAAATACATGCACAATTTATATCATGATAATGAAATTTAAAAGTCCTGTCATTGATTGTCGTGGATGAACGCATTTAGAAATTAAGCACATCTGTAAGTTAATTGTCCTCATCTTGTGTTTATAAATAAATTCAAATAATCATTGCACCAAATACCTCAATTACTTTCCTTCTTACTTCTTACAATTTCTAGATCACTGACCATGTGATTCGTCTCTTCAATGTACATAAATACAAACTGAGTATAAGAATGTACGTAATGTCGATCCACTTGTTTATCATTCATTTTATTTTATATTCAAATTCGAATTTACAAAATTGAGAGAAAATAAAAACAGACGCCAATGACACGCTGGCATTAATTTTTGAATAAGTGATCTACATTAAATTTAGTTGGTTTTATTTCCTTGGTACTTGAGAACAAATTAGTCAAATTTTGTTGCTAGCATATCAGAAACAAAAAAAAAAGTTTTTATAAGAAACATGTGACTGAAGGTCTAAGCAACATCTTTTGTGTGAATTAGGTAGAAAATGTGAAAATTTCTTGAGTCAACTCCCACAAAATACAGTTTAGATTTTAGACAATAAATAATTACAATAATATATTTTTGATCTTTTATGGCTTAATTTAACATGGAATGTCTGTCATAAATCCTTTGTCTTTGCTCTTGGACCTGGAAAATTCGACAGAATTAATTATTTTTAGAAATTAAAGGATTTTGTTGAAATTTTTATTACCTGACGTTTCCATTTATCTTGCTGATTTGTGACTCGATTTAATACATTACTGCGAGAAGCATTAACATTTACCATTGGCAAATTATGAGCATTTGCATCTTGATGCATTGAAGATGCATCGTCCTGGAAATTATTTAATTTAAATATATTGTTTAATGATTGGACCAAGTTTGACTCAATGAGGAAAAAAATACAACAAAAAATCACACACAAAGGAAATGAATGTTAAATACACTACTTTAATCATAAACTAAACATAATTTAGAACATAAATGTAACAGAAAAATTATTATAATGATAATTATAGCTGTGATAAATTCTAGTTAGCCATTAATAACGTCATGTCTATCAGTCATAAATTAATATCATGCAAATCTATCATGCTAAATGTCTTTTTTTGATCATGGTTCCGTCAAGTCCTTAATCAATAATAAATAGAAAAATCACACATATTAGCAACACAAAAATTAATATTAATGCATTAATAAATCTTATGTAAGCTAAGATTGCTATTAGTTTCGCTCACTTCATCAAGATGTTCCTGATAATTCTGCTTTGATCGTTTATTCAATAACGGTTCGAGTAGATTAAGGAACAGCATATAAATTGATAATAATGAGATTATCCAAATCACAATGATGACAACCACCTAAAAGTTTTATTTTTAAAGAAATTCCATTTTAATGCTTGAAACTAAAATGATGAGCTGCTGTAAATATTCCATACCTTTATGACTGTCGTATTTCTATTTTCATGCTTACATTCACATCTTGGACAAAATTCTTGCTCCTTTCCTTTAATCTTATCGGCATATTTCGGTAGAATTACTGAATCACAATCACTGGAATCAAAATATTTGTTTATTAATGGAACTAACTGGATCTTTTTTTGACAAATTGTTACCATCTTGCTTGCCCTACATTTGCAATGACTAATATTCTTTCTGTACTATCTGTATTATTCAAAACAGCATTAATCGATGGACAAATACACTTGCATCGCTTATCTTCGTAGGATTGTGCCTTAATTTTGGAATTAACAGAAAAATTTTAACAATAAAGAAAATAATTGCGATTTAGGAAAATCTTACATTAATTAGGTATGGAATCTGTATTAATGTGATGAAACATATTACTAATAGTCTCTTCATGATGTCCAAATTATGCTTATAGCCTTATTATCACTTAATTATAGAAATTTTCATAAAAACTTTTTCACAATTTATTTACTTCCTTTAATTTTTCACAAGGGTATTCGTTCGGCAGAGTTGGAATCTTCTGTTTACCTGTAAAAAATCATCGACTATTAATAGGTGTTTAGCAGAATATCTGTCTACTGGATCAGTACTGCAGATCGCGTATTAATAAAGGCAATCAGCTTATCACAGATCTTTTATTTTTAAGCTAACAATATATTGTTACCTATTTTCGCAACTCTGGTTTGAGGGGAATATCAACTGTATTTGAATTGAGGACCTTTGTTATTGTTAAATACAAGAATATTGTAAAAGATTAAAAGTTGATTTATTTAAGGAAGTAGCTAGTAATTTAAAGCAGCAATGGATGTGCATGAAATTGAAGAGACTAAGGAAGTTCATACACATGAAATTAAACAGTTTTCCAGCGAAGAAAACAGCACAAATTGCAATTACAAAATTGTAAGTTTAAATTTTTGCTAATTAATAACTTTTAATGCGGTTTTCATGCTTATTTCTGTTAAACATTCATTTTAGTTGAATGACTTTATGAAGTTGGGATGTTCTCAAAAGTCGTTAGTTGCTGCTGCATACAGAACATTCTTGGATCTTTTTGAAACACGAAAATTTAAGGAAGTAACATATCATTACATATCGGAACTGGATATTATCTACTTGAAAGCTCAGAATAAGACAAATGAGATTGATTTTGAAATAATTGTACCAGTATTATCGTCAAAGAAAGTTAGCTTTAAGCAAATCGAAGGACTCCAAGATACATTCAAATGCGTTCGCATTACATTGGCAATTTGTGATATGAATTCATTGATTATGTACTATAAGATAACTAAGAATTAAGACTAAGGTATGTGAAAACAGGAAGATAATGTCATTTATTTTTAACAAAGTTTTGTTTAATTGCACACAAAAGTCAATAATAATTAAGCTAATAAAGAGAAAGTACTGTACATTGTAAGATTAAAAATATATATTAATAATTTGTGTGTATATATATGTCTTGAGGATATTTAAAAAATATATTAAGTCACTAGTCTACTAATAAAGTGTCTTTAAGCATTGTAATTTAAAAAAATCCACTAGACTAGTAAAAGTTAGTTGTCATCATAAGTACAAAAGACTGCATCTCCACCAACATTGACTAAGCATTGAGCTTGATTTTTATGTGGATTATCAACTAATATCAATTCTGTCATATAGTAAGCTAAGAGCATATTTCCACCGAGCATATGAATATGTGCTCGTACAATCGACAAAAGCTGTAATGAGAAATGTATTTCACTTACTAGAGATTTATATCAAAATAAATTATAATAATTTTACCTCAGTTATGAAGGTATGAACAAATCCACATATGCCTCCATAATCTCGAACATTTTGCGTTTCACGAATGAAGCAAAAGTTTAAGTTGCCCAAATATTTTTCAATTTTTCCGCCTGGTACAAAACTTAACGGCGATACGTCGACAAACTTATCATTTCTAAATGTCATTTTTGTTGAATTTGTAAATTGTCCTGAACTTTTCTTCTGTAACTTATTTTGTGGCGATGTAATCTCAGACACTCCGTCTTCTTCTTCTAAACTAAATATTAGCTCTTCATCTAGCTTCCTTTCATGACTAATAGATTGCACAAGTTTACTTTTAACTTTTGTTGCTTTAAGTACCATTCCAGTAATTAAGAGTTGTATCTCATCTTGACGTCATATTTGTTATATGACATGGAACAGCACCACGCAATTTGAAGAATATGGATTGCAAAAGACGTTGAAAATGACGTGCAAAATTACTATTTGACTGATGACTTGATGGCATTTTTGTGCGCCATACTGGAAGTAAAAATTATTGGAATTAAAATTTATTAAGTCATTAAAAAATGTTTTAAAAGTACCTTGAACAAACATTTGCAAATTTCGAATATTTTCAACATTATAGTCATATCCAGGCACAGTTTGTCCATTAACAATTTTTATTCCTTCATGTGTACATTGTTCCATCAGCATGTTAAATAATTCTAAATCTTGAATGTCATCAATCTCTAAAATGCATGTTTGCTTATTGCCAATAGCATATTCCAATTTCTCCTCATTGTCCGAATCTTCTGTGTCTGAAAAATTTTTATTCAATTTTTGAATGTCATTAATCACTTCATTATTGATCGGTGGATTTGTTAGACGATAAGTCTCACGATTTTTCTCAACTGTTGATTGAATAGTCTTTTGAAGTTCCGCGAGTTTTTCAGAAGATTCATTAAACGAATTTCCAGCTACAATTTTTGGAACAATTGGTGGATGAAGTGATGAGATGTATACAGCGGTTCCTGTGGCAATTAAAGACATGATTTTATCACCAATTGTTACTTGAACATTTAGACGAAATATCCCGTTCATGCCTTTTACTTTAAGCTTGTTTATCAGTAAACGATGAAGCTCATATTCTGTAAGAATTTAATTTATTTTTAAAGGATTGATGGACATCAAGTTTAGTGCTTATAAATTTACCTAAAAATGGCAATCCGTCACTAATTTCTTTGGCATTTGATTCTGAGCGTAAATCTCGCTTTGGTCTGCATACAGTTGCTTGAATTAGACATCCTGTTCCAACAATTTGAAGATTATCAGGCAATTCGATTGTAGCTAAAATAACATCCGGAACATATCCACGTCTGAAGAATACAAAATTTTATTAAAATTGGACATGAAAGTTTAAGGAAACGACTTACTTGCATATACAGCATTTTCCAATATTTGCACCACCAATTTGAATAGATGAACGTGAATATGGAATATGACAAATGTTACAACTTTGAGTTGCATGATTTCCATTGACAGCACTATTTCCAGATGTATTTGCTGATACGTTATTAAGAACATCATTAATGTCTTCCCCGTTCAATTTCTCATCAATGTCCGATGAAATAATAATCTTTTGGCTATTTTCTTCAACTGTCTGCATTGGTTCTTCAACAGAAGTTGTAAGGAGTAATTCTTTGGGATTGACACTTTTGGAAGTAGTAGCTTTAACTTCTGTATCTTCATGATTATTGCCATCAGAATAATGTAGATTAATAATAGCTGCAGTTCCAGTAGCTGACAAAATTGTAATATCATCATTTACACAAACAGTTTCATTATATCCTAAAACTACATTGCATCCCAATGACTTTGCATGTCCTCTTATTTCCATTCTCAATTCATTAAACCATGAATCTCTAGTTTCCATATCATCAGGATTTGTTGATTTGTCCAATAATTTAACACTTCTCGCACTTACAGTAGCACCAAGATGAATAATAAAATTTTTAGGATATTTTGTAAGAGTTAAGAATGGATATTCAAGCATGTCCATATTTTCTTGATTCAGTGGCTTTAAAACGGCACTCGATGGCATTTTTACAGCATTTCGATCAAAAGCAGGCGTTAATGAGTTTCCTAAATAAATTTGAATATTTGAAGAGTTTTTTTTAAACTAGAAAATTAGCACGTGTGCATGTGTGAATGTTATGAGCGATCTACTTTAATTTCTGTTACTATTTCTATTGTATTCTTCAAGATTTAATAAAAACGAATATTTCTTTAAGAATTTTCAAAAAATTGACAACTCTAGAATAACTTTGATTATATTGAGGAATACATTTTTGATGAGTAATGAATGACAATTGATTAATAAAAGATAAAATAAATGACTGAATAAGGAAAAATTTTTAATAACATGAATGAATTAAAAAACATTGTTTAACATCCAATTTACAGGTAGTATTTATGGAATTGAAATTTTAACGAATATAATTCGTGATAAAGAAGCTAAAGTTTAGCGGATAAAAGTTAGACAGAAAATTAAAAACTATTTATATGGAAATAGAGAGAAAGGATTAAGATAGACAGTAAGGAGGAGCAGTAATTGATAATAATATAACAAAGGAAAAAATTTACAAATTTTTGCCAAAAATACTCAGCAATGTCATTAAGTCAGCCTAGAAATGACAAAAAAAGTTTACTGATTATATTTGGCAAAAATCGATCCAGCCGAAGATTTTGACTGGCATACGATCATATACAAATTGATATTAAATATACTGAAAAAAACAGAATTGTCGTTTGTCGTGTTTCTGTGCATTTCTGATGAATTTAAAATATTAACAATGTCATATTCATTGAAACATTAATTAAAGAGAGAGAGAAAAAAGGAGTAGTATGTATGTATATAGAAATGATAAGATTATTTAACCAGCAAGTACAAAAATGCAACATTTAACACATCCATCAGAGAATAGATTTCAGTTTTTCTTGCAAAAAAATACTTTTTTTTTGGAAGGAACTTTTTCCAACATTACTCACTTTTTCGCATGTGGTATCCTGTTTTATTGATTTAATGATTTTTGTGGATATCAAACGAACGATTAAAATTTCGTAATAATGAGTTATATTCGTTTTCATTTAGATGGGAAAAGTTAAATTAAAGAAAGTTAAATTTGGATTTAAAGAAAAATGAAAGAAAGAATTGAAAAATTAAAATTTGAAAAAGAAAGAAAAAATTAAAAATCTGCATTAAAAAAGCGTTATGGGATTGTTTATAAATTACGCCCAAAAAGTTAGTCAGTTTCAATGTCAGTTCAATTCAAGATTAGGAATTTTAATTGAATATAAATTGAAGATTTTTAATTCAAATTTGTCATCTTTGAAATCTAAAACTTTCTTTTCGCTTTTCCTTAAGATAAAAAAAAAAAAAAAATGTATTCGAAAATAATTGTAAGGGGTCGTTCACTTATGATATCTGACAGGGGCGTAGCCAGGTTTGGGGTCAACCCCCCCCCCTTTTTTCGCGAAGTTAATACTAGATATTATTGAATTTTTCAGATCCGAACCAAAAAAAACGTCGAAAAGTAGCAACCCCCCCCCCTCAAAAAAATTCCTGGCTACGCCCATGATATCCGATTTTTAAGAAGGGGAGAGGGTGGTCTGAGGATGTGTGAAAATTTTAAACAATTTTGTTCTTTTTGAGTGAAGATTTTTGACAGAAGAGGGTTTAAAAAATCCATATTTTTAATGGACGTCATAAGTGAACGGCCCCGAATTGAAAATTCATTGAAATTTAGAAACTCACTGATTTAATGAAATTTCTCGAAACATTGCCTCTAAAATGTTGGACGTATTTAATAATAAACAATCTCTTATATGTAAATTAAAAATTAATAAAGCTATGAAGAGGATTCTTATTAGTATTTTAGGAAGGATAGTCTTAGAAAAATCCCTAATTAAATTTAATTTTAGACACAAAGTCATGCTTGCACGAAGATTCACAACCTTCATATAAACATTTCTTTGTGATCCAAATTTTATATCAATTAAAAAGTTTAAAAATTACAAAATTCTTACCTTTTGGCGTGATACTCAAATCGGAATCTGATGATCGTCTGTAAATTGCAGTTGATGCTGGCAAACTACCACCGCCTGATGCACATGTTTGTTGCTGCTTCGATGGACTTGCTGAAAATTTGCATCCTATTGATTCTGTGCGTGCATGTGTTTTTACGTTAGGACTTGCAGATAACAATTCATTCCTAGACAAAGATAAGAGGGATTCATGCAATGGTTTTTTGTTAGTATCAGCAGTGAATGTTGCACTTTTGCAAGAGCAATTATCGCATGATTTTTTATTTGATATGAATGAGTCAAAGTTTTGTACACTGAGCTTCAAATCCTCTTTTGAGATGGCTTTTCGTTCTGACAATTCCGATAAAGGAAGTATAGTTATAGCAGATTCATATGATCCAACTGATAGCTTCTCTTCTGGATGACTATCATCAATTATCATATGCTTAATGTGATCTTTATCAGGAAGACTGCCAGAATTTACTTCCGAAATTGATTTTAAGCTATTAGTTTCACTTTGTAGATCTACAGATCGTCGTGGACGTTGGAAGAGATTAAATTTTTGTTTGATTGACTGTAAACTTGACGAGCTTGATTTTCTCTTTTGGACAACATTTGATTCCGCAGACGAAGTTGTTTGAACAGAAGTTGAAGCTTCCGCAATATTAAATTGTTCCAATAAAATTGTTTGCATAGCTTGCGAAATGAGACTGTCTTCATGATGATGTGCTACATGTGGCAAATGGATATGATGAATTTTTTCAGCAATTTGATGCATTTTTCCACTAAAATTTTCCTTAAAATCATGAAGAATTTCTTTATGCTTAGAATGATCATGAGGAAGCTCTTTTTTATGTGCGGAAGCATCATGATGTACCAAATGATGAAATTTCTCTTGAATTGTTCCTTTTAAGCCATGAATAAAGTCATGATGCTTTTTATTATTTTCTTGATGATCTTTTGTGTCTGATTCATGTGAAGAAGTACTTGGCAATTCCATATCATAAAAGCTCTTTTCCATTGCTTCTACATTTCTGACAATCATGCTGACAGTTTCTACATCCACTATCGAACGTTCATCGCACAATGATGGAGTATCGAAATTTGATGGTGTATCAAATGGAGTAGAAATTGTCGATGCCGTATCAAGATTATCAATATAAATGGAAGGCACGCTCAAAAGTGATTTAGAATGCTCAGGATGAAGTGATGTCTTATTAGTTTCATGTCTTAGCTTCTGCTCTAAATCTTTTGCTAATTTCAAATCTACTTTTAAATTTTCGTTATTTTTAGAAGCACTTTTCGACTTTCTAATAATACATATGATGCATAATGTAATATATTTTTTTTATGATTGTTTGGCGAGTTTGTGCGAATGAGATTTTTATTATATCACCAAAAAATTAAAGAATCAAATCAAACAAAAAATGCCATGCAAAATTAAGTGAAGATAATTTTTATATCAAATTAAAAATAAAGTCCAACGATAAATGAAGGATGAAGGAAGTAAAAAAAATTAAATAAAAAGAAAAATCATATAGGGTTTTGTAAAGGAAGGGCATTAATAGAAATTTGTTTTTGAATTTATACTCACTCATCCTCTGGTATGTTGTTCTGAACATTTATGGAAGGATTAATTTGTTCACTTTGAATTTTGACTAAAGTGACGGAAGTTCCAATGCCTCGAGCTATAATTGTGTCTTTTTCAAGATCAAATCTTTGTTGAAAACCCAAAACTGCATTTCCGCCAAGATTGATAGCTTTTAGACCAATTTTTCTTTGAATCTGAAGTGGAATCAACAATTAGAGCAAAAATGGATCAATGCATAAGAAAAACTTCACCTGTCCAGCTAATTTTAAGAACGTCTGTTGTCTGGCTTCATTTGAAGCGGAAGCTCTACGAATTTTATCAATCCAATCATGCTCTGGATCATCGTCAACAATCATTTCCTCTACAAAACCACGAATAACAGCATGATAACCAAAAGGAATTGAATTTGAATGGAAGAACTGAACGCCACAAGAACTTTGTCGAAATTTATTGGCATCAGAGAATAGCTCAACTTTTACAATAAAGTTTATTTCTCCTCGAATGCCTTGAATTGTATCATAAATTGGATACCAGCCATTTAATCCTTTTGAATCATTGTGTAGCAAGAGTGGATTCAAGCTGAGACAAACTTTTCCTATCGCATCATTTGCTGAATAAGTATCATAATCCATAACGCGTATATGTAAAAGTTCATCCTGAATTTCTTGATCGTCAATTTCAAAACGGAACCATTGTGAATTAAATACTGGATTTAAACTTTTCCTTTTGACATCTGTCTTGTACGTAATATTTCCTAATTTTACTTCAACAAATGCATCCGTCGTCAAATTACTTTTATCCATAATTGGCAGATTTCTATAATTAAATTGAATAATTTTGATCAAATTTCTTTATTAATTCACAAGTTTTGATTAGTTTTTGACCGTACCTGCATGATAAAATTTTTATTTTAACTTTTGCTGGCATTTCTGATTTTGTTTGTCACTTTTTAAGTCCTTAAATTTAAAGATTTTAAAAGAGAAACTAAAATTTTGTCAATCAAATCAAATCCAATAGGAAATTTTTGATTAGGGCTTGTTGGTCTATCTGATGTATTCGTACCGTCTCTAAACTTTTTGTTTCTATAAAATGATGATTTTATAATCTGTTCTAATCTATTTTAGACTTCTGATTAATCGATTAGAAATTGATTAAGTCGATAAAATATAAGAAGCTATAGAATTAAAAATTCCTAAGACAACTAAAATTGAATATTAAAAGCGGTTCGAATATGGAAAAAAATATTAGAAGACTCAAAAAACCACGTCCACTAAAGTAATTGTCTCCCTGTATGATAAATAAAAACAACTCAATACAATCAAATCAACACGTGGACTTTGTCAAGTAGCCAATCAGAGAGGCTTTATTATAAATTGCATCGTAGCGATTAATTAAGCATGATTAATTATAACATTTTGAAATAATTTAATGGAATATTTAAATAAATGAGTTAGTTTACTTTTTGCCAGTAAGTCTAATGACTCTATCTTCAAGTTTCTTAAATTCCTTTTGTGCATTCTCATCATTTTCCACAAAAGCTTTCTGAACACTTTGCAGAAGCTCTTTGTTGCTTGATATTCCTTTCAATATGATATTTTGAGTCGCTTCAAGTTCAGCAAACAGCTTACTAAAGTTTGCAGCTAAAATTAAATAGATATATAGGAATAGGTCATAAATGACAATAAACACAAATTACCATAAGAATGCAAAGCTTCCAATGTCTTCATTCTTTCAAGCATATCAGGAAGAACTTTCGAAATTTGTTCTGTAGATTTTGCAAATTCATACAATTCCGAAATCTTTTGCTCACGATCACGATCAGTGCCTGCAGCATCAGCCTTTTCCTTAAACTGATCCATTTTCGATGATAAATTTGTAAGACGTTGTTCAATAACATCCAATTGATTTGGCTGCAATAATGCAGATTTCGTTGAAAGCTGCTGAACAGCTTCTAAGAGATTCTTTGTATCCAAAGAACTATTGAGACGTGAAATCTTTTCAGATTTCATTCCAACAGTTTGTTCAATTTTGTGCAATTTATGCTCAATTTCAGCAATACGAGTTGTAAGTGTAATATCATTTTGATTTTTTAATTTAATCAATTCAGCTGTTGTTTCCGAAGCACCTTTCTTAAAGCTCTCAACATTTGTTAATAAGTTCTTGAAAGCTTTTTCAGTAGATTGACCTTTCTGATCGCCAAGAGCTTCTTCCAAATGTAAGCTATCAAGAATCTTTTTAGAATTTTGAACGACTTTAGACATGGTATAGTACGCTTCCTGTTCCTCCTTTGAAACAGTCTTATCGTTTTCAAGTGATGTAATTTCTTCCATTAATTCGTTCATTTCAAATTGTAATCTCTGACACTTTTGAAATGGCGATTCCTTCTCGCCATCTCCAACAATTTCGTAGATACCCGAACTAAAAAAATATTTTGTTTTTGTGTTACTTACAGTTATAACTTTGAATGTTTTCAAGAGCTACTTACATGGCATTATATCCAATGTTTCTTTTCTTCGAAATATTGTCGGAAAAATCGACATTTCCAATCAAATATTTTTGCTTGAAATGTGAATAAGCATCAGTTGGATTTAACTTTGAACGATCGATTGAGTCATTTTCAGGCTCTTCTTCATAATATTCAGGTTCGTTTGACATTATATCGTCGGTTTCATACACATCTTTCTCGTCTTTAGCCTGTTGAAATTTAATATGATTATTTTTAATGATTTTTGCAATTTTTATTATAAATTTTTACTTACGAGGAATGGTAAGTTCTTAAATTTTGGATCCAACATTATTAATTCGATTAATTAAACTTATTAACAGCGGAAAATTGAAATTTTCACAAATTTTTCAGCAATATTTACTTTTTGTTGACGATGAATCACAAACGAGTGAGACAAAATGAAAATGAGACAAGTCCATTTTGACTTCTACCAATTTCTTTGTAGTTAAACAAAGATTACAAAACTTAAAACTTTGAGTCAAAATATTAAACATTATTGCTAATTTTAATGACTTTAAATTGTTAAATTATTAAGCTTATTATAGGTCATTTTTTTGGACTTGTCTCTTTTTAATTTTTAATACTTCAAGTCAATGAAGTTGGCTGCGAAAAATTCAAAAATTAGAATTTATAATTTAACGGCTAATTTTAATTAATTGAATTCAAACTTCAGCAAGCCGTTAAAAATACCAATTTTAATTTTTAAAGTTTAAATTAAAACAAATTGAACAATATTGGACATAAATCAAAATAGTTCTGTATCTTTTGCATCTTTACAGTAAGTTCTCCCACAAACGGATTGTTCTAATAAAATGATTAAAAAGTGTCAACATAAATAGTTCTTAGTATTATAAATAAATTGAAATTGCCTAGTTAATTAATTAATTAATGACTGTTTATCGATTAGTGCATGTCAATAGAGTAAATTGGATAGAAAGCAATTACTTGAATTTTCGCGATTTACATGGATTTGATTTGTGATTGAAAAAAATAGGAAGAAAAAAAAATAATAAAATAAAGACTTTTGACGAATTAAATGAACTTTGAGCTAGAAGAAGTAGCTAAATATCTGATTGAAAGATACAGTGTAAAGAAAAGGTGAATAAGTTGTTGCTCCAAAGCTGTTTAAAGTGCTGATATAACAGAATACGTGAAAATTATCTACGTAATAAAATTTGTTCATCGATCGATTTATTTACAATCTGAAAAATAATAATAAATTAATTAATGTGTATAATATATGCTAAATGACATTATACCTTGCATGTTGAAATAATTGGAGTTAATTTGAAAATGCTAGTTCGCTTAAAAACAAAACTTTCGTAAGTAAAAGAAGAATTTGAAATTATTAACATAAATTTAAATGGCTTAATATTGTGGATGGCTCACACATAGAATTCAAGCCTGCTTGCCTTTAAATTATAATAATTTTGCATTTTCCTTGTTCAGTATTTTGTAGATCAATAAATTTTAAAAAGAAAGACAACACAGAGAATTACTCAATCAAATTTAAGCAAGTCCAGAAGTGCTACAAATACTAATATAAAAAATGGCAGAACCGCAGCAACAAAATCCAACTGATGGAATTAATCCTGAGAATAATCATATGGCTGGCGATCCTTTAATAAATAATCGACCTAGAAATAATAATAATGCAAATCAGCAGCAACAACAACCTGTAAGATATAAAAGAAAAAACAAACAAAAAACCGTATTTTAATTTATTTCTGTATTAATGACCTACTATCCTACTTCTAATACCTTTTTTATCATTATCATTTTCTAATTCGTTTAATTTTAGAATCAGCTTGTTAACTTGAGAGATCGATTATTTCATGCATTATTCTTCAAAACAGCATTATGGTATAGTCAAGCAGTTCCACCATCGATTAGAAGAGTTATTGAGATGATGATGTTGCTGAAAGCATTATCTGCATTTTTTATTCTTGTTTATATTCACATAAGTTATTCACAGACACCAGCGACATGTTTATCGCATTTAAAGACAGACGGAGGTTGGCCAAGAGATGGAATTTTAAGAGTAGAAATTTTACGACCAGGAGAAAAATTGACACCGTTAAAAGATGGTGCCGAAGATTTATCTGAAGAATTGACAATGCCTCGAAGTAATCATAAAGAAGGTCTAATAAGCATAGATCCATCAACGACATTACCGCATGAAGAAAATAATGAAGGCAAAAGTGATGCAAATCTTCAAATTGAATCTACTACTACATCAATGTTAGAAAATGCTAATGCAAGTATATTGGATAGCTTAGAAATCACTGAAAGACTTTCGAACAATGATTCGCATGACGTAGAAATATCGATATCCGATATTATTGTATCAACGACTAAAACGGCTCTCAAATCTGAGTCGATTGAAATGACTGATTCTGAAATGATTACTGAGGAAAAATATCTTAATGAGTCGATTGCAAAAATCAACGATCAGCAGTTTGAAGAAATTCTCAAAACAGATGTTCCTGAAGTCGAAAAATTGATTAATGCCGTTATGCCTGACGATCAATATGTCGTTGAATGTGAGTAAAGCACCAACTTAATAAAAATCTTATTTTTCTTAAAACTACTTTTCATCTTATTTTAGATTCATTAGAATATGGATTTTTGAGACTATCAGCAGCAACTAGACATCGACTAGGAATACCAATAAAAATTGTACGTCTTGATCCAGAAACTGACAAGTGTTTTGGTGATTCATTTAGTCGATTCATTTTACAAGAATTTCTTGGATATGATGATCTCTTAATGGCAAGTGTAAAAGTACTAGCTGAAGAACAGGACAATAAAGGATATTTGCGAAATGTTATTACTGGTAAAAAAAAAAATCTAATTAAAAGATGGTTCATCCATGCGTTAACATGATTAATTCATTAACTATAAATTACAGGAGAACATTATCGGTTTGTGAGCATGTGGTGGATGCAACGTGGGAGTTATCTTGCATCTTTTTTCATTATGATTATTTTTGTAAGTCAAATAGATTCTTTTGTGGCTTTAAAAGTAAATTACTTTCCTCTCATAGACAATATCAATATCAATGCTCTTGAGGTATTCACATCATCAGATTTTCGTCTTTATAGGTAAGTTCACATGGAACTAGATCATAACGCATCATCTCGTCATGTCAGATGAAAAACTGAAAGAGAGAAAAAAATTATATATAAATTTTTATCGCATTCCATCCACTCCTCATAGCATTTCAAATAATTTTTTTTTTCCAATGCACTTTATAAGTGGATATATCTGTATCCTTTTACGACCACTTTTCAACGTATGTAATGTTCAATGAAATGGTAAACACACACTTCTGACAATGATTGATGCTTAATTGGAACGATTTTTTTTGTTCTACTTCACACCATTCAATAGTTTCAATTCTCTTTTTTTTTCTCATCACTTTTCTTGCATATTTTTGGTCATCATTCAATTTTAAACTTTTATTAGAATATTGTTAACTAAAATGCGCTGTTGACACTTTTTATCATTCTAACTTTTTTTCTCTCATTTTTCCACAGTTGATCTATTACAAATGTTGGAGTTTAATGTGGCTGTGAGATTTCCGATTGCGCCTTTATTGACTGTTATTCTTGCACTTGTCGGTAAGTTACATGAACAATTGATTGCATTTCTTTCTTTTATTATATTGTATGTATGTACGTATACGGTATAACATGCTCATGTTTACTTTTAAACATATGACATTACATACAATATGAGTGGATATGTAATAAAAATAAAAGAGTAATAATAGCGTGTTGAAACTCTGTTGACCACGAGAAATAGAATAAAAGAAATATTTTCCTTTTTTTAACACATACAGTTAATATTTTTCATAGCCAATACTATACATAATTTGTAGCATTTTATTAGTATGACAAAATCTATAATTTCGGATCCCACAAGAGAATATAATATTAAAGAGTGTAGTATCACGCGATGGTTTCGGACAAATGATATGGTTTCAGGATCGTTAAAGCGTGAATGATGATATCAATTCATATGGATCTAGTTGAGCTTGCTTTATACAAAAAAAATGGAATAAAAAATAAAACAAGAAGGCAACATAATATGCATGTAATTTCTATAAAATGTGTCGCGTATGAGATGTGAATATTAACTTCCACGCAAAGCGTGCAAGTTATTGTATTCACTTAAGTTTCAAAATTTCACTTTTTTTGATTTTGTGAGCAAACGGAAGCACCAATCATGACGTTTTTGGTCTCGTTTGATTGGTAATTTAAATATCTATCACCTAAAGCATGTTTAGTTCCGGTCACTTCCGTTGTGTTGGAACTAGACGCAAAAAACCGTTAAAAATCCATACTTTTGTATGGAAAATTTTTCAGGGAAGCATTTTTTAAGAATTTCTTCTATTTGATTCGATAGATCGTACCTAAAAACAAAATTGTGCTGAATAAAATCTGGACTTTATGTCCATTAAGTGACCTAAAATTGCCAAAAACTGCAAATTTTGCAACAGTTGCGCCATTTTTGATACAGGCTTGGATTTTAATTGTTAGTAATGATAAGTGGCATAAAATGAAAGTTTAACATAAGAGCTACAAATAATCTCGGCTATGTTTATACCTATGATGCTTCTGTAAGAAGTTACAGCATTAAAAAGATTGACAAAAAATTTTAAAAAAATTTGTTTACGTTTTCATACGTTACGTAAACTTTACGTTACGTAAAATTACGTACGTAAAATTTGTATGAAAATAATCATTTGTAGCAATTTAAAGACAGTGTTAGACTTAAGTGTAATTGGATCATGCTTAATGTAATCAAAAATGAGAAAATGATTAATGGATCTCACTCATTTGACATAATTGGTTGCTGGATCTCATTTTATGATCATGAATGCTCACTGGATCTCATTTTATGATCAAGAATGCTCACTGGATCTCACTTTATGATCATTAATGCTTATAAAATCTCACTTTATGACCATAAATGCTCACTGGATCTCATTTCAAGAACATTAATGCTCACTGGATCTCAATTTATCATCATGAATGCTCACTGGATCTCAATTTATCATCATGAATGCTCACTGGATCTCCTTTCATGATCATCAATGCTAACTGGATCTCATTTAAAGACAATTAATGCTCACTGGATCTCATTTCAAGACCATTAATGCTCACTGGATCTCATTTTATGATCATGAATGCTCACTGGATCTCATTTTATGATCATTAATGCTTATAAAATCTCACTTTATGACCATGAATGCTCACTGGATCTCTTTTTATGATCATTAATGCTTATAAAATCTCACTTTATGATCATTAATGCTCACTGGATCTCATTTCAAGACCATTAATGCTCACTGGATCTCATTTTATGATCATTAATGCTTATAAAATCTCACTTTATGACCATATAAAATCTCACTTTATGACCATAAATGCTCACTGGATCTCATTTCAAGACCATTAATGCTCACTGGATCTCAATTTATCATCATGAATGCCCACTGGATCTCAATTTATCATCATGAATGCTCACTGGATCTCCTTTCATGATCATCAATGCTAACTGGATCTCATTTAAAGACAATTAATGCTCACTGGATCTCATTTCAAGACCATTAATGCTCACTGGATCTCATTTTATGATCATTAATGCTTACAAAATCTCACTTTATGACCATAAATGCTCACTGGATCTCAATTTATCATCATGAATGTTCGCTGGATCTCAATTTATCATCATGAATGCACACTGGATCTCCTTTCATGATCATCAATGCTAACTGGATCTCATTTAAAGACAATTAATGCTCACTGGATCTCATTTCAAGACCATTAATGCTCACTGGATCTCATTTATGATCATGAATGCTCACTGGATCTCCTTTTATGATCATTAATGCTTATAAAATCTCACTTTATGACCATGAATGCTCACTGATCTCCTTTTATGATCATTAATGCTTATAAAATCTCACTTTATGACCATAAATGCTCACTGGATCTCATTTCAAGACCATTAATGCTCACTGGATCTCATTTTATGATCATAAATGCTTACAAAATCTCACTTTATGACCATAAATGCTCACTGATCTCAATTTATCATCATGAATGTTCACCACTGGATCTCAATTTATCATCATGAATGTTTCACTGGATCTCCTTTATGATCATCAATGCCCACTAGATCTCATTTAAAGACAATTAATGCTCACTGGATCTCATTTTATGATAATGAATTCTCACTTGATCTCATTATATGATCAAGAATGCTCATTGAATCTCATTTTATATATTGTTAGATTTTACTTAATATTGAAAGGTTTGAACGGAGTGAACCAAAGCGAAGTAAAGTTTGACTTCCCTGAAATCCATAGCAGTCGAATGGAACGAAGCGAAGTGGAGTTCGACATTCCTGTAATCTATAAAAGTCGAACGGAACGAAGCGAAGCGAAGTGGAGTTCGACATACCTGTAATCTATGACAGTCGAACGGAACGAAGCGAAGCGAAGTGGAGTTCGACATTCCTGCAATCTATGACAGTCGAACGGAACGAAGCGAAGCGAAGTGGAGTTCGACATTCCTGTAATCTATGACAGTCGAACGGAACGAAGCGAAGCGAAGTGGAGTTCGACATTCCTGTAATCTATGACAGTCGAACGGAACGAAGCGAAGCGAAGTGGAGTTCGACACCCTGTAATCATGACAGTCGAACGGAACGAAGCGAAGCGAAGTGGAGTTCGACACTCCTGTAATCTATGACAGTCGAACGGAACGAAGCGAAGCGAAGTGGAGTTCGACATTCCTGTAATCTATAATAGTCGAACGGAACGAAGCGAAGCGAAGTGGAGTTCGACACTTCTGTAATCTATGACAGTCGAACGGAACGAAGCGAAGTGGAGTTCGACATTCCTGTAATCTATAACAGTCGAACGGAACGAAGCGAAGCGAAGTGGAGTTCGACATTCCTGTAATCTATGACAGTCGAACGGAACGAAGCGAAGTGGAGTTCGACATTCCTGTAATCTATAAAAGTCGAACGGAACGAAGCGAAGCGAAGTGGAGTTCGACATACCTGTAATCTATGACAGTCGAACGGAACGAAGCGAAGCGAAGTGGAGTTCGACATTCCTGCAATCTATGACAGTCGAACGGAACGAAGCGAAGCGAAGTGGAGTTCGACATTCCTGTAATCTATGACAGTCGAACGGAACGAAGCGAAGCGAAGCGGAGTTCGACATTCCTGTACTATGACAGTCGAACGGAACGAAGCGAAGCGAAGTGGAGTTCGACACTCCTGTAATCTATGACAGTCGAACGGAACGAAGCGAAGCGAAGTGGAGTTCGACACTCCTGTAATCTATGACAGTCGAACGGAACGAAGCGAAGCGAAGTGGAGTTCGACATTCCTGTAATCTATAATAGTCGAACGGAACGAAGCGAAGCGAAGTGGAGTTCGACACTTCTGTAATCTATGACAGTCGAACGGAACGAAGCGAAGTGGAGTTCGACATTCCTGTAATCTATAAAAGTCGAACGGAACGAAGCGAAGCGAAGTGGAGTTCGACATTCCTTTAATCTATGACAGTCGAACGGAACGAAGCGAAGCGAAGTGGAGTTCGACATTCCTGCAATCTATGACAGTCGAACGGAACGAAGCGAAGCGAAGTGGAGTTCGACATTCCTGTAATCTATAACAGTCGAACTGAACGAAGCGAAGCGAAGTGGAGTTCGACACTCCTGTAATCTATGACAGTCGAACGGAACGAAGCGAAGCGAAGTGGAGTTCGACACTCCTGTAATCTATAACAGTCGAACGGAACGAGAAGCGAAGCGAAGTGGAGTTCGACATTCCTGTAATCTATAATAGTCGAACGGAACGAAGCGAAGCGAAGTGGAGTTCGACATTCCTGTAATCTATAATAGTCGAACGGAACGAAGCGAAGCGAAGTGGAGTTCGACATTCCTGTAATCTATAATAGTCGAACGGAACGAAGCGAAGCGAAGTGGAGTTCGACATTCCTGTAATCTATAATAGGCGAACGGAACGAAGCGAAGCGAAGTGGAGTTCGACACTCCTGTAATCTATGATAGTCGAACGGAACGAAGCGAAGCGAAGTGGAGTTCGACACTCCTGTAATCTATAACAGTCGAACGGAACGAAGCGAAGCGAAGTGGAGTTCGACATTCCTGTAATCTATAAAAGTCGAACGGAACGAAGCGAAGCGAAGTGGAGTTCGACACTCCTGTAATCTATGACAGTCGAACGGAACGAAGCGAAGCGAAGTGGAGTTCGACACTCCTGTAATCTATAACAGTCGAACGGAACGAAGCGAAGCGAAGTGGAGTTCGACATTCCTGTAATCTATAAAAGTCGAACGGAACGAAGCGAAGTGAAGTGGAGTTCGACATTCCTGTAATCTATAATAGTCGAACGGAACGGAACGGAAGCGAAGTGAAGTTCGACATTCCTGCAATCTATGACAGTCGAACGGAACGACGCGATGCGACGTGGTGTTCGACATTCCTGTAATCTATATTAGTCGTGAACGGAACGAAGCGAAGCGAAGCGAAGTGGAGTTCGACACTCCTGTAATCTATGACAGTCGAACGGAACGAAGCGAAGCGAAGTGGAGTTCGACATTCCTGTAATCTATAACAGTCGAACGGAACGAAGCGAAGCGAAGTGGAGTTCGACATTCCTGTAATCTATAAAAGTCGAACGGAACGAAGCGAAGCGAAGTGGAGTTCGACATTCCTGTAATCTATAACAGTCGAACGGAACGAAGCGAAGCGAAGTGGAGTATCTAATCTATAATAGTCAAACGGAACGAAGCGAAGAGTAGTAGGTTGAGCGTAGCTCACAAATTTTTGTATCCTGAACAAGGGAAAATTTTCCCTAATCGTTACTAAATTTTAGTTTTATGAGATAATGATGTGTAAAGTAGCAAATTTTCCCTAATCGTTATTTGATTTTAACATTATGATGTAATAATGGGTCGAACAAAAATAATAACTTGAGCAGGACTTTAAAAGAGCAATGAAGTAGGATGTTAGCAGGATTAAAATTTCAATATATATTTTATATTTTATTTATTTATATATATATATATATATATATATTGTAATCTGTCAGTTAAAATGTCTATCAATAAGTGGCGTGGAAGTTCGTGGCTTTCTTTGTAAGTCGTGTTTTTTTTGGTTGCAGTTACTTCTCGCATTTTTTTTACTCCCTTTATTAAGTATTCAATTACAATTCATATACATACGCATATATTGTACAACTCAGTATATGAAGGAACGAAAGAACTGTTTTGCGATATATATGTCTCCTTTACGCCGAGTGGGACATAAAAAGGAATCATTTTACATTTGCTTCATATTTTATATGCTCTACACTGCCAGCACTGGTTTTAAATCTACAGACAAATATCTATATGTGTGCATGGTAAACTGAGCATTCTCATAAATTATGCTCAAAGTGTAAATTAAATTTGATATTCCAGATAGTTAACTGCGTGATTTGTCATATTCATATTATATTGCAAATTAATATTATTATTATCCTTCACATGTATATTATACATGCATATGTATATATTTCGATTATAATGACGATGATGTTGATGATTATTATGATGACGGCAATGACTAGCTCATTCATGTGGTCAGGGATGGATGTTGTTGTGTGAATTGGTTTTTGTGGTATACCGAGATATCCAATAGACAAAAGTTTCAAAAGCCTATTATTAATTTGTATTTAATTAATGAGTTAAATTAAAGCATTTTTGTTGAAAATATTTGATTTTGTGCATGTTCGAGTCATGGATTTTTTTTTAAAGAATTTAATCTCTATTAGAATGTTTTTGACGAAACGAATTATAAAAAAAAAATCAAATCGGAATGAAATTTATAGTACACTTAATTTTCAGTTTTACTATTAATTGACAAATTTATTCAATGACCAAAAGTGCTATTTAATAAAACTAATTGAACATTTAATTTTTGCAATAAGAATTTAAGTTATAGTTTACCGATATCGTATTTAGATTGTATTATCCTATAAACGTGCTTTAATAGACTCTAAATGAGCATAAATTTCGTTTGAATCTAAAAGTAACACTATCGCTCTAATAAACTTACGTGAGCTAGCTCATCTAAATACAAAGAAATTAGAACTCAAATGAACATCATCATGTAATGTTTATATAGCATATATATGTTGTTTGCGTGTCATTCGCAAACTGATCAAATTCGCGCGAGGATAATAACAACAAAAGCAACAGCAATAAGTATGTTAGCAAAGAGAAATAAAATAACAACAACAACAAACAAACAACATAATGCGTAGGTGAGAAAGAACACTTAAAGTGTTATCTAGGGCAAATAACACAACAAAATAATACATAAATTCGCGTGTGGTAAATGTAAAGTGATTCTTATATCAACCCGAAGAAAGAGAATATAAAAAATTCTGTAAAGGATATGTAACATAAAGGCGCTGTTTTTGGCTAGATTAAAGACAAATAAAATACTCAACATTCATTATGTTAGCGCAGAATTGATATTTTCAAATGAACGCTTAAAAAGGTACCAAAAATAGGTAAAATTCAAGCGAAAAGTGAAAAAAATATAATTTAAGAATGAGATGAGGTGGAGCACACAGTAACACACATCTTTAAGTATGTACTAATCATTTTTCACCGTGAAAATATATCATTATAATACATGAAAGCGTGTCAAAGTACCATAAAAGTAAAATGGAATGGGAAAATGAGAATGAAAATGTTTTAAGATGAAGGAAGAAAAATAGAAGATAGAATAGTTGTGAACATTGTTAATTTGTCTTGATTAATCATTTTCTTTTGGAAAAAAAACATGAAAAATAAAATAAGAGGAGAAAAACTTTTATGTTGTAATTTATGGGAAGAGCTAAAAAGTCAATTAGGCATGAAAGTTACACGCTATTGTTTATTGTCAATATTTTTTGTTTTACTTTTCTTATAGAATATTAATTAACTTGAATTCTTTGTTTATTAGGAATGGAGGCCATAATGTCAGAATTCTTTAATGATACAACAACAGCATTTTACATAATCCTAACAGTATGGTTTGCTGATCAATATGATGCAATATGCTGCCACACAACACTTACAAAACGTCATTGGCTTAGGTGAGTCTGTCAGAAAAGTTACAAATTTCTTCTCAAACGTTTGTCATATTCAGTCTTGATTATCCTCATTATATAATGCTCATATTGTCATTCATATGTCTGATTCACATCTTTTTTGTATGTATGTATGTATGTACGGTACGATATCATACACAATTTATTCATACTAAAGAATTTATATTTTTTTTTTCTACGGAGATGAGAAAGAAGAGAATAATAGAAGGAAGGAAAATCTGCAGTTATGTAAACATTTATCCGAAATAATCACAGCATGATGAAAATGGGTTACTCAATAATTGGCCCTAGTTGATGTCAAAATCATCATCATAATCATTGTCATTGTTGTTGTTGAATATTCTGTTATGCTTTGTGGATGATCCATGAAATACAGAAACACGAGGCCTATGATGATGATGATGATGAAAAGAGAAAAGATTGAGGACAAATAAGAAGGGTGGAGATGAAGTAAAGTAAAATTAATTCCTATTTTTTTTTCTTGCTTAAACGACAGCAGGCAAGCAAGCATTGAAGAAAAAGGTTTTTCATTTTTACATACACATTCTATTCTGTATATATTCAATATAATATGTGAATTGAGAAGTTCACTTACTTTTTTTTTGTGTGTTAAATAACTTCATTTTTTATCACAGCAAGCATATCCGCATGATATGCTCAGTTGGCAGTTTTCTCCTCATCTCTTCTAAATAAAGTCATCAAAAAAAAGATATTCTGTTTATGAGTTGATGTGACAGAAGTGTGTCTCTTCCTTTTCTCTGTTTACTTTTCACAGTAATCTTTTGGGACCTAAATATATGTACACGGAATTTTTCAATTATCTTATTACATTGTAACTTCTTTATGTTTAATAAGGAATAATTGCTAACTAATTTTAATTGATGAATTTTTAATAACTTTTACCTTATATGAGTACATAAGTAAGGGAACCTTTTCTTGCAAATAAATCCGCCAAAAAAAATTATTTACAGACAACTGAATACTTTCAATTTGTTTTGTATTGGTTTATATAATAACAAACAACACCGTGCGTCACTTAAACCAGTTTTTTTATAGGAAAAAAAGGTTCATTCTGTCACTTCCATTTCTTTGGTTTCAATGATGAATTGAAATGACAGAATAAACGTGCGATTGCATAAACGCGATATAGAGTAGGATATTTTGAAACATTAGAAAAGCACAAAAAAAAAAATGTTAAAGGAGAGAAAAAGGAATTGAAAACTTATAAATTTAATTTCATTCTGTTTTTAATACAAAATAAAATAAAATAAAAAATTAGTAGAATGGGGTTCAGCAGCAACAAAGGACCATATTTTTACAGTTCGACAAAAACAAATTTTTGTAAATCTACCTTTTGAGAGATTAAAAAAGGGACAAGAGCCTGTGAAGGCGAGCAATTGAAAATTTTAGGGAGGGTATATATGTATGCTTTCAACCCAAAATAACTCATACCATTTTTGTTATCTCTAGCTACTTCTGATTGTTGGTTGACTGGCTAGCTTGCTGTATCAAATGAACTGCGAAAAAAAAAATAATTTGATGAAAATGAACAATTTATTTCGCTCTACCCCTCACTTTTTTATATTTGATTGGAGTCGTTGTAACGATTAATTAGTGCGTTCAATGATTGATTCTTAATTTCATTCGCTTCAGGCTTCTTAATTTCATTTAATTGTTTCCAATTTTATTATCATTTGTTGTTGTTGTTGTTGTTTCTGCTGCTATGATCTGCTTATATCTGCATGGGTGGTGGTTCTTTCATTAACTTTCCAACATACTTTTTGTTTCTGTCTGAATTAAATTGTTTGTGCTTGTCTGTCCTTTAGAGAAGTTTAAAAATGACGTCTGAAAAAAAATGTTTAATTTTTTTTTATATGTCTTCATTCGGTAGATGATTACTTTCTCAGCTTTGCGTCTCTTACTTAAAGCAACTGTAAATTTACTTCAATTAAAATATGGAAATTAAGAGTGCTAAACTTACTTGTTCTATTTGCTTTTCATGTAGTAAGCAAGTATATCCAAAATAAGAATTGTTTACACAGCAATTTTTACTGTCAATTATAATTTTCAGTCTTACTCCCTTTTTTTATCATGCTGACAAAGTTTTACTTTATGCATTAAAGAATGAAAATAAATTTTCCTTACTCCTTGCTTTCGTTATTTCTCAAATTAGCTTTAATGTCTTTTAGTATTTCATAAACAATTTTTGAGTGACTTCAAAAAAGTAAGAAAGAAAGAGAAGAATTTAAATGTTAGTCTAAATAAGTATGAGAATTAGGAGTGGAATGTTTATGTTATAACACTCGTATTGAGTATACAAAAACAAATGAGAATTAAATGACAAAATTTGGAATGAGATTAGATGGACAGTCGAATTTTATTGAAGGATCAAAATTAATTTTTTTTAGCGCATTTTCCTCTTGGGAAAAGGACGCTATTATCCGCACTTTGTCTGTCCGTCTGTCTGTCTGTCTGTCTGTCATCGCATCTCCTCCTAGGGATTAAGCTTTTTTGATGCGGTTTTTGGCTTAAAATGTGTGTGACATGTCTGGCTACCATGTAACCAAAAATCAGCATGAATGGTCACTTCCTCTGCTGGAACCAGCGTAAAAAGTACCAAAAATGACATTTCTTTGTATGTATTAGTGTGGTCGAATGCACTAAAATGTTGACTTTTCAAAACCTTAGCTGTCCTCGGTTCGAATCCCACCGATGACAATGTTCTTTTTTTGCTTTTTTTGATAATTTTTTGATTTCTTATGACATATAATATTGAATCATGTCATAATTTTCCATTTCCACAATTTTCCCGAGTTTTTCCGAAGATTTTTGTTAAAATTTTCAATATTTTCATACAATTACTTTTTTTTTATATTTTTATTGTTTTAGTTTTCTATTTTCATGGATTTTCCATAGTTTTTCCGGAAAATTTCGTGAAAATTATAAAAACTTGCATTTATATAAAAAAAAACTCATCAATATAAATAATTAAATTACCACTAAAATTTTTCAAAAAAAGCGCAGCAGTGGCGTAAAAGGAAGAGCGCACGGCTCCTAATTGAAGGTCGTGGGTTCGATCCTAGCCCGTAGCCGATTTTTTTTGCTTTTCTTTATTAATTTTTTTTTTTTAAATTTTATGTCGCGTAATAACGCGTGATAACTTTTTATAAAAAATAATTTTTTTCCTCATGTTTCACACACATTTTTTTCTGTAAATTTTAAATTTTTGGTAAATGAAGAATATTTATAGTTAAATATTAGGCTTTATACTTTTGGGGTTTTAATTCTTTGTGTATTTACTGATCGCGGAAAATGCGCTTTCGTCGGTCACGAGTGACCACCGTTATACTAGTTTTCATTTATTTATTGGAAATGGTTTAGAAGTGACAAACACAAGAAATTACTTCATTCAATAACTTAATTAGGAAAATTACCATTGGGAAATGAACAAATATTCTTTGAAGGTTAAGCTTTTATTAATTAATTTAGAAGAAAACTTTGATTTTTCTTTTTTTTTTTTTTGATACTGCATTTAAAAAAGTGTGCATTAAAGTTCATGAACTCCAACTCATATTTCATGGAAGAAAGAAATTATTATGCTCTCGATTATACTGGTTTTTAAAAATAAATTAAAAGAACCGAGACTTAAGACAAATATAAAACGACGATAATAATAAAAGTGATTATATTTTATTGACAATAACAATAATGAGTTGAAAGGTAGAAGCATGTAGAAGGTGAGATAACATAGCAAATACGAATCATGAATAAAATATAATTATAAAAGTCCACCTTAAGATGGGTAGGAGCCGGTATAAAAACAATAATAAAAGCTAATTAAAAATGTATTTTGTCAGGAATTTGTATTTGAATGCTTAAAATGGAGAATTTTTGTCATCATCCTCATTCCGTCATACTTCTTGTGTATCTTGCTTGAGGCAGAGAATTTTCTGTTTTGCTATTTTAAAAATGCTGTTTTTTATTTCAGTGCATCAAATGCTATTAGGGAATTTCCATTAATTTGAACTGAAAGCTAAATTATCAAGCTTTAATAATAATTTTAGAACTAGTTAAAGTTTTCAATATAGATATATACTCGAATAGATTTGTAGAAAAAAAAATACAGATACATTTTTAATTTTTTTCACAGCGACAATAACGACAACGATGTAAATATAATTTTTAGGGTTGGTCTTTTACTGACTCTTTGTTTTTCACATTGTAACGAAAAACAAAAGTATTTTCTGTTGTCTTCGTTTTGTGTTGAAATTTCTTCATTTCTGCTACATTTTGTTAAATTCTTTCCTAAAGTCCATGGGGTGTCAATTTCCATTTTCTTCTAATTGTGTTTATTTTCTTCCCTTCTTAACTATCTATCCCTTATTGCTGATATTGATATGATTCATATTTTTTGTTGAAATTTCTTCTAATATTTGTGTGTATCTTAAGTGTATGTTTTATTTCCTTTTCATATTCACACCGTTTCACGTTGTGAATATATTGTTTTCGATATATTTAGTTTTTTTAGTTTTTTGGCGCCAACACTCAAAATTTTCAAAAACTGTTCGGTGTGAAAAGTTTTGCCTCAAAATTATCTACAAAATACAAAAAACCGCATTGAAAAAGGTTTTGATGCCTCCGGACACGACCCCAAATAGTGATGGTGTGAGCTTACCAACAAGTTTGTCGGATGGAGAACTTAAATACGAAAAGATAATTTTATGTCAAAAATGGCTTAAAATGTGCGCATTGTCACCCAAAAGAGCTGTGAATCTTTTGATGCCGATCCATGAAGATGGTTCTGAGAAATTAACGAAATAGTGTGTTTTTTAAGCATAGTTTTGGCCGATTATTACAAAATACATTTAAAAAACTAGTAATGAAGCCGATCACGCTTCATGGGTATATTCACACTACCAGTAGAACTTCTTTTGATTTCAATTAGAGAAAAAAAAAATAATTATACTTTATCTACTGATTAATTTATAATCGCAAAAAAACTAATCTAATTAAATAATTTGCGAAAAATATTTAAGAAATTTTCTATTCACTTTTAGTGAATAATATAAAATCTATATTAGAGCTTTGCAAATATTCTTCATTTTCACTTTCACATTATCTTATGAATCGAAAGTCTGGGAACAGTTAGGGAAAATTTTCACACCTTCACTTGCTTCGGCTTTTATAGATTACATCATAATTAATCGTTTTAAAACCCTACATCTGTTCAGCGCGCATTTAGCACTATAACTAAAGTACAGCCTGTGTCGAAAATTTTTCGATTTTTCGATTATTTTGTTACACTGCGCATGAAAATTTTTTTGTCATTATAGTGTGAATTATACAGGGGGTCCTCGATTTGCGTTACTGTTTGGGACCGGAAAAATGTTATGCAAATCGAAATGACGCAAATCGAACAAAGAAATCCATACAAATTTTCAATTTGGTTCCTGAACTCAAAAATATGTAAATATTTTGAGTTTTTTGATAAGATTTTTCTCTTAATTCTAATGCAAAATGTTAATATTGCATATTACTGTCTTACTTGAAGCATTTCATGTTAATTAAATATTTAATTCAAGAAAATTTTACCAGAAAAAATGTGTAGGTATTATTTTAAGACTTGACTTTTCTTTAAAATTGATGTGTTAGCATTGAAGAAAGTTAAATTAAGAACGTGCCATTTCTTATTGCTATAAATATTTAACATTAAAAACAATTAATTTGCATTTCAAAAGCTAAAATAAATTTTACAGACAAATTACAAATATTTTTCTTTGTTTTGATTTGTAAACAAAAAATTTTTGCTGAAAAATGTGGTAAAAATTTGAATTTTTTAAAGACGTTAAGCTTTTTGTAAACAAAAATATCAACAAAAACATAATGCAAATCGAAATAACGGTCAAAATATAATGCAAATCGAATATTTTGGTATATAAAATTTTTGTAACGCAAATCGAAATAATGCAATTCGAAGTGACGCAAATCGAGGACCCCCTGTACCTTAAATAATGCTTAATCTAACACCGAAAATTTCAAATCATTTGGTTAAGTTATGTCTGAGATATTAAAGAAAATGTAAAATTTTTTGCATATTTTGGTCAAAAATGGCACATTTTCGTCCATTGTGCCTCACAGGAAGCAGCTTATGACTCCAAAAACTATACCGGTTTTCCTTGGGCCAATATTAATAAAATGCAAAAAACCCGAAGTCTTAACGTTTCGTTAAAATTGAGTTATCGCGGAAACTAACTTGCTAAATGACAGAATGCGTTTTTTTGCGATTTCTCTTGACTGGAAGCACCAAATGAGATGCGGTTTTCACTGTTAGATTGGTATTTTCAGGCACAGACTTTCCACCATAGACAGTATGGGATAAAATTGTAATCCTGAAGCAGCAAGTTAGAAAATGTGGTTTTCAGTTTTACTCAAAAGCAATATATTCACCCAAATTGAAAATTTGGTGTGAATATGATTTCACGCAAATTGCGAATTAAACTTTTTTGATCAGAATCAATAAAATAAGAAGTTTTGTTGAGAAAAAAATGCAAAAAAAATTTTAGCCACCAGTACACCCCCTACAATCAAAAAATTTAAAAAAATTAGTGTCGTTCACTGTGTGGATGGATTTTTCTAAACTTTTCTATTTTCGATCAGTTAATGCGAGAGCTTTTATGGAAAAATACCAAAAATATTTTTAAACCTACTTTAGTCGACCAAAATCTAGAAAAAGTTTTAAAAAACCGGCATTTTTTGAACGTTATGACCTCCTGTGCCTTCAGTCGAGTCTTAAAAATTTTAGAAACTTGTGATTATTGTAGCTTATAATTAGATCTAAAAGTCGTGCATGCATTGTCATATCCAAAAACATCAACTGGTGCTTGAAAATTGAGTCCAAATGTCAAAATTTTCGATTTTTTTAGGAACCTTAATCTTCAATTATGCAAAGCAAAGCTTTGCTGACCCGATCGAGACTTAATCTACAATCTTATGCAAAGCGAAGCTTTGCTGACCCGATTGAGAGTTTTGGAACGGTGTGAATATGCACATGAAGCGTGATCCGCTTCATTACTTGTTTGTATTGGAAAATAGCTAAATGAAGTGATAAAAAAAATCTTTTTATCTGCATATTATTGAAACATCAAATGTTACAAAATTTGAAAAAAGAAGAAAATTTACAAGTTGTCGGTTTTCTAAAATCCTCTTTTATGGAATTTTTGGTTGAATATTTAGTTGATTCATCATTTTTGAAGTTGAGAAGCCGTACAAAGTATAATAAAAACTTAATTAGTAAAGAAAAGATTAATGAAGACTTACAAAAAATTTAAAAAAAATCTCTTTTAAACCAAAAAGTTAAGATTCTGGAATGATGAATTATAGTAGAATGTTGGAGTCATAAATTTTCAATACTTAAAAAAATAAGTATGGAATGAATGTAAAGAAATTTTTAACTTTTTAACTTCTCTTCCTCTTCAAGTACAATAATCTGATTAGAAAATTTTCTTTTTGTGTCGAAGAAAATTCCAATTTTATTTTATTTATTTATTTTTTTTTTCATGTCTTTCAAAACAATTTTAACCGCACGAATCAAAAAGTAACAAAAAATTTTCTAATATTTTTTTGCTTTTATCTCAATATCACTATGGGAACTGCCCAAGTACTGCCAATGGATATAAATATTTTTATTTGAGAATTTTAATATTTTTTTTTATTAATCAAGAATTTTAGAATTCAGTATTTTACAAAAATCAAAATTTGATTGACGGACGTAGCTCAGAAGCTTTATTAATTTCTCATTGAAAAGTTTTGGAATAAATATAGGATTTTTGCATGCTATTTAGACAAAAGAACAAGGCATGTATACATTTAAAATTTGATGTTTTGACTTGAAGCAATAAATGAGATGAAATTAGCAAAAATTATGAAATGAATGCTGTATATTGTACTAATTAGACTGCTTGTTGCGATGAACATAAAAATGTTTTCGTCATTATTGCTAATGAAATATCATCATTTATACTTTCATGATTTTTTCCATAGAAAAGGAATAAAAACAGAAGAAAATATTTGCTTTAGTGAAGCGTGAGAAATCCATGCTTACTTTTTTTTTCATCACCTTATCACCTGGATATATGTACGTCAGATTATATCTACAGTTCAAATAAACACAAGAATTGTGTGTACGAAATGATGAAAATAGAAAGAAAGTCATCGATGGATAAAAAACAAAATCATAAAAATTGTGTATTGAAGGGGAAAAATAATTGGCTGGCTATAACATTTTAATCTTTTTCCAATCAAATGAAAATCATTGTGAAATGGAGATAAATAGCAGCATTAGGACGGAAAAAGTGAAACAACTAGAAACAATAATAAAAATAATGATGATATAGTCAATAATCATATTATCGATGGTATTTTTGTGATAATCTTTCACATCATCTCCTTTCAACTGTTGATGCTTATTCTTTACATTATGTTTCAAAATATCCCTTTTCTTATGTTTTTTTTTCTTCAAAGATTTTCCTGTGTGGGTTTTTATTAAAAACACCTCGGAATTATAAGAGTTTTAACTTGTTTCCATCCATTTTTATTTATTTTTATTGAATGGCTGAGTTGATTTACTTTATATTCTGGCGCTGAAATATAAATGATCAAATTATGAGAATTTAAAAAAATTAAAAATTAAACTTGTAAAAATTTAAGTTTTTTTTGCAAATTTTAATAAGCTTAAAAAAATAAGCTACCAAAAAAAATAATAACCAAAGATAAGTTAATTTTCTGATATTTTCAATCGAATCCATATAAAAGTTTAATTTTTCAATGCTTAATATTTGATTAATAATTATCACTAAGTACTTAAATTTTTAAAATATTTAAAAAAAAGTTAAAATGAGTTTTAATTTCAAAAAAGATTATTGCTGTTAATTCCGCAATTAAAAAAATCTTGAATTAAAAAAATTTTAAAAAATATTGAATTGGAGCCAAATATTATTAAAATATCAGCACAATTAATTAGTTTATGATTTTTTTTCGCTTTACTCAAAATTAAATTATTTATTAATTTTCATCAATTCAATTATATTCTCCATTTTTATCAATCAAGTGATGACCAACTTATATAACAATTTTTTTTCCATACAACTACATCCTTACTCTTTCGTCTCATGTCATGTTGAAATAGTGTTAATTTAATGTAATTGAATCTATGTAATGAAATCAATACGTTACAAGCATGAAAATACTTGTTGTATATTTATAACCACATAATACACACATTGGATGTCTTATGTCTTGAGGGAAGAGTATGAAACAAATAAGTTTATTACTTGAGTGAATTGTTGCAAGAAAAACTTATTGAGTTTATTTGAAATGGTTAATTTAGAAACAAAGACATTGTTGTGAAAAATTGTTTAAGAATCTCTGATAAAGGATTTAATGGAATGGCTTAAAAAATTAATTAAGTCAAATTCCCATATAAATTGTTCCTGTAGAGTCTATTATATAAATATTTTAGAATAGTTTCAAAATTTAGGAGAGGACTTAATGAATTGATACTGCTAGAATTGCGTGTATGCAACTTTAGTTTTGTTTTATTGCGTGCGTGCTCCATGATAATCTTGTTGTCACTTACTTAATATTATTGAAGCGATGAAGCATAAAATTTTCATGTTGCGCCAATGTTACGTGTGTGTGTGCGTTCATTTATCATTTTAAAGATGGGTATGAGGAAAAAACCGATTATGATGACATTGTTCTACATTAAGCTTTGGTCACTGACTAACAAAGTCAATGATTGAAAACAAAAGAGGGATTTAAGTGATATCGAAAATTTTAATTAATTTTGAAAAGAGGATTAATTTTGAATCGATTATGTCAATCTTGGCTATTATGAATCACAACTATAAAACTTTCCCTAAATATGTGGCCACTCATTCACTCTATTATTATCCTATCAGAAGCTGATTTTTTTAAAAAAACTTGCCAACATCATTGTTTACTTTACTGATAATAATGACTTTATTATTAATTTCATAATATTGTTTATGAATTCTTTTTGTTCATTCATCATTCATTCTCTTCACCCTCTTTCCTCACTTCCTATTTATATATAATAATAATAATATGAAATGATGATGATCGATCTGTTATTTAGTGTTTGCTTAAGTTTCATTATTACCTCCTTATGTAATTGATTTGACTGTTTGATTGCGAAATCAAATGAGCTTATTTAAATATATTTGTAATCCATTATATTTTTTAAAAATTATTAATTATAATTCTTTTCATTACAGGTTCTTCTATTTGTATCATTTCTCGTTCTACGCATATCACTATCGCTTTAATGGACAATATGGATCTTTGGCTTTGTTCACTTCTTGGCTATTCATACAGGTAACTTTTTTTATAAAATTATTTAAATTCTTATAATCAAAAAAACCTGAAGACATCCAAGAATGAGATTAAATGTAGCCCAATATGATTTATGATTAAAATTTAATGATTCCTACTACATCATAATAATGCTTAAATTGTAATTTATCTGATGCATTGTTATGTCAGTTTTTGCGTAAAATACGAAATAACATTTATTAACATCCATGAGGAATATATTGGAATCTGTCGAAAACAGTCGCGATTATCATAACCTTTTCAGTTTGATAAAAGAAAATTGAAATGAAAACGTGAATCACGAGGATGAAAAAAAAGAGAATGTACCTGAACCTTTTTTTTTTGTTTTTTATATTTTATTCTTCTTGAATATACATATTCATTGTTTCATCCGCGTGACTATTATGAGACGAACAAAATAAACACGTGATTTTATTTCATGATGTATAAACATTTTTGCTTTATTATTGAAAAGTTCATTTTTATGACAAGTTTTGAAACTGAAGCATTAAAAAAAGTTATTATGGAGGAGAGGAAAAAAGTTTATGTTTTTCAATTATTTGTTCAAAAAGTTGAAATTACACAATCATGTGAAAGAATTGTGTAAAAAGTTGTGTCTGTAGGATTTTTTTTTTTTCTAAAAGGTTAAATCTGAAAAAAGCTTCTGTTAATAGCAATTCTTGTTTCATTCCTAGATTGTAATGTTAAAGGCTAATTTTGTACAAAATTTAAATTCGATTTAATTGATAATTTTAGAATTGCCTATCTTTATCTATAAACATATTCTAAACATTTAAATTAACTTTTCATCTTAAGAAAATTTGTCAAAAGCAATAGCTTTGCAATTGAATGATTTCAACAGATTTCAAGAAAAGATTGAAAATATACACAAGATTTTGTATTTGAATAAATAAATGAAAACTATAAGAATAAGGCATTAGATTGATACAGCATGAATAAGAAATATTAAAATGAAATTTTCACAAAATCTTAATATTGATACACATGATGCATTTATTCATGAAGGAGGTAAAGAAATGTGTCTTATGCATGCGATTATTATGTAAATATTGTTCTTGTATAGATTCTTTCAAGTTTGCTGCTACATTACAATCTTCTGTAGATAGAAAGAGAAAGACATAAAATAGAGTTTTCACCTTGTTTCTTCTTAGGAAAAAGATTTTTTCATACATTTTTGGATATAAATATTGGGTGGAGTCCGGTCAAACATTCGATAGACCTGTGAAAAAAAATTAAACAATACGAGTTGAATTTCTACTGTTTTCTAAAAAAATAACTTTATTAAAGATTATCTTATACAATAAATAATTCAAATAACGACAAAGTGCTCATTTTCCACATTCATATGCATGAAAAAAGTTTTAAAAAAATCATTTTTCAATATTATATTTAAGATGACTATAAATTTTCATGCATTTTATGGCAAACTTAACCAATACTAAGATCCAATAAGATGAAAGACATGAAAATTTGCATTCAATAATTTCATCGCTTTTCTTATTCGTAACTTGTTTTTCACTTGTCCTGTAGCATCTAACAAGTAAACACGCTTTTTTGCGAAATCTTATTTAGATATTATGTATGAATTTTAGATGTGAAAAATCATGTAAAGTGTATAAGATTGTGGGTACGATGATGTCACTTTCTACATATATCGCAAAAACAAAATTAAAATTCTTTTGATGAAATTCCAATAGATGATGGTGTGTCTAGCTGCTTTTACTGTGTTTTATTTATTTTCTTTGATCATCCATTGATGTGTCTATCTCATGGGTTACAAAATATTGCTAAATTTGAATAAAAAGTTTGATTATTAAATTCTCCTGTACGGTTATCAAAATATGTTGGATTCGAATCCATTTTCAAATTTAAGTACCATAACTCTTTTAAATCTTAAGCAGATGATATGTTAACATCATTATTGTGAGAAACATTTGTTGTTAAAAATTGAAAGTTAATTTGCATTGTGATGTGATATCAGAAGTTAATAATAATTGTTTTTGAAATTAATTTTTTTTTACTTTTTATTCCTTACTTATGTACTATTTCAATATTCATAGTTTTTATCAATTTTATCAAAAATTTCAAGTGATAGCCAAATACAATTTAAAAAGAGAGAGAAAAAAATATTGAATCTGGTTTGATTGAAAATGAATTAATGTTCCACAGTCGTTTCCCTAATTCTAGACACAGATTACTCTTATTTGCCTGTCATTCTCATACTTTATTTCATTGGCAAAAACAGAACGGAATGAGATTATAAAAAAAGCGAGCAGAAGAAAAAATAAAAAAATCTGAAGAGTGAAATAAAATAAACAAGAATTGACACACATAGATGTATTTCCAAAGATGGCTCAGAGCACGTTTCTCCAGTGACGTTTCGCTATTTTCATCATATTATATTTTGTTCCTTTATTTTTCTGGGGCTAAAGTATATATATATAAAAAAAAAATTGAAGAATGTATGAATACTTATTTATTCTATTTTCTGTAAGATGAGCAATTTTTTGGAGAGAAGGGACAGGCATGGTATTGCATTGGAATTTGCGTGGATGATAATATTAAAAGAAAATTAAATTCATGCGACATTATAACTTGATATTTTTTTTTCTTTTTTTTTGCCTTGCTTTATCCATAAAACCTCACGGGAGGGTCTACAAATTTTTTTCGATCTTTTGATAAAAAAAACAGCAGCAACTTGAATTTCTTCCGTATTTTCATGCTCGTTCTATTGCTGACAGCGATACCATGTAGACGGAAAATAATAATTTTTATTTTTATATAAATTCAATCTTTTTTCTTTGCTTTCGTTTTTCTGCTCTTTTGTGCATATGAAATGAATAGATGCTCAATGTTATTTGATATTCATGATATATAGATGAGATTATTTTTCATAGTGGTCTCTTACAAGTTTGTTTAAAGCGCATTCTAAGTCATTTCATGAAGGATTGAATTAAGGATTCGTTTATTTCTAAGCTTGAATTAATCTGAAAGATTTCAATTGAAGACTTTGTTAAATTAATTAAAAGATTGATAATTCATTCAAATTAAACGAATTAGAATTTTTGAGTTATGAACTAATGAAAATTACCTATATAAGAATTAAATTTCATCATCTAATCATTTATTTTAGCAAATACCTACCAAAGACAAACTTTTTTAAATTTTTCTTTAAAATGTTCAAAAATATTTAAATTTAAATTTTTATGAATGCAGTTAAGTCACTTTTGTTTTGTTAAAGTTATTATCATAGAAGAAAAGCACGTCAAACAACCCTAATTGAAATAAAAATCTCATGAATGTCTCATGTGTCATGATCTTTTATAACAAGAGATTTTTTTTTTGTCATGTATTAATATGAAAAGATAGAAGAGATTCCCAAATGATTTATAAGATTTTTTGAAATTTTTAATCTTTGTCTTTATTTTCATGTTAAATTAAAGTTAAATTTTTTGAGTATTAAATTATAGGGGATTGATAAACTAAAATATATTGAGTAATTTTGGGATATTTTCAATATAATACCTTTAAACATGTCAATCAACTAATAATTAAAAGTCAGTTAGAATAATGTCCTACTCAAGTTGTGTTGAATACCAATACATAAATAAATAAGCCACTAATTAAAAGCAGAAATCGATACTGTAGCGGATAATGATGATTGTCAAGGAGGGGCAACTTGAAAATTAAAGTATACTTGAAGCTATTCTATGTAATCACTAATCATTAAAAGAAGAGAGGGTTAAGGATATACTTTAATGGATATATCAAAAGGATGATCAATTATGAATTAAATGAAAGTCTGAATTTCCCAGTAGATCAATATTTATTTTTACTTTTTCTTGTTTCTTATTCTAGCACTCAATGGTCTACTTTTTTCATCATTATGAGCTTCCAGTCATCGTTCAACAAGCACAACTACAGCAAATGTTTATTCGTTCGGCACGAAATAATAATAACAACAACGGAAATAACGCCAATAACAATAATAATAATGGCCAAATGGATGGACAGCAGCAAGCAAGTAATAATAATAATGATGGAAGTGGCATCAATCAGCAAATGAATCGCGAAAATCAACAGCAACAAGGAACCGCTTCAAATAATCGAATGCAAGCAGAACAAGCTGAACAACAACAACAACAACAGCAACAGCAACCCAACATTGTAAACAACAATAACATGTTTGTTATTCGCGGTGCTTATCGACTGCGTGTCAATCATATAGTTCAACGTTTACGTAACAATTTCTATAATAATGTTTTTGGCGTGGGATATATTGCTGATAATAATAATAATAATGCAGCCGTAAATAATTTGCGAAATCAACCAGGCTTCAATAACTTGACAAGAAGCTTGCGGCTACTGAATATGATATTTCCAAATCGTCCCATCTTAAATGTACGCATTATTAATGTACGATCGGCACCAACTGCAACTGTCGCTGATATTATACGAAATGTTGAAAACAATAATAGTAACAATAGCCAAACGCCAACAGTTAGTTCAGAAACGTCATCAGGTACCTCAAATGAGGATAGACAAAATACAGAAAATTTACCTGAAATTGTTAGAATAGTAAGTAATGCAGATGAAAATTCGACAGAACATGATGAGCAGGCATCATCCTCCAATCAAAATGTTTCTGATGTTAGAAATGTGGAAGTGACTGATTCCATTCAAAATGTAAAGCATAGTGATACTATAACATTAAATAATAGTCCCAATATGAATAATGTGATGAATTTAAGTGAAAATGAAAATTCTAGTACTAGCAACAATAATAATGTGACGACATTAAATGAGTAATGTTGAGAATATTTTCTTTTTTAAGGTTCATTTAATTTAAAACTTTATTTTACACGCAAATTTTAATCGTTTTGAACTAGGTAATTTTTTTTTCCTGCTGTACCTAATTGTAGCTAATAGTTCGAAATCTACTCTGATTTTAGTTACAGATGATTTTTTTATGAAGCTTAATCTTATATCTACATATTTATAATTCATCTTGTATATTTATTATGTGTTTAATTCTTTATTCAACAGAGAACATGCTTGGGTATTGAATGGATTAATAATTATTTAAAATACAAAATGTTTATGTCTTTTGTATTGCATTTTTTCAGCATAACTTAGTAATATATCCTGTACATAAATTACAGTGATTCTTAATCTTAAATGTGTCAAAGTATCACTGACCCAACAAATAATCAAAAAATATAAATTTTTCAGTTCCACCAAGCTTTTAAACTTTTGTTAAAATTATCTGTATATTGTATAAACTATTCATGAATTAGACTAATGTAAATATTTTCTGAATTTTTCTCAACAAGCTTTTAGAACAAAGCTAGGAAAAATGATTTCATATTCACACCAAATTTTCAATTTGGGTGAATATATTGCTTTTGAGTAAAACTGAAAACCACATTTTCTAACTTGCTGCTTCAGGATTACATTTTTAACTCATACTGTCTATGGTGGAAAGTTTGTGCCTGAAAATACCAATCTAACAGTGAAAACCGCATCTCATTTGGTGCTTACAGTCAAGAGAAATCGCAAAAAAACGCATTCTGTCATTTAGTTAGTTAGTTAGTTAGTTAGTTAGTTAGATTCTGCGATAACTCATTTTTAACGAAATGTTAAGACTTCAGGGTTTTTTGCATTTGATTAATATTAGCCCAAGGAAAACCGGTATAGTTTTTGGAGTCATGAGCTGCTTCCTGTGAGGCACAATGGACGAAAATGTGCCATTTTTGACCAAAATATGCAAAAAATTTTACATTTTCTTTAATATCTCAGACATAACTTAACCAAATGTTTTGAAATTTTCGGTGTTAGATTAAGCATTATTTAAGGTATAATTCACACTATAATGACAAAAAATTTTCATGCGCAGTGTAACAAAAAAATTTGAAAAATCGAAAAAAATTTACGTGTTTTGACACAAAATTATCTCGTTCTCCTCAATATTAAGTCCAAATGAAATAATTCCAAAAACGTCTAGAGATATAGATGCACAGAATGTATATGCAAAGTTTCAGCTCATAAAAATGAAACCTATGAGTACTAGGTCAATTTGAATTTTTGCCTAAATATACCTTAATGCATATATCATGAAATTTTTTAGCATATTTAGTGTTCTAGGACCTAAAAACATCCAAATACATCGAATTCTATCAAAAAAACCCGAAACCATACTTTATCATATTCACACCAAATTTTCAATTTGGGTGAATATATTGCTGAGTAAAACTGAAAACCACATTTTCTAACTTGCTGCTTCAGGATTACATTTTTAACTCATACTGTCTATGGTGGAAAGTTTGTGCCTGAAAATACCAATCTAACAGTGAAAACCGCATCTCATTTGGTGCTTACAGTCAAGAGAAATCGCAAAAAAACGCATCTATAACGATAATGGGTTTGACTCAACTAGTTTATCCACGAAAAAATTACAGAATAAATAAGAAAAACACCAATAACTTTGAAACTATGGTATATTAGAGTTTCTAATTTTTTGTATTATATATTAAGGTTAAAAGCTAAGCAAATATAACCTCTTATTTATAAAAATATTCTTTAGTTTTTGAGATATTTCAGCTTTTACATTTCTTTTGAAAACATGATTGATATTGGATTATATTATTTAAATTTGAATAAATCGTTGTTTTCTTTGAATTTAAATAAACCTTTAGAAAATTAGCAAATTTTACAAAATTTATAAAATATTATTAAATGCGTTGAACTGATGTAGGGTTTTAAACAGAGACCGAATTTTATAAAAAATTAAAAAAAATTCGAGTTTTTATTTTTTCAATGAGTACAATGATTACTAAGTTTACTCTTGAGTTTTTTCTCTAAACCAATTTATTTGCTGATTCTCATACAAATTTCTGCATGAATTAAGCAAAAATTTAGAACCTTATTAAACATGTTGGATGTAGCGGAAGAGCTTGGTCACAAGGATTTGGACCCCCTCTCTAAAATGTCCTGAAACGTCCAGAAATGAAATAAAAATTTTTTTTGGTCAGTTCCAGTCAATAGGACATAGCCAATTTCTTGTGTTTTGAGTTTTGAATGACTTGTCGTCAAAACTATTGTTCATTATGTACTTGGTTGAGCGAAGCTGACAAATTTTTACAAAAAGAAATTCTACTGGTGGTGTGAATATACCCATGAAGCGTGATCCGCTTCATTACTAGTTTTTTTTTGTTATTTCTGAAATTTTTAATTAATGACTAATGTGCATATATTGTGCTAGGAAAGTTGACAGAATTGTTGGAATGAATGAAAAACAGATTTTTTGATAAAATTTCTAAGAAATTTAGTCAAGAATACTGATGCATAAGTAACGATATTAGGAAGTTTAAGTAATGTGAAAGTGATGTGTAAAGAAAATAAAGAGAGACCATTTTATTACGTTCTTATGGCAAATGTAAAGATTTTGATATTTTTAATTTTTTCTCATTTTCAGTTTTGTGAAAAGCTTCGATAATTTCATTATGAATTCATAGTTGAAAATTCCGCAAATCAAAAAAATTAATTTAAAAAACAGGAAAATTACATCACATAGAAATTTGGAAGTTGAAATGAAAGGAAAAAGTTTTACATTTCGATATTACTCATTAAAAGCCAGTTCAAAAATCAAAGGTAAAGCTTAATTCTTGTTGCTTCATTTCAAACACAAACTTTTAATGAATTTTTTGACTCTATTTGATATTTGTAATATTTTCAAAGTCTTTGCAGTTAGGTATTATATCATAATAAAATATGAACGTATTTAAATTAAGAATTTTAATTTTTTTTTTCTTCTCATGTTTTTATAAAATACTGTCTATGTTAATGCTAATTAGCATTGCTTCCTGAATTGTATTAATTATTTGCTATAATAATAAATTAAAAGTTCCTCAAAGTGAAACTTTGACGCTAATACTCCGTTTTCTAGAAAATGAATTTAATTTTTAATTTCCAAATTTTTCTTTAATGTTAAAATAATTTCAATTTATAAGTTTACATACCTAATATGGGAGAACTTTTTAATACTTACTCAAAATAAATATATTAAGGATATTTTACTAATTTTATATAATTTTTTTAGGAATTATGAATTTAAATCCAAAATATACCATTTTTATTATTTTATTCAAAAATTAAAATTTTGCAATTTTTGTAAAATGAAGGATTAAAATATTTAAAAAAAAAAAAAAAAAAATTCAAAAGTTCAATAAAGACATATCAAAAACTTGAATACTTTTTCCAAGACAATCTTTTTGACTTTCTTTAAAATTCAATTACCTACACAAAATGTAAATCTAAATTTCTTCTTCTCATTTTTTTCGGGTTCAGTTATTCAATAAAATAAAGCAAAGGAAATAATAATGCAAAATTTAATAAAAATAATTCCATATTCTTTAAAAAAAATCTTTCATCATCATCGTTGCAAGCACAAAAAAATTCTTTTGTTATTTTTTTTTTATATATCTATTTTGACATTATGCTTGCTTTACTTCATTTCTTATCCTTTCTTCCTCCTTTAATTTAAAATTGAAATTTTCTTTCATCGATGAGATAATATGCATCATTTTGTGTCATTCAATATTCACTCCTATTCTATCGTTGCTATCAGCTCCTCCATCCATGCAGATCTTTTGAAAGATTTTTTTTATAGATTTTGATAATATTACTGTTGCTAATGTGATGCTTGCATAATGAATTTTTATTTCCAGTGCATTCTTTGTGATATGAATCGCAATTTATTAACTTCCACGCATCGCGTGTAAGTTATTGGTTTCACCCAAAATGCCCATTTTCGAGTTCACTATGTTCCCACCACTTTTATGAGAAGTTTTTGGTACCAAAATGTGCGTCTCGACGAGTAGATTCATAATCTACAGGAATTTTTCAATTTAAAGGCCATTAAAGGGGTCAAAAAGCCAAAAAACTGATTTTTTCGGTCATCAAATTTTGTTATCAGGGTCACAGCTTCACCATTAGACTTTTAGGAGCTGATTCTTTTGTCATATGATCAGGCAACATAAGCAATTATCGGGAAAAGAGCTAATTTTTTGATATGTGCACAACTTTATAGACCCTTGAACAGTCAAAGTAGGGCCAAAAAACGCTCAAAATTGACCATTTTGGCACCGTTCTCGCTTGTATTAGCTTTAAATTGGCTAATTCAAAAACCATTTCGGGGTATTTATGCCTAAAATGTATAGGCCAAGTTTCAGCCAATTTCGTCCATACCTGTGTCCACAAAGTCCATTTTTCGTTTTTTTGGGTATGCATAGCAGGATGAAGTCATGAAAAATTTTTTTTGGTCCTAATGGTCTCTATCCACCGATATACAACATAATTAGTCGTTTTTTCCCAAAATTTTTATCTTTTTCCTAAAGTTTTTAACTTCCACGCATCGCGTGTGTTATTGGTTTCACCCAAAATGCCCATTTTCGAGTTCACTATGTTCCCACCACTTTTATGAGAAGTTTTTGGTACCAAAATGTGCGTCTCGACGAGTAGATTCATAATCTACAGGAATTTTTCAATTTAAAGGCCATTAAAGGGGTCAAAAAGCCAAAAAACTGATTTTTTCGGTCATCAAATTTTGTTATCAGGGTCACAGCTTCACCATTAGACTTTTAGGAGCTGATTCTTTTGTCATATGATCAGGCAACATAAGCAATTATCGGGAAAAGAGCTAATTTTTTGATATGTGCACAACTTTATAGACCCTTGAACAGTCAAAGTAGGGCCAAAAAACGCTCAAAATTGACCATTTTTGGCACCGTTCTCGCTTGTATTAAGCTTAAATTGGCTAATTCAAAAACCATTTCGGGGTATTTATGCCTAAAATGTATAGGCCAAGTTTCAGCCAATTTCGTCCATACCTGTGTCCACAAAGTCCATTTTTCGTTTTTTTGGGTATGCATAGCAGGATGAAGTCATGAAAAATTTTTTTTGGTCCTAATGGTCTCTAACCACCGATATACAACATAATTAGTCGTTTTTTCCCAAAATTTTTATCTTTTTCCTAAAGTTTTTAACTTCCACGCATCGCGTGTAAGTTATTGGTTTCACCCAAAATGCCCATTTTCGAGTTCACTATGTTCCCACCACTTTTATGAGAAGTTTTTGGTACCAAAATGTGCGTCTCGACGAGTAGATTCATAATCTACAGGAATTTTTCAATTTAAAGGCCATTAAAGGGGTCAAAAAGCCAAAAAACTGATTTTTTCGGTCATCAAATTTTGTTATCAGGGTCACAGCTTCACCATTAGACTTTTAGGAGCTGATTCTTTTGTCATATGATCAGGCAACATAAGCAATTATCGGGAAAAGAGCTAATTTTTTGATATGTGCACAACTTTATAGACCCTTGAACAGTCAAAGTAGGGCCAAAAAACGCTCAAAATTGACCATTTTTGGCACCGTTCTCGCTTGTATTAAGCTTAAATTGGCTAATTCAAAAACCATTTCGGGGTATTTATGCCTAAAATGTATAGGCCAAGTTTCAGCCAATTTCGTCCATACCTGTGTCCACAAAGTCCATTTTTCGTTTTTTTGGGTATGCATAGCAGGATGAAGTCATGAAAAATTTTTTTTGGTCCTAATGGTCTCTAACCACCGATATACAACATAATTAGTCGTTTTTTCCCAAAATTTTTATCTTTTTCCTAAAGTTTTTAACTTCCACGCATCGCGTGTAAGTTATTGGTTTCACCCAAAATGCCCATTTTCGAGTTCACTATGTTCCCACCACTTTTATGAGAAGTTTTTGGTACCAAAATGTGCGTCTCGACGAGTAGATTCATAATCTACAGGAATTTTTCAATTTAAAGGCCATTAAAGGGGTCAAAAAGCCAAAAAACTGATTTTTTCGACCCCCCAAAAATTTTTCTCGGTCGCGCTAATGCGCGACCTCGAATAATTTTACACCCCAATTATGGAATTTTTTAAGACAAAATTTTGTTTCCTACTTGATAATTTTTAAATAAAGGATTTAGTGGAATTTTCATTTTTTTTATTATAATTTTTGGCGAGCTGCACTTCATATTCTTTATTTCATAAGTATAAAATGTTAATCATAAATTTTACTAAACTCCTAAAAAAATGTAGTCTGTATTAATATTTGTGAAATTTGCATTTTATAGATTCCTTAATGTACAAAATGGCACTTTTAAGAAACGTTTTAGGTTCATTTGGGAGTTGTGAAGAGCTGTGCGGAATGAAACGAAGTTTCACAAACCATTGCTTCGCTCCGCTCAGCAATGGTTCATTCACTTCGTTTCATTCCGCACAGCTCTTCACAACTCCCATTTCGCTCCGCTCAGCAATGGTTCATTCACTTCGTTTCATTCCGCACAGCTCTTCACAACTCCCAAATGAACCTAAAACGTTTCTTAAAAGTGCCATTTCGTACATTAAGGAATCTATAAAATGCAAATTTCACAAATATTAATACAGACTACATTTTTTTAGGAGTTTAGTAAAATTTATGATTAATATTTTATACTTATGAAATAGAAGAATATGAAGTACAGCTCGAATGTTAAACATAAAAAAAAATCAATTTGTTTTTTTCGAAAATTTTTATAATATTATAATAAATGTATTTATAATCTATCGTAAGTCAAGCGTGGAAGTTCGTGGCTTTCTACGTAAGTCGTGTTTTTTTTTTATTAATTTAAATTTATTTTAGTTCGTAAACAGCAGAAAATTGATTCTTAAAATTTAAAATCTTTGAAATATGCGTTCTTAACATGAATGAGTTAAGTTTTATTTTCATGAATTGAACTTTGAGTTAGGGGCCGTTCACTTATTACGTAACGCTCCGAGGGGGGGGGGATCGAAAGTTTGTTACGGTCTATTGTTCTCGCACCTGATTCTTTTGTTAAAAACGTTACGCAGGGGGGAGGGGGGGGGGGTAAAAAACCCGAATTTTTGCGTTACGTAATAAGTGAACGGCCCCTTATATCATCCACAGATGATTTGATAAAACTGATGAATATATGTATTATAGCAACATGCACATTATTGAACTAGAATATAATGTGCTTATACTGATTTTATTAAAATTATTGAAAAATACAATAGAAATATCAATAGATTAAAAAGATAGAGTTATAAGTTTGTAGTGAAAAGATAATATGATTAATTTATGAAATATTTTTCTTTTTGAAAATTTTTGTTTCTTTACAGTTTTAAATTATTTTACTAGTTCAAACTTTATGACTTTATTTTCGAAAATTGTACAACATTTACATACTTGGTGGTTTTTTTCGTAAAAATTTTAATCTATGTATTGTATTTTATCTTTAACAATCTATTAAAAGTCAAATTAATCTGTTTTACAAGAAAAAAAGATTTTACATTTCTAATATACAATACATATTTTTACCAAATTCCGTTATTAGTTTCAAATTTTAATTCTAAATTTTTAAATTTTTAGTCAAACATTTATAAATATTTAGAAAAATTGTTCAACTTTTGAAAATTGTTTTTGTCGTGAGCTTCGGTCATTGATATTTAAAGTAAAATTAATTTTCTATGGATTTTTTGGACAATAGATTCTTTTCAGCTAATTGTAAATTGTACATGAGCGATCGATAAACTTAAGGATCAAACAATTATTCAAACCAAAACGCCTTTATAATTAATTTCATGCGTAAGGGCATGTGCATAAAGTTTATTATTCTGCTGACCTATTAAGTAATGAGTTCAACGTAGTAAATATAAATAAGGGATTGCTATCTTAATTTTATTCATAAAATGCTAAAAAAAATAATTTGTTATTTGTTTCTTGTTTGATCCTTTTACTTACGATTTTATTAAAGCTTGCATTAGAATTTCCACTTTAAATAAATTTAAATTTTATTTTTAAAAATAAAAATTACAACAAAGGCGAAAATTCAATATTCAATAGATGACAACTTTACAAGGTCTTCATTCCAGAATTTTCTCTAAAAATAGTTGAAATGAAGCTTATTTTGTAGTCATTCTTAGAAATTTTAATCAGCATTAATTTTTGTCGTGGCTTATAAATTCAAAAGACACACAAAAGTACAAAATAGATTTTTTTTTTAACTTTTACTTTTTTCTTCTTTTTTTCTACCCTCAAAAAAAAAAAGTTTATCTATCTCTTTGTCACATTTTTTCCTCAGTTCCTTCATGAAGCACAGCACTAAAAAAAGAAGAAGAAAGGAAGAAAATAAAGCAAGGCGAAAACGTGGAGGAAGTAAGAAAGGAAAACCATTAAAATTTAATTTTGAAACGATTAAGAAAATGACAACAGATTGGAAACATTTCTTCTCTCTCCGTGTCTATCTTGATGCTTACTGCCATCTCTCCTTCATCATGTTGTATTATATGTGAACAATCTAATAGTCGTCCTTACATTGACAACAAATATGAATTATTGAAGAAAGATTAAAATATAGTTTTTTGATGGTTAAAATTTATGATTTTAGTGCTCATTCTGGAGGAGGAGATTGATTTCCATCGCAATATCCAATGTTTTTAAAATTGCACAAGAAGCTGCACAAAGATTTTTTGAAAATCCAATTTAAAAAAAAAAAATTAAAAATTTTTGACATTTTAAGGAAAAAAATTAATGATGACTAAATGACCAAAAATTACTAAAATCTGATCCTGAAAATTTTTAATAACAGTTTCCAGCGTGTAAAGGTCGCATTTAAAAAAATTAATCGTGGTACGGAAAGTGTACGTGAATGTATCTGAAATTTTACAGCAGGTTGGTATAATTTTAGAAATAAATCTCAATCAACCAGAAATGAAATAACGGGAAGGTATAAAAGATGCTGTGCGTACTATGAAAAGTTAAGAAGACATAATAAATTTTAATTTTTTTTTATCTTTTTAACTTCCAAGAATTTGTGCACAAGGTTTTAGTTTTGATAATAATAAAATTAAAAGGCGAAATAATGGTCCAGAATCCTAAAAAATGAAGCAAAATTTAAGCTGAAAAGAGAAAGTTCAAAATAATAAATTTTGGTATGTACTTTCGATCTTTTCGATCAACAGTTGTTTTGTTCCAGAATTTTTTAATTCACTTTGATTCGATTTGAACTTAGAGACTATAGCGAGCCTAATGAAATGCTGAAATTTTTTCTTAAAAATTAAAAAAATGTATGAAAATTTTTTAAGTTTTGAAAAATTTTAAACTTTCTTTAATTTTATTGAAAACTGGATTCTTATTAACAGTTAACAGTTCTTTCTATTGGAGGCTGTATTAATTTGAGAAAATATGTACCTTTTTGTTGTTGAAATATTAGATCTAATGTGAATTTGTCAGATATCATCAGATAAAAAATCCTTAACTTCTCAAATCCAATAGTGAAGTAAAATTCTTTATTCATCTCTGTCTTTACACATTTTTTATTATTTTTAACTTTCAATGACTACGACCATTGGAAAAAAATAAAATGGAAAAAAGTCGTAGATTGAAATCAAATGTCAATTGTTTCACGCTGAGTCCTGGTGATTTGAAAAATTTCTTCCTCAATTTATTTCATTCGATGCGATACATTGAGACGTGCATCTTTGTGTACAATTGGATTGTGAATTTAGAAAAAAATATGTTTGTTCATTAATATCACTCGACATAAAATCTGTGTCTCGTACTCTTCTTCTCATTGCGACTCCTCACATATCACATGTATTGTTGTTGCTATTATTTACTATCCAACATCGAACATTGATTATTGTGAAAATCCCATGAATTGATGAATTTGCCAATGGGTGTATAGTGTGCTTGAAAAGTACAGGAAGAGAAAGAAGCAAATGAAGTATGAGTGTGATTTTCTTTGCTGTTTCGTCCTGTTGTGTTCACCCATGAAATTGGAATGAGAAAAAAAATAAAATGAAAATAAACAAAAAAAAAAAAATATTCATTAAGTTTCTATCCAATGATGGAAAATTGAGGAAGAAGAAAAAGAAGAGGAATTTTCACCACTATAAATGTGAAGGTGGTACGTGCTTTGAACATAATCTAAAAGTATATACACAGATTTATATGGCAATAAAGTGCAATGAATTTTCTGTGTACGGGAATATAGTAAGAGGAATAATATAAACCAACAGAGTGTTTGATGTCCTCTGTCCAAATGTCCATTAAGTAAAATCTACATGGACATTTTAAAAGATAAATGATTCAATTGGAAAACTAAATGAAGTGTTAAATTCGAGGTACAATTTTCAACTTCAATTCGGGGATCAGGTTTCATGCAATTTTTTATAAATTTGATTTTCGAATTATTGGAACTAGAATTTATTCATTTTTACTTTATTGATGTGAAAACGAAGTCTGATTTTTTTATTTTTTTTTTATCTGCCTTTAATTTTCAGACTAGGTATAGAAAATTTTATTCAGAAGTCATTTGTTTATATTTTTGTGGAAAATTTTAACCTCTTAATTTTTTAACTTTTGTTCTTAATCAACATTAATAAAATTAAATGAATTTTAATCTATGGCAATCTATTAAGCGGTTTTTTTCTAAAATAAAGCGTTTGATGACCTTTATGTTTTTATAAAAGTTAAATTAAAACAAGTTGAAACTTTATTTTGTAAATAAAAAAACATAACCTAAAAAAAATATCTTTAATAGTAAAAATTCATACAAGAATCATAGCCATAAGCCTTAGTCATGATCCCATAAAAATGTCATTAATGATTCAAGCTTGAGAATGATAAATTAATGTCACAAAATTGTTTCTGAGAAAAAGAATGAAGAAATAGAATTTATTATCAATATTTAATAAGTCAAAAGAATGGCAATGATGAGGTTTTTTGGAGATTGATTTACTGTGGTCATCTCATACGGAATTTATCCTCTAAGGAGTTTCTCTTTTCAATATAAAAAAAATACAGACAAAAAAAGGGAAAATTAATTCACACACCCACAAAAAGTTTTCAGTATTGAGCATACACGAGAAAGCACACATACACATATGTCCACACATTCTAAACAAACCATTAAATGGAAAATGAAAACACCCATGAAATTAAAGGAAAATGAGAAAGAATAAAAATAAAAGTTAACTTTTACCACATGTCCATTAAATGACCCCTCAATGACCATTAAAGTTTTTATATCAATTTTGGAGGTGGATTGCTGTTTGTGTGTTGTGGATAGGTGAGTGTATTGAAAGAGAAATATTATAAAACCTAAATCGAAAATAATTGAAGCTTTAAGTTTTTCATTAGAAATTGACATTAAAAATCAAAAATTACCTCACTCAAATCACTGCAAGAACTGATTAATATTTAATGAACATTAATATATTTTTTTTTACTTTCACTTCACTTATCAAAATTACACTTTAATATTTTTTTTTTATTGTTTTGTTTTTCGATGTCAATGCACAAGAAAATTGAGAAATTTATGCCCAGGTTGATGTTGATGTTCACAGCTAACAGCCATTATTGTAGGAAAACATTGTCAACTACGTGTATTCTCAAGCAATAACAATTTATTCTAAAGTGTGTTAATAACCCAAGAATGCACGTGGCCAGCAGAGTTTTTATCGAAAATTGTTTGTGTTGTCATGAATCCTAGGCATAAATACTGTAATTGCTGATTCGCTATTAATAAACGTTGCTTTAAGGGTCTCATTCTGCCGCTTCACTGAACATATACAGCATCAAAATTTTAGTAGATATCTAAAACAAAATTTGAAGACGATTAAATATCAAGTTCAGGAAGTCCAATGAACCACTGTATTCAGTCAACTGTGAAAAAATATAAAAACTGAGAGGTTATTATTACTGCATCTAGATAAGCCTTAATGAATGAAAAGATGAAAATACGCTCATTTTCTATACTTTAAAAAATATCAGATGAATTGCCACGAGTTTGATTTTTATAAATATTTTTATTGGCGTGTAACTTTAGACAATTCGTTTTGATATTTTTTTTTTAAATCTAATTTTGGCGAAATGTTTATTGAGAATGCACCAAAAGTTAAATCGGGGGTAAGGGCCCAGCCTTTTGAGCTCGAGGCACTGCGATTCATGTTAGGATTGAATGTATTGTACCACACCCAGTAGACCTACAGTTTATAGTGGGTTCCGAACAACTTGGAAACTCTGCATATTGCAAAGACACGAGTACATCTTAAGACCTGATGTACCCCGCAATGTATCTAGTCATCTTTTGTGTGCTCAAGGTGCCGTAATGAAATCATTCATGTGCCAAATACCTCTAAACTGTACCCAACACACGAACCGAGCTTCCCAATTAAAACGGAGGATGCATCAAATGTCAACTTTATTTACTAAATCCGAATTAGAATTTCTGGATAATATTAAGTAATTTATTGTAGAATAGTCAATTGCTGAGATGAGCATGGAAGTCAAATTATAAGTTTGAATCCCAAGGATTTTTGTTTTTAAAAAACTTCTCATTAATTTCTTAAATTTCCGTCAGATAAGTACATTGTATTAATGGCAATCGCCTGAAGGAATTTTTGAGGAATGTTGTGATAAAGTACCATAAGTTACTGACAGCGAACAATTAACAATAAATTGAAGTTCACATTTTTCTTCGTCTTCTTCTCGTTAGAAATAAAAATAAAAAAAAAAAAAAACATTTTTAAGGATATCAAATTTACTTTCGCTTTCATCAACTTGAAGAAGAGATTCTTTCGAAAGTTTTTTTTTTTTCATCTCCTTTCCTCCTACTATAGACTCAATTTGTTGCTTTATATAAATTTTATTTTAAAGAAATATCTTCTTCCCCAGTTACTTTCTAATGTATTTTTCCATAAAAAAAAATTCACCATAGACAAAAAAGAGAAAATCTCGATAACATCCACAAACATTAGCTGCTTTTTGATAACATTGAATTGAGAAAAAAAAGAGGGAGAAATTTATGAAAAACAACAAATTTTCCTTTTCTCATGACGCATCATCGGAAGGGAAATGAAATGTTTTTTGGATTTCTTCTTCTTAAATATGTTTGGAATATGGTTGGTTGTATTACTTTTTGGCCCATCATCAGCTTACACAATTTTTTTCCTACAATTTTTTATTTTATTTTTTTTTTCTTGCTGTTATCAGTACATAAATGTATATCGGTAGATGGAAAAAATCAATATCATCGTTGCTAACACAAAATATTATTGCGAAAGAAGTGTTCGTTAAGTCGATTTTTTCTTTTATTTCTTTCATTTTTTTATATTTCAATATTTTTCATAAAAATCGTGTTTATGCTCATGGAAAGAAATTTAGGTATTATGTGTGTTTACGTAAACCTTTTGAATCAAATCTCATGTTTCCTTGTTAACCATCAATGAATAACAGATCAAGGATTCATGATTGTAAAAATAAAATTTTTTTGATGCAACTTTTTCATCCATTATTGAAGCAACATGTCTATTTGGTCACTTTAATGCTTGTTAAAATGCTACATCATCTAAAAACAGATTCCTATCAACAATGATTAACTTCAATAATAATCAATTAGTGATAAAAATTAACTCTGACAGCTTCGCTCGTCTGTAAATAAATGCTTCATCTTTATGTATTTTTAACCTTCCATCTCCTTCTCCTTTGATTGTGCAGTTTCTATTGTCTATTATACTTAAACTTTGTTCATCTTTTCACAACCAATTATGTGAAATGTGCTACATTTTTCCACCTTTACAATTTTCTCGATTCCTCTTTTTTTTTATTCTTTATAACTCCTAGCGAAACATGTATCATATTTCTTTGCTCTTGTTCATGTGTGTACGATATATTGTATGGTAAACAGGTCTTTGATATAATTGGCAAATCAGTAGAGGTGTTCATTTCTATTCCTTTTTTTTATTTTGATACGAACACACCGCATCCAATGATCTTTAATATTTTGTAAATTTCTGATCTTTAATCGGTTTTGAACATTATGAGTATTTTATCAACAATTGACATTCAAATTAAAGTAACATATTTTTAAAAGAAGTTATGAAAACTAATTTAGCACAGATCATGAAACATGAATTTTAAATAGATAATACATTCTAAACATGTTTGTTGCCAAACTTTACTTCTGTAGGAAAAAGACAAAATGGGGTCGTTCGTAAAATTCGTAAAGTTTAGTGAAGGTGGGAGAGGTCTAAGATTTTGTTACGCTCCATACAAAAATTTTCAATGTCCTATACACATTTTGTTACAACACCAGGGGAGTTGAAATGCCTATTTTTGGCGTTACAAATTTTAAGAACGACCTCCAACTAATTAGTTTAACAATACTTTACAAACCATTACAAAAATAAGGTGCGTCCTATTAGACATCATTATTTATAGTCGCATATTTCCTTTTTTTTAAAAAAAAATTCTGAGACTAACTTCAACTTGTGAATAAAAATATTTACAAATGAACGCTCAATGTGTATATTTTAGTGAGTAATAATGAATGTAACAGTGGGAGGGAAAATGATGATTAATGGATTGCAGTGAAAAAGTGTCAAAGATAAGCTGCAAAATATAAATTACAGCACACTTTAATAACATTTTGCTGGCTTGATTAATTTGTTAGACGTGGAATTGCCGTTCTTTATTTTTTTTCACTACATAATCATAAAACAAATTCATTGCAAAAACAATGGGAACTAACACCTATAAAGAATTAGCATGTTTGTGGGAAATTATTGAAGAGTTTAAGTTTAAAAGATCAGAACTGAATTTTACATCCTTGTTTATGATTTTGGTCCATAAAATCCTTTAAAACAAAAATTAAAATAACCCAAAACAATTTACGACTTTAATTCAATGAAGTAAAAAAAATGCAGGAAGAAAATTGTTATTGAGTAATTTAAAGCTTTCTCTTCCATAATGCTTTACCATTCATCCATTATACTTTTCTTTCCTTCTTTTTTTGCTCCATTTTCTTTGCTAAGCATTTAATAAAGTTTTATATACACAAGCAACAAGTCGAGAACATTGAGAATGAGTGAACGAGGAATGAAAGCAAGCAAGCAAAGCCTTCGGAAATGATGGTGGCAAAATAATTTAAGTAGCTTAAAAACGGTAACAGAGAGTTGAGAGAAGAATAAATTTGAAGTATGTAAGTGAGTCAGGAGAAATTCAATTACAACGGAAATACAGTTGGAAGAAACAATGGAAGTGTTTCTTCCGGAATTGAGGAAATGTTTTCTTTACTCTTTTCTCTTCCTCAACTTACTTTCACTCGCTCTTCTCACATCCATTCATTACGATTACACCATGTTAAAGGAAGGAAAATAAAACTTGAAAAACAAGACAAAGTTTTTTGACTTGAATTTTATATTTTATAACTCAATTTAGTATTTTTCACATTAATTGAATTTCATTATGAGTAATAAAAGTTTCATTTTCCGCATATTTTCATAACACTCATCTTTATTGTGTTTTTCAGCCCTTTCTACTTGTTTCTGTTAAAGCATAAGCTATGTGAGAAAATTTTTACTATCTAAAGAATTCCTTTTTTTTTTGCCGTTTGTTAAATAAAAAAATTTTTAATAAAAAAATTATGAAGAATTTTTGTGTTGTTATGTGTGGTTTTACTTTTTTTTTCAACAGGAGTTGCATTTTTTGCAGCACAAAGGATAATAATATAACCTCATAAACAAAATTAAATTTTAAATTACTGGGGGGCCTCGATTTGAGTTGTTTCGATTTGAGTAGCTAAAATGTCCCCATACAAAAATTCAAATTTTCTTTTTTTAACGGTCATTTTTCATGCGTTTCGATTTGAGCAGAATTTTTCCGGAACCAAAGAATTACTCAAATCGAGGTCCCCCAATATTGTAAAAATTAAAAAAAAAAATGTTCTAGCTGAAACATCTACATGATGGTTAAAAATTCCATACTTAAATTTATTGTCTTCGAAACTGAAGAAGCATGTACAGTATGAGACAAATATCAAGATTTTTTTATTTTTTCCTTCCAGGGTCCTTTTTTGTCATCATCTTAAGTACTTGGACGAAGATAAGATCATTGTTGTGGAGTAAGTTGTTGCAAGTTTTACACAAAAGGAAAGGACAATAAGGAGCAGTGATTCATTGAAATATTTATCCAATTTTAGTATCTTTGCACTCTACTTATTATTACTCTTGTTTTCTTATCTTTTACCGGACGTCTTACAATAAGGATGTATACATACTGTTTTAAGTTTTATTTGAGACATCAAACGATAATAAAACGGACACAACATTTTTTCACTCTTGAATCCTTTTATCTAGACTGTTCTGACTTTATTTATTCTGACTTTTTTATTTGTGATTATATTTGGAATGGACTGTGGAATGCTTTTATGAATATTAAGAAGCCTTTTAGCATTTCAATAAATATATGAGTTAAAACATTCCAAAGCTCTTGTGAGTGTGTAGTGAGTGTATAGAGACTGAGATCAAGGAATGCAATGTCCTATTAAAGCACATTAAACAATACTTGTGCTTGCTATAAATAAAAGTCAAATGAAATTCTATTATCTTGAATTTCAATCTTCAAGTCATGCACAGTTCTTTAAAAACTATTTAAATGACTTTTTTTTATACTTCTGCAATTGTGGGGATCTAATCTTAATATCGCAATCATCTTTCGTCCTCGTTTTCTTTGTACTTAGCATGTTTTGAGGCAAAAATGTGGCTGACTAAAGAATTTTGCAGTTTGACTGTCGTTAAAATTCACAATTCATATTCAAATTGATATGGAAGTTTAGAGCAGCAATGAATTCTCAATGAAGATACATTTTAAATAACGTTGAATGAAAGCTAATAGCTTTGTGCATCCATTAAGTTCAAAATATCAATGCGCTTACTGGGCAACTATAAAGTTATCAAGAAATGGCTTCTTGAGTAGTTTTGCATTTATTGTTTGAGCATCACATTCACATTTGCATAAGTACATAAATTTTCATAGCACAACAGCATTCCAAAGTGTTTCCTTTCCTTTTTTTCATCCCTATTTTTCATTTTACATTTCATATCTATGGCATGCATTGTTAGTGCTTCATTCTATATTCCATTTTGAGTTATTGTTCTGTCCAGGTTTTCGACCAACTACCATTGTACTTTTTTTCTATATTTCTTACACTCACTCTTGGTATATATGTATGTGCCATACTGTTCATTGCATTCTATGATTTGAGAGCATCATACAAAGTGGAAAAATTTTTAATGGCAAAAAATAAGTGGAAGGAAAAGAAAAACAGCAATTATAATTTAATTAATTAATATGCAGCATGCAATTCGAATAAATTTAATTCAATTCTTTTTTTTTCATTCTTGGCTCGTTTAATGCAGCAAATGTCACAAAGCATGAGACGGAAAAATGATTTTTTTTTTTTGTGAGTGTGTTTGTGTGAAATCAAGGACTCATAATTATTTATAATTATACACAAAGTTCTTTTTAATTTAATCTCTTCTTTCTCCTTTAAATTAATATTTGATTATTCTTGTGGGTGATGTGCTTGTGTCATGTGCTACGAATGTGAAAAAATTCTGAATTATTTGTTATGCCTTTTTTTATTCTTTTAATTTGCCTGATGAGATTTAAATGTAACTAAATTTGAGGATCTTTAAAGAGTGATATTGATATATTTTTGTGACTTAATAGCAGCAAAATTTAAGAAATATTTATAGCTTTTATCTAATGATATTTTTTCCGATACTTTTATTATGCTTGATTTGTTTTTTTATTGTTTAACTTTCCAGCTGTGTTTATAAAACGACTAAACTCTACTGTAATAAATGCTCGATGTATTATTACTAACGTACATCTATTGAATTCTTATGTAGCTAATTGTTGTCTTTTGTTTCCATTCATTCATTCACTTTTAACAACAGTTAAAAAAAAAATACATTAACAAAAGAATAGAAATAAAAAGTGACATAAAGTATGACACGACCATAAAATTTTGATGCGAAAAATCTCTTCTTATGATATTTATTCATGAATCCAAACAATTTTTCCTGTTGATGTCATTCTATGAGCTCTTTCATCCGTAAAGTTGAGCAATATACAAAAAAGAGGATGAAAATGAAGAGATTTCTTGTTGTACGATGTACGAGCACCGGATTTTCATTTTAAAGCTCTGATGTTATAAGTCTAGGTAGTTACTTACATTTTCATGCATGATTGTATCGTCATCGTCAACAAAATCATTGTCATTGTCACCCATTCTATGGAAATAGATGGAATTGTGTTCGGAGCTATACTTTTTAGTCTAGCGAGGTATTGAATTTTTTCTGATTGCTTAAATTTACTATCTGAATCATTTTTTCAACAATTTTTGCTTTGTCTCCCACAGCTTGTTGCTTCTTCCATTTTCACTTCTCACACCGTTCTATGAAGCACCCATACGAAATGATAAATCTTTTAATGCACACAAGCTAGTATCGCTAGGGAAAGCAACCGTTTTACATCACTAATCCATGCTATTAAATATTTCATGTGATCGCTTTTATGTTCCGAAATGGAAGCATGAGCAGGAGCAACATCAAGAAAAATTACAAAGAAGATGAAAATTGAGTGAAGCGACAAAAAAAATACAGTAAGTGTATGAGAGAGAACGAGTGATGCCGTCACATATTTTTGCTTTTATTCAACACACATACCTACGAAAAAAAAAATTCACTCCAGCCATCATGTGTCACGTTCGGGGAAATCCGTATTTAGGCAGCGTGCTTTTCTCACACCGAGTGAATTTGCGAAAAAAATGAGAAAATCATCATCAACATGAGTAGCTATTTACCTACCTTTTACCTACCTACATTCCCATATCCCTCTTGTATGTTCTTCTCCCTCCATCCTGCTCATCAGCCTGACACGCAGTTGCTTTCACTGCCAAATGACAATGAAAAGTTAATGTACATTACGTGGATTATTTTTTTTTTTTATTTAAAATGAAAAATAATGTGGAAGTAACAAAAATAGCGTTTTTTTAGTATTGTGGCTTATAATTTTCTTTTTTTAAAAGTTTAAGGTTCAAACAACTTCTGGATGTGCTAGTGTTTTATGATTAGGAGACATACCTAAATATTTCAACAAAAAAAGATGAGAAAATTAAATTTTGACTTACCAAAATTAGCAATGAAATCCACAAAATTCCAAAATTAAAACATCTAGACAGAAGATGAATGCCGTTGCTATGCTTCTAATAAAATGATGTCTCCAAAAATTTCTATTCATACATACAAGAAAATAGAATGAAAATAAAAAATTATTATTTAGATATAATAATAAGATGAAAGTTTCATGAATTATGACAAGTGAGGAGGAACACATTTACACACATACTTGAGGGTGTAAAAGGGAAAAAAAGAATATTTTTAATGCTCTTTTCGGTGATTGCAGTGGTTTGATTTTAATGTCTCTTTTTTATTCATACATGAAGCTGTGGTACTCACTTCAAACATTTCTTTTTGAATGACATACATTCATACATGAATGTTAGGGTGACTTTTTATATTCACATTATGATGACTTTTTTTATATGACACAATCTCATTTTACTCTTCATAATAGCATTTTTGCTGTTACTGTTTTCGATTTATAACACAACAAATAGCTGTGAAAAGTCTTGGATATACTTTTTGACTCCACATAGAGAATAAGTAAGGAAGTTTTTGAGTGATTGATTATTTATGACGATTGTAGGTGATATTTTGGTTTAAGTACCTAACCAGAATTTATGCTCATGATAGCCAAACTGCAAAATTTTTTTGCAATAAAATAAAAAAGTGGAAGATGTGATCAAAGCATACAGCTCTTCCATCATTTCAGCATAAATCCTATTATTTTTCATTTCACACCATGTTGTATGTAATTTTTAATGCATTTTTTTTCTATCGTAAAGAGAATGATGAAAGAAAACGAGCAAGAGAAAGCTTTCGGGTGAAACATAATGTAATGATTCTGGTGGGTGGTCGGTCATACAATTGACTTGGGAATTACATCTTATATCTTTTTCTCATTCTCGTTTTAATATTTTTTTTTTTTTCCTTTTTCCATACATAATATTAACATGAATCTAGCTAAGAGCTGAGAGGAAAATGAGAAGCGATATTTTTAATGTGAAATGTATGTAAGCGAATGTTGAAACTTTCTTCCACTTTATGTCTATGCTGGGACTTGTTTGTACGAAATATTAAATGGTGGATGTGTCGTTTTGTTAGAGATTCAATTTGAATTTATTGATATTTTGTGACATTTTCCAATGATTTTATTCCTTTACCTTTGTTTTCAATTGAAGAGCATTTGATGGAGAAATAGAAACCTTTAATAGGATCATTTAGGAATAAAAAGCATTCTGTTCTAGTCGACTTTTATCATTTCATTGATAGCTACTGTTTGTTCCAGTCTAAGTTCTTGTTTACACAACAAATAAGACGTGAAAAATCCCTAATTTATTTCTCAACTATAAGTGGTTTTCGAAAACAATTTTTGTGTACAGATGTGCGCTGTCTGCCGAGTATGGGAGTCTGCAAGTTGTTTAAAGTATATAGTCTCTGATTGAATATAAATAATTGTCACACGAAGAACAAATATTTTGTTCGTGATATTCGTGATATTTATTTCATTTTGGGTATTATTTGCGATTTTTTCTCTCTTCTCTTGTTGCTACTCGCCATGGCCTTTTCAATACTATTCGTTTAATAGATAAATGCCATTTTCAATAGTTCGACAATATAAATTGTGTGCGGTAGAAAGAGAATTGACGACATTGAGATATGAAATAGCTTATGCACTCATTCATACCAATTCATGTATTCAATGGTATTCGACCAACAATTGCAATGAAAAACCTTTTTAACTTTTTTGTACTCTTTTCACACCTTTTATGATATACGTTTTGTATAAAGGATTTTCATCGTTATAACTGTTGCTTTTTTTTTTAAAAAAAAAAAGGGTTCCATTATATACGACAAATTAAGACTAATTTTCTACTCTTTAAAAAAAAATGTTCATAGCTTTTTCCTAGCTCAATAACTTTGAAATTCACAACACAAATATATTTATTTGAATAAACAGTTTTTGTTTCTCACCATTTCAAGTTTCGTCCATCCACTTCATGAGCTCATGAATTTTTTTAAAAAATTTAAAATTCAAGAGACGTGTATGAAAACTAATTGGCATGAATCATATATCACACAGCATGAGAAATGGACATTCATTAATTTAACAATCATATTCATCACCAAAGCCAATTTGATGCTGCATTGTTTGCTTTAATTTTGCATGCAAAAATCGTTTTCAGACAATTTTGTGAAATAAATACATTAGTCCATGCTGGTCATAGAATTTTTTTTTCTTTATAGTCTATGTTAGTTACTGTAAAAACAAGTGCTTTCATGTAAATAAAAAAAAAATCAAATACGAAAAAAAGAGGCAAAAGTCAACAGGTTGTTCCTGTTCATTCTCATTCTTTTCAAGTTTTTTTTTTCCAACAAAATGCCACACAATAGAATAAAGAAAAATTTTCATTGAAGTGCACTTGAGTAAACTCTCTTACACCCATCTCCGACTACCTCATATCGGAAGTTGTAAACTCATGTAAACCCTTTTGAATCCATCTTTCTAAGTGATGTGAAGTCAATGAAAAAAAAAACCACTAGAAAATGTATGTAAAATATGTTTGAATATTAAGTTGGTTAAGTCACCAATTATTTCTTAATTAAGTAAGTTCATTGCCTCTTTTGTCAGTGATTTAACTGATAATTGCAAACTTCAATTCTATTTATGTTTGTAGAATGATTCTACACCTTCATTTTGCTCCAACAGTTCACCAAACGACAATTTATGTAAACTACTAGTTCCATAACTACACACAGCATTCATTTCTTTCTCTGATGCCTGTGAAAATGCAATCCCATTCTTTCATTGTTGTAAGTGCAATCACAATAAAAATAATGAAAACAAAAGGTTTTTTATCTCTGTTCAATGGGATGAAAAGGATTTATGTCGCGAATAAAAAAAATATTCTCAATATTTAGGCTATAAAATTTGCACTTTACGCTATCATAGATAAAAGGTGAAACGCGGTGTTGTAGCATATTGGAATCAGGTAAAAAATTTTTCGAACGAGAGAAAAAAACGTGCAAATAAAAACAAAAAATATTGAATGGCAAACAATCCTTTCATAATGCAGAAGCAGTTTTGAATAAATTTTTACTCTCTGAATGGATCGAGATCCCCTCTTGAAATTTTATTAATATTTATTGAAATTTGATTTGATATGAAATTTTATTTCCTTCTTTCCCCATTCCTACTTCTATTTGGTATCCTTTCATATTACAGTTATATATAAAAAATCTAAAAGAATGACAAAATGTTTCTGCGCAAATGCTCACTCATAAATTTACAAATGCGCTTTATTTGCTTTTGAATCTAGGTACTTTTACTCCAATCAACCCACCGTTTTTCTCAGATTTCATCCTTATGGAAATGATTGAAATTTTGTGCCTAGTGTAAACAATATCGAAGATGGAAACAGTATCTAAAATAAAAGGAACGTTCATCAAAAGATTCGGCATCAATAACATATTCACTGTATCCATTAAAATTAAAAGCACAAGTGAAATCATTAAGAATCATTTTTCCTCCTACTTGATTCGATTGAATATTTTTGTAATATGAGAAGATTTTTGCTGTGTTGCTTCATGCTTTTAAAAACAAAAACATCATTAATATTTTTGAATGTTGAATAAATTTTATTATACGAGATCATCAGGAACAAAAAGAAGAATTAAAATAAGGCAGAAAGAAAACAATAAAGTAGATTTTTTCCTCTTTTTTAAATTTCATCTCGAGGCACTTTTTTGGGATATGATGGTAAATATAAACTCTGTTATTCTATTTAAATTGTACTACATCCTAAAACTGACATAATTTTTGCATTCATTTGTAAAGGAAATCTATGAAAAATTTACAATGTTTTTCTTGCATTAATGATTAATGATTTCATTTTGGAAACTGGCACAAGTCTCTTGACATTTAACTTTATGTTATTTACTTTTGTTCCTCAAATTGTTTCTATGACTTTTGACTTTTTTTACTGTATCACAAATTTAACCTTTTTTTTAATTCTTCAAAATTTTGAGTCATACTTATTACTTTATTTCAATACGGTTAATAATGTTCAGAACATCTTGTATGACTTTGGTAAAGGAATCTTGTTGAAAATAGCTGAAATCAGAATGCAACAGAGTTCTGTAATTAATTCTGGAGTATGGTAGCAAATAAAATTTGAATGTTTCATTGAATGTTGGGATACTGTGGAAAATACTGTAAAATTACAAATTCTGATTATAAATTACTTAAAGATCCAGACTTTCTTGATTAGGTCATCTCGTGCAATTTTCAATTAAATTTAATACTTCCAATAAAATTACATTTTACGCTAATATTAAATAGCATTCAATAAATCTATGTGAGAACAGCATCAATAATTACACAGAATTGGAACATAAAAGAAAATTCTTCCAGAAGAATTAATTTCCTCGATGCTCCTTTTTCCATGAGTACATTTAAAACCAAAGAAAGTCATTTACCAAGTAGAAAGTTTTGCTGCTAATTTCAACCTTTCATGTCTCTATCTCACAATCTATATTTAATTTCAAATGGACCATTAAATGAAAATTGGATGAGAATATAGGAGAAAATTTACTATGTTACTTCTTTCATGATTAAGCTGTTGCTTCATCCACACGAAGATACAAACATACCGCACCTTAAATGGCAATTCAGACTTTCGTGCAATAAATATTTTTTTTAGCTTCACACGAAACGAGAATGAGAAGAAGAATAGAAAAAAATGTGCAATTAAGCTTTTTTTTTTTGTTGCTGCAATGAAACGTTGTCTCAACATCTCTCGCTCTTACTTTTTAAAAGTTTTATCTAGCAATTTTCCCGATCGGCACATCATGGCGATGGCGCTCACTTGGCTGCCATGTGGACGCCAATGGCATGGCGATGGCGATTTTTTTTTATATAAAATTATGAATGTCGCCACTTGGTCGCCATACGGCTGCCATAATTTTTTTCAAAAAAAAATATTTTTTCCTCCAAAAAACAGTTGCCGCGTGATCGCCACCACGGCAACAGTTTATGGCAATATTTTTATCATGCGATTTTTTTCAACTAAATTTATAATTTTTAATAATTTCCAAAACAATTCATCAGTTGAACAGTATTTTAATTATTTTTAGTGTATTTTTAAGTGATTCATTTTGTTTAAAAGACAGTCGTTAAGTTTTTTGAATCTAAAGTGTATAGAAATCAAATTCGTTGATGTTTTAACCAATTTACAGTTCTAATTTCATTCGACAGATAGAGTAAAATATTATTAATTAGTCAATTTATTAACATTGCTTGACTTAATTTGTCAGAAAGAAAGTAACGGAAGTTAAAATTTTAAGTTTTATGATTTCTAAAAAAATCAAAGTCAGCTTTGAAATTTTCAATTACGTTGAAAATTGAACGAAGAAAAAATCGAAGGATTTAAAATAAATATTTTTTGGTGGAATTAGGCTTTAACAATGGTAAGCATTCATTAAAACATGACTAATTAAGCAAAGAGCATCAGGAAATAGTGAAATCTCTAACAATTTTTCGATTTAAGACGAAAAAAAATTAAAATCAAAAATTTTCCTATCATTTTTTTTTTTTACTTTTACTGAATCGCTTTTAATTTTTACTTTAAATCTTTAGTTGCTGGTCATTTGCTGCTGGGCTGTATTGGATTACTTGCTGGAATTGAATTAACAACTGAAAAGGTCAACCTTTCCGAGGAAGTGTAATTTTAAGTATTTTTTCGAATTTTATTGGATTTCTGATTTCTTTTAGAACTAAATCCATTTAAAAAAGCTGTTTGCTACGGAAATGTGTTGAATTTACATGACCTGAAGATCTATTTAAGACATATTAAATAAGAGACATATTTTTTAACACTGATGAATATAAAATCTTTATTACAGAAAGTGAATTCGCGACATACGTGTTTAAGTGCTGTAAATTGAAGTTAAATACTCACAAAATACGTATTCAACTACATTTGTTCTGTAAAGTCTCAAAAGTTACCTACAGGAATAAGCAACAATTCAGGTGAGAAATATCAGCGTCAAAAAATTTTAGCAACATTTCTCTCGACAAATGATTATGAATAATTGATAAGGCTCTCCGAGAATGAGTCAGTTTTTCAATCAGGGATGTGAATTAAATTTTTTAAATTTGAACTTTTTAACCAGTTTGATACCCATAGATGATTTGGATCAGAATCAAGTGATTTGGTCATTTCAATATCTTCAGAAATGTGTCAAATCCAAGTCCATGAAAAAACTCTTGCCTAATTAATCTAGAAATAAATCTAGTGATACAGAAATATTGTAAAGAACCACACGCTTCTAATGAATGCTTAACTTTATTTTAAAAGTCACTACAAAAAATTATAGCAAGAATTTGGGGTCAGAAATTGGAATTTGGGGTCAGAAATTGGAATTTGGTTCGTAAAATTGCCATAATTTTTCATAGAATGACTTTTAAAATAAAGTTAAGCATTCATCAGAAGATAGATCTTGATTAATTAGGCAAGAGTTTTTTCATGAACTTGGGGAACGTTTTCGGATTTGGATTTAACACCCCTAGTTGCCTTTATCTTATCATGCTCAGACATCTTTTTAATTTTGCTTTAAAAATTCATTTTTGCTGTGTCAATGGATTGTTGTGTCATCGGAATATTTAAATTTGAGCAACTCCATCATCATTTGTTCATCTTGTATTGGTTGAAGGCGATTTTCAAAATACGATTTCAAAAGCTGAGCTGCATGTTTCTTGATGCCCAAGTAAGTATTTTTTCGAATAAAATAATTCAATGAATATCGTTAGACAGTACAGTTCTTTAGCCATACAACTTAAAACGTCATTTCTTAATGTAAAAAATTAGATCTTGTTTGTCTCCTTTATAAAAAATCGGAACTGCAGTGGCTAATTCGAGAATGCCTGGTAACATCCCTTAGCAATGATTTTGTCTATAATGTATGTTAATGGCACAATTAATTTATTCATTATCCTGTTTGCTATTCCATCACTGACTGCTGATTAATTTGCATTAAGATCCTTTATTAATCTACGAACTAATAGTGATAGTTTATTTATAATAGAATCATATGATTGATAAGACCTTAACTTTTTTCTTTCTTCCCAAAAATGTGTTTATAACATTCCACAAATGAATTAAATGTATCCAAAAGGAACCAAGAGCTGTGTAACAAACTTTTATTTCTGTCCCAGCAATGACATTTTCTCTGGCATTGTTTTTGCGAAGTGTATGTCCAATCCAGCCGTACTTCCTCATTTGTATCCGCATATTGACGTCTTTAAGTGTACCACCATCAGCTGATACGTAAAGTGATCAACACGGTTGATGATCTCGTTGCCTATTTGCAGTGGCCGATTATTTCTGGCATTCACTCGAATCTCTTCTGTCTTCTCAATATTAATGACAAGTTCGACTTTTGCTGACTCTGATTCGAGATCCTTAAGCTTCTCTTGCATGTCCTGATGAGTATGAGCTAATAGACATGCGTCGTCCGCATAATCCAGGTCTTCCAATCACTCATGAAGAGTCCAAACTATCCCTCTCGGCTTGTTCTTAGGTGCCGCACGCATAACTTTGTCCATAATGACGAGAAATAATAATGGAGAAAGCAAATCTCCTTGCCTGACTCCTGTTAGAGACATAAATGACTGACTGCACACCATCATGCAAAACCTTGCATCTAAAACCACTGTAAGCTTCACTGATTAGCCTAATAAGCTTCTCTGGGACACCAAGATTCCGAAGCAACGTCCAGATACACTCTTGATTGATGAAATCGAAAGTCTTTTCGTAGTCAACAAAGACAAGATAAAGTGCTGATTGCCACTCAATAGATTGTTCAATGATGATTCTTTAGTTGTTGATTTGATCAATACACGATCTATATGTCCTAAAACCTGCTTATTCCTTCCTCAATCGAGTTTCGATTGGTTCCATCATCCTTTGAAGAATCACTGACATGAACACTTTGCTCACAACTGACAAGAGGGTGAACAAAGTCCAGTTAGCACAGCTACTTAAATCACCCTTCTTTGAAATTTTAATAATAAGACCCTCTTTTCAGCCTTCGGGGTACTTCTCAAGAGCCCAGATCTTGTCAAATAATGGCTTAAGCATTTTTGCTGTGACATTCTCATCAGATTTTACAACTTCAGCTGATATGCCATCATTGCCTGCCGCTTTGCTATTCTTAAGCCTTTTTACAGCTTCAGTTATCTCCTTGATACTAGGTGCCTCAGTGTTAATTCTTAAACGGTGGATTGCTGACTACTTCCATACAAATGCCATCACGCTCTACATTGAGCACTTCCTCAAAGTGCTCCTTCCACCTAGCTAGCTGTTCCTCAAGGGTGACTAAGACCTTGCCCTCCTTTGACTTGATTAGGGCTTGCTTCCTGGCTGACTGTCCACTAAGCTGTTGAATATTGTTATATAGGTCCATTATATTACCACAATCAGCTGCTGTTTGTGCTTTTTCAGCCAAACAATTCAAATGCTGCCTCCAATCACTTCTGACTTCCTTCTTGACTTGTCTGACAAGCAACGAATATTGCCGAAATAATTACTCTTCATTCGCTTTCGTTGCATTCAAGAGCTTAACATACACTTCTTTCCTTTGTTCAATGATATTCCAGGTACTCTTTTTGATGTAATCTTCACTCTTTTTTTCCTATTTGTCCCTAATTCAGCATCGCATATACTTAAAATGTTATCTCTGATATGTCTTCATCGGCCTTCCACAGTGTTATCGCTGCTATTCGAGGCTTTGGCATTAAGTGATGAGACAAATCGGGACCTGACCTCAGCAGATTGAAGTTTATTGAGTGCAAACTTCTTTCTTATGCTCGCTTCCTTCTTCTTCCTTTTGAAGTAAAACCGAAGATTTCCGATTATAAGATGATGATCGGATCCAACATCAGCTTCTCTCTTACTACGAACATCCAACAATTCTTTGCTCCATTTCTGGCTGATGCAAATGTGGTCGATATGATTACGATCACGGCGATTTGGCGAATTCGAAGTGACTTTGTGGCAGTCCTTGTGAGGAAACAACGTGCTTCCAATCATCACATTGTAACTGCTGCGTGTATCAATGAGCAATTCACCATTCTCATTCCTCACTCCAAATCCATGCTTGCCCATAACATGTTCCACATTATCATTGCAATTTCCAACTTTGGCATTGAAATCTCCCATTAAAATCACCATGTCTTGCTTCGGGATCTTCGCCATTTTCTGATCTAATTGACTGTAGAAAGCTTCCTTCAAACTGAAGTCCTTATCCTCCGTTGGAGCGTAGCATTGGATAATTTGTAGCTTTCCATACTTGACATTCAGTCTGGCATTCAGTCCATTGATAAATATCCATCAATTTCCATCTTAATTTGCTTGTATTTGTATTTTTAAGTCTATAATACTTCAAATCAGCTCATGGACGATTTAGGTAATTTTTTAGATGTACGTTTAGTACAGACATTTTTAATAGCTTCTTAAATGCAATTTAGTAAATATGTTCAGTTCTGTGGCTGATAAGGACATTATTTGTGGTTGATCTGTTAAACAGTCGAAAAGCTTCGATCTAATTGATTGTTCACCTATATTTACCAGGTTATGTCCCCTTATGATATAAAGATTTTCTCAAGCATCCTGCATATAGCTGCTTCTTCTTTTTTTTTTTTTTTTACTACTAAAAGCTTTAAAAGCCTTTATTGAACAATAAACAAACAATAGAAAATTTTTTACAATGTTACGGATTTGATAAAGAAAATTCTAAATATCGTATAGATTACATTATTAAATGAATAAAAGGAAAAGCAAAACTTAATTAAATGCAAAAAAAATTAAAAAATAATTAACGACTAAAAAAAATTTAAAAAGTAACGTTCATAATTTTTTTAAAAATAAATTGATCATTTTTCGACCGTTATTGCATAGATTTGAATTGATTGGCATATTTTTTTTTTTTGTTTACGTTTTCAAATATTCGTGATAATTATTTATATTTGCAACGAAAAGAGAAACTTAAAGGACCAGTAATCATTTTGGATCGCATTTTGTTAACAGCTTAGTCATCCATAACTTCAACATCAGAAACTTCGTATTCAACGTTTTCTTCAGCTAAGTTTTGATAACAATTATTTCTAATCAGTTTTCTCTCCTCAAAACTCTTATTAAAATACACTTTGTTGTAGGTTTCGTTTGCTGGCACTGTGTAATTGAAGTCTTTTAACTTTCTACGAAGAATATCCAGCTGATTCATAGAATTTACAAAAGTGGATTTTGATTTTCGTTGTTCATGTTCAATTTCTTTATGGTATATTTTTAATCCATCATTTGTCACTAAAACACCTTGAATAACGTCAAATTTCTTCATTTCGATACAGGGCTTTAAAATTTTGCGGATATGAAAGGACCAGTCTGCGATAACATTGTATCTCATTTGTTGCATTTGATTATCATCTGTTAATGACTGATTATATTTCCTAATGGCATTTTTAACTATCCTGGCAAGCGAAGAGTTGACAAAAACACAACATAAGGCTGTTTCAGGTATGATTTGTTCTTTCGAAAATTTCCTGTTTTGAAAGTAAAACGTCTCTAATGGATATTTAGCCATATCCAGTTTGATGTTCATATTAGCAAATATACCTTCAATTGCTGCATGACTATTTGCATTTCTCAAATTCTCAGCTTCTTTGGGATTGGCAAATCTTATCCAGAATTTTTTCAAATCACGAGAGCAAGACTGAAGTGTTTCCATACATTCCATTTTGTCATCTTTTTTAATGAAGTCAATTTCCTTTTTCACATAATTCAATTCCTTGTTCATAAATGAATTGCTGGTTTTTATTTGATCCTTGAATTGGCTAATGATGGATTTGTTTTTAAGCTCGACAATTGCCTTAAATTTGGTCATCATATCAATCATAATTTTATTCATGTCCCACATTGCATTGAGCATCAATTTGAAATCAATTTTGCCTTCGTTTAGTACTGTACTATATTTTTCAAAAATATCTTTAGCTTCTTTGATAATTGAATCCAGACTACCGACATTTCAAATATCTCCGTTAAAACCGAAATTCAAAATTTTTCAAAAAAATTCCAGTCGTTAAAATTTTTTATTAGTTTTCTTAATATGCCTCAAATCAAACTAGAAACCATCCAGTTTAGTTTATTAACACTTTATTTAGTATTAATAATCATTTTTTATCTGTTCAAATTGGTTAAAGTATAATTTTTGATTAAATTAAAATTTTGTAAACAATAACAAAATTTTTGTGAATCAAAATTTTTTGAAATATATTCTCTAATTTCTCTTTGACTATTAAATTATATAATGTGTAATGCAAAGAGAATCATTTAATAATCATCAAAGTTTAGTTTAAAGCATAAAACTTTAAGCTAAACTCACATTAAAGAGTCAATTTTCGATTATTAAAATTTCTTTTGTTTTGGAATTTCGAAGAATTCGAATCAAATGTCGAAGAAATCGAACTTAATGTCGAAGAAATTCGAAATGAAATGTCGGTAGTCTGATTGAATCAATCTCGCTTAATGACCATTCTTCATTATTCATTTTTCAGCGTTGAAAAAAAAAATATTCGATGAATTTAAAGTTGATAAAAGATAAAATTTTGGATATTTGGTGCGTTGTCAATAAAATCCTTCAATTAGCAGCAATTCTTTAATAGCTTATATATATGTTTAAAGCCTCAAAATATACTAATTTATTCTAATTGTATTTAAATTAAAACTTTCATTTAAATCGTATGACTTAACCTTCACGATGTTTTTTCCTCCTGCTTCTCATTTCCTTAAGCACCTTGTAGGGTTTACGCTATGCTTTTCTTCTAAGTAATGTGCTGCTATAGCTGAATTCTCTTCTTGTTTGCTTATCAATGCTATCTCACTGGTGTTTCAACTTTCCTTTTGGTCTAGTCGAGTTTTTCTAATCTTGACTGTACCGAACAAGACTCTTGTTGTAGTAACACACATTAAAGTCATGATTTTTAGCGCATTTTCCCCTTGGGAAAAGGACGCTATTGTCCGCACTTTGTCCGTCTGTCCGTCTGTCCGTCTGTCCGTCTGTCCGTCTGTCTGTCTGTCATCGCATCTCCTCCTCAGGATTAAGCTTTTTTGATGCGGTTTTTGGCTTAAAATATGTGTAGCATGTCTGGCTAGAGCTGGCGAAAAAATCAGCACGAATGGTCACTTCCTCTGCTGGAAGTAGCGTAAAAAGTGCCAAAATTGCATTTCTTTATATGTGTTGGTGTGGTAAAATACACTAAAATGTTGACTTTTCGAAACCTTAGCTGTCCTCGGTTCGAATCAAACCGATGACAATGTTCTTTTTTTTACTTTTTTTGATACTTTTTTGATTTCTAATGACATTTAATGTTGAATTATGTCATAATTTTCCATTTCCACAATTTTCCCGAGTTTTTCCTAACATTTTTGTTAAAAATTTCAATATTTTCATACAATTTTCATTGTATTTTTTTCAACTTTTTTGTATATTTTTTTTGATATTTTTATTGTTTTAATTTTCTATTTTCATGGATTTTTCATAGTTTTTCAGGAAAATTTTGTGAAAATTATAAAAACTTGCATTTATATAAAAAAACTCATCAATATAAATAATTAAATTGCCACTTAAACTTCCTAAAAAAAGCGCAGCAGTGGCGTAAGTGGAAGAGCGCGCGACTCCTAATTTGAAGGTCATGGGTTCAATCCTAGCCCGTAGCCGATTTTTTTTTGCTTTTTTATTTTTTTTAAAATTTTATGTCGCGTAATGATAACTTTTTATTAAAAATAATTTTTTTTTTCTGTAAATTTTAAATTTCTGGTAAAAAAAGAATATTTATAATTAAATATTAGGCTTTATACTTTTGGGGTTTTAATTCTTTGTGTATTTACTATACGTGGAAAATGCGCTTTCGTCGGTCACGAGTGACCACGTTGATACTAGTTTAGTATTTCCTCTACTCTGACAAACAATCCTGTATCCTGTAATCTTTCAGTCTTGTTGAGTGGTTTTCTAAAAATGTCAAAGTCTATATTTTTACATCTTCTAGTCAGTTTCATAACTAAAAATGGTAGAGTACTGTTACCTTAATCCTTTACAATGAATCTCAGCAATTGAAGTTGTTCCGTTGTAAAGGTCCTTTCAGTTTTGTTAATTACAAAGTTCACTGGATCTTTTATCTCATTTTATTTACCAATTATCTGTTCTGTCACAAGTCGAAGAAGTTTCTTTTTCTGAAATTTTCGTTTTTCATGTTCATGTATATTCACGTTGTGAATATATTGTTTTCGATACATTTGAAAAATCGTTTTTTTAGTTTTTTGGCGCCAAAACTCAAAATTTTCATAAACTGTTCGGTGTGAAAAGTTCGGCCTCAAAATTATCTACAAAATACAAAAACCGCTTTAAAAATGGTTTTGATACCTCGGTGCACGACCCCAAAAAGTGGTGGTGTATGTTTACAAGCAAGTTTGTCGGTTGGAGAACTCAAATACGAAAAAACCATTTTATGTCAAAAATGTCTCAAAAAGTGCGCATTTTTACTCAAATGTGCACCTCACGTGTTGGTGTCCACTCAATAAGTTCAAGAACTTTTATGGAAAAATAACAAAAATATTTTTAAATTAATTTTAATTGGTTAAAAAGTCGAAAAAGTTCAAAAAATCGGCATTTTTGGGACGTTTGCCCTCCTGTTCCTACAGTTCAGTCTTAAAAATTCCAGAAACTTGTGATTATTGTAGCTTATAAATAGACCTAAAAGACGTACACACATTGTCATATCCAAAAACATCAATTAGTGCTTCAAAATTGAGTCCAAATGTGAAAATTTTCTTTTTTCTTTGGAACCTTTGTTTTCAATCTTATGCAAAGCGAAGCTTTGCTGACCCGATAGAGACTTAATCATCAATCTTATGCGAAGCGAAGCTTTGCTGACCCGATGGATAGTTAATCATCAATCTTATGCAAAGCGAAGCTTTGCTGACCCGATGAAGACTTAATCTTCAATCTTATGTAAAGCGAAGCTTTGCTGATCCTATAAAAAGATTTTTGGAACGGTGTGAATATGCACATGAAGCGTGATCCGCTTCATTACTAGTTCCTGAATTTGAATTGCAGTCTGATTCACATTCCTCTCCCACTCTCCATAATAACTGATGTGTGTGTTTTAGGAGAAAGAGATGTAAAGAATATGCTTCTCTCCTCACTTTCTCCGCTCTTATAAAATGTCTCCCAATCTCAACATCCAGTAACTTATTTTTAGTTTACAAAATGAGTTTTTTCACCCTCCTGTCGTCTGTTTTGCAGGTGAATTTGTGCTGAATGAAATTCGGGAACACCCTCTTGCTCTTACAGTTCCTTAAAAAGTCTATGTCTTCCCTAATCAGGTCTAACTTAATTCTCAGCTTTTTACAGTTTAAAAAAAAAGTTTAATTCTCAGTATCGATTTTTGTCTTGAAAATAGCAGCTTTGCTGCTGAAATATATTGGCTTTTTGTTAATTTAAGCATAGAAAGTAAAGTGTTTTAATTCGGTATTCAATACTTAACAACGTAAAATTGTGACTTTCTATAAATTCCAATCAATTTTTCATATAATCAACATACCTCAGCCACAATCTCGAAAACCAAACTTTCGACTGTTTATTCGTTTTCCTGGTTGACCATAAAAAATTTCCATAAAAAAGTTAAGTAAAAAATCATAAATCCTTGACACTGGCGAATTGATATTTGATGCAATTGACAGGATTTTGTTTCTTTTTTATGGATTTTAAGCATGCATGGTTGGGATTTGGATTATATTTAATTGTACTCTTTTAAATTCCTTATTTAGGCTTTTTGTAAACTCAAGATTTCGATGGACGCAACTGTATTCTTCGATATTATTAACAAGAACGACAATCAAAAAATTTATGAAAATTTGCAGGAAGCAGACAGTAGCAGTTAATGCAAATTTAAGACATTTTCACGAAAAGAGTCGCGTAGGAAAGAAACCGAAGGAAATAACAAATAAATATTGTATAAATTTCTCTTTTTTATCATGAATTGATTTGATTTTTTAAAAAATAAATAAATAAACAATTGAAATTTGAATATTTTGTTAAAAAAACAAGCATAAAGGTTTTACTAAATTCACATGATTTTCAGGTATAAAATTCATTGCCATCATATGGCATTTATATGGCAAGCATCTAAATATTGCCGGTAAGGCGCCGCCATGGCAATTTTAATGTCGATATGTAGGCAATTTTATTGCAAAATTGCCATAAAAATTGCTCTAAGGGCGCCGCCATGGCAACATTTGATGTTGCCGTGATGTTAACATTATCGCCAAATGGCGGCCAAGTGGTTCTAAGTATACTGCCGCCTCGGCGCCGAGTGAGCGCCGAACCGCCACCAGAGCGCCGTGTCGGCAACATCATATATGAGACAGATGGCGACAACATTTGCCGATCAAGATTCGGCGACGCCATGTGGACGCCATTTGGCTGCCACATGGCGCTTATGTGCCGATCGGGTTTCAAGATGTCTCCGGCAATTTTTGCCTCAGCTCATTCGTTTTGAAATTATTTTCTTTTAGTTAGTCACATTCAGTTTCTCTCTCATGTAGAGACAACAATTTTTATTTTAAATGGCACTAAATTTAATCTTTATGGTGCGATTTAGGAGATTTCTCTTTTACTCTGACTGCAAAACTGTTTACGATTTCTTTTTGCTCCAACTTCTTTTTTCTTCCTTTTTCATTTTACTATCTTTTGGTGCTATATAATATTTCCCAGGCAATAAAAGAAACTATGGAAGACGACTAAACTAATTGTTGTTGGACAATAAACCATAAAAAAACGAGTTGGTTTGCTGTATATAAAGCGAAATAGATGCTATTTACATGTATATAAAATATCTTATGCACCATAACCAAAATCATTAGTGGCGTAAAACTTTCTCCATCATTTCTTCCCCCTAGATTTTTTGTGCTATAATTTTTCTTTTGCAGGACATTAAGTAAAATTTTGTGTCGTTTCTGATTTAAATTTTAATTAAAAAAAAATATGAAGCACATTGGATATACCTTTGTGGTACAATTTTACATTAATTTTATCTTTTCATTTTTATAAAACTGTGCATAAAACTTCATTGTCGTTTGCTGTCTGATAATTTAGAAAATGAATATTATTTCATTATTAGTCAATGCATTCTTACAACCTGAGCATGCTTAACTTTTGTAATCAATTCGTTATGTAAGCTGAATATTCAACTTGTTCTTACTTCTACATTTCCTGTCTCTTCAATTCTTTCATACTTTTAGAATTATCCCTTAATATAGCCCATGGCAATTGGAAACACATTGTAAGAATCTCTTCTTTAACTTGTTTCTTTTCACACCTCTCAATTTTACAATTCATATCAGAAATCCCCAAGAGATTACTGTCCACTGCATCTACAATGATTTCTTTTACATTGCATCAACATTTTTATGATTCACATTTTTTTGTCTAGAAAGTCCTTTTTTTATTGCTATTGTCCAATTCTCTAGGATTAAGTCACCCCATTGCTGAGAATCTTCATTGTCTGGTCCATATCCAATATAAAATAAGAAAGGAGAATTTCTTGTAGTGAATCCAAAATAAAGCAATTTCAAGCTGATTATATTTGTGCACGAACTTAATGTCATTAAAATAATTCAGAATTTTTCCGCTTCCTCCTTTTATTGTTGTCGTCATTTGGACTGCATTTCCAATTGTCATCAAAGTAATAGCACTTTTGGAAATGAAAATTGTAATTACGTAAAGTGTAGTTTAATAAGGTAATAAAATGGACATTAAAACCCTTTTTGTATCCTTCATTTGTTCGGAATTAATTTGCCTTTTTAAATCTGCTATTTTTTTATTGCTTGATTGACGTTGAACATGGAAAGTTTTGACTATCTCTGTCTCATTATTTTGAAGCTATAATATTTATAAATATAAAAAGTAAGATTTAAAGTATATATCCGACTTTAGTTCACAAAAATATTATTTTCTTTTTATATATTTATGGACATAGATATCTATTTCAAAGAGAAGTCAAGATATGCCATTGAAAGAAGAAAAAAAAAATATTTTTTTTGATGTTTTCTGTCTGTTGCTTTTAGCAACAAAAATATTTTCAACTTTTCATATCAAAAAAATATGAAAAAAAAATACAAGTGGTCGGTTTGAGTAGAAAAAGCGAATGTTTCGACGTAAATGAGTGGCTGCAACATATTTTGACATAAAATGTCAGTTAGTTGGCTGAATTTAGTGAATAAAAACATTCAAAAACATGCATCAATTTGAGTTAATTAAGGTTAATACTTCATAAACAATTTTGATGGACATAGTTCCTTTTATAAGCTGCTTTGAAATCTATTAATACCATAATTGGTAAGTAGTTACTTTCAAAGTTTAAAATTCATAAAAAAAAACTCTTTGTTAACGCAATATAAAATAAGAGTAAATGAAAAATTTTAGCTCGAAACCAAAAGAACAGAATTTAATAATGCTGAAAAAAGCCACAAAAAGAATGAATATAATAATAATAGACAATTTCATAATTTTTAACCGCATTGTGCTAAAACAATATTTGTTGGTTTTAGGCATGTCCGATGTTAAAACCACTAAAAATAGTTTATTGCTTCTCCTTTGATGTTTCATCCTTTTTCATATTTTATTACTATTGACAAAATGATAAAATTCATAAAAAAATTTTTGTCGTACTCGGAATGCATTCATGATTCGTAGATAAATGGCTTCCTTATCAATAAAATTGTATTAAAATGAACAATTTTGTTTCAAAATTTGTATGCTCATGCTAATCCCATGTAACCAAATGGAATATCAATGTATTCCATAAGAACCTTCCATGTATAATACCTATGTATTATACATGTATCGTCCTAAGGAACATATTGTCGCATAGCAATGGAACAAAATAGGGAAGATCGCGTTTTCCATTGATGTATTACATCAATGTAATACATATATACTACTGATGTAATACTTTGATGGAATACTTATGGAACATAAAAAATGAAAAAAATGCGTGTTCTTTTGTTCTATTTCTATTGTGTTTCTTATGTGACTCATTATTAATGTATTAGTGTTTATATATTTAACAAACACTTTGTAAAATATTCATGAGGAACTTAATTTTGCTAAGTTGCACACTGATGAAATCAAAAGACTTCATCACACATATTAAAAACATTATTAAATGTTTAAAGTCTCATACAAATTTAAATTCCAGATGTAATAGTGATTTCTGCATACTCTTGTGAAGTATATAATCAAGATTTTTGAGACTTGAACTTATGCGCGTTGAAGTATATTCCTTCAATGGAAAATTTTTGGTACTTTCATGTAAAACAATTTTTTGTATGAAAAATTTGACAGTACATTGAATCTTCCATTGAAGGAAAAGGAAAACGAATGGAACATTTTGGTTACATGGGATCATTGATAATTAATTAATTTTCAATATTGTTATATGACGATGTTCCTATATATGTTTGTATTATAAAGCATAGATCGATGAAACAAAAGCGGAAGCCCTTTCTAGTTTCACAATATGCAACATGTAAATTAATTTGCCATTGTCATCAGCGTGTCCACTGTTAGATAATAAATAAAATTGGCCATATAAAAACGAAATAACATCAAAATTTACCTCTATATACCGACCGCAAATAGGATTTAAATCAAATATGACTTTTTTTTAAAAAAATATATATTTTTAATTCTACTAGGTAAGTACAAGAATTTTTAACGGATTTGACTAGAATTTTTAAAAATTTTAAAACAAAAATTTGTTGCAGGAATTTTTAATTTATTACGACTATTATGAGCATAATTAATTATAGATGTTATGTATGTTGTGTCGTAATGTGATTCCAACATTGAAATTCAATCAAAATAAATTAACAATGATAAAACGTGAGATGCATATTATAACAAAAGCGTACACGATGGTGGAATTAATTAGTCGAATAATTATTTTTTTATTATGGTTTGGATTGATGCAAAAATTTGACAGTTTTTGCATCAAAATTTTGTATCAATTGGGTTAGATTTGATTCAGATTTTGAATTTTTATGCTTTAAAATTTGCGACTCTTATTTAATAAACCAGCTACTTTTTGACAAACCCCCTCAATAATGATTAAATTTAAATTATAATTTTCATCTCTTGTAAATTTGCATTTAATTTTAATACAAAAAGAACTTTTTTTGGTTGGATTTAATATGATGGAAGTTGATGATGAAACGTATAAGCTTATTGTGTGAGAATTGTAATCTGTGTCGTGGTGTAATTTACATAAAGTTATTAAATTATATTTTAAACATCAAATATTTATGATTTCATATTTTTTTGACATTTAATGCAACTTTCCCTTTAGTTGCAAATATAAAGCTTTTCTAGCAGCTCGAATATAATAAAATGTGGCAATAGGATATATTTTAAATTTTTACATTCCACGCTAATTGAATGTAAAAGTTAATGACTCTTGAGGCTATGAAATGACTAATTTGCCATGAAAAATGCTTGATTTGGCAAAATTAATTATGCATTCACCGTGTTTGAGAGAAGATTTTTCTCTATACTGCCGCCGAGCATAGCAATACATCTTTCGTTTAAAAATTTAAATTGATGCGAATTTAAGCTTCTACAAGCATAAAATGTATTTTTTTAATAAATATAAAAATTAAAATTTTTGATTGTTTTCATATGATTATTTTAAGGTTGTAGGTTCATCTGTTGTTTTGAGCAGTTTTGAATTTGTTAAATTTCAACTAAGATACGGCTTCATATTCAAATGAAAAAGCCATGTTAAAAAGATTTTTTTCATGTTTAAAATTTTTTTCTAACTGCTGAATAAATTTGTGTAGGAATAGGGCTTAATTTTGGTACTTATTTAATAAAACTAAAATAGCTTAAAACCTTTTACAAAAAAAATGTTGTAGATACTTTAAAATTGGTACTCTTATTTACACACATCAATCAATTTCCCAATGAAAACAAAACTCTCATAGCAAAATTTAGAGGTATACAGAATTTACGTTTCTGCATAGAAGTATGTAACATTAAAAAAAAAAGTTTAAAAGTTTTAGATTTTGATGAACAAAATTTTTACTTTTACTTTGCTTGTTGATTTTTCTGGGATGAAAAATGTTAAAAATGAATTTTTGATAACTGAAAATTGCTTTAAAATCAAATAAAAAGTTTTAAGCCTCAAAATATGAGACATGAGGTGAAATGAGGGGAGTTTGAGTGAGAAGGAGATGAGGTTTTGGAAATTAAAAATACCATAAAATATTATATTTTTCAGTCAGAATCACAGTCAGTTGATGATGTAATTTATTTTCCCTCCGAAAAAAAAGTTCCTCATCCTCCCATCATGTTGAGTAAGAGAAGATATGATGGAATGATACTCGTCATTTGCAGGGATTTAATTCAATTAAAATGAATGATTTTAATAAAATAAATGATGGAGACTGTTCGGAGTTATGTTTGGGACAACAACAACAACAGCAACAACAAAAAAACATAATTTCAATTTATAAAATTAAAAAAAAAGTCGCAATATTGCACATTTAAATGTCGCATCATCAAGGTAATTATTTACATTCATAATATATTTTAGTCTATATTCAGTTTTGTGTAAAATGATATACCAAACGTAAACAGCATTAATGGCAGTCAAAGGAAAAAAATGAATGTTTCAATTAAGGTTAAAAGATGAGCGACTAAAGGCACGATATTGATTAAATTCGACAAATTGAGCAATTATGGATTGAAACTTGATAGCACTGCAATTAGTCAATGAAGCATAATGAGCAGGCAATTTCAAATTTCTCGTTTTTATTTTCTTTATTTTATTATTGTTTGGCACTTTGAGCCCCAACTATTTTCGTATCTATTTAATGTTTATAGTCTTTTATCATTCCTAATTCCTTCACTTAACATAATTCTCACTTTATTGACAGGGAGGAAATGATAGTTGTGGTTATGGATATACGTGTACATAAAAGTTTACCCTCGTGTCATTATCAAGAATATTGGTCAAATGTAGCTGTTGAAATGAATATCAAATCAATATTTCAAATGCAATAAAAAATGTCAGAACAAACTTTTGTGGCCATGACTAATGAACTTTTTTATATCCTCAACTGTATTTAGTCATTCGTTTCTTTAAGGAATTTAGCTTTATTATTCAAATTATTAAATAGTTTATGAGTTTTGGTTGGAAACTTTTACAGTTAATGACTACTTCAACGTGAATTTCTTACTTGATTTAATCTTCACGTACTTCCAAAAAAATAACCATAAGAGAGAAAGAAATAAAATAGCAACAAACAAAGAAAAAGAAAGAAAAATAAATAATAAAAACTTTTTCCTTTCTATTTTCTATCTTTTAACCATAGCCGTTTCTCATTTCGAATTGGAATCATCGCAGGACGTAAGCATAAACACACATATGTGAATGTACAAAATGATGAGGAAATAGATGTGTGTATAGCATTTTGTATGGAGGCGGAAATGATAAAATGACTAATTGGAAAAAAGTAAGGACAAACTTTTCCCTTTTTCCTCATTAAAAGCATATCGTATAAACTTTTCCTTAACTCCATCTATCTATATGTGCTCATTGTATGAATAACGTTGAAAAAGACTATAGCATGTGATATTATCTACATCTAAATGGTGATGATGTCCTATTGATTATACTCACTTTTTTGTCTTTTTTGGTACGGATTTCAAAAAATTAAGATGAACGTTTTTATGTTTTTTTAGAGACGATGCTTTTAAGTTTTTAATAATTCTTATTTAAATTGAGGTGGATGTAGGCTTTCCCGATGCCGGGACCGGGACCGTTATTTCCCGGGAAATCCCGGTCCCGGTCCCGTCCCGGGTCCCGGATTTTTTACGGGACCGGGACCCGGGACTCAAGATTTAACTTTTTTAAATTTTTTACCATTTTTCTTTCTTTGATTAAGATTTTTTTATTTGTTTATTATTGAGAATTGAAAACTAATTATAGAGAACTGAGAACTTAAAAATATTTTTTTCTACCTGAAACTATTTTTATAGGTAAAAAATCTTGATTTTGGTCATTTTCTCATTTCAAAACTTTGACAGAATTTTTCTCTGAGCTGCTTCATTTAAAATTGTTGAAGCCTATGTTAAAATGTCACAAGGAACCGATATTTTTTTGCTAAAAAAATTGATAGCAACAGACTTTCCGTTTTCGAGTTACAGCAACTTTAATGATAAATCTTGAAATTGGTCAAAAAATCTTAAAATTGTTCAAAAAAAATCTTGAAATTGCTATCTCGTCAACAAACAAAAAATATTATTGTCAAAATAACAAATTAAGCACATTTTAGGATTAAATTTTTTTTTTAATTTCTTTTTAAAATAACAGTGAACAGTCCTTCTTATAACAAAAAAACCGATTAAAAATATTTTTTTGTTTATTCTTTGAAAAATTAAGTCAAAAATCATGACATGCCACGACAAAAAAGTTTACCAAAAAATAGGGAAAAATGAACCAAAAAATAGGGACGAATTTGGGTCATCTTGTTTTCAAGATTATGAAGCAATGGTGAAGTTTAAAAATATATGGAGCATCAGGAATGATAAAAAGCTGAATTGGACAACTAAAATGGCTCAATAATAGAACTTTTTTTTAATATTATTTTTTCTTATACTTCAATCCATAATTATGTATGTTATGATTAAAATTACAATAAAAAAAGCGTGTAAAAACAAATTAGTTAACTCATAATATTATCTAAAGTAATTTAAAATTTTTAAATATTTCCGGGACCGGGACCGGGATTTCCCGGTCCCGTCCCGGGTCCCGAAAATGTTCCGGGACCGGGAAATCGGGAAAGCCTAGGTGGATGCTCAAAAAATTATTTTAGTTTTAAATAATTCATACCTTCATTAATTTTATAAAATATAAAATAATGTATATTTGGCATTGTAACGGTCGAGCATGTCGAATAACGGTCTAGTTTTGTATGTGAATTTATTATTATTTTATTATTCTTATTTTCACCAAAGGCGAAAAGCCATCTTGAGAATACCTATAACAATAGCTTTTACTCAAAATGGCATAAAAACCTTTGCAAAACGTTATAAAATACTTTAATTTACTATTAACATTAGTTTCAGTGGTAAAAAAAACCGATTAAGAAACTACAATTTTCAATTACAAAATTAACGATTATTTGAAATTTAAATGTTTAGTCAAGTTCAAAAACGAACAAAAAAATAACGGTAGGTTCAAAATTTAAATTTAAGATTTCAAGTAAAACTGTTTGTAAACAAAAACATTAAAAACATAAAATTTTACATAAAATTGAAATTTAAGTGAACTGAACGTGAAATTTCAACATAAGTGTGTATAAATGGTCTGATCAATATATGGAATACATTAAAAGTTGGCAGAACTTGTTTGAAATAAAATTTAGGACAACGGTAAGCATAAATACTAAAACATAAAATCTAATGTAATCTTTTTAATGTAATTTGAATTTCAAGGGGGGTGCTCTAGTTCAATTGAGCACCCCTTGATAGCGCCCCTGATGATTAATGAAATAAAATAAAGTTTAAATTATACAATAGAATAAAAAGTTCTCAAATCGAGACCCCCAGTCCATATTTAGTTAAAAAATTTAGATATTATGATTCGACGACTGTTTAATAGATTGCTGATTTCCTATTGGTAATCGTTTGATAGATTTTCTCAGTTTATTTAATAAAAAAAACAACTGAGTTTGGAGAAACGATTTCGAAACGAGATAAACAAAGTTATCCTTCGATACCTTCACTCTATTTTCCAGTATCATCTTGTTGGTGTAAAAAACAGTAGAAAAAGTTGTAGGGAGGAGATGAAAAAAGTTAATTAAAAATTTTCATTACGCTTATTTGTATAGTCTTCACATTTTTTTTTCATAACAAAACTCGCGAAAAATCAAAACAAAAAACATTTTTTTTTTCGTATGAGAGCAGAACATCATCAACGATATTGTCTAATGAGCTAATTTAATAGAAAAAATATCATTGAATTTTTAATGAATTCTCGATGAACGGTAAAAGTGGAATTTTTCCTTATTTTTGTTCTCTTATTTTTGTACATCATGAAACACAACCGTTAATTGAGGAGTTTGTTAAATAGCGAGGATGCTTTCTTGTTTTTATTTTATTTCTATTCAGATGGAAATAAATAAATAAAAATTTTGATTCTTGAGAAATTCATAAGATGGTAAAAACGTGCCCTTCCTTCCTTCTTTACTTATGAGAATATTCCATTAATTAAAGAAAAAGCTTTCAAGGCTTTTTTTACTTCTTAAAAATATTATTATTTTTATTAAAATTGAATTTTTTTATCAAAATTATTGAATAAATTTATTGTGCCTAATTAGCATGAAGAATAATAATGATTATGATTATAAAATGTTCGAAAAAATATTTGAAAGGTTGAAAAAGTTGATTATTAATAATTTTTTGTTGTTTATTTTTAACCGACATTTACTCAAAAAATACACGATTTTACTGCTTGAAATACAAAAGAATTTTAATTGAAGAGACTTTTGAATTTTTATCATACAGCATGCGAAGTAAAAGTCAACAGAAAAGTTTTTAAGGATGTTCCCAGTACATCCAGAATGAAAGACGAAAATTATGTAAAATTTTATAGAATTAGACACAAATAGTCCATCATTTAGAAAAATCAAATTACCAAATAGTTTGCTTGCTTCAGCCTTCTTCATTAAAGTTAAATGACATTTCCCCCATAAACATAAGCAACAAACAACAACAAAATTATAACCATTGCCTGTAAAACACAAAAATCCATCAAATAGGGGTCACAAAAAATGGAATAAAAAAAAGAAAAAGAAAAAAAATTCAAATGAGCAGTCAGTGATAAGGAAGCAAATTTTTTCTGCCACCTGCTATCGGTGTTCATTGTCAATGAATAAATTTCAAAATGTGTACATCATGGTGAATAAGTATACATTCATAATGATATATACATTATGTCTGTTTATTGTTAAAAACACCGTGTAAAATATGCAAACTCAATTCGTAACATGAAATTTATTTAAATGAGATTCCGCAATGGAAACATAAGCCAATTTAAAATATACAGTACAGAATTCGCTACACACTCTCCGTCTCTCAGTCACAGTTGATATAGAAGGAAAGTATACTGAGTGGATATGGAGTTAATTTGCAACAGTTTTTCTGGTCGTATAGCTTTTTAAATAAATAACCAGATCATGGGGAAATTTTAATTAAGTTTTAAGTTGTGCCGAGTTTTTCATCCGTATACATATATATACATTTTTATTGGGCATGATTGGAAGCAGATTTTACAAATATTGACGATGTATGAATGTGGAAAACTGGCGACAATGTGCAAGTGACACTAGAATTGTGTAATTTGAAATCTAGTGGAATTAGACAATCTCAGTAACTGATTATAATGACCACGAACTGTTTGTTAAAATTTTAAATTACTTAATTAAGGTGTGAACTACTTAATAAGTAATTAAAAAATTTCAGTTCTGGTTTAAAAAGTATCAAGTGAACTGTTTTAAGCGATACTGTACATGCATGTTCGAAAAATTTGATTTTGATTGCCAGGATTATAAAGGCATGTTTCAAAATTTATTAAAAACTTGAGTCATGCCTAAAAATTGTAAAACCCCATATAAATAAAAAAAATAGGTTAAACTTAGTAAAGTGATAAAAATTCTATACATACAAATAAAGAATTGAAATGAACTTGCATATTGTTACGTTCAGTGACTTTATACTCCCTATATTATTTGAACACCCTCATTCTATCTACCTTCCTTTTTTCATTTATTTATTCTCATTGTGTAGAGAGTCCGCTTTGCCCAGCATAGTATATAGTGTTAATTGTGGTCGTATATTCATTGTAGTGGGAGATAGAGCAAAAAGAACAAAAAATTTAAATTTAATGTACATCCATTATCGTTAGTGTAAAAGCAATGCATGCACGGCTTCTCATTAATTTTACTGTGTTTCGAATTTGGAATTAAAAATTAATACGTATGGTGGCATTTTTAGGGGAAGCCAATATAAATGTACACATATTTTTTTATGGACATTATTGGAATGAGCGGTGAATAAAGCCATTGAAAAAGCTTTTTGAATGTTGGTATTAAAAAAAAGTAAAAATAATTGGCTAAAAACATATTACAGTAATTTAATTAAAAGCACTCCTGGCAGTTCTTGGAAAGTAATTAATAAAATATTAGGAAAAGCAAACAAAGGAAAAAATAAAATCACACTTACCATAGACAACGTATTATTAGCTGATGATTCCTCTATAGCAGAAAAATTTGCAGATTTCTTTGGTGAGACAATCGCTAGTGATGACGATAATTCAATTAGCCCGTCATTTATAGGCACATCACAAGAAGAATCAATGCTTTTTGATCCAGTAAATTACGATGAAACTTTTGATATTATAAATTCCTTGGATAGCAATAAATCACCTGGACACGATGATATACCGGCAAAGGTGCTGAAAGAAATAGCAAATGAATTAACAGTGCCTTTAACTGATTTAATAAATGTGATAGTAACGACCTCTTCTTATCCTGATGAACTAAAATATGCACATATAATCCCATTGTTCAAAAGTGGCGACAAACAAAATCCTGAAAATTATAGAGGCATTAGTCTTTTGTCAATTATTAATAAAATAGTTGAAAAGGTGATTTTGAACAGAGTTACTAGTTTCATGAAAAGCTTTAATATTGAAGATAATTCACAATATGGCTACAGAGCTCAATTCGGTACGAATGATGCTTTATTTAAGCTAATTCATGAAGCCTCGAAAGCTCTTGACAAAAAGCAATTATTTGTGATTGTCTTTGTGGATTTGCAGAAAGCATTTGACAGTGTGAATCATAACGTCCTGCTTCATAAACTGCACTGTATTGGGATTAGAGGCTTCTTGTTGGATTTAATGAAAAGCTATTTGAGTAATCGTTTTTTCTCTGTGAAATATGGCAATTGTATAAGCCTAATAAGACTTATACTAAAAGGAGTACCACAAGGTGCAATATTAGCTCCAATGCTCTTTAACATTAGTCTAATCGATATGCAGGAACTTGAATTAACATCAAAATGTGTAAAGTATGCGGATGATTTAGTGTTATACAAATGTTTCAACATTGAGAACTTGGAAGATGAAATTAAATCAGTTGAATTGGATTTGAAGTTGTTAAGCAGTTACTTTACTTCTAATGGTCTTAAAATTAATTTCGCAAAAACTTCGTTTATGATAATGAGGAACTCTTGTGCATTAAAACTCCCAAATGTGATCGAATTGGAGCAAAATATTAAAATTAAAAGCGTTGAGAATCAAAAATATCTGGGCGTGATGTTGGATAGTAAACTGGACTTGAAATTACATTGCGAGGAAGTAATTAATAAACTCACAAATACTGTGAGGGCACTAAAAATTATTAAGCACTCACTGCCTAAAGAAGCTTTAATTCAATTTTTTCATGCACATTTCATGAGTCATTTACACTATTGTGCATTTTTGTATGCCAAATTCTCTAAGCAAAATATCATGAGAATGCAAAGACTTCAAAACTGGTGTGTCAAGACGATATTTTGTCTGGATAAAAAACATAGCACGGTAGATTTATATAAAAATGTCATCAGCAACACGCTTCCAGTAATAGGAATAATATACCTTTCAATGCTCACGTTCATTAAAAAATCGTTAATTGTCAATTCAGACCTTCTTCCAAAATATGAATTAAACGCAAATAACACCAGATCAAATGGAAGTCTAATTGTGGAAAGGTACAGGATGAAATCTAGAGCAGGAAATGAGACTTCTTGCATGGGAACGAAGCTTTACAATCAACTTCCAGAAGAAATACGTAACATCAATAGTCTGAAAAAATTTAAAAAAAATGTTAAAAAATACTTACTAGACAATGTTGAGATTTTGCTGATGGATGATCAATTCTCCAATAAAAGGATATCGTAGTTGATGACTTTCAACATTTGTGGCACTTCCGATGATGTATTTCCACTTAAACTTAATAAAACTATTTTTTTTCTTCCATTTCTAAACTTAGATTAAAATTTCAAACGGATGCTGAATTACTGAATTATGCTGAATGTTTTTGACGTTTGAATTTATGTTGACCGTTGTGTTTTAAATATATTTTAACCGTTACTCATTCTAATCATTGTCATCTTTTCTTATTTAGAAAAATGTCAGAGTTAAATGCCTTCATTATACGTGATTGTGACACGCCGGTGCTAAATATCAGAAACACTCCTTACAATAATGCCATTCTGCTACGAAACATACCTCTGCATGTTGATAGATTGGAAATTCTATTGGAACTCAAAAGAATATTAAAACTGGACGGGCAGTTGAATAATTTAACGGGCTATTTCTTCGTTAATGAAACCAATAACTCAACAGATCATTTATCTGTTGTTTTATTGCTGAGAAGCATTAAAAAATTCAAGAAAAATCTCAACATTATTACATCGCATCTGAGGAATTTCTGCAGTGTACTATTATTTGGTTATTGGGTGGAAGTGTATGATATCAAGGAAGCAGGATACTCAATCTCATACATTTTCAATGACGGTTTATTAGGAAACTCGCTTTCTGACAATAACATGCTAGTATTTGATAATGAGAAGAACTTAGATGTGTTTGCAATTTCAAAAATGTTTGATTGCTTGGTAAATGATAAGGACCTAATTGGTGTTTCAGTTTCGAAGAAGAAGATTTTTTTAACATTAACGTCGTATGAATTTGAGGATGAACTGTTGAAGGTTCTACTGGTTAACTTTGGAACTGATTTTGATTTAAGAAAGTGTCATGAGAAGATAATCCTGGTCAAGAAGAATGGTAATATTGGAAACAATAACATCAGAGTTTCAATAAACTTGTAATTGCGAGGACTGACCCGACTTATATTATGAATTTAGTTCTTTATTTCTTTTTTTTTTATGGATGATTAGAATATGTTCTTCATTTTTACTTTTTTTATTCGTTAATAGCATTCATTCTTTTCTTTTTTTTGGAAATTCATGCAACATACCTGAAACTAATATGTTTCAATATTTGCTTATTTTATTTTTTTTTTAATTCATTTTTTTTATTAAATGCACATACAAAATGTTTTGAATTATATATTGAATTAATTAATTTCCAACCACATGTGGTCACGATTTCAACCATACTTATGTACAAACTATATTTGTATTAATTTTAAGTTATTGAATCGTAAAATAAATCAAATCAAATCAAATCAAATTGTGAACTTCAAAAGAGCATTTAATTGGCTTAAATTCTTAAATTTTTATATTTTATCGTCATGATTTTTGTCATGCATCATTTTCAGTTCAAATTTTTATTTTATGAGCTGATGAAAATATGAAAATTTGTTGATATGACTGCAATTCAATGCATTCAAAATTTTTCTCTAAATCTGCTGTTTAAAATTTATTATAAACAGCACAATTAGTTATTCTAAACAGAAACAAACTCATATAAACATTATTTTACAATTTTAAGCTCCAGTTCAAATGAACTGAATTAATTTAATAAAAACAAACTTACTTGAATTTTTATCAACTTTTATTCGATGTGCTTAAAATTGTAATTAATTTATTATTCAAAAGACAAAATGAATTGCATTTGAAAAGATATTTTGTGTATCTCGATGGTGGAAAAGGCAATCAATTGAGACATAAATTTCTCCATTCACCATTTCGTTAAATGAGAATGCCTGCTTTTATTTGAATTGGTGATATTGGTGAGCGTAGATGAGGAAGTAGAAAGAAATGGCAAGGATGGAAAGGTGGAAAAGCCATTCTAATTTCTTATTGATGATGTTATAGCCAATGTAAAAGTGTAGAACATATATAGAAGAAGAAAAACATACAGTCAGACAAATTAATTGGTTTTATATACATTGGAATGAGGCATTAAGTACCATAAGGCATTGTAGCTTCTATTCACGAGCTATAAATTTAAATTCTATGGGAAATTCATGCATTTATTGAAATATTTGTGTACGTACAGTCATAGTGAGTTTAGGTACACGAGAAAGCTCTTTCCTTCTTCCGTTGGAAAATTGTGCAGTTTAATGAAAGAGAAAAATATGGAACAATATTTCATTCATCTCGTCTATCTTTACTATACATTTAAAGACACAAAAAATATGTGTGGATGTGTTGGATACAAGAATGCAGTCAGCTATTCTGTTGGAAGATAAATCATATTTTTCTCTACAAATTCTATGGAACGAATTACAGAATAGAAAATAAAGGATTGGCAAATAATTGACGATAAATGTCTACTGTGTATGTATTTGTATAGCTACACAATACGGTTCACAACACTTATTTATTGTATGTATTTTGTCAAGTTTTTGGTGAATGCTTACAATTCTGGATAGTTTTTTTTATGAAAAATTTATAAGAGATATTCAACAGGTCAAGCAATTAGTTCTCAATAATTGATTAAAGTCAGTCCTCAACTAGAAATGAAAAAGTTGGTGATCACCTATTTAACAATTTAATGTATTAAATATTTAATCAATTATTTCATTTAAAAATCAAAGATACTGACTTTGTCTTCTAATCAAAGTGAAATGAGTAGAAACTTTAAGTCAATCGAAAAGATATTGGTTATTGATTGAATAAAAAATGTGATTAACTTAAATGACACTTTTCAATTCATCACACATTTTCGTATGTCTCATTTTTAGTTACAGAGATGAAAGGATGAAAAGAAATGAATGAAAATAGTCGAAACCCTTTCCAGCATGCTTCTTTTTTCCTTCTTCATATTTTAAAGGATATAAAGAAGGAAAGAAAATTGAATTGAAAAATTCTTTCAAGCTGCCATAAAACATCAAGTAGAAAAAAAGAGAGATGGAAAAGCAATAAAACTGATTGAAGCACTTCAGAAGTTGCTTCGATGAATCATATACATTCTCTATCTTCCTTTTTCGTTTTTTCAAAAGCTTCCTTGGAAAATTTTTACTATATTTATTTTTTTAAATAAACGAAAGGAGAAAGGAGGAAATAAAAGTATGAGTGATGAAGGAAATTTTCAATCAAACTGTTGCTTTTTGGTGATTGCTGCTATCATCAATACAAAGAGTTATTTTGTTGATTCTTATTTTATGATTTTTTTTTTCATCATCAACTATCAAATTTATATTAAAAACTTTTATGTCTACTAAATAACAGGAAATTAAAGTTTTTTTAAAACCGCATGTAACATGTCAATTTAAAGAATAAAATTTTATGTGTTAATTTGGTCCGATAATAATTTCATCAAATTTTTCAATCTGTAGAAAAATGTCGCGGAACCGTATGACGAGAAACGAGGTAAAGAATCCTGAAAATAAGCTTATTGAAGGTCTTTTTCAGGCCTCGAAGGTATTCAGCGATGCGAAATAAAAATAAGAAGGGGAAAGAGAAGAAAAGCTCATAAAAAGATTCTAGTCATGGCTTCCTTCTCCTTTTTGTTGTTAATAAGTTTAAGAAAGAAAATCTGTCGAAATTTTCTGGAAATAAATATGTCTTGGTCCAAGAATTTTTAAAGTATATTGAAAGCATTAAATTTTAGCTTTAGATTTTACTCATTCTTTCAAGCTTAAGCTTGATTTAAAATTTATCTTTAAGAGTTCTTGTCTTAACTAAGCAGACATTTGAAAGTTGAACAAAAGATTCAAAAATGAACACAACAATCACAATAAAGGAAGTGAAACACACTTTAAAAGTACTAAAAGTTAAATCTAGTGTAACATACTTTAGCATACATAAAAAGAATGCTAAAATATTCTGTAGTATCATCCACACATCCATACATAAGTGTACATCTATGACTGTTAAAAAGTAGTGAAAGAAACTTTTTATTTGCTCTTCAAATTAGAAAAATTGAAATTGAGTGAAAATTACAAAGTGGCTTCTGGTACCACTCAGCATTTTCAATATCTGTATATATATATATGCACGGAGGATAGCATGTTTATATTGAAATTGAAACGAAATCTAAATGAATGTGAAAGGAAGAGAGAATTTAGAGGAAGAAGATGAAGAAAGGGTTCACTCACGGGGGGTTTTAGCGCCATTTAAATGTGAAAATACTTTTATTTAAATTAAATTTTTCTTCCTTCCTTTTTTTAACAACTTAGTAAGGAACTTTCCTTTCTGCATTTTATTCTTTCAATTCACCAAGTAAACTACCAATTTGTGTTACCATTAAATTTGCAAGAAAAAGGGAGAAGGAAGGGCAGACATCAGACGTCTTTTTCTCTTCTATCTCAATTTCGCATAATATTCCTTACAACGAAAGGAAATGATGACGACGACGATGACGAAGAAGAAAGTTTAAGAAAAGCAATCTCAGAAAGCATAAAAAAATATCTTCTTGCTATTTGTAAAAGTAATCAAGCGACTGAGTGCACTTTTGTGAAGTAGTTTGTTAGTTTGTTGAGCAACGACATACACACGAACTCACAAACATAGATTTGTTTATATTCAGGGAAATAAGTCGTCAGTCAGTCAGTCAGTCACAACGAGAAATATTGTAGTCTAAAATGTAAAAAGAAACATTTGCATAGAACATCAAAAAGGTACACACAAGGCAAGTAGCATTAAAGTTAAATTGCATAATAAACATAAAGAGGCAGTGGAGATGAAGGAAATCATGAGAGAGAAAAAAATGGACAACAAAGAAGGTGGAACAGCTTCCGATACTTTGTCTTATTCAGTCTATTTTATGTGCTTTTTTTAAAGCATGCAAAAATTCTTCTGGATATACTTTAAAATTTGTCATGACTTATAAATACTCAAGTGGATTGAAATGAAAGTTAAGTGAATTTATGACACAATAAGATGCAGATTGTCTATAAAAGGAGGAAGAATATTCAAATTCAAATTTGAAAAGCACATGAAGCGGAAAAATACATGATATAGACCACAAAATTTACAGCTTTGTATGCTCTGCAGTTGTGAAAATGAAAGGTTGTGGGGAGATGTAAATCATGGAGAAATTGTTTCAGGAAATGTTTTACAACCACACAGAATATCCTGATTAAGAAAATTGAAGTTTATATTAGGAAGAGAAAGATTTAAGATTTAGGTAGCAATAAAAAGGGATTTAGGAGCAGAATTAAAGTGTTTTCTTTCAACCCTTTAATAGAAATACACATTCACTTTCGGTTGATGTTAATATGAGTGTTTTCACTGCCTTAATTATCTCACCCACAAATTGATATTCACAATTTCTTTTCGTACTCCGCCCTTTTTGCCTTACTTGATATACAATTTTTTTTTTCCTTATCAGTGGTAGCTGCTTTATAGATTTCATAGAAGGAAGAATTGGTTTTCTTTTGTTTTGTTGATAAAAGCAACAAGCGAAGGCAGCAACTCTGTTTAAAGAAACATACTAAAAGGCAACAAGAAACATCAAGAAAAAGAAGAAAATGAAGTAGGAAAAACAAATCCCAGATATATACAACCGAAGAAGAAATACACGATGAGTTAGATGGGAAAAGCAACAGGCAGTGAGAAAATTTTAAAGAGAGTGGAATGAGCATGATGAGGAAATGGAAATTAGATAATGTGCCTTTTGGCATTAATTTGCCAATTTTCAGTTATTGTTGTTGATTCTTTTCATTTAATTTTTTAATGTTATTTTACATATCAAGTCATGATATGCTTGTTAGTTTTCAATAAAAGCTAAAATTATTTTATGAAATGTTTCATAATTTCCAATTCTAGCTTTTCGACGGAAACAAATTCACAACAATTTTGAAGAAATTAAAATGAACTTTCTACATTTCAAATTAAATGTTTTCAAAATAATAAAAAAAAAAAGATCAAACGAGTTTTCATTTTCACAATTTTCCATACAAGATTCGTCAATTGAACGAGAATAGAAACGTAAATGTCTACGACAGTCTTTCTTTGTTATGTACTTACAATCTTTTGATAATAATACAATAATTGAAAAGGTAATGCATGAGAAATTTCCAAACATTTTCTTTGAAATTTTAAAATACTTTATTTTTCTTTCTTTGTGTTCTTGTTACGGGAAAATTAGAGCATGATATATGAAGTACTATAAATGATTCTATTTCCTAAATGCTTTTTTTTCTTTGATTTTAACATTTGAAATCTCTTGTGATCCTTCCCCAAAGGAAATTTAGTAATGTACCATGTATGCATAAAAATTTAAAAAAAAAAAATTTAAAGAAAATTCTTATTGCTAAGGCAGTGCTTCTTTGCTTTTTAAATAAAGGCTTTTTGCTGTAGAAAATTCAATTTGTTAGCGAATAGAAACTTTAAAATCTCAAAATTTAAAATTCCTTAAATTTAATCTTGTAAAGATGCTCAGTATCGAGTTTTAAACTGCAGAGAATTAGGGGTGTCAATTACTTGGGAGTATCAGGACTTGTACAAGTCCCAAATACCCAAGTCCTAAATACCCCAAGTACTTGTACAAATCCCAAGTCCTTAAAATTGGACTAAAAAATGACCCTAAAGGTGAAAAAATACTATATTTGGTTCTTTTTATTGACATTTTTAAATAATTGAGCTATTTTAATTCCTAATGTTTTATTTTCAAGTCATTGAACTCTTTTAAATGTAAATTAAAATTGAAATTGTCCATGTACATCAAAAATTCGAAATTTTAATAAAAAAGTTCATTATTTAAAAATTTTAACTGAATTAGCTCCATTTTAAGTTTTCTGCATGTAAAAAATATAATTTGTTATAAATTCAATTTAAAAAAAAAATCATTAAAAATTTTATCTTAAATAGCTGAAATTTGCTGAAATTTACTAAATTATTGGATTTGTACAAGTACTTGGGATAAAAACCCAAGTACTTGGGGTCCCCCAAGTCCTTTCAAAATACGCCAAATACCCAAGTACTTGGGATTTGTACTTGACACCCCTACAGAGAATGACAAAAAATGAAAAAATTTAAAACCTAACGAAGTGTTAAGACGCGCGTGACATGGCGGAATTTTACAATACTTTATGCATGTTTATAAGAGATTTTGTCAAATAATCGCGTCCAATAACATTACTGTCGCATCTTCGACATAAAACGATTTATGTTTATATTGAAAATATATTTATAAATGTAGAATAACATAACAGCATTGTACGTAAGTAGAAAAGATGTAAGGAGAATAAAAATGTATGCTATGTAGAAATTTTTGGTATATAAAATTCATGGCAATGAAGAAAATCGACCCTATATCCCCAACGGATGGAAAAAAATATCTTCAACTTAAGAAGCACACAGAAGTATATTGAAATGACATATTTCGTATTTTTCAAACATAAATACCATTGCCGTTTTAAGTTGAATTCTTCTGCTGACTTACATTCTCTATATGCTTTTATTTCTTACCCAATATTTGCTTGCATAAATATTTAATGAAAAGCCGTCAAAATTTTTCTTATTTTCTAGCTTCTATTATTTAATGTATGAATCGAGATAGGAAGGCATGGAAATGGATAATAATTGGTTTTACTATTGTTATTGGTCTTTAAACTTATTTTCATACCTCAATATTCCTATAGAATTGAATTGAAAAGAAAAGGCGAGAAAAATCGATGCGACAATTGTTGAAAATTCATACCCGACAAATCCAAACAATGAGGAATAAAATGTGTTGATTTGAATAATTTATTGGAAATAAATTAATTAATTTGAAGGAAAAATTCACCAAAAAAGAGCAAACATCATTTTCAGGTCTATCAATTTTGTATGTGCTCATTTTACTGTTACCTCCGCTCTTCGTGAATAGATGATTGTAAAAAGCAGTAACAACATCATCAACATCATGATTTTCTAAATGTATTTATCTATCTCTATCTACATTACCTTTCTTTTTGCTGCTTTTTAAAGGTATCAATTGAGTAAGAGGCGGCTGAAAATGTTGGTTGGGTGAATGACACATTTTCGTGTCATTGGATGATAGGTAAACAGCGAGAGAAAGGTGGAGTGGAAAAAGGTTCATTGAGATATAAAAGCAAGCAGAAAAACCGTAATTGTTAATTAGAAATGATGATCAATTAGGGATGAATTAGTGAAAAGTATACACGCGAGAGTTCATTCATTTGTGAAATAAAATAATAAAATTCAAAATTCTCATGACTCTCTCGTGATGATTTAAATTATATTCACAACTAATGCTTAGTGTTGTACTGAAAAGGGGGAAAATGTCTCTGATTCCTGTACTGGATCTTTTGTTAGTTTACATTTTAAACCATCAGATAAAATGAACTTTTGAGAGTATATTTCAGCACATACAAAACAAATCTGTCTGCGTATTTGCAGAAAAATTAATTGTGCTACTTTTTGATGCTTTGCAAAGTAGCTATTAAGGATTAGAAGGAAAAACAATTTCATAAAGGGGAGGATGAAAGTGCTGACAAAATGGAAAATAACTCCTACAAAAAAGGGAGACGTAAAGTACCATTAAGATTCATCCGAAAAAATAAAATTTAATTACTGTTGGCATCAGTGCTACTTTTAAAAGCAAGAAAATATGACAAAAAAATTCGTTAAAATTGTTCAGCATAGAATCACTTTGAGGATATCATCAACAAAGATTAAAGAATTAAATGACAAAATGCTGTTTTAACTTTATTGTATTTTTCGCCTACCTTTTATCAACAATAAATAAGTCAGATGCTGCACAAGAAGGGTAAATTAATTAGCAACCTTGCGGCAATCTCATCGACATCACAGAAACATTTTAAAGATAGCAACACAAGTGATATATATTTTTTATTTCACAAAGAGAATTTCTTCTTGATTTTTCTTTGTACATCCATTTCAAATAAATATATATTTATTGATCAAATTTCCATCTGGTTCTCATTCACACATATACAATCTTACATTTATTTCATTCATCACCATCGTGATTTTACCTTCTTTTTCCTGCTTTTTTTTATTTCTCAATCCAATAGTGAGAGACGAATCGAAAGAAATTCAATAAATTACAAATTGACTATGGATTGAATTTTCTTCTACTTCAAAACTTGCTATTCAATGAATGTCTGCAATATTATATTTCGTCCTAGCAATCAACTCGTTTGTTGAATGACTTGTTGAATTTTTCCATGAAATTTTTTTGATATGCGAGGTAAAATAATTTTGCTTTATTTATTGCAAAATAAGAGTATGTTGAACAGATTTTGGAAGAAGACGCATTTCCCATTATAACAACCTGTTGCATCAAACCTGTTGATGCAATTATTTAGGAATCTCAACAATAATCATCAAACATATTTTTATCGTAGTTCGTTTATTGATATTGCTGGTTGTGTAGTTGGGATAACACAAATGTCATTTCATTTGTAGTTAACCCTCAAAAAAAAATCGAGTCGAGTCGATGAAAGAAGAAAAAGAAGTGAACAACAGAATGTAAAAAGTACACATGAGAAAAAACAATAAAACCCAATTTTTGTTATCATAAAAAAGAGATAAAAAAGTATTATCTTTATGTGTGTTTCTCCCCCGAGCACTCTGTTGTACTATCTGTATATGTGCCATTACTACCACCATCGTCATCATCATATCACAAAAACCAATCTCACCTCCCCAATTCATTCTATTCATTGTGCCTTTTTATCTCCAATGTGTGCAAATTTGTCTGTATAGATACGATCACATTGATAACATCAATATATGTCTGAATGCAATATTGTAGCTTCATATTTCCATCTCAAGCTGATAATAAAGTTAAGCAAATATTGCCAGATGGGCGAAAAGACACACAATAGGTTCTTTTTTTGGTTCATAAAAATTTTCATCGCAAAATTGACCCAATTTGCCTTTGCATATTCTTCCGTTTTCATGTTTATACTGATGTATGTATTGCTCTCTCTATCTACTTGCCTGTTTCCAATACCCCTTCGAGCGACAAATATCAAAAAAAGGAAAGCAACAAACTTTCCTTCTTTTTATTCTCTTATTTTTCAACATTTCTTTGCGGAAATCCTTTTTCAGCTATTTGTACAGCTCTTATAAATATATCGTAAGTCTAAAGTGAAAGCTTTCATTTTTATTGGAAAAAGAATCTTTCACATCCACACTCTTAGAAAAAAAATTACAAGAAAGTTGTAAAATGTATGAAAATTTTAACAAGACTCTTGTTAAAATAGTGTTAACAAGAAAAATTGTTATTTTAACAAGAAAAATTGTTACCAAAATTGTTAACAAGAAAATTGTTGTTTTAACAATTTTTCTTGTTAATTTTAAAAATTTCGAAAAAAATATTTTTTACAATTTTCTGGTTAATTTTAACTAGAAAGTTTTTAAATTTTGGTCACCCATCCAATTACTAAAAACAATTTTATGTTGCTTAACTTCCGTGGCCTTGATGTTGATCCTTTGCTCCTCCTTGTGAATTATTTTATAATAATATTTTAAATTTTTCACCAACTTAAATCAATTAATTTTTAATAATTAGGAATTTAATTTTATAAATTTCTGAAAAACTCATAATCAGAAACTTATTAAAGACATGAAAATTGGGAATATATTTCTTCATAATAAATTAAATTAAGAAGAAATAAGGTAATAAATATTTAACAATTTTCTTGTTGAATTTAACAATAAAAATTGTTGATACTTATGACCACTTTTTATAGAATTTCTTAATTTAAATGATTGAAGGGCATAAAGTAAAGCCTTATGATAGACTTTGCATTAATAAAAAGACAGAAATATTTTCCAATTCCACAAAAATTCAAGAGAAAGTTTTACAATATTTATTGTTGATTTAACAATTTTTCTTGTAAAGACCTCAACAATAAAAATTGTTAAAAAATTTTTTGTCCATACAAAGTTAACAATATTCTGGTTAACATTCAAAAAAATAATTTAACCAGAAAAATTGTAATTTTTTTTCTAAGAGTGCATATATATAAATGTGAATTGAAGGGATTTTCCCGAAAAATTTTCCATTCTCCCCATTTGTATATGCACATCAATGCCTGCTTAAAGCATCTTGTCACATCATAAACCATATGTTTCAAATCTTTTTTGCTTTTTTTTTTGGCACGAGAAAAACTCCTTTTCCCGTTGATGGATTTAGGTTTATATTCATAATACCATAGTACACGCAATTTCATGCTATATCTTCTGTTATTCAACTCAATGTTCTCAAATATTTAAAAAGAATTCTACATTTCCTTATTTTGGTTTTTTTGTGACTAAAGACTGTGAATGTTTCAATTTTCTGGCATTTATGTTACATATTTACATTATTCGTGGAATAAGTTTCTAAGTGCTAAATTACAATCGAATTAAAATTTGAACTTAAAAAATTATGAAAATTTTGGTTTTCAAAAGCAGATCGGTCATTTTTTTTAATTCTTTTATTTTAAACTTATGACACATTTACAATACTTGTTGGAATACATTACCATGAAGGAAGACAATCCAGAATTGAAATTTTCTTTTTGAGTTTGTGACAAAAAAACGCCATAAGCTATCAAAGTTTAAAAGACAATGGACTCTTAACTTTTAATTTCTGTAAATTTGAATCAGAAAAGTTTGTTAAAAACCCCTGCAAGCCTTAAGGAAAAGAACATAGAATCATTCAAAACCATTCATTTTAGGAATACGAAAATGTATGAGTCCTCAAAACTACAAACACGTGAATATATTGAGACAAATAATTGAGGAAGGAGCAAAAGGAGGGTAAATAATGGCAATATGATATAATGGAAGTGAATAGAGAGAATATGCATAGATCAAGGAATTCTAATAATGAAGTGAAACTGTATATATATTGATCAAATATTTGACCAGAGTCATGAAGGCAAAAGGGATATAAATAAATGTATATGGCAGAGAAAATATATCGAATTCCATCACATTAAGTGAATGTATGTGCGGCCTTTTGTACATTCGTACATACAAAATTATATGCCTGATACACAACCATTTTTTTATATATTCGCCACGATGATAGAGCAGAAAAAATATTCAATTTCAATTTATTGATAGCAGCATGTAAAATAAGAAGAAACTTACCTTTTTGGCTGATTACATTGATGAGTGTATGTAAAAGATCATGTACAAGCCTAACCTGAAAGGTTGGGCCCATCTCTCACACACGCACTACATTCATGTTGTTGTTTGTTGATGATGGTGATGAAACCGTCATTATCTGTCTCAAATTACTTCTGCTACTCAACAAACACTTTCACTACTTTTTTTTGTACAAGCCAAAATTTTTTTATCAACAAAAATAAGCTTTGGTCGTGTTTAAACTTGGTCTATTTATTATGCATACACTTGAATGATACTGCCTGCTCAATACAGGTATGTGTGAAAAGGTGTTTTTAATATGAATTTGTAACTCTAGACGTGCCATATGGCTGTTCCTAATTGAAATTATAATAATAATAAGTCGTACTTTAATGATAATGTGCCTGTTGATTTGTAACGAAAAAAAAATGCCAACCAGCAAAAAAAATAACAAACTTAATTAAAATGCATTGAACGGAAACAATAAAGAACAGTGGAAAACTTTATCATTACTAGACAGAAGAATGGAATGGAGGCGAAAAAGGGAAATTTGTTGGGAATTAAAAGGCAGCAAAAAAAATTAATTTACAACTTTTGGTGGTGGTGAAACAGAAAGAAGCTCTAAATCTATCATTATGTCGCTTTTCATAATAATTCACACTTTGTGGAAAGTGAAAAGCACGAGAAGGAGGGTATGAAGTTGAAAAAAAAAACTCTTTTGAAGTAAGAAGCAAAACTTTTTCTTTTTTTCCATCGCTTGCTGTCCCAAAAAAAAAAAAAAACTTTTTTTTATTCTGTTCCTTTTTTGCTTGCCTTGTCTTGCTTACTTTTCATTATTATTATGTATTAATAGGGTTAATGAGTGAAGAATGAAAAGAATTTTTCGGTTGTAATGAAAATTTTTCCAAACATATGGAACGGAAGAATTGCTTCATCAACCCTAGCCAGAACTTTAAAAACCGAAAACAGTGTGTAGGAACATGTACATTATTGCGGAAAATGTGAACATGAAAAAAAAAGTAAATTAAAATTTAAAGACTTTGGGAAAGGAAATTTATGGTGGTTCCCATACTCAAGTCAAGAAGATATTTTTTTTTATTTTTTTGTTGCAAGAAGCTTTTGAGTCCCTTCCTTCCTTCCTACTTCTTTTTTTTTACTTGTTCATATATAAAAGTTTTATTTTCATTTCGCTTTTCACTCAAATAAAAATTAAAATGTAAACCTTCTCCCAATCCACTAAATTTCTTTCCTTTTTACTTCCTCTTCCTTCATGTTCCTACTCATATTTTACACAGGGTTGTTGTTCAAGGATTTCTTTGGTATTTACTTAGGAAATTGAAATGTAAATTAAATTGTTAAAACAATTTTTTCTGTTGCTTACTTTATTGAGGCAATGAATTATTGAAATAAGTTTTTTACGAGTTCTTAATTCATAAGAATTGAAGATGTGAAAAAAAATATAGAAGTTGTAGATTTAGTTTGAAGTCTTTTTCAATATTTTTGTATGAATTCTTATACTTCACAATTGAAAGCAGAAATTATTATTTTTTTCTAATTTTCAAATTTATTCGAGAAAACTGAATAATTTATCAAAATCTTTTAGAATCTACATAAAAACCTGAATTTTAAGTAAAACATATTGACATTTAGCCAGGAAATAACTATATTTTTGATTTATTTGGAACGTAACCTCAAAATGAGTCAAGCATTTTTTTCAAACTTTAAGATCCAATTCTTGTGAGTAACACTAGAACTCTATCAATCAAAAAATGTTAAAGAATCAACAACTCTGTATTTTTGTCTATGTGCTATTTGAGTTAAATGTAAGCGTTAAACGCAAGCAACAACAGAGGCAATAGAAAGAATGGAACGAGAGCGAGAGGAAAAAAAAGAAATTAACTTGATGTTATTGTGGAAACAAACTTTTTGACAGAGTAAATTTGTTTCTCAGAGGAATATGGAAAGGATGAATCGAAGGATGATGATGATGATGATGAAAAAAATATGAGAAAAAAGTTCTCATTGCTGCCACTGCTTGCTGTTTCTCGTTTGTTTGTGTTGTTCAAGAAAGATGAGAAAAGTAAAAATAAAAAGAAAAGGAAAAAAAAATCGGAGAGAGGAAGGATGAAAGGCTTTTTTTGTCTTCTTATTTTTGCCTTGCTTTCATGTCTTTCAATTTTTTTTTTTCGTCTTTTTTTGAAGGTTATCTTTAGCTTCTTCTTCAAGAGGAGTTTAAATTTAATTAAACTTCATTGCATGTTTCCTTCCGTCTTTTGATAGAAAAAATGAAAAAAAAAAAAAAATATGAAAATGTGAAAGAAAATTCTTATCATCTCCTATGTTCATTCCTTTCTCCCTATAAAAATGCAGTGGAAATTATTATATTTTTCAGATCTGATCTTGATGATAAGGATGAAAAGTTGGATGAGAAATCGAATGAAGAATGAAAATTTCATCTCCTTCTCATCGCGAAATAACATTAATATTATTTTATGAGACGTAATAAGAATTAAATTGCAAACAGCAGACAGGAGATGCTATAAAGTTTTACTTTCTGATGATGAAAGAAATTTGAAGCCATGCAGCATTATTTAAGTCTGTAAGAAAAGTTTGTTCTTCTCTCGTTTCGATTTCATTTTCTGAATCTGAATTGGATGAATTGAGGAAGAAATAATGAACTTTTTTTTTGTTCATTAAAAATTAGAACTTCTTACAGACTTAAACTATAGCTGAATTGTTGCTTTATTCGTAAATAATTTATAAATTTTCCATAATGTCCACCTTAAAATAATAAGTTTCAATTCACTTCTACAAACTTATAATTAATCAAATTTTTCTTCTTTTTGTGCACTATAAAAAATAGGGACTGTAAAGACTGAAGACTCAAATTCAACTGTCTGATAAAGTACAACAAAAAATGCTTAAAGTGAGTAAAAAAAATCTCACACAGGATTGGTAAAAGAAAATTAAATTTTGCGAGGAGCTCCCCGAAAATTGGAACTGAACTAGAGCACGTTAAAAACACAACTGGCACATTACTCAATGAACTTCAACTTCTATTAAAACATTCCACAAACAAAACGATATCAGCGACTGAATAATTTTTTCAGTGCCTTTACTTTCCCTTCAACAAATTCATATTATTTCCACTCTTTTTTTTCTTCTTTCTTTCGCCTGCATTGTTGCTTGTGTTGTTGTTGATTGGGGAACTGTTGCTCTAAAATATTATGTGTGTGTATGCGAAACATTTTTTTTCCCTTCTATCAATTTTTTTTTTACTTTTTTTTCTTCATTATTTTTTGAGTCGTGTATATTGAAAATGTCTAGAATCACCGCGCCCTTCGAGTAGTTTTTCATCGGCATTGCTTTTTTCTTCATCATCGGCTGCTTGTTGCTTCAGTTACGATATCAATGCGCATGATCAAAAATGCACGAAAGGATTCTTGTTCGATAACATTCTGAGTGTGTATGTTATTCGGCATTTTTATACAGTCGGTGCTGTATGTGTGACGAAAATTATCCGAAGTCTAATTTTTTATGCCACATATACAAATGAATTATAAGGGGATATAAATGATTTTCCACCAATTTTCCACAACAACCACAAACACATGTAAGGTTTTCAGACACAAATACTGATGTAACGGATGTGATATATACACGCATTTTTACCGACACCAAATCGAATAATAATCAATAGAGCGCTTTTTTTCACTCACCAATTTTGTATTTTTTTTCTATTAGATCTGTTGCTTCTCTTCTTCTATTATCATTATTTCTTTCCTTCATGCTAGTCCCCAGTGATGGCTCATTTCCCTCATCATCTCTTTCCTCCCCCTCATTTGTAACATTTTTTTTTCTTTATTCAGTTTTATTTTCAAATGATATGGATTGAGCTGATATTCCTGTTGTGTACATATGAAGGCAAAAAAAAAGAAATGCTGGAAAAATTTTATACTTCTTTTAATGTTTGGGATGGGAAGTCGATTGCTGTTGCTTCACGCTGTTGCTTTCTGTTCACATATCGATACATTTCCACATACAAATAAATAAGGATATATATATCTACGTACATATATGGACATAGCGTATATGGGGACACAAAAAAAAATTTAGAGAGAAAGAGAGTGAGTGAGAATAAGCGAGAGTGTATAAAAAGAGGGATATCAATGTTTAATGACTGAATAAGAGGAAATTGCACGACAGTGCCTTGAATGATAGCCTTTTAACCACTTTCTTTTCAATGCCTGCCTATTTCTCATTCCATTTTTCGCCCTACTCAATCCCTCATCCCTTTTATATGAGTATACAATTCCATCCACTTGTCCTTTCACTGCTGTGCCGCAATTTCATACACCACACTGAGTGTATATATATACTTATGTCAGAAATGTAAAGAAGCAGAGACCTTCGGAAATTTAATAGTTTCGCTACATCTATCGAATCCATTGCTCAATACATATTGCCACTCAAACATTCAATATTCATGAATTTGGCGTTGACATGAATAACAGAGTAACAAAAAAATGTGAGCGCTTGAGGATAAGGACATCAACAATCCTGAAAATTGAGGGATGAAATATTTTGACATGTTTATAGAAATGGCTTATTTCTGCTGTCCAGATTGATAAAAGTCGGCATTTTTAAAACGATAAATTTTTTGCTGTACAAGGCAATGAGAATTTTTCTTTATTTCTTTAGGGAATTTGAAATTTTTCGTACTTTTTCAAATATTTCGATCCAAACTAACAATTATAAATCAATTTGATGAGTTTGAGCACTCAAAGAGTTGACTTTATCAAATAAAGCGTAAATCAATTTAAACAAAATGGTTTTTAAAAGATAAAATTAAAAATGCGCTCCAAATGATCGGAAGTTCAACTACCACAAAAATATCTTAAATTGAAAATAATATTTAGTGTGTAACGATGGCGTGGCAATTTTCCTTTTTATTTTATTTTTTTTTGGGGAAATTAATTTCCTAAAACATTCAATTTCTGTGTCATTTAATGTTTTATTTAAACTCTCTCATATAATCATATAGCTGTATAACGCTATGTTTGGCATAACAACATACGCACATAATATAAACACACACGAGGTGATATCCGAGTGAGAGAGAAATTGAATAAGCAAAAAAAAGGAAAAGAAAAAACTTTTTTTGATAATTGAGTGAGGATGAAGGTGTAGATAGGTGGGCGGATGGGAGAAAGGTTGAGGTATGCTGAAAATAGGAAAAAGTCAAAAAGCAAGTTGCTATAACAAACAATCCCCTCCTAATTAGTTTATATAACATTTATGCTGCGTTAATGATTTGAGAGCATATTAAAATTATGGAGATTAGAAAAAAAAAATTGTTTCTTTTTAGGTTGTTGTTTGAGGTTTTTCTTTGGCATTTCCATCTCTCTTACTCACTCGTGTAAATGAGATATGGAAGGAGAGATTTTATTACATATAAAAATGCGTGAATGTTTGATGTTTTCATTTTTGTGGAGGCAGGTATATATATGCATATATGAAAAATAATGACATAAAATGATGATTTTTCAACTTATACCTGCCTGTATTTTAAATTAAGGTAAATATTTAATGCCAAGTTCCTAATTCTTTTTTTGAAAATTTATTTTGTTTGATAATTAAAAAGATTTTGTGAATGAGCAGAATCCCAGTTCTAAAAAACTTGTAAAGCATTAAGAAGGAGGTATTAGCATTAACATAATTCAAAACATCGTTAATTATGCCTTTAATGTACGTGTATTGATGAGCTATAATGTTCACTTTATCGCATAGTTACATCATTATCACTCACCATCATATCATCTCTTTCTCTCTCACAACTAACTTCGATTAATCACATTAGATTGATCGTTCAATTATGGTAATTATCGAGTCAATTCTTCAACTATTATGCTAATACAAAGCAAAGTGAATAATGAGGAGTATTTTAGGATTATTTGAAAATAATTCATCTATTTTTGATTGAGGTTTTGGGGGTCTTTAATTTAAATAATCCAATTTTTAATTCTAATTATTTGATTTAATTTTTTAACGGTAATTTTTGAAGCATTTGGATGTCCACAAATGAAGATGGTGGAAAATCTATTCCTTTCGATCTCTACACACCCAGACGTAATTTGTGAACGACCCTTTTAGTTTTTTTTAGACCAATCCCATAGATCTACCTAATATTTAATTAAGTTTTATTTATTCAGTCTTCAATCGATCATAGTCTTTTAAAATTTTGATTGAGATTGTCAGTTGCTGGATACCAAAACGTAATAGAAAACGAAAATAATTTACATGTAATAATTCTAAATAGGTACAATTGAGATTATGAAAAGAAAGTCTGTTCAAAAATAAATCTATTGAGTTTTCAATAACACGTTGAAGGCACGTTGTCATCCTTTCCATATTAGAAACTTTTCTTCTTTTATTCTTAAGACTGCTATGACAAAAATATATTAAACCTTATGACTTACACAAGAGGTTCAAAAAAAAAATGTTAAAAGTGAAGCCATTCAATTTGTAATAAAATAGATTGTGATAATGGAATGATTATGCAGTAAAATGTTACAATTTTATGTTGTATAAACGAATTTAAAATAGGAAACAGATAAATCAGATATCAATGACAGCATACTGCAACCAGAGAAATAAATCACTTTATAGCTATTAATTTTCAGCAAGTTCCCATTAATGATGTTCATCCAGTAAATCTCATACGTAATTGTTGGTTGAAATTGGATTGTATTTATTGCTTTGATATTTTCAGTCATATTGGTAGTTATATAAAAGGATATTGCATATGACAATACAGGACGATACGAATCCAATTTTATATTATAATTATTAACACCGATCTTTCGCTACTTATATTTGGCTAATTATTAGGTCTTTAGTTAAAATCCTAAAATTTTTGATTTCCAGAAAAAAATTGCCAAGCATATACTAGCAAATTTCATCCTTATTGCTTCTCTGACATTTATTAACATAGGAAACTTCTCATTCTCAATAGATGCTAATAGGAACACGATAAGGAAAAGGAAAAAAGGAAATTCCTCATTCAATATAACTTTTTTCAAATCTTTCGGTGAATTTGTCTTGCTGCTCCCTCGATTTCGCATCCTTAAGCATTTCTCTCATCGACATCTTAAAATTCCATCGAAATATGAATGCTTAAAGCAAAAAACATGAAAAATATTGCGATTTGAAAAAATAAAGAAAAAAAACTGTTGAACAGCCAAGACGGAAAAAGAAGTTAGTAAGTGAGTGAGGAAAATATTCTAACCCGCAAGCTGTGTGACGAAACGGAATAAATTTTCCACATCACATTTCACATCAATAAAGTTGAAAAGTTGAGTTAACTCACATTATGATGCATAATTATTACAACAGTAAACAAGCTTATGGTTCTTTTTTGAGCCTCCCTCCTTTTCTGAAAATATATACATATACATCACCATCGTCATGATTATACATAATCATCATTGAGTGATGTTTGAATGAAGAAAAGAAGAAAAATTATTTTTGCGTGAGATCGGATTTTTTTTTTTTCATTTATTTTTTATTGCTTAGCTATTTTTTTATACTTATTCTAAACTAAAGTAGGGCCAAATTATGGAAATTTTGGTTGTATTATTTTAGTAAAAAAAATTAATTTAATTCTGAAAATATTTTCACTCATAAACATTATAGATTCCCGATTTTCCTGTCCGGTATATTTTCGGGACTCGGGACGGGACCAGGAAAGTCCTGGGAAATTCTCTAGGCAACGAGAAAACCTAGTAGATTAGATTTGGTTAGGGTACATTCAAAACTTCCACTTCATCCTTGATTTTATTTTTTGTACTTTAAATTATAAACAGAATCATAGCTACATTATTGCATACAGATGTGTCATGTCTACGGCAACCAACAGTGATATTATGAATCAAACTTTTCATGCAGGAAGTTTTTTTCCTCTCATATGTTTTGGCCGCTAATTACAGTCACTCAATTTCTGTCATTATAAATATTGATTGATTTTCCCCTTCTGCTTATTATTTCCATTTTTGTATGGTGTATAGCAAACAAGTTGTACATACAGGAAAACATCATTAAAGTGACTTGAATTTCTATCATACATATGAAAAAAAAAGATGAAAAAAAATAAGTAGCAATGGTAGCAACAGCAATGGCAAAAAATAAATAGATGGAGAGAAAAATTGACGATTTCCACATCAAACAAGTTGAGTTCCTTATTGCAATATTTTTCATCTGAAAAAATTAAAAAGCAAGAAAAAAAAAAATATTTTTGACATAAAAAAAGGAAAGATGATTTTGAAGCTTTTGCAATTGACGCATTTATTGAACGTGGATAGAGAATTGAAAATTCATAATTTTTTTAAAAGCTGAATTTTGCTGTTTTTACATGAAAATTAGACATGCATGAGTAAAATTTAATCGAACAACAATTGTTTCAAATTTTTCATACTCATTTCCTTTTCTTCATTTATCAGAATAATCAACTTTATCTGTAACTCATTTTTTGGTTAATTCAATAAAAATTCCCTGAAGCGTTTAAATGTATTTTTTACTTAATTGTCAGGCTCTTCGATATACTTTTATATTAAATATATTATATCCTGTCCCAACGACTGCGGACGAGAACTAATTTTCGATATTCCGGATCTAATTTTCGGAATAAATTTGAATTTAAACTTTCCGTTATTTCCTTTTCTCTTTTAAATTAATTTATTTCTGTCATTGAGACTTTATTTTTAATTTTAAAAACAGATTATTGCATAATTAAACTTTGTTAATCATTATTCATCTGTTTTTAATGAGTTTTTGCGAAAAATTGTGCATTAGTTTTCGAAATTTTTTGTAAACAAACATGTTTGTTTACATTGATTGAAAAATATAAAATTGATCCAAAAAATATTCAAAATTTAGCTTAATTATTATCATGATTGCTGATTAAGCTAATTTATAAAATAAGAAAGTATTTTAAATGATTAACATAATGTAATCAAGCTTTAAATTATTCATTTTTAGTTAAATTTATTTTAAAGTAATTTCGAAAATTTTAAATTCGTCCGAAAAAAAATTGCGGGAATTTTTCAAATGATTCGAAATCAACTTCTGTTTAGTCTCTTCGCAGTTGTTGGATCCTGTCCATACACAATAAAGTAGAGTAAAAAAGTAGAATGAATTTAATCAATAGCAATTTTCAGAAGGGAATTCAACACAAACACGAGCTCACAATAGCTTTTGCGGATAGGATGGAAAAATAAAGTCAATTCTCATTAATTAATTGAATTATTTAGGATACAAATAGAATCTCCACGACGAATGAATGACTATGCAGAAAATGAAATGATAAATAATTTACTTTTATTTTTTTGTGGGTATACGTGTGTGCAGATATATCTTATAATTCGAAAATGTCCCACGTTTATTTAAAAAATTGAAAGTTTTTAAGGAAAAACTCAGTTGAGCATAAAGAAAATTTAATTTTTAATGAACATATAATTTATAATAATAATAATAAGTAATAACTATGTCTAATGTATCCCGCATCTATGGGAAGAATATCCATCGTCGTTGTTGTCATGACAAAGCAGCAGGAACGACATCATCGGGAAAATTACAGCATAGAATTCTCCAGCAGATAACACAACTGAGGAAAAGAAAAACTTTTTTAAATTAATCCATCGGATATTGCAATAATTTGACACAAATCGAATTGATGGACGATGTGGAAAGGATGAAGAAGACGACAAAGATTGAGAGACAGAGAAGGGGAGAGGGAAAAAATGCAGCAAGTTCCTGTCACTATCATCCTGTGTTGTATCTCGTCCTCTCCGCAAACTGGATCACGACGAATAATTCAATTAAATTGAGCTTCATGAAATTGGAGCGAATGTGAACAATTTATTGCCATAGACTTTTTATTTCTCCTATATCTCATCCTCTGATTCAATGCTGTAAATTTTACTCATATTTATTGCCATTTGACAAAAAAAAAACGAGAACTTTACAATAGAATAGGTAACAATTATAAATATATGGTAGCGAATAGCCAGCCGTATGTTATGAACGAGACAATAAAAAATGGCACAGAGATGAAATATTGCAGATTTCGATTAAAAAATAGTTCAGTGGGAATTGTGTGTTGTACGTACACGATCATATTTGCTATCGATTCAGTTGGAATTCAGTGTGAATTCATTTGAATTAATCTAAAATCTATTTCAGATATACTGAGGAATGGGCAACAATTTATGTACAGAAATATATTTCTGGTATTTATTTTTGTTTATTAATTTTTTGAATGAAAAATTGTAATCGAAAATTTTTACATATTTGATCACTGAAATCTAAACCTGTGAAATTGCCATTTGACTATTTATTTGCTGCATGAATTGACTTTGATTTATATTATTGCCATATTTGATTGACAAAGGTGAAATAAATTGTTGACATTTATAACACGAAATCTTGTTTTATCGAATTATCAATGTGCTTGTATGAGTTTGGAAGTTTGACTCGTGAGCAGCATTCTCCAAAGAGTTAAAAAATCTTTAATAATTTTTGAAATTTCTCAAATTTTACTTAAATCTAAATTTATGTTATCTTGATCACTTGAACGCTTTTGCCGAAGAACGTGATATAAAAAAACGGTCGTTTTGAATTTGAACAAAAATTTTTAACTGTTTGTTTTGCAAAAATCGGTCAAGAATTTTCAAATTCAAAATACCCGTTTTTTATATCACGTTCTTCGGCAAAAGCGTTCACTTACAAAAATATCAACACTTCAATTTGAGTTCCTCATAAGGCTCAAATCTAAGTCAGCATACACTTAATGTTAGTTGAATTTTTTTTGGATTTTATTTAGATAATCATAATCAAAAAGCATTAAGATTCATCATATTTAACATAATATTCATCTTGGCAAGTTTCTGCCTCTAACAATTGAAAGTTCGTAAAATAAAAATATCAATCATGTTTAAGGGTGTCTTTAGACATTAGACTCTACACAAAAAAAAACCGTTTCGTTTATTGTATTACAAAAAAAGTCCCAAAGCTTCCATTTCATGTGAACAACATATAAAAAATCTCAGATACATTATATGCAGCTTCTTTTCGCTCGTTTGGTCTGCAACAAGTTAAAGGAAGCAAAATTCTTCCATACTACTCATGCTTCCACTCGTTTCTACTTTCAAATTTTATATTTATACAATTTTGGTATATATAAAGGAGAATATGATGAAAGAGAAGAGAAAAAATATTCGACTGACGACCCCGGAGCTCAACATTCGCATCTCACTCATTCTTCTCATCGTGCAAGCTCAAACCTCAACACATAGACTATCTGTGTTTCAGGAAATAACAATATGCACACAAAGGATAGAAAATCCTGTTGAATCAAATAAATAAAGAAAAGTGAGAGATATAAGATTATGCTTTTTCCTCTTATTTTTCTCATTCCTCGTTCCTCTTCATGTTGCAATCTCTTCTTTTTCTGTTATTACTTATTTCCTCTTTTTATTCATTTTTCTCTGCTTTTTTTTATTTTGTATGTTTATGTATATGAGAATGAATAAGAATTCTACTTGCTATTGCTACTAATACTTTTTACGGTTCCTTTGGGTTTCAGATGTGATTATAGAAAACATCGGTGACGGAAAAGTTTTTTTTTTCATATTTTTTTCTTGGTAATATCTTGTGAAATTTCATCGTTATGATTTATCACTTTGCTATAATGCAATTTTGTAGCTTTTTATGTTTAATAGCGAAATGTGTCAAAAAAATTTATGAAATAAAATACATCATGCACAAGATATCTTAATACAGATTTACTCTGAATACATCAGACAATTTTAATATTTTGTATAAATTTTTTTCTCCGAAGAAATCCTGAAAAACATCCACATCCGTGAGAAAAATAATGACAAATTAGTACAATCACAAATGCTCAATAAAGATCATTAAATCAACAGCTTATAACATCATGGATATTAATTTGAAACCCAATTCAGTGGAAAAACAAGGGAAAATTGACTTAAGTTCATTTCTCTTAGAAAAAAATCACCTTAATCAATGAACATTTCCGTTAAAACTTCCTCAAACATATTGGCGACTGGACGAGTACACAAAAGTGGGAACTTGTACAGAGCGGAGCAGAATCTAATGATGACTATGAGAGATAAATCAGTAGAACACAATTTCCCTTATTCTTTTTCCTCTTGAATAGCCATATATTTTATCTTTCTTGACCAAATAACTTCACAACAGCAATGAAGGAAAAAGGCAAAGAGAAAGCAATTCCCGGACGCTGAGAAAATGAAAATTATGGGAAAAAGTTGAATGGAGTGCGAGATATAATCGATGCGATAAGAATCTTTATGTTTGCGATGCTGTTTATGTTTCCGCACACTTTGTTCTTTGTTTCCTTTTGCCACAAGCCAAGACCAATATGAAGAAGGAGTGAAATGTATTGTGAGATTGAATAAGAAGTCCAATAAGTCGTTGCTGTATACTTTTTTTATAAACATAAATTCTTAGTGCACTTTTAGAGTTTAATAATTAGCTATGTGTGTCTAGCTTTAATAAAATGCTCTACTCAATTTTTATATTCTTGAAACTCGTATGTTAATATGGGTTTAAATATGAATGTAAAAAAATGAAAGCATTTTAATGCAGCTTCTTGGATGGATTTCAAATCATCAACATTATAATCATCATCATGTTACCGTAACAACATTCAAAATTCCTTCGAGTGTGGAAGGAAAAAAAGAAGATAGAAAAAAATTAAAAAAATATTTTTCTTGCTACTAATGTATAAGAAGATCTAATTTCTCTTTGTTTGTTATTTCATAATTCATTTTCATCTTCATGTACATACTTGACTGTATGTATGGATGTTGTGTTGTTTTTTTATTCCTCACACTCTCAGTAGAACGGAAAGGAAAAAAGTGATTTCGGATGAATGTATCATTACATGATGATGGTAAAATGAATGGAATGAGGAGATGTGTGTATGCGAAACGTGAGGCATGATACAGTTACTCAACACCTCATCTTTCGCTTAAACAGTCAGCGTGTTGAAAAAAACACATTATTACATTTTTCCTCGGCATCTTTGTTGTAATGTTTGAGTTTTTTGTGTTGTGCAAATTCCGTTGATGAATCGAGATTAACTTTCCACTTCTCTTTCCCCACAATCTGACGATGCCGCTGACGATACCGTTGCCTGCTTTAAATCTCATCCTCTTTATCACATTTCGATATACAGATTTTATTTTACTTTTTTTATTATTTTATTTCAGTGTATTTATATTTTTTTCTTGTGAGTTCCTCGAGTACGTGAACGCAAAAAATAAAGCTAAGGGAAACAGATAGGAATAAGAAGGAATAAATATGTGATGAAGTGAGGATGAAAAAAAAAAAAAGAAATTACAAACATACATCCATACACTTCATATTCGACATTGTTAGATACTCGACTTCATCAAATGAAGAAAATGGGATTACATGACGAAGAAAAGAGAATAGTCACGTTGATGAGAATGGAAGTTAAGTAACGCATTTGGTTTTGCATCTTTGACATGTGTTTTTGAAAAATTTTTAAATTTTTTATTAAATTATTTTGCTATATCAAGGCATTATTAGGTTTATCAAGGAAATAGGAATCATATCTTAGAACTTATGGGTTGGTACATCAGATCTACGATCGCAGTGCTTATTCGTTAAATCATCGAACCCTTTACATTATTCTATTCAATTTTATTTATTTTGCTACAGTTTAAAAGAGAATCAAACGAGTATTCGGAATTCAACCAACTTTAGTTTCTGCAATTAACATTTCAGAGGATATTCTAGACAAAAATTATCATACTCCTTTTTTTATCAAGTAAAAATGCTAAGTGTAAAGCAACAAGGCAGAAACGGTAGAAGAATAAAGAAGAGTAAAAAATGATATGAAAAGTTAGACTACATAATTAACTTTCAATGACTTTATACTATGATACGTGAAAAAATAGAATAAGACTAAGGTAGAGGAATAATACCTTTATATATTTTTATACTATACTATACTTTAGCTCCTTACTCGCTTATGTTATGATACTATACCATGAAAATGCTGATGCTTCATATCCCTTGAGATATTCAGTCATAAAATATTTTCTCACTGCAAACAGACACCTACAGATCGTTAGGTGCAAAAATGTAAATTTGGAATTGCAGCATGACTTGAAAGTTTTCTCTATTTTTATGCTCTTCTTTATACTCAAAGTTGATACAAACATACCCAGCGACACTGTATATTTAAATTGAATGCATTCATTGGCTACGATGGTAGCACAAATCAACTCAGAGGATGCCAATTAAACTTTTTTTCTATCCAAGTCTCATTCCAACTTTAAGAAAAAAAAAATAGCAAAAGCAAGAAGGAAGAAAACATCATTAAAATTAATGGTAGAAGAAAGTGTTGTTTTGCTCAAATCGGGCGACGCGCTTTGAGCTCGAAGCAATTTCCTTCAATAAAATATCAATTAATTTTTTTTCTCTTCTGTTTATTTCATCGCTCTTTGTGTTGTTTCTATTTATGCTCTTCGGAAATAAAGCGACACGCCATAAACAACAATAAGAAGGGGCAAGCTTGAATGTATACAGTACAATTCACTACCTTCATCTCATATCCCTTCTAACTCTCTTTCTTCCTTCCACATTTTCTTTTTCATTTTCATTCCTCGTTTATTGATCCCCTCTGATCGAATAATAATAAAAAATGTTGTCAAACTTTATTATGCGATGGACGTTTTTATATTGAGATGAAGATTAATGAATTGAAGCAAATGGCATCATGTAAAAAGTCTCTTTCTTTTTATTCCTCTCATTCACAATTTGATCACAATTCATGAAACAATCGATTTGATAGCATCATGACTTACTTTCTTCTTTATATCCTACCCAAATCGATTGTTTTCCATCGGAATTGATTGATTAAATTTTAAAGAATTGCCAACAAATTATCCGCAACTTTAGAACTTTAAGAGGATTGGTGACATGAGAACACATCCAGTTCTTATTAAATATTTCTACGTTTTGTTCTATTTCAAGAGAAGCAGCTAGATCAAAGTTCAAACATGTGTTTTGGAGATACATCCAATTAATTCCATTTTCCATTGAAGCTACAAATCTGGGTCAAATGTTAAGGACGGCAATAGTTTATCTTATGTAATTTTACGAGGAATTTTTGTTTCAAGGACCTGAATATTTCGAGCAAAGTGTATTAAATTAGGATTAATCATGGAATATACTAATTTACAAAGCGCACTGCTGATTAGAACTCGTACCAATGGCATATAATTGCAGAATGCATACCTTAAAAAATTATAATTTTCACACTTTTATGAATTATTTTACTTTAATTAACATTTTCGGATTATTAAAATTCTAATAGTACTTTGTACTTAGTAATTGAACCGTGTATTTGAAAAATATAACGTCACTAATTTTACTCACTTCCAAAAACTTGAAATTACTAATGCATTCCAAATAAAATGGAAATTTATCAATAAAATAGCATGCGACATTTCGTGCCACATCTCACATCTAAATTTATCTTAATTACTGACTATTTGATTAACCCTCAAGTAGCACTTATTTTGGTCTATTAAGTAACACAGTAGTATCAATAATGTTAATGAAGTTGTATCCACAAAATATCTCAGTAATTTCAAAAATTTCCTATGCAGTCAGATATATAAAGATAATTGATATTTCAATTATTTTGAAACAAAACACGTGATTTAATTAACATTATTTTGAAGTCACATTCTGAGTGTCAAATTCAATAATGATGAAGAATGGAAATAATATCCTGTTGTTTCCGAAAGAGAATTATTTCATATCAATTTAGTGCCTTTTTGTTACATTTTACAAAAGGAAAATTCTTTTAATAGTGCTCAAATAAAATAGCATTGTTATGTCCAACAGAGTTGATGAAAATATGGCAAAGAGAATGGGAAATATCGATCCATTCGACATAAAATAAAATGAATATACACATTCGTTATAGATTTACTTAAAAAAGCTCAATATAATCCTATCAAATATTTCCTGGACTAAACTTTTTTAAACTTAAAATGACATGAAAATGAAATCAGAGATGACATGAAAGAAGAAAATGTGTGCAGTCAATGGTAGAGAAAGTCGGACGTGCAAAAAGGTAAGTGGTTTTAGAAAAATTGCAACGACAAGCTGTTAATTTAGTTCTGTAAAGATAGAAATGTGAACTTTAGAAAATTCAACCATTTTAGATTTTAGGATGTTGATGATGTTGATTATGTCTAACCTAGAAAATTGATTAAAATCGATTCAACAGGAACAAAAAGTCAAAACACACCTGCAATCATAAAAAAACCCGAATTTCTTCCTCTCTTCTCCCCTTTCCTTCCATTAATATTTGCTATTGGTTCTACAATCGTCTTTCAATTGGAAAATTGTTGCCTGGATTAATATAAATTGAATTGAACTTTAGCAATGTTGTTTTTCCTTTTTTCCATCTTCCTTCCTCACCGTTTACAAAAAGCTTTTAGATATTTTTTTCCTCTTTCTTTTTTTTTTTGCTTCCAATTGGCAAGCCTTTTACTCAGAAGTAGATTTATGTTTCAAGTTTTGTTTTTTCATCGTATGCTCTTTGAATAAAAAAGGAAAAAAAGGAGATGAAAAAAACATCATTGAGCTTATCGAAACGTCACGTATCTCTTCTGTTTCCATGATGCTTATGATTCCGAGATATTTTCAAGAGATTTTTTCGACTTTAAAACTATTAGGAAATAAAGCACCAGGACTGAATAGCAATGAGGAGCTGTGGGATAACAGAAATAGAAAAAAAGAAAAACAAAGCAAAGGATTGAAAATTAATTCTTACATAAAGATTGGAATTTATCATCAATTATAGACAAGTCCCACGTGTCATTGAAATGATTATAAAGTATTATCAATTAGATAAATTTTCAAATAAATTCTTTTATTAAAAAAAATCAAAGAGTATCTATCTGTACCTTAAAAAAAAGTTGGTGGGGGTAAAAAATTATTTTTACATTCAAATATACTAGCACAACATTATTATCTCCGACATATACATGATGACATCATGTGAATTGAGAAAAAAATTAATGACACAATAATATGTGATTATATATCAACATCAAACAATCTTCAATTTCTCGCTCACTTGTTCACTTCAAATTATAATGATTTCATATCAGAGATTTATTGTGTGTGAAATTTTGCATGATGTGGAAAATAGAAAATGAAGAAAAGAAGATAATGAGAAAGAGATAGGGGTGATGGTGGCGGTGGTTGAAAGGTTAAATTTTTCACTTCCATGAAATAAGGCAAAGGATGAAAAGTAACAAAATCATTTTTAATGAAATGAGACGCTTAAAATTTTATACCCACATAACATCATCTACGGTAAAAACCACATAAAATCTACATATGTATATATTTAGTCATATGTTTTTATATTCAACATATTTCAAATATACGAGGGGAGGTATATACACACATTTTCATTAGATCTTGTTTATAACTTCTCAAGTGTTTGAAATCATGGAAATTATCGCATTTACATCAATTTAATTCTTTTAATTAAGTTTATCAAATGATTTACTTCTTAATTCCTGATGTTCTATGAAGTACAAATTATTATGTAATGTGTGGAATGCTAAAACTTTTAAAATTTCTTTAATATACACCTAAATTTCTGATTCTACTATTATTAAATTTTCAAAATCTTTGAACGAAATTTGAAAAAATTAAATCAGCTTTTCAATGATTGATTATGCTCAACATAATGTTTACTAAGTCTTGATACAATTTCACGTAAAATTGGGTACAGAAGAATAAAAAAACAAAATACTTCAAGTAATGTAAATCCTTAAAAATTTTCTTATTCTTTAAGTTTCAACTTTTGTGTTCTTAGGGTTTCTAGAGGTTTATTCAATCCGTTATATGGATTTTCGAGAAGTTTCCAAGATTCACTTAGTATTGCACCTTATTTATTTGCGTGGCAAACACATGTAACTTATCTCTTCATCTCCATTAATGATATTGATTTGAAGAAGAATGTGAAGATAAAACGTAAACATATTAGCTCCTGGATCTTACAGTTTATAGGTAATTAAAACCTTTTTTTTTGATGACATCTTATGATCAAGGTGTTGATGTTACAATATTAAGGCATGGAAGCTTAAAATCATTTCACCTCCGTGTAAAATATATATCTAATTGTCACCAGCTAAACCTAAATTTCGACGCCTTTTTGAATCTCCTAGATATTCTTGAATTGCTTTCAGATGAAATGAAAAATACAAAAAAATTTCCTGCCAATCAATCATGCACACTCGATTTTCACCTCATTTGAATAATAATAATAATAATCCTCATATGTAGTAGTGGGAGTTGTATGAAAAGGAAGGAGATGAGAATAAGTAAAAAAAAAATTCAAAACAAAAAAAAAATATACATCAAAAGTATTGACGATTTCCTCCACAATATTTATTTGCCTTGCTTTACATACAAAACGCAATAATAACAAAAAAAAAAATAATAATAATCGGTAATACAATCGTATTATGCTTCCTTTCTTTCACCATGCATGTTATTCATGTTGATGGGTTGTAATGTCAACTTTATCCTCATGTGAATTGTTGTTATGAATATATTGACTATTTTTAGAATCATAACAATACTTTCTCTAAGAGTTTCTTGGAATGTTCTGAATTATTCCTCTATATTGATAAGGTTTGCAAACAGCACTTTATCGACTTGTGTGAAGGATAAAATTCATGAATTTGAAAAGTTTAATTATATTCACGTGAATTATTTGATGCTGGAAATTCGGAAGTAAATATTTAAGTATTTCTAATGAAAAACCAAAAAAAATCAGTTCTAAGAAATTGCTTGCGCTTTTGCGTAGAACCAACAGTATAACTCACATACTTCCTTTCCTATTCAACGTGAAGTAACAATAAATGTTACATCAATTCAGTTGTTTTGCTTCTTATCCACTCTTTTCGTTCTATGTATAATTTTATTTCTTATACGTGAATGAGGATTTAAACATTATACAAGTGCTTGTTTCTTTCTTTTATTTTCCCCATTTTAAGTCTAATTTTATAAAATTTTCTCGAGAATTTACAAAAAGTTATTAGGCAAATTTTCAGATTTTACTTAATATGTATGCAGTTATACAACAATTTATGATGATTGAATGCAAGTTTTCTCACTTTTGGTATATTTTACAATCGTTTCTGTTTTGCAAATTCTTCATAATACATTACGTATTATCATACCTGAATTCTACCTTAATTTGATTTCAACTGATGGCAACTGACATTTGAATTACATAAAAAAGGGTATTTGGTATGAAAATCATAAATAAGTGAAGTCAAACGAAAGTAGATGATGATAATATACAAGCATGCTTATGCTTTATTTTCATCATGTTTTTTTTGAGAACCAGATTTTCTGATACAAGTGATTCTATTCGAATTAAATCAATAGAAAAGATACAACAAGTAAAGTTGTTGAGAAAATGATATAAGAAGGCAGTAGGAAGAAATAAAGGGATGGGATCTGTATGAGATTATGATTCATGTATTTCTATATTTTGCGTACGAACAATAGGAAACATATGATCTTATAGGTATCGTTCATTTATTACTTAACAAAATAACGGTCATATTTCTAAAAAGAACAATGGAATTCTCAGAAATTCTATTGTTCTCCTCTCGTCCCCCCCCCCTGCGTTACGTAATAAGTGAACGAGCCCATACTCATTGAATTTTTATTTTGTTTAAAGTTATATTTTCTGCATTCACACTGGATGGAATGATTTTCAGTTTCAATTACTTAATCTCTTAAAAAAAAAATTGAAATGTACAAATTTTACATTGCAATTGATTAACCTCAAAAACTCATAGTTTTTTTTTTTTGTTTTTGGTTTAATAATCATAATTACACAAATTATGCTACTCTAAAGGGCCGTTCACTTAGTACGTTACGCAAAAAACGATTTTTTAGAACCCCTTCCCCCCTTGTTACGCTTTTTGTATGAAGAATTTTTCACTTGACTGACCTGTTACAAAATTTTAGACTCTTAAACTCCTTAAAAACAAACAGCCCTTAAAGAATCAGAAAATTGATAAATGAAGATATTTTGAACTGAAAGTAAGTCGAGAAACTTTTAAAGATTAACTTCTTGATCCATTTAGGATTAAAAACTTTCAAAATTTGTTTTCCTCTTAAAGAGGTTCAATTTAAAAATGTGATGCAAATCATTGAGGAGCTAATTTCTAGATTCAATTTTTTCTTAAAAAATTTTAAATTAATTTAAATCTAAATTTAAAAGCTAATCAGTTTGAAATACCTTAATAAATTTAAAGTCGAATTCTTTTTTTTAATAACAATAAACAACAGAAATAACTGAAATGAAAATAACCAAAAATTTTCATAGTCATAAAGAATGAAATGCTAAGAAAAGGCAGGATAATAATGAAATAGAATCGAAAAAGAAAAATAGAAAGAGAGAAAAAGCCCTCACAGGCACACAAATATCGAAATAAGATTTAATGAGATTTTCTTGATTTTCGTCATAGTAAGAAAGATCTTATTTCAATTTATTATTTTGTGTATTGATACATATTGATAACATTCCTCATCATCTCTCCACAATATCCAATCCCAATATGTATACATTTTCGAGAAGTATAGAGAAAAAAAAATGTTCTTATACACAAATTGATATAAACTTCCTGAGCGGCAACAGTAGAGCAGCAAGCAAACACATATTATAGTGTTGTGAATAAGTTGAATAGGATTTCTTTTACAATAATATATTCATTGCAATTGAGACTATAGACAAGTGTTGTGTATATAAATTGAAGGAAAATGTCGGAATTTTGATGAATTGTTGAGAAAAGAAATGACATTAAAGTTTATCGCATATAAATACGACACAACATACAGTCAGTGTATTATGTATGTTGATTATAATGAAATGTCTGACATATGAACAATAATAATGATATAGTAAGCTTTAAACATTATTAAATCGCCATTGTACTGTACTTTAATTTGGAATAACAAGCATAATATAAGTCTTAAAAGTATAAGATAAAAGAATTTAAAAAATGACGGTTACAAATTCATTTCTCTTAATTTTAACTTGAATTGAACTTTTCAACATCTTATTCAATATTAAAAAAGTTTAAAATGAGCAATTATATAATATTATTGAAATTGGAATTATTTTATGCTTATAAACTCTCCAAAATAGCTCATATAATAAATTTTAGAAATTTTAAATTTCTTCTTTTTTTTAAATTGTGCCTACTTACAAAAAAACATAATTTCTGATAGAATTTCTTGGTTAATGAAGCTACTTGCATTGTTGTCAAACTCAATAAAAAAGTGTGAACCACTACAGTTATGAAATTCAATATGTTGGCCTACTCACCCCAACCTCAAACTTCATGAATGTTCAGTTTGCATTACATCCATATCCATACATATATTTATCATTATGATGATTATTTTTCAAACAAAACGATATGTGTGATTTTAATCATGAAAATATTCCAACCCCATCAACTATTTACTTTGAAAATGTCATTCACTTCACATTCATAACAATTTACAGCTCAACCATCTCTATTCATCCAAACCCCACTTCACATCACATCACCATTTGCATTTTGTTTATTTTATTTTATAATAAATTCCAGTTTGTTGATTACTGACTTAAATAATGGCATATCGTTAGTAGTTAATGGAACATAAACTAAAAATGGCATTTAACAACATGCCATAGTGGCAGAATAGCTACAAAATGTACAACAATTAAAAATCGACATGAATATGAATATGAATAAAATATCATATAAATTAAGCTGTTAGTCACATTTTTATGTTCCTTGAAGTGTTAAATTAATTGAACAATATACATAATATTTTTTTTTCGCTTGCTCTTGTTGCCTGCCTACTTCTTTTACACTTGCCCGAGCGGCACACAAGCGTCATATGACGATCATATGACTGTCATATGACGGTCGTCATCGTCATAAAGACGTCATGAATGACGATCATATGATCGTCATATGACGACAAGACGTCATCACGACATCTTCTCGATTCGATTTATGACCTCATATGACGGTCATTCGATGAAAAATTCGTCACTCGACGATCAGTCGATTGACGGTCATATGACGATCAAATGACAAAATGGCGACGGCACGACGACGAGCATATCCGCGGTATATATGCTGAATATGGGCTGAAATATTAAAAATCAATGAATTGAAGAAATTTTTAATTTGTGGTAGATTCGAAAAACTTTATTTTTTACTTTATTTCTTTTAGAAACTCCAATTTACATTACATATTTTTTTTAAAAAAAATTTACTTGCACGGAAAGCTTGAATTTTAAGAATACTAAGGTTTTGATTGAACTTGAAAAAAACTTGGTATATCTGGTAAAAGTCAAGTAAATTTTCCTCAATCCTCTTGCTATTACATTGAATCTTAAACTTCTTCTTCTTCTTATTGAAATTAATTTTCTTCACAAGTGATATGCTTCATCGACTTCTTGATAAATTTGCTCAAAACCATCTCTGAAAGAAAAGATTTTTTTTAACTAAAAAACAATAAAAAAGGAAATAAAATGATTAATACTTAACTATTATTTGATCTTGTGTACTCCTGTATCCAAACTTTACCTTTAATTTCGAAATCTTCCTTCTTTCTACGCAGTTTTGACTTTTCACGTCTGAATTCTTCGACGAAAAAATTTTAACTAAAAGTTGAGACAAACATTTTTCAATGCTCACTTTGTTAAAAAAAATTTTCACTTTAAGTTTCAAATTTCAAATTTTAAATTTCAAATTTTTAAGGAATGAGTTGAAAACTTTAAGTTTTTCTTATCAAAAAATCAGCAAAACTGTTTGAGAACACAAAGAATTAATTTAAAAATTTTGTCAAAAAATAACCATCATTCATGATTTTCATATGATCGTCATATGATCATCATATGAATGTCATGAATTTTTCGAGAAAAAAATCGTCATTCAATCATCATCGTCGTGATGATGACGTTCATATGACGATCATTTGATCGTCATCGTCATTGTGTGCCGCTCGGGTTGATTGTTGATGGCGGAGGAGAAGACTTGAAAATATAATTTTTGCATAATAATTTATTTCAATATTTTTTTTTGTGTCTTTCTATTTTTTTATCGACAGTGAATATTATTCTTGTCTTGCTTCTATTTTTAACGCATTTTTGTAGCTTTAATATTTTTTCTTATCAGGCCTTTCTTTATCAGTTACCTTTATCGTCCACGAAAGAATTCATTTTTTTTTTTTTAGTTTTCAATTCCATGCTAATTTTTTAGGATGAAAATCACATGAATTTTGAAAAATTAATAAGGAAATTTTTATTATTTTACTACCCGTTCCTACTTGCTGTACCTTAGTTGCTTTGCTTATATTGACCGTATATAAAATTTTTGTTTTATAGGAAAGCATGTTTTTAAAAAAATTTAAAAGAACTCAGCGAAAAATGCGCTAAATCCAAACAAATACGAGAACTTTAATAAAATATTTTTATGGTGCTCAAAACAGTCAGTGAGGGTATATTTAAAAAATTATTGTGATAAAAAAACACCAACAACATTTTTTCCAAATGATTAACTTTTGCCGCCCTGTCAAATTTGTTGTTATCATAAAAATTCAATCGACCTCGAAAGCAAATTATTCAAATTGGATGTTAAATGTTATATTAAGTGACACAGATTGTTGATTTTCAAATAAAAATTTTAACAGTAAAAATCTCTCGCCCCATCTTTTTGTGCCTGCCTTCTTTCATCCCTTCTCTTATTCTTTTGTTTTTCTGTATGTATAAGCGTGTTTTTATGTTTTTCATTACCCATTATGAATTTTTTATTGTCTTTTATTGTTCATTTACACTTAAAATAATTACTGTTCTGCTTTAAAAAGAAAAATCAAAACATAAAGCATTAAGTTAATGTTGAATGAGTTTCATGATTTGTTTATTTATTCATTGATTCATTTATGATTTTCTATCCTTTTGAAAGTTATGGAAGGAACAACATTTTTTTAATGGGACATTAAGAATTGTGAAATGAGGCTCATGCTGAATAATTTTTTAAAGTTTTAGTTTTTCTATTTTTAAATATGATTTTCATATTATATATTTAAATATTTAGGTTTTGATTTACTAAAGATTAGTAAACACAGAATGGATCTCAAAATCCTACAAAACTTATTAGGGGTCGTTCACTTTATTAAATCCGACTTTTAGAGGGGAAGGGGGTTTGAGGATGTGTGACAATTTTAAACAAAAGGACTTTTTTGAATGAAGATTTTGTGACAGAGAGGATTTGAAAATTCATGTTTTTGATGGACTTCATAAGTAAACAGTTCCTTATTTATCTGGCTATTTTCAACTTTTATCCTTACTAAAACATTCTAAGAACTTTCATTTAAATTACAAAGCAATTAAAATAAAATAATTTCAGGTTACTTTGAAGCATGTCTACTCCTTGCCACTCCTTGCATCATATAATCAAGAGGGTTTCCATTCGCTAATTGAAAGCAATCTCGAATTGAAACTTAAGAAGCTCTCTCAAATTCCTTTATCTTTCCATTCTTCATCTCTTATCTTAAACTTAAATTAATCTCTTACTTGTTCAGATAGCTTTCAATACCTTCCATAAGAATATAATTAGGAGAAGGAAGGGATAATGAATTATTAGTACAAAATTAATTTATTGAAGAATGAGTTGGATGTTTTTTTCGTAAATAATAAATTAATATAAAAATTTAAAATTGCAGCGAATTTGAAGTTAATTGTCAAAAGTTAAGGAACAGTAGTAATTTAAATACTTTTAATTAAGTTCAAAATTAATTATTTCTTTACCAAGTCTCCATTTTCAACCTTTTGCAGGCTTATCCATACTTAACTTATTTCATCAAAATTATGTCTATAAATAATAGGTATTTGTCATTTTTGGCTTCCAGTAAGGATTAATAAAAAGGATCATCTTTAGAATATTCTTAAACTTTTCCATATTGCATCTTGCTCGAACGAAAAGACAATTCCTTCATTTCATTGACAAAGAATCTTTTCAGGTGCCTAAAAAGTCAGAATAATTGTACAATATGAGACTGATTTCGGATTAGAATGGTTTTAAAAAAGAAGCTAAATAGAAAGATGAAGCAGAAGAAAAGTATAAAGTTATATGTTTATACAGACTGAGGGATAATTAATTACCTTAATTGTTGTTTGTTTGTTTCAGATGTAATAACAGCAACAAGTATCAGTAAAGATGAAGAAGTAATGGAAACAGGTGGAGAGTCAAAAGGGATATATTTTGATAAGATCCCATATTTTGCTGCTGTTGTTGTTTTTCTTAAAATCAAGTGGTAAACATCTTAAGAAAGGAAAGAAAGAAAAAAAACGGAGGCATAAAACAACAAAAAATTTAATGACGGCCGATCTCGAGGGCATCGAAAAAAGCGGATCGCTTTCTTTTTCGTTAATTTTTTTTTTTATTTTCCTTTTTCTAGGCACAGATTCATGAAAATCTCAGTTTCTTCGTACTTGTTTTCCTTACCTCTCTTCTTATACTTCAATTAATTTATTTACGTTTCAATTTTCTTTCCCTTTTCCTCTCATTCGCATCGGCTAGAAAATAATCCCTCAATGCTGACCCTATTCGCTCTATGTAATCATATTGCTATGACAAGCGTTGGCGAGCATGAAAATACCTTTCCCATTCCCATTTTAAAACAGTAAACAATGTATTAATTTTTCAATTTATTAACATTATGAATGAAAATAAGGTTAGACGGTAGACTTCAACAGAATGAAAAAAAAAAAAAAAATTCATTGCTACTACTTAGAGACTTAATTTTATACATGATGTCATTCCCTTGTGTTTTATTTCATACATTTTATCTTTTTTTTTTCAGTGGTGGACAAATTGTTTTTCGCAAATTGAGGAGGGATGAATTCTTTTGTATACTTTTGTTATGAAGATGAGGCTTAATATGCTTATTTTGGCTATAATGTTTGTGCAACAGATGAATTATTGTTGAAATGAGAACTAGAAGACTTTATTAAATCATATTTGAATGTTTATTGATAGAGAGTTGAAATCAGACTGAACTTTTATATAGAGGGGAATAACAAGTTTTAAAAAGGGGAAAGTAACTAACTTAAACAGCAAATAAAATCCAAATGTTAAATAACGGTTAGTGCATTCTCAATAAAATTATTTTTTTCAAATATTTAATAGATTTGAACTAAAAATGACCGTCAGCAAGTGCGTTTTCTAAAACTCATAAGATAAAATGCTTGCTTCTTTCTTTCTTTTTGGACTTTTTTCTCATTGAAATTCTTACCCGATTTTCTTCCTTCTCTTCGTTGCGAAATTCCATATTTCCCTCATCGCTCTCAATTTTGTTATATTAAATCATTTTCTTTATTTAAGTAAGGCATAGCATAAACAAAAAATATTTTATTGTGATACGAGAAATATATTTAAGTATGAGTAGATGAAAACATTCCAAAGCCTATTTATTTTTTTCATCATTTTTCCTACACTTTCTTCAGAATATTGCTAGCACAACAAATGCCTGGTTCTTTTTTTTTAATTTTTTTTTTTTTTACTTTTTATTCACATCATCGCTGTCAAATTAATTTTTAATTCTTTCCATTTTTGATTCACGTATTCTTTTTTCAAAGTAGATGTGACATTTACACTCAATAGGAGTCAATGCTCGTCCTTTTTTTTGTTAGTTTACTCTTTTAAGTGTTTATCGGTCCATTTATCCATTTATATTTTTGTTCGTAGAAGTTAGAATCATCACTTGTGAATTATTAAATACTTTGGAGGATGATATCAAATTTTAAAGAGTTTTATATTTCTAAATGCTAGAATTCAACCTTTACTTAATATCTAAAGTGATGTGTTTGTGCAGGAATTATGAACGTGAAAAAAAGATTAGTCATTATAAATGGACAATGTTGAAGGAAAAAAATCACTTTCATAGCAACATTTAATGCCTATTCCTATTCTGTTCACAAATTTCATTTATTTAAGTAAAAGCATTTCGTATCCGGCAATGAAATTTTTATATTTAATAACTTAAAAGTAGTGACGATGGAGAAAATTTTTTGCAACCAAACCGCAATAAAAAATTCCTGCCTCTATTCTTTTGATGTTTTATAAAAGCATTTTGCTTCAATAATAACGAATTATAATCTTTTCCACGGTAACGGACTTACAGCTTTGCTTTTCATTTCCATAAAATTTAGTTAAAAGAATTTCGCTGAAAATTTTTCTATTGTGATCCTTAGATTAAAAAATGTTCAATGTTGGTATACTTAAAAATTCTTTGATTTGTAACTGCATTTTTTATGATTTGAAAATGTAAAAAATAGCCAAAAAACTTTTTTTTAATCCAAAAAGGGGTCATTCATAGAGACAGATAAATTTCACATTTAAGAAATAGTAGCGAAATTTCGGCTTTTTATGGCAATAGATGCGAAAATTCCAAAAAATAGAAGCGAAATTTATCTGTCTCTAGTCTATCAGTTAGTACGTTCGCTTTTTCGGGGGAGGAGGTGTCTAAGATTTTGTAACAGATTAAACGAAAAAATTTTTCTTCATCCAAAAAACGTAGAAAAGGAAGGGGGTCAAAAAAGTCGTTTTTATGCGTAACGTACTAAGTGAACGACCCCAATTCTACATTCTTGATTTATGCCTGGGTATTATGATATTGAACTAGATAAATAAACATGACTTTTATTGAGCACTAAGTATCACACGTACAGGCTTAATATCAAGGCGTGGACACTTAAAATTATACCAGGATTATTGGGACTATCGGGATTATTGGGATTATTCAGGATTATTAGGATTATTTAGGATTATTGATATTTTTGAGCATATTTCATCATGATTAATTAGAATTTATACTCTATAACACAATTTGATATGAAAAAATTAAGTATTATTATGTTCGTGACGGGTTCTGCATGATAACTTTTTATTAAAAGAAATAAATAATCCTGAATAATCCCGATAATCCCAATAATCCCAATAATCCTAATAATCCCAATAATCCTTGCAATAATTTTTAAGCTCTTTTATTGGGTTCTTCATGCTTATTTTTGTGTTTTATGGTGGATTTATAGTTAAATTGATGATTTTTATCAATTTTTAACTTTTTTCGATACATAGATAATGAATTTGTCAATAATCCCAAAATCAGGATTATTCAGGATTATTCGGGATTATTGGGATTATTCAGGATTAATCCTAGTGTCCACGCCTTGCTTAATATTCTATTCCTTTTAAGATATAATCGCTAATAATAATTTTATTCATTTCCTTTTTCAAAGCTTTGTTAAGAATCAAATTCATGCATGCGCTTAAAAATTAAATATGTTGTAGGCAGCAATTAGAATTGCCACAATTTGAGTAAACAGCATGAGAGAAGCCTAGAAAAAGGCAAATAGATTTTTTCCTACATTTTTTCCTGATAATAACTTTCTTTATATTAATCAGATAGGAAAATATGTTTCAAGGATTTTAAATTTCCTTCTTCTCTTGCTGTATGTTCTGTTCTGTTTTCTGTTTGCCATTAAAGGAAAAAATATTTTTTCCTCAACTTCTTTATTTCATTCAATTCATCATCAATAGATATTTTTTCTCAATTTCAATGCGATTCAAAAGAAATAAAAATAAAAAAAAAATGAAAGAAAGAAAAATGTGAAAAAATGTATTGAATTTCTATTCTCAAAACTCGATGAGGATTCCATCAAATAAAGCGTTTCATTTTTCAATTTGTCGAAAAAGAGCAATAAGGAAATCTTACAAGTTGATACCAAATCAACATCAATTTTCTATGTTTATATATCTATACATATTTTTTTTTCAATATCAGATTTTCATTTCTTTTCTTTAGTATTTTGTTGCTTGATTATGTCCTTTTCGGCTGCTGACATAAATTGCTACTAAGATTTAGCTTGTAGAAACAAAAAGTTGTGTCAAAATGATCAAATATTTGTTAGGGGCTAGAAACTATAAAAGGGGAAGCTAACTACCTTTAACTAATTCGAATTTAAAAAAAAATTCCGTTAGATTTTTAATCCATTAACAACCACAGTTTTAATCAAGAATTATTAAGTCAATAAAACCTAAAAAAAATCTAAGCATATGGAAATGCGCTTAATCAGCTCCTCACATCATGACTTTTCAATATAATTTTTTTTTTCTCTAATTCAATTCAATCACCATCGTATGTCATCATCTGGATTCAATTTCTAATTAAGAATTCATCATGATATGCGATATTTCCAATCTATTAATTATCACTTTACCACCCACTTTGACATTCACCCCTAACGACAATGGACCCGACCATAACTGAAACTGATGAAATTGAAGTAAAAGTAAAGTATATAAAATTAATGAGAGTGAGACGAGTTTTATTGTTATCATTGTAGATAAATTCCAACTCATACTTACGTCCAATTCTCCTTCTCACTTTATACTTACTTTTACTTATTCCATTCCTATAGTATATATTGTGTGTGCAATGACTGAAGGAAGGACATATAAGGGGTTTTGAATGGAAGAATGTCAAAAAAGAGAACAAAAAAATGGCATAGTGACTTCAATGCTTTCGTTTTTATTTTTGTATGTTGATATGCTGAATTCACACAGAAGAGCTAATGAATATTTTGTAACCTAATATTCACATCTAATTTAACTCATACATGTGTCTGTGAAGTTGGCTGGAACGAGTTCTCCAAATGAGCTGAACACAATGGTCTGAAATCGAAAAAAATGTTCAAAAATTATATTTTGGTGTAAACTTTAGAGGTCGCAAAGTTTTAGTTGATTTTCTTAATTTTGAAAGTGTCAATAGCTTTTTCATGTCTTAATTATACATCTCTGAAAATATGAGATTATAATATTAAAGATAAATATGATTTTTCATTAAAAATTTTATATTGTTTCTCAAAAAATTTTGTGCACAAGCAAATTTGTATGGAAAAATTTGGAAAAACAAGTGAAATTAAAATGCAAATATCAAGAAAACGGCATCAAACGGCATTACCAGAGTATGATTAGAAGCTAAATTAAGACTCAATCTTTGGATTCTGGTAGGTTTCACGGACCCTGTAAAACCCGCTTTTAACTTATGAGCATTTAAAGTTTTGGAAATTTTCAAAATTTCAATTGCATTTTCCCTAATGAATAAGCATTTGGCTAATGTTTTGTAAGCTTTACCATAAAATTTGTGCATTAATTAAGGTATTGACAGCAATTAGAACATAAAACAAACAACAGAAAATGGAAAATTTTTGTAAAACTTTTTCATGGTGTTTTTGTATACAAATTTTTTGTAACTTTCGTTAATGATTTACGGAGTTAGACAACGATTGGAAGCTTGATATTTTCACAGAAGATGCATCATTTTATGTTTTGTAATACTGCATTTAAAAGATGAGGTTTAAAAGACATGACTTTTTTGTATTTTTGAACATTTTTTTCGATTTCAGACCATTTCAGCTGAAATTTTGCCAGAATTACGTCCATATTACGTCCATTTTCGTCCTATAATTAAATAATTTCGTACCCTCAACTGGAACTGGATATAGCGTATTCAAAATCTTATCTTTCCGGCCAACTTCACTTTTTGTATTTAGGATTCTGAAATCATATTTAAGTTTTGTTAAATTCTTTTTTTTAATAGGGTAAAAAATCTAAAATTTCGGATGATTTTGAAAAAATCAACACATGAAAAATGTATTTGAAGAATTCTTTAAAACCGTTGATTCCACAAATTCCAAACTAAATCACATTTGTTCTATGACATAGCAAGTTTCATTTTCAATCCTCATATTAAGTCTTCACTTCCAGCAAGTTACTCAAAAGTCTCTTCAAAGTTTAAATTTAAAAATTCGGATGAAAATTTAATTTTTCGGATGAAAAAATTTAAAAATTCGGATGATTTTTTAACAGCAATCTTTGGAAAATTTCGATTGTTATTTTTGTAAACAATAATTTTTTGGGAATTAAATTAATTATTTTCAGCACTTTATGGCCAAATTAGGCATCATGTATGAATAATTTTGACTTCTTTTAATTCATGCATTATTATACATCAAAGAAATCACCATTTAGGACACATTTGGTCATGCTTGATATTTTGACAATATTTGCCGTAATTTTTGATCATGTACATGACTGTAAATAGTCATTCTAATTTTTTGAGATGTCTTTTTTCAGTATATACTGACTTATAAACTTTATGTCATTGAATAATAACTCAATCAAATAAACAATAAGAAATTAAGGGCTGGAAAGTCATCTTTGTTCCTGCTGGTTTATGCTTCTCAGAAATTCTCACTTGATATGAAAATGTACACCTACATGCTTAATTCTGCTACAATCCATGATTTTAGAGGTTATAGAGAACAAAAGGAAATATCAAGCCAAGAAGACTGCAACCGTATTTAATTCTGGGTCTGGACGTGTTAATCCTCTTCTTGATGCTCTGAAAAAGTTTTAAATGGCATTCACGGGATGTAATTAAGCATCCATTATTTAATTGTTCCTCAAAAGTTGAAGTTTAAAGCATAAGCATTGTATTTCCATCCAAAAAAATTATTTTTATTTGCTTTGTTTACAAATAAAATATGAAATTTATCAATGACAATTACGATTAAAGACCATCCGAAAAATTAAATTTTCGGAAATTTTCATCCGAAAAATTAAATTCAAATTTGAGGTTTAGTAAAATGAGAATTTCTCACTTATTCCTGAATGAATTTAGACCAAATAAAAAGAAAAAGTAAGAATGCATGTGTTGCCATCAAATAAGACATCTTTTGAATATCAGACATTTCTAAAAGTGTAATTTTTTTGTATTTGAAAATTTGTTAAAATTTGTATGGAGAGGAGTAATTAACAATTTTTGAAGCCTTCTTTGACTGGAATGGCCCAAAATTGAAAAATATTAATTCAGAATAGAAAGCTTCATACTTCTGCATCATTACTTTTTTCTCTAACAGAAGCAGATTGACAAAAAATTTTATTTTTAATTTTTTCAACTTCATCCGAAAAATTAAATCATCCGAAATTTTAGATTTTTTACCCTAATTGCATTATAAAATATGCATAAAATATGAATTTTAAATTTGTGTTTTTTCTTACCTGAATATTTAAAAATCTTAAAAACGAGAAACTTTTTGATAAGTTAAAGTACTTGCATACCTTATTAAAGGTAGAAGAAAATGCTTATCATAAAATATTGAGGTACGGTTCCTAAATTGGAAGTTCCGTAAGTCCAAAATGTCCATCATAAGATAAATAATTTGCAGAGATTCGAATTACTGAGGAAAAATAGATGTAATTTGATGTATAACATGCAATTGACCAAATTTTTGAAACTTTGTACTGAATAGTCAGGTAGAATTGGAACTGCCATATGTCCAAAACTTTTCGTTTGTACTTAAAACTTTTCCTACATTTGAACTGCTTGTGAAAAATAGATATGATTTGATATGATATGATTTGATATAGATACGGTCCAAAAATTCTACAGCACATAACTTTTGATGGTCACTTCCGTTTCCAAAAATTTTTACGGGACGAAATTGGACGTAATTAGTAGATCAATTTTGATGTATAACTTGTCCATAAAACTTAGTTCCTCAAAACTTTCCAGATACAAAAAGTGAAGTTGGCCGGAAAGATACCCAAATTTTGAATACGCTATATCCAGTTCCAGTTGAGGGTACGAAATTATTTAATTATGGGACGAAAATGGACGTAATATGGACGTAATTCAGGCAAAGTTTCAGCTCATTTGGAGAACCCGTTCCAACCAACTTCACAGACACCTCATACATCATTTAAACAAATAAGTTTCCAAAATCTAAAGGAAGGGATGCTATGTCATAGATTCTGATGTATTTACTGGAATATAGTAATGATGCTCAATAAATGTCAATTTTAACCACTAAAATATGGATGTCATATTTTTGACATTTTTAGTCAGTTTTTAATTTGAACTAGATTGAAATTCATTCTTGATTAAAAACTCTTCCTATAAAAAATATGTTGACAGTAATCTTAGGTTAGATCCAAAAAATACAATATTCCAAATCAATCAAAAACTGTAATAGATCAAGAACAAAGTCCAGTCTATTATACCAAAAAATCTCAAAAAGGTCAACTCAGAATCAAAAATCACATTCAAGGGATTAAAAATTTGAATGGATACAGATAGTGATACAATATTCAAAAATTATGCATGTCACATGTGAAATGTCAAGTACAAAAGAATTTTAATGAATTTGAAATTCAATGTAATTCAATTAACAAATCCATCATTAGAATGTTTGTATTAAAGTGCCCTTTTCAATCTATATCACATCAATAAGCAAGCATACATAGATTTATGCATACACATATTAAGTATCACTATTGTGTCGTAAATGGATTAAAATTCATTAGAAACTTCTTTCATTACTGTATCTGAGATACTTTATACTCAGTAATAATCTTCTCACAACAACATATTTTTGTCCCTTCAATCTTCAATTTTCTTCATCTATTCATGTCAATTTATTCCGACTTTTCATCATCATCGCCATCATCATCATGAACTTACCACTCCATTTTCATTTTTAAGCTCAAGATTCACGGCGCCACTCAATTGCGTATATGCTGTATGAATGTATAATAATAATCTCATGGCGACACATGCCGTGTGGTGATGTAGATGATGTTGTTGATGATAATAGCGTTGAGGACATGGATGAATTCAAATGAATATACACAGAAAGAACAACAACATGAATAATTGTATAGAAGGAGGCAGGCAAGAGGATATTTTTGTAAGAATGGATGTTGTGGAGAAAATTTTTTCGGCTTCATCAAATTAATTCTTTTAGGCTATTTTCTTTCACATTTTAATGTTGAGAATCATCACACATCACTTTTTCCTACACATATGCTCATTTTTCCTTTGAATCCTCAAGTTGCATTTAACTTTCTCATTCAGATATAGATATTTTTAATTTAAACGGATAAACAGGGTCTTGATCTACAAGAATTCTTTATAAAAGGAACTGATTACTATTTTAAAAAAAAAAAAAAAAAAACTTCACATTTTAATAATAATGACAAATAGGGTTCCAATATAGCCAATAATGCATCTTTCAGCACGAAAACGTAGTCCAATGTCCAGCGAAAAGTGTGAGCTGCCATGACTAGCTGGAGGCACTGCGATCCCTATCGAAGACGGGTCCTATTGTACCAATTCCCTGTGAAAAGATCTAAGAAGAATCAAGTAACTCTGAGAAACCAGAGTTTTTTAAGAAATTCAATAATGTCGTATACTTAGTATTTTTGATTTTTGTTGCGTCTACCAGCTCAGAGCCCAAGAATTTCTTCCTTTGCTCCACTAGTGCTTTACATTCACAAATTAAATGCATTGAAGTTTCTGGTTTGACTTTACAAAGTCTGCATCCCGGATTTCTGTTAGTACCAATATCAAAAAGATATTTGTTGAGTCGACAATGTCCTGTTAGTGCTCCTAACAGAAGTCTCAAATCCTGTCTAGAAAGGTCGAGTAACTCCTTTGTTTCTTATCATTGAGTGATGAATTATATTGAAAATTATTATGAGTAACATTAAGAAAAACAGGTATAGATGTGCTCAAATTCGATCAAACTCTTTTTTTTTGAGGAAAAATTTTCAAAATTTTTAATCGTTAAAAATGCATAGGTAGTAACACAGGGTATGAATGGACAGGGTATGAATGGAGAAAATCAAAATATCTAAGGTAAAATTCAAAGAGCTAAGATCGTCATCAAAGCAGCAGTATACTCAAAGATTGTTTATCTTAAAAGACTTCATTAATAAAGGAAATGTCTTCAGGATATTCAAATAAACTTTATCTTCATTCCAAAAGGTCGATGTAATTGTTTTTTTTTTTTTGTTCCTTAAATATGTTTATTAGTAGTCGATATACCTATCGAATGGGTTGAATGATAAATTGAAGGGTTGTTGTTGCCTTTTTCCAGCTATTACATTTACCTTTTCTCTTCTCTGTCTTTGCCGATATTTTTGAGTTTGTTACTTACATTTACCTACAAATCGTCGTCTTCTTCATCTTGGGAGACGTAAGTTATAGGATGGAATAAGGAAATTGAGAAAAATTGATAGAATGAGGAAAGAGGAAGAAGGTTAAAGATTGTCATTTACATCCTGAAAAAAAAAATCAATATCTTTCTCATTTTTTAATGGAGTTTTTTACGCACAGTTTTTATTTTCATTCTGATGTTTCCCTTTTTTTCACTTTGCTACCTCCATCCATCCATCCATCCTCACATCATTTTGTGACATCTTACACCTTTTATCACATGAAAACATTACTTACTATTGCTTTTTCAAAATTCCCTCCTTTCCTTATACGTTAGTCAATATATATATATATATGTGTGTTCATACAACTGAGCTACGACCAAACGCCGACCATAGCTCAGTTGAGTTGCTCAGTTTTTTGTATTAAAAAAATTGATAGTGTTAGTGAATTTTTTCAAAAATTTGAAAAAAAATAACGGTCACTTTTCTATATGAACACATATATATACATATATTGATGTTAGTACGACTATAGATAAGGCAAAGAGCTAAAACCCCCCCTAAATTTTTCGTTCCATACAAAAAAAAAATTCAAAACCCCCCTCAAAAAATTTCTGGCTGAACTGCCTGAACTGAATACGCCCCTGAACTGTAGGATATTCAAAACCGAATCTTTTGAATAAAATGTGTATTGGGGGACCTCGATTTAAGTGATTGTTTTGTTCCGAAATTTTGTTACTCAAATCGAGGCCCCCCAGTGGTTAGTAAAGAAATGATGAAGGAACATTTATGATATAAACCCGAAAGGCACAGATCGGATAATCGAGATGAATTCCGGCACCAAACCGGAGTGAGGCCAGCACCAAGCTGGCATACAATTTAAGCTGGAGTGGTGCTGGCCTCACTCCGGTTTGGTGCCGGAATTCATCTCGATTATCCGACTTGTGCCTTTCGGGAAAGTTTACAGCTTCATATTTCATGATCACAAATGGATTTAATTTTCATAAGAAACAATTGCTGCTGTCTTAAAATAAATAAATAAAATGAAATAAAATAGAAGTAATTGCTGAAAGGCGAAAAACAGAAGTTTATGAAGTGGGATGAACGAAAAAAAAAAAAAATAAATAAAATAAAAATAAAATAAATGTAGCAACGAAATAATTGCTAATTAGTATCTGAGATAATTATCCAATTACTGGGGGACCTCGATTTGAGTAACTTCGATTTGAGTAATTTCGATTTGAGTAACTAAAGTGCTCCCATACAAAAATTCAAATTTTCTTTTTTTAACGGTCATTTTCCATACATTTCGATTTGAGTAAATTCGATTTGAGTAGATTTTTTCCGGAACCAAACAATTACTCAAATCGAGGTCCCCCAGTAGTAGGAATTAATTTGATATCTGTTGCTCGCTTTCTGTTTCATCGAATTCAATTCATGCTGAAAATTTGAATTTCCATGTAAATGTATATCTTTTAGCAATAGTATTATTGATGTAATGTAAAGCTTATTGAGAGTGGCTTCAACTAACAATTTCTCATTTCTTCGTGACTTCAAAGCAATAAAAAATTAATAACTTTATTGAATAACAAGAAATAATAATATAAAAAATATCTTTGACTGAATTATATTCCGAGTTCTCCTTCTCTCTAAATTCTCGATTCCTCAAAAAGCTGATTTTGGATTTTCACGTGCCCCATTTCATTGACAATTTCTTCTTTGATATTTAAGTTATTTTAGAAGCAATCCTTAATATTGCGTTTGTTAATAAACTTCCTCTTGCTTATACTTTTATCCTTAACAAATGTCACATAAGGAATTGATTCATTGACTCCAAAATTTTGTTTAAGGAGCATTTCAGATGGCAATGGAATATTTCCAACAGCTAACACATTAATCATAGCTTGTAATTTCTCGGAATTGTCTTGTTGCGGTAAAATGATGTAAATGTAATTGTGAACTTTATCAATTGCTCGAACTATTCCGACGCCAAAGCATTCAAGAATGGAATTAGAATCAACGGTATCATTATTTTCACAGTGACATAAATACACAAGATTTCCATTGAATAAATCCAAATTGATTTCATTATCATGCTGTTCATACTCTTCCTCCATTACAATCAGACGAATATTATCTAATGAAGTTCCAAAAGGCACAATATCGTTCAAATATGTTTGACCGCCTTTCATCAGCTTTGACAATTGTACCATCATTGAAATTTTTCGCTTTTCCGTTGCATTTGATGTCCATTCTTTTCCATTATCGTTTTCTTGCTGTGCAATTTTATTATTGACAATTGAATCGAGGACATGTGTTGTGTATTTGACTTCGCGTGGAAACTTTTCCAAATAAGACTCATTAAAGAATGTGAATGTAAAGTCATTTACAAATGATTCCTTCATAATGCTTTTAAAATTAAACCTCATATTTGAGTGCTGTATTTGTACAATTTCCGATGGTTGAATTATGCGCAAGAGAAGACACATTAATTGCATCCCGAAACCTTTATGATATCCCATTGTATTGATTATCCACGGTATATTCTTATATTCTTCATTGGCATTACAAAATTCCATTAATTTCAGGACACGATCAATATATTTAAATGGTGAAATCATCATTGATTTATCGCCAAAAAGAAAACATTTTTCTATATTTGCATTGTTTAAATATCCAGCACCAATTAATGGTTCTGTAATAAGCGTAGCACTTAATGTTTGTGATGCTGCATAAATTGGCTGACCAATGTCAAGATCAATTAGTAAAATTTTTGGATACTTTGAAATGTTCTTATTAATTAAGTACTGACACATTGCTGACTTTCCAACATTTTTACCTCCAATTATCATTAATCTAGCATTTGACTTTAATTCAATAAGATCCCAATCAAAATTAATTTTAAATGCACTCAATTTGGGATTTTCATCGCTGACAAAAAATTTAGTTCTCAATTGTAATTCACTGCTTGGACATACGCTGTTCTTTAAAATCATATTCTTGTGAGGTAAAACTGGATCGGATAAATAAGTTTGCAGCATTTTAACCTTTGAGTCTGACAATCCAAGTTGTAAATGTAATAAAGTATCCTTCAATGGATTTAAATTGTTGAGAATGTCATCAGCATCTGTATCGGTTTTTAAAAGATTCTTCAATTCTTCATGCAATTCATATCTATTAAAATTTTGATTCTCAACAATAATTGGTGTTAAATTCAAGAAATAATCAGTACGTGATATGGAAGTAGCCTTCAGACTTTCATTTGTTTGTAGAGTATATCCATTCACTTGAATGTTATTGACAAGAGGTTTGATGACTAATATTCCATGAAAATGTATAGTTCTGTTTAATTTCACAATAACACCGTGGTTATCTCTACAATTATAAAATGAAGCACGTTGCAAAAGCTGGGATGTTTCAACTGTCTCCTCATCATCATCATCATTAAGTGAAAGATTTTTCATTGTATTTTCCGTAGCACTAATTGTTGGTGTTATATTCTGTCCACTATCAGTTGATTGCTGATGTTCCAAATTTGTATCATTCTCATTAATTGGAATCAACTGAGGTGCTTCATCATCATCCAATACACTTGCATCTACATCATTTAAATCAAGGATTTGACTTTCAGTTGAATCACCAAACGCTAAACTTAATCCTTTTGCATCGTACATAACTGCATCGCCTTTTTTAACATATTTATCTTCAATCGGTGGAATATAATCATCATCATCTTCCGAAGATTCACCAAAATAATCACAGCAGCCGTCACTATCGCTATCACTTTCGATACTTTCGCAATCACTTTCGTGGAATGAATGAGACGTATAATCTGTATCTGTTGACCATTCCTCGTCACAGCTCTCATCTTCTCCAGAAAATGAATCTATATCTTCTGTTAAATAGCTTTCATCAGTATCTGATTCATTTTCATAATCATATTTAGCCATTTGTTCAGATTTCTTGGAAGTTCCATTGACTTTCTTTTGTTTTCTATTTAAATTTCTAGAATCATCGATAGTTTTCTTTCTGTTCTTATTCTCGTCTAATTTGACAGCTTTTTTGGTCTTTTTCTTGCGTTTTGGTGGTGATGCAGCATTTGAATTCTCTTCATCAGAACTTGTGTTATTTTGTGACGTTTCTGATCTATTTTTTGGTGCTAAAACATACTTAAATCTGTTTTGATATTCATCTTCTTCTGATTCACTTTGTTGTTTAGTTTTCTTAGATATTGGTTCTCGTGTTGGACACGTTGGATTTTTGCGTTTTTGAGGCTTGGCTTTAAAGCTGTTTAAAACGTTTTCTGATGATATTTTTGGCATTTTTTCTAAAATAAAAAAGAATTTCAGGTTAAATCAGTCAGACATATAGATATAGATTTTTTCTCATTTATTTCACTATTATTTGATTGTATTTGAACTTACCTGCTAACTATTGTACTTTATAAGTACTCTAATGTGTAAGAAATAACAGGAAACACTTTAAATCTATTAAATTAATGAATAATTGTGAAATAAACCATTTTTTTGAAATTCACAGAAAAAACATAGGATTTTTCCTTCAAGTCAACTTGATAATTTTTTTAAATTAAAAAAAACCGTTATGAAAAAATGAATAAAAAATGGCAACATTGCATTTTTTGACTCACATGTTGTTTATTTACATTTTAAAACATCAAAATTTTGTTAAAATTCATTGAAAATTACAAGATTTGACACAAATATACATACAATTAGAGTGAGTAAACGTGTAAATAAAAATGGCAACGAAGGAATTGGATTATAGGAATAAAATAATCATGGCTCCAATGGTTAAAATATCTACACTTCCAATGAGAATTTTGGCACTTAATTTTGGTGCTGATTTAGTGTATACTGAAGAATTGATAGATTTCAAATTAATGAAATGCAAAAAAGTGTTCAACAAAGTCTTAAATACAGTCGATTTCATTGACGAGTCTGAAGGTGACAATGTTGTATTCAGGACATGTGAGCAAGAAAAGGGTAAATTAATCCTTCAAATAGGAACAGCAGATGCTGAACGAGCATTGAAAGCCGCAAAACTAGTTGAAGATCATGTTTCTGGGATTGATGTTAACATGGTAAGTTCAAACAGTTCCTGTAAGTTTATTTGTATCCATCAAGTTGACTGTATCTTTTAATATTGCTATTTTAGGGCTGTCCAAAGGAATTTAGTGTAAAAGGAGGTATGGGAGTAGCATTAGCAGCGAATATGGATAATGCAAAAAAGATTTTAACAACTCTAGTCAATGGTTTGTCGGTTCCTGTAAGTTGTAAGATTCGAATAAGAAAGACAGTTGAGGAAACAATTGAGCATGTTAAGGAACTTGAATCAACAGGAATAAAGGCAATTGGAATTCATGCAAGAAATCGAGATGAACGTCCACAGCACAAACCACATCCTGAAGTTATAAAAGCAGTAGTTGAATCAGGCATTAAAATTCCAGTCATTTGTAATGGTGGATCAAAGGATTTTATTGAGAGATATGAGGACATTAATCAGTTTAAAGAACTTTGTGGTGCTAGTTCAATAATGATTGCAAGAGCAGCTGAATGGAATGTATCAATTTTTAGAAAAGAAGGAAAGCTTCCGATTATGGATGTAATTAAAATGTACCTAAAATTAGCAATCGATTATGACAGTGTAGCAACAAATACAAAATATTGTGTCCAAAACATGTTGAGAGAATTGCAAGAATCAGAATTAGGAAAAAAGTTTTTGGAAGCTCAATTAATGGAGCAAATTTGTGATGTCTTCGGTATGAAGGATTATTGCAAGCAAAAGCAATTAGAATATCAAAAGAAAGAAATGGAAATTAGACTAGAGAGAAAAAAGCTTGAAGCTGCCAATGGAGATGAACCAAGTTGTAAGAGAATTAAAGTTGACGATGAAAATACAATAACTGAAAATATAGCATTTGTTCGTGCAAATTACCTGAAAGATGTCGATTTACCGAAAAGTATCTTGCATTTGTTCTTGAAGAAAAAGTTGAGAATATTTCCGAAATATTCAACGGAACAAAAAGGATGCCTTTTTAGGTCTACGTTAACGATTGGCGATAAAAAATATTCAAGTACATTTTGGGAGAAAAATAAGAAATTTGCCGAGCAAGGTGCTAGTTTAGTTGCATGTCTGCATTATAATCTAGTTACTCGTGAACAACTTATTGAGAATGGAAGCATGAATATGTTTGAACCTTAATTGAATTTTTTAAATTTTAATTTAATTATAAATAAATGAATTGTCATAAACAATTAAGTCTTGATTATTTTTTGGTATTATGCAAAATGACCGTAAATTGAATTCGTGATGCTTGTTTTTTTAAAAGTTCATGAACTTTTTTCAAAAAAAACCGTTAATTTCAAAATTTTCAAAAGCTCAAAACCATACAAATTCTAAAATATTCTTAAACTTTTGTACGGTTTCAAAGCTCATGATCATTTATAAGTTTTTCAAATTTAATCCGTTTGAGTTCAAAAACTTCGTTTGACATGAAATTAACTGTGTCAGCTTTTGATTGTTTTTGCCGGTAAGTTGTCGGATTATTTTCACGAAACAAATTTCCTCATTCATAAGTCAGTTGCTGTTTAAGCTTACAATAGTGTACAAATATATTTTTCTACTATTACAAGTTACTTAGCTTTAAAAATAAAAGGTATTAAAATTTTAACAGGTACAAATAATAATAAAAAAAAAAATACTTAAGCATGCATATTCAGGAATTCACATTTGATGATATAAGCAGGAGAGACAATAAAGTTTTAAATATATTGCTTTATGAGACAATTTTTAAGCTACTAACATCAACTTCAATTATGACGTATTATCTGTACAATCGAGAACCTGAGCGATTTGAGATGGGTAAAAAATTCCATCACAAATATGCACTTAAATAATAACTAAAAGTCTTTAACTTTCCAGATGAAACACATGCTGAAATTTTCCTAATTATATCAATTATTGGATGCGTATCAATTCATGGATTGGAATCTGGCATTAAAAATAAATCAACATCACCGCTCCACAGTGGTCCAGAATTTTCGAAAAGTGGACATCTACTTTTTTCTCAACCAAATGAGCTGAAATTTTCAGGGTTGGTAGATATTGTTACTGTTAGTAATTTACAAAAAGAAATTTTTCAAAAAATTTGTCTGTTGGGCCGTATGGGGGTCTCAAAGTTCAAAAAAACCACCCTTCACTCTGACCTCAATTTCTCTCATTTGTTTTAATTTTTTTAAAAACTGTTTTCAGTGGCTTATAGGACATTATAATAGCTTTAATTTGATGTATAATATGTGTGGTAAAAACTTTTATTGTTTCTGAAATTTTTAATTTTAGTAAAAAAATGAGATTTTTTTAGGGTGTCTCCATACATCAAGCCCCCAAGCAAAAATTTTGGACTTTATTCACTGAGAAAACACTTGTGTATTAAGCTCTCATATAGTACCTTTTCAAAACACTTTACCATTTTTTCTAACTCGTCCGCTTTTTAGAGAATTTTGAGTTCAAAGTTGACGAAAAATGACATTTTTATGAAAAATGATTACTTCAAAATTCACTATATATTGCAACTAACTAAATAAAATTCAAATTTCTTTTCAAATACTTGTAGCTGAATACAAATGCGTTATTTTGATGTATAATATGTTAGGTAAAACTTTTTACTTAGATAAAAATCTTGATTTTTGCTAATTTTAGTGATTTTTTAGGGGTATCGCTACATTTTTGACCCCTACAAAAAATTTTTTTGACTTTATTCAGTGAAATAAAAGGTGATTATTATTGCTTAAGCATCAATAAATCAAAATAACCTTAAGAAACTTCATTTTTCATCCGCATTTTAAAAAATTTTAATTTTTTGGTTCGAAGCTGACATTTTTTGGGGCCATCACTATAATTTTGACTCCCATGAAAAATTTTTTCGACTTTATTCAATGAGCTAAAAAATGATTATTATTTTTCTAGCATCAACAAATCAGAATTTTTTACCGTTTTGTGATAACTCAATCCGTCTTTTAGAGAACTTCAATTTTGAAGTTCAAATTTGATTTTTAAGGGTATCACTGCACTTTTGGTGCTTATAAAAATTTTTTTTTCGGCTTTATTCAGTAAACTAAAAGATGATTATTATTGTCTTAACATCAATAAATCAGAAACCATTTACCGTTTTTGAAACATTATCCGCCTTTTGGAAAATTTTGATTTTTAGCTTCAAAATCGACATTTTTGGGGGTATCACTACACTTTTGACTCCCTAAAATTTTTCTTTTCGACTTTATTCAGTAGGCTAAAAGATGATTATTATTGTTTTAGTACCAATAAATTAGAAACTACTTGCCGATTTTGAAAACTCATCCGCATTTAAGAAAATTTTTATTTTTAGCTTCAAAAATGATATTTTTTGGGATAATCACTTAATTTTGACTTCCCTATAAATTTTTTTCGATTTTATTCAGTGAGCTAAAGGTTTTTATTAATGTCCTAGCATCATAAAATTAGAATTTTTCACCCATTGTGATAACTCGTCCGCTTTTGAGAGTATTGCAATTTTTAATTTACTTTTTTTGAGAATTAAAAGTTTAAATGCGTACAATTCTTACCTACATTGAAAATTTTTGTAAACAATGAAAAACTTTAACATTTTTATTGCAATATAGTAATTATCATAATTGAGAATGTGTTTTTGAAAAAAATTTCAATGTAGGTAAGAATTGTACGCATTTAAACTTTTAATTCTCAAAAAAGGACTTCAAAATTGAAATTCTCTGAAAAGCGGACGAGTTATCACAATGGGTGAAAAATTCTAATTTTATGATGCTAGGACATTAATAAAAACCTTTTAGCTCACTGAATAAAATCGAAAAAAAAAATTTATAGGGGTCAAAAATTAAGTGATTATCCCAAAAAATATCATTTTTGAAGCTAAAAATAAAAATTTTCTTAAATGCGGATGAGTTTTCAAAATCGGCAAGTAGTTTCTAATTTATTGGTACTAAAACAATAATAATCATCTTTTAGCCTACTGAATAAAGTCGAAAAGAAAAATTTTAGGAGTCAAAAGTGTAGTGATACCCCCAAAAATGTCGATTTTGAAGCTAAAAATCAAAATTTTCCAAAAGGCGGATAATGTTTCAAAAACGGTAAATGGTTTCTGATTTATTGATGTTAAGACAATAATAATCATCTTTTAGTTTACTGAATAAAGCCGAAAAAAAAATTTTTATAAGCACCAAAAGTGCAGTGATACCCTTAAAAATCAAATTTGAACTTCAAAATTGAAGTTCTCTAAAAAGCGGACGAGTTATCACAAACGGTAAAAAAATTCTGATTTGTTGATGCTAGAACAATAATAATCATCTTTTAGCTCATTGAATAAAGTCGAAAAAATTTTTCATGGGAGTCAAAATTATAGTGATGGCCCCAAAAAATGTCAGCTTCGAACCAAAAAATTAAAATTTTTTAAAATGCGGATGAAAAATGAAGTTTCTTAAGGTTATTTTGATTTATTGATGCTTAAGCAATAATAATCACCTTTTATTTCACTGAATAAAGTCAAAAAAATTTTTTGTAGGGGTCAAAAATGTAGCGATACCCCTAAAAAATCACTAAAATTAGCAAAAATCAAGATTTTTATCTAAGTAAAAAGTTTTACCTAACATATTATACATCAAAATAACGCATTTGTATTCAGCTACAAGTATTTGAAAAGAAATTTGAATTTTATTTAGTTAGTTGCAATATATAGTGAATTTTGAAGTAATAATTTTTCATAAAAATGTCATTTTTCGTCAACTTTGAACTCAAAATTCTCTAAAAGCGGACGAGTTAGAAAAAATGGTAAAGTGTTTTGAAAAGGTACTATATGAGAGCTTAATACACAAGTGTTTTCTCAGTGAATAAAGTCCAAAATTTTTTGCTTGGGGGCTTGATGTATGGAGACACCCCTAAAAAAATCTCATTTTTTTTACTAAAATTAAAATTTCAGAAACAATAAAAGTTTTTACCACACATATTATACATCAAATTAAAGCTATTATAATGTCCTATAAGCCACTGAAAACAGTTTTTAAAAAAATTAAAACAAATGAGAGAAATTGAGGTCAGAGTGAAGGGTGGTTTTTTTGAACTTTGAGACCCCCATACGGCCCAACAGACAAATTTTTTGAAAAATTTCTTTTTGTAAATTACTAACAGTAACAATATCTACCAACCCTGAAAATTTCAGCTCATTTGGTTGAGAAAAAAGTAGATGTCCACTTTTCGAAAATTCTGGACCACTGTGCGCTCATCATATGGATCTGCTATGAAATTGTATCAATTGGATATTTATTATTTTTTATTGCCAATATGATGACAATCGCTGCAAATCATTCAGACTTTTTTCATCTCTTTATGCATGGAATTGTAGCTTTAGACATTGCTGTGATTTGTCTAGTAATCGAGTTATTTTCAATTTATTTTGCATGCTACATGTTTCAAATCGCTTCCGATCACGAAGTATTTAATCTTGTGAAAATAAACAGTTTGTGAATCTCATCCAAAGACAGATAATTATGTGCTCAGTATTGTAATTAAAAGTGCTTACAAATGCATATTTTTTTTTATTATTTACATAAGAATCAAAGAATATTGTGACAGTGCATGTAAAATAAATATTTTAGCATAAGTATTTAATTTTTAAAAAAATATCTAGAAAAACTTTTGTATTTATTTAATGTTCCTTACTTTATTAAGTTTTTGATCCATTTTGCTCATTTTTCATCCACGTGTGTCTATTGTACAGTCAAAAATTTTGGTACTTGAAAGAACTTGAAAGAAATTCGTATTTTTGTCAGTCAAGTCAATAAAAAATTCTTGGAACGGCGTGAATATACTCAACAAGCATGATCCGTTTCGTCACTTTTAAATCTTTTAAAAACAAAACAAAAACAAAAAAAGATCAAAAAAAACATAAAGGCTTGATAGCGAGAGTGTAAACAACATGTGAGCAACTGAGAGTCGAAAATGCAAATAGAGAAAGATCAGTGTATAAAAATAATAATAATAATGGTTGTAAGCAAAACAGAGAAAAATAATATTGACCTACATAAACTGTTCAGTTAAGTTGTAGAATTCAATGTAACAAGCTGTAAAGGAACAAAATTCTTTTATAAATGGACTATCTAAATTTATTTGGATGCTGTAAAGTGCGTGGTGGAGTTTTCATTGGTATCGTGACATTAGTGGAAAGTCTTTTAAAAGCTGCCGTTTGCATACTCGTCTTAGTAAGGAACGGTATTTTAGGAGTCGAGTATCAAAAACTATTTGATAAAGGTATAGTTTGAGATCATCAACTTAAATTTTTGAGACTAAAATGCTGTTTGAAATCGAAGATGTAAAGCTGATTAAAATTTTTAAAATTTCTATTATTTTTTTAGAAAAAATCCATGCAGAAATTTATATCCTATTGAGCATTTTCGGAATCATCTGCTCATCACTTTTGATTCACGGATCAGTCACAAAATCATCGGGAAAAATAATTTGGTGGATTGTGTTTCAAGGAATTTCAATTTTCCATCAAACTTACTTCTCAATTGATGTTATTTTAATTTTATACCATGAGCTTCAAGTCAAGTACTTAATAGAAATTTTAGCTGCCACAGGATTAATATTATTGTGCTATATTTTCATAGAAATCTTTTTCATGCATTATGTCGTTGAACTTTATCAGATAATTAGCGAAAGTGAAATTGAGAATCAGCCACATGTTAGTAGAATCAATACAGTATCTGCTTCGGTGCCTGTTAGACATCCACGTGATATTTTGAGGGATATAACAGACAGAAATAATCCAATGCAATCATCCATAATAAAATTATTAAATGAACTAGAGGGTAACACAACACATAATGATACAACCCCACTGATTAATGCACTGCAATAACGATAATAATTACATTGTAACTGATTAAGTCAAGGACGTTGAGTTGAACATTTTACATTAAAATGAAAATAAATCTGTGATTTTTAACGGATTTTTTTTTTAATTTTTTTTTTAATTTTTTTTCTTTTTTTTGAATTTTTTCCTGAAAAATTTAAAAAGTCGTTAAATTTGATTTCTTTTTTTTTGAATTTTTATTTTTCATCCTTTTAATTTTTGGTAACCTATTAGTAGTTAAATACAATTTTTCATGATAATAATAATAATTCTTCCTTTTCGTCAATCAGTAGCCTATATCAAAAGCCAAACAACATGAATTTCTTAATATTTTTTTCTGGGTATTTTCAAATTCCCACAGTTAAGAATTCATTAATTTTTTTTTTTTTTCTCTAATAACTTATATACGAAATTTCAGTAACTTTGCCAAATTGTTTAGCAGATACAGTACTCTATCATTATCAGTTTCATTTCTTTTTAATAGTTATATAAAAAAAAGTATTAAGAATATTGGATATAAAAAAATGAAAGTTGAAATTTTACACTTAAATTAATTCTTAAATCCATGATTTTGCTTAGATTCCATCCATTATTGTATCTTCATGATTCTTTGTGATATCTTTTTCCTATGGCTATGATATATTATAACTATAAAAATATTACATGCAATATGATTTGTGTCAAAAAATGATTAATTCGGTTGATGATGAAAAATGGACTTTTCCTTAAATTCGACTACTAAAAAATCATTTTGGTATTTTGTCCTCGAAAATGTTATCAAAAATTAATACTTTCGCTCGTTCTTTTAATTTTATTCATTTATTTTTTACTTTGCATCCTGATTATGTCGTTATTATTTATTTAATAATGCTTTAGTGTAAAAAATGATGAGAATTACCGTGTATTTACTATTATTATTTTTTTAGCTATTTCCTACACAGAAACTCTTTTTATCTTCCAAATCTCTGTGCAGTTTTGATTTTCTATTATTCATATCTTCATAAGTTTCATTTTGATATATCTTTTGAATTTATTTTCTTTTAAGGGCCGTTCACTTATAATGTCCAATTTTTAACGGAGAAGGGGGTATGAGGCTGTGTGGCAATTTTAAACAAAAGAGTATTTTTGTATGAAGATTTTGTGCCAGAGTGGGTCTAAAAATCCAAGACTTTGATGGACGTCATAAGTGAACAACCCCTAATACTATTTTTATATTTCATGTTCTCTACAGCAATTCCTATGGTAATAATTAATCCACAGCTAAATTCATTTCCTAAAAAACTTTTTTTTCTTGTGTTGTTAGTTCCAGAGGTGGCAAGCCGATGCCTACTGCTAGAAAACGGTCGCCGAATATCACATACTACCGGAAACCGCCGGTGGTCGGTAGTGCCTGCAACGGGTAGTGACCGACCAGCAGAAGACATTCGGTTGCCATCTCTGGTTAGTTCTACAAACAATAAATTAATTCACTTAGTTTCATTGAAATCATAAAGTATGAATATATTGGGGGAAAAGCTGAAATGTTCAGATTATTGATAGAGACAACAGCAAGGATTACTTATAGTATGTATGTATAAAAGCTCCAGTAGTTTTAGAAATTGTTGGATCAAAATCATATTCATAAGGGGAAACGTACGCATGGGTCCTTTATGATATTTTTTCTTATTGTTCCATTTGAGGAATAAAAAATTTACAGTTCAATTCCTCAAACTTTACAAAAGCAATAAATGCAATATTTTAATTAATTAATTAATTTTTTTTTTTTCAAATTCTTACTAATCAATTTCTTTGCACATGTGGCAGTGACACTCTGACTCTGATTTTTTCACATCCTTATATTCTGACTTTTTTTTCTTTACACTTTTTATTCTCAGATTAATTTTATTATTTAATTATGATTTACTTCATTTCTTGGTTAAACTTTTTTATCAATAGTGTTAATCATGCAGCATGGATCTATTAATTGAGCATATTTTGACAGATACATCCCATGTAACCAAATGGAATATCAATGTATTCCATAAGAATGTTCCATGGACGGTCCCTATGTACCGTCCATGTACCGTCCTAAGGAACATATTGTCCTATGGAAATGGAAGATAAAAGGACGATCGTGTTTTCCATTGATGTAATACATCAAAGTAATACATAAGTACTACTGATGTAATACATCGATGGAAAACTTATGGAACATAAAAAATGAAAAAAATTTCACGTGTTCTTTTGTTTTATTCTATTGTATTTTTTTATGTAAATTCATTATTAATGTATTAGTGTTTATTTATTTAACAAACACTAATTCTTAATAAAACATTCATTATGCAACTTAATTTTGCTAAGTTGCACACTGATAAAATCCAAAGACTTCATCACACACATTAAAAACATTATTAAATGTTTGAAATTTCATACAAATTTCAATTCCACATATAAAAGTAATTTCTGCATACTCTTGTGAAGTATATGATCAACATTTTTTGAGACTTGAACTTATGCGCGCTGAAGTATTTCCTTCAATGGAACATTTTCGGTACTTTCATGTAAAACAATTTTTTGTATGAAAAATTTGATAGTACATTGGATCTTCCATTGATGGAAAAGGAAAACGAATGGAACATTTTGGTTACATGATATCCTTAATTGTATATTTAGGAGTTATTGGTAATTTAGCTTTCTTTAATGTATTGTACAAAATATACTCAACTTTACTTCCTAAAAAAGAGTTCAACTCTACTTTGAGGTCAAATTCAATTTTAGATGCAAATAATCTGCAATTAAAATACTTTCAATAATAAAGTATCCAAGGAATGAACCAAATCTAGCAAAAGAAAATTAAAAATTTTAATGAAGTGAAAAATGAATGGAAAATAACTCAATTATTCATTAAGTCTTACACAATGTAAATTACTATTAAATTTATGTATAATTCTTTAATATGGCAGTTTATTAATGATTATTTAATGAAGGAATTAAGAAAAGGGTGAAGATAAAAAAGTTGGAAAAGTAAAGTTAAATTAATAATTAATTATAAAAACTCGAATCATTAAGAACCTAAACTTTTAATGAATATATAAAACTTTGTTCGAAAGTCCTTTGAAATATTTACATGATGTTGTAATCATAAAAAGAAAATTAGAAGTAAAAATAGTACAAAAAGTTTCATTGACTTTTGTATGAAATTTAAAATTTCATTAGCTACCACATTCTTACTGCCAATAATACAATAAATGCCATTCAGAAATGTCTATAATTTATTTAATTTCAATTTTTTATTTGTTGATAAGAAGTTAGTGTCAAACTGACTTCCCGAAAATTTGGAAATTTCATTTGCGTGTAAATTTTTTCTTTTTGTATAATTTTGTATATTTAATTTATCTATCATTTTCTTTGTCTAGTTAAATTTTATAGCTTATTGTATTTCTTTTTCAATTTCTTTGTTGTATAATTCCTTTACTTTAAGTAATGTTTGATAGAAGGAAAAAGATGGTCCATTAAATTTATTATTGGAATTAAAAAAAATAAGAAAACTAAATATTCGTAGTAAAAACAATTGAGGAAAATGAATAGAAAATACACACTAAATATATAGCTTAATAATTATACATATTACGATGGGATGGAAGATTAAATCAATTTCATTTATTCTTTCTTATGTGTTTATCAACGATAATGATAAATGACTACAATTTACTCATTATTAATGTTTAAAGCGACTCAATTCTTTCTTTGCTTTAATCGCTTCAAATTCCAAAATTAAAGGTAATATTTTTTTAATTATGTTATGTATAAAAATTATTTTCTCATATAATCGTAATTGGTAATTTATTTCTATGGTGACACATACGGTGGTGGTTTGCGATAACTAGGTGTAACTGGCGATTTTCCACGAGACTCACGACTTCCCATGAGAAGTGGCTGTGGAGGAATATATTGATCAACATTTTCATCCTCACCTAGAAAAAAAAAATCATCATCAATTTAAATTGACATCATGTCATGCTACTTGACTCACCATCTTGACTCATTCCATTATAATGAGGTAAAAGTGGTGGCTTCTCATCCTTTAAAATGACGGGAGATTTTGTCACTATCTCAGGCTTCTCGTCCAATTCATCTTGGAATATTACTGGTATGCCTTTTGTTCTAAATGACTTTCTCTCCTCTTCATCACCTAGTTCCATTTTTCCAGTATTACGTCGTTTATATAAAAGGCATGCAATCAACAATGCAATTAAAAGCATCAACAATATAATTGCTGAAGGAAGGACATATGTAATAAGTACGTCTTGATTTATAATGGGCGTTTCTTTCTCATCTGGTCGATCAACGTGACTTGTATCAGTTTCATGATGATGATAAGTATCCCCTAATGCACATTTTCCTAAGAATTGTTTTCAATTTAAAATTTGTAAGTAAAACAAACAAGATAGACTGCAAGAAGTAAGAAAATACATACCTGTTGGAGACACGGTTATTTTTTGTACATTAAATTCATTTCCAATTGCTTCTTTTACACTAGCTTTAACACTTCCATCTTGTCTAACAAGACGATCTCTTACAGCAACAATATCTTTCGATGGACAGGTACTTTGATGATGGAGTGTTGTATTCTGTACAACAACAGCTGTTCGTCCTAAATATTGTAATTTTTTAACAGACTTAATTACGATTGAATCAGTAGTTGTATCTTGGAAGTATTGTTGAAGTCGTTCAATAAATTTACGTTTCATTGATGGATTTTGGAATTGATCCATGCCTATTTCTAATTGATATTCGAATGCCGCGCTATAATCGCGTTTTGAGTGAGTATTGTGGACATCTACAACAAGTGCATCATTTGTTGTGAGTCCATTTTTGTCTTCTGCAACAAGAACATATTGTTGAGTCTTGTCATGAATTCCGGGCACACCATAAAATTCTTGATTCTTAGCATCAAATTGTAGCCAATTAGATGGATCAATTGGTGATCTGTCTTCATTAAGTAATGTCAATTTCAAATCTGTCAAATCTTCTGGATCATAGAATGTATCTTTAGGCACTACAAATACCAACAATTGTCCAACAGTTGCACTTATTTTATCGATTGCATTTCGAACTGTTGGAGGGAAGTTCTTTGTGTTCGTTGGTGATTGTGGAGGTCGTGGTGTTTTAACTTCAGCACATGAATTAATTAATTCTTTATCAACATTACGAATAGTTATTTCTGGATGTAATACATCTGATAAGGCTCTCTTTGTCAACCTCAACATTAATTTGTCTAATTCTGCCTTTGGACATGTATCCTTTGGTAATGTGTCATTTGAATATGCAAATGTAAATTGAGATTTCAAAATCTTGTGTGGCGTAACATTTCGTACAACAATACTTTCAACTGATTTATCGTCTAAAGCTTCAATTATTCCACGAATTAAACGAATTTCCCAATCAACCATTGACTCATATTCCTTTTCGATAGTCACTTGAATAAAGATTTCATGATTAACACTTCGTAAAGTTTTATGTTGATATACTGTAATATCGACAATTTCATCTACACGTTCATTACTGCTATCTGTTGCACGAAGCTTAAATTCATGCTTACTAACATCGTTCTCAAGTGGAAGACCATAAAGTTCTTGTGTGCTTGGATTAAATTTAATCCATGAATTTGATGGTAAAGTATTGTTATTCTTATCCAGAAGCTCAATATTAAGTTTAGTTCCATCTTCTTGATCGTTAAAAATTCCTTCGATTTTGTGTGTGAACGTCTTGCCAGATGTGGCTTGAAGTCTATTCAATCGTTTTGCTACATATGGCTTCTGATTTTCTGGATAGTCATAATCCGTTGGTTCAGTTACTTCTGGTAATTCGGCTTCAGTTGAAGATTCTACAATAGGAATTGAGGTTGTTGTAATTGGTACGGTTGATGGGATTGTCGAAGTTTTTGTTGTTGTTGGCATTTGAGTGGTTGTGGTTGGTGGTAGGGATGATGATGATAACAATTGTTTAATTGATTCATCAATTTCAGTTTCTTGATCCTATATAAATTTGAAGAAATAAAAGATTTATAGTAAGTGCAAAATGTCGTTATGTATGTTAAGAAAACTCATTACAAAAAGAGAGTATTAGTGTACTTACATCATCATCGTCTTCATCATCTGTTGATGTCATAATCAATGGAGGTGGAGTCCTTGGTTCTGCTGCAGTTGTCAGTCTCCCAGTCACTGTTGTAGGTTTTTGTGTTGGTAGTGACTGCAAAAAATTGTAAAAAAACATAATAATTATGAAATTCTATGCTTGAGAACAATCTCCTGACATTATCAATGACTAATGATCCCTTAATTCTGTGTCTTCCAAACTTTTTTGTCAGTCTCACACCTGAAGGGTAAGTCACCACCGGAACCGAGCATGCCGAGCATGTTAATGATATTTTTTTTTTAATTTGGTGACACACTAAACTGTTGCGACACACAGTTTGGAATTCACTGTCCTAATTGAATTATAATTTGATACGAGGTAATTTGACTTACTTCTTCATAAGTATCATCCTCATTATTGGCATCTTCATCATCATACTCATCATCGTAATTAGACTCTTCTTCAGATTTTTTCTCGGATCCTGTTTGCGTCGTTGTAGTAGTTGAAGGTGTGACCTAAATAAAAATTGATCAAATTTCAAAATGATTTTCTTGTCACTAAATGAGAAAAAAAATAATCTTTGAAGTTGCTTTAAGCAAAAAAGAGGCAAAAATCGATCGAGCAAAAAAAAATATACTCTATAAAAAAAATTCTTGTAATGTCATGCAATTATATTAAGAAATTTTATCGTGCATAAACTATGAGTCTCAATAATAATGGGTAATAAAATTTTCATTCATTTTAAGGATTTCAGTTAGTGCATATAATAAAATAGGTATTTGAATAAATTTCGTGAATTTTTTTTTCTGCCAAAATGTATTTCCATTCTCGTGCAACATTTCACTTTAATTTTTAAGTCCAGAACAATACATTCTCGTTTGCATTCCATTTATTTAATCTATTATTTATGGCACTTCTTTAGCGCTTCAAAAGTTTTTTCCCACACAACTTATGTATAACCATCCAACCAACCAACAAACTATTATTATTATTATCATTATTATTTCAAGTGCACAAACAAAAATAGAAGTGAATATACCAAGAATTAAAGTAGTGTGAAGAAATTTTACAACATAGAAATTTAATAATTTAGTATATGATATTTAAATGTAAAGTAAGAATAATATAAAGGAAGACAAGTATAAAAGTAGATAGATAGAAACAAAATTACAAAGAAGTGAGTGAGCAGAGAAAAGTAGAAAGTTAGTTTCAATGTTCTACCTTATCCACCGAAGCGACATGTGCAATTGTCGCATCTACATTTCTAAGGGTTGTTGTTTCTGTTATGGATGGCTCAGTACTGGTTATTGTTGTTATTTCAGCTGAATTTATTGTTGTTATAGTTGGATTTATCGTTATAGGATTGTTGGAGGTCGTTTCATGTGAAATTGATGATGGTAAAAATGATGGTGATGATGATGTTTGTAATGATGATGAGAATGTTGGCATTATACGTTCCGTGACATTTTCCACAGTCTTTTTTATATATATATTTATTTTTATATGTTTTTTATAGTTTAATAGTTCAAAATGTGAGGCGTTTTCAAGCAGATTTTTACATTAATAGAAGGGATGAAGAGTCGTTTAAATGAATAAAAAGATATTTAAATGAGTTTATGGACATTAATAATGATATTTTATTAAGAGCTAGCTATCAGAGTTGTTCTATGACTATTATATTTTTAATTGTCAATTTTTTTTATTAAGCAACGTCCGAATATTTTTCGTGAGAATTAAATACTGAACCCCAAATTTTATGTCCAATAAATTAAAAAAGTTTCAACTCTGCTAGCTAAGAAAGGTAAATATATAAAAAGACGAGAAGGAAGAAAAGAAAATCCCTTTTCAAGGTCAATCTTCTTTCCTTCCATCTGTCATCATAATAAAAATGTATATAATGTTGGGATGAAATAATAATAAAATAATTCTAAACATTATGAAATTTGCGTTTCTTTTTTTGATTGGATTAGTTTGTTAAGTAACACACAACAGAAAAAGATTTTTTTATTTAGGTTAATACACGTTATTTAACACATCAAAAGCAACACAAAATAACGAAAACAATGGGATCAAAAGAAGATAAAATATAACATTATTTTGAAGGATAAAGAACATGAAAGGATGGGAAAAATTTGGTATTGTGTGCTTACATAATAAATAAGGAAAATTTTCATTTTCTTTTAAAAAATTTTTCAAATCCTTTTCTTTAATGTCATTCAACACGAAGAATTACACGAAGAACAGAAAATGTGTAACATTAAATTACATAAACGAATGACTGTTGTAATAATTTAAGTTGACATATGTAATAATAGCCACAATCATATGATAGATATATCGATAAAAACTGAGACACATTTGCTATAAATCAAAATTGATATGTTGACAAATTCAATTTTAGGCAAGTATGTATGAGTCCAACCAACCACAATGTGGAAAACAAAAAGAAGCAAGAAGAAATTGTTTTGCTTTGTATTCTGCAGTAATCAAATAAATCAAAATAAATTAACGTTCCAAATGTCCATTGAATGGAAATGATAATAAATTGAGGAATGAAAACAGAAATAAAATCAATTAACGACTTTTTTTCTTCCATTTAACACAATTAATAATAACTTTGATAGAACAGCACTGGAGTGTCCAGTAAATCACAGCAGCAGCAATAGAATCCTTAGCGACAAACTTACCGATATCAATTCCTGTTCAATTGATGTCGTCGATGGCATTTCAATTGATGTCGTAGATGTAACAATTGGTAATTTTTCATCAACAAACACATTAATGTGCTCATTGTGAGTATTATTTATGGAAGTAAAAATTGTTTCCGATTCTGGATGTTGTGCATTGCTTATTGTTGGAGTTGCCATTCCTATTGTACTTGCTAATGTTTCTTTTAAAACTTCTTCGATATCAGCTGTCGATAATTGAATTTCATGATGCCTTTCTATGGCTTCCTCAACAATCTCTTTCATTGTTGTCTCCAGTGGTACATTCTCATGATAATGATCTCGAGAACTTTCTGTAGTTGGACTTATTAATATCGTAGTGGATTGTATTTCACTGCTCGATGTGACTTCATCTTTTGGAGCATGTGAAAAGACATTTTGTGCCCATTCCTCAAGAATTTTATCATCTGGTTGCTTCGGTTGTGGTGGAACATCGCCTACATTATTGTCATTCTCAATTGTCTTTGCAACGTCTTTCTCCAATTTCAATATTTCATTCGAGCCAATTGGCGTTGGTGCGCTATCACTTGTGCGTTGAGTAATTTCTTCAATTTCATTAATTGGACCTGGTATTGATATTTCTTCTTTCACTTCCACGTCATCCTCTTCAACTGGAATCATCGAGTCTTCTTCGGGTGAAATCTGATAATCTGTGTCAAAATTTTGCCTCTCAACATTATTACTGCCATTATCACTTTCACCATGACTTTTTTCCTCCATCTCCTCATTATGTTCAATCTCAGATTCAATTGGCAGCTCATCATCATGCCGATGAGCTGTTTGTGGAGTTGATAATACTTCAGTCGTTACTTCATTCCTTGAGAATTTCTTTCGCTAAATTATTCAATTTCATTCGTTCATTGGTTACGTTCGTTCGTTTGTTACGCGAGATGATACAAAATTTTTTCAAGATTTTTATTTTGTGTTGAGGATTGAAGACGGAACGAAGGACATTATACAAGTATACATAAAATGTTGGGATGGGATTTAAAGGAATGAATTTTTCATTATTTCATTTTTTTCGCATTTTTAAGGTTGTTGAGTTAGAACAGTTAAAGCAGTTTATGTTTATTTTATGTTATTATTATTTTTTTTTGCAAAAGCAGCATCATGGGGGATGAATATTGGATGTAATGGAATGTAGAATATAAGAGAGGAGGAGGTAGGCAGGCAAGAGAAGAGAAAGAGAAAAGAAATGAAACAAAAATAAGTTAGAAGTGAGTTATTATTTAGTAAGTATGTACAACAAGCAGTTTTTCCTATGTCATGCATGGCACATTGAGCGATCTGAGAGTGAAAAAAAAAATAAAACTTTCTGACAGGACAAGAAATTTCTTTTCCACATCATCATCACTATATTCTGTCATAAGTTTCTCTTCTTACTTCTTAATCTCATATTCGCTGACTGATGATGCCATTTGACATAAGAAATTTATGTAGGCTATTAAAGTTATGTTAAAAGTGATGAATTTAAGCATATATGAGGAGAAAGACATTTTTCTTTTAGGTTTTTTTTTGCACGCATGTGAGACTTTATGATATATATGTACTGTATTTATGTGTGTGTATATGTTAGTATGTGATAAACTTATGATTTCAGACTTTTTTACCACCCAATTAACATAAAAAAAATGTTGAACAAAAAAATAAATATATAATTTTTAGACAGTAGACAGTAAAAACCAGAAAAAAGTAAGAATTTCCTAATAGTTTACAAAAGTAAGAATAAGACTTAACAAAAATATACACAAATGTGAATTCAAGTGAATAAGTGTGATAAAACATAAATACATAATAAATTAACATAACATCGGTATACACAAAAATTGAAGTGTTAATGAATGTCGTTTTTATGGTTTTGTTGTAGTTTTTTTGTTGCAAGTGTGAATGTGAACTGATATTCAATCTCACGTGAATAATTATCTCAAATTTTCATTCACAGGTGAAAAATCATTTAACTATGCTTAATATTTGTTTATTTGTTGTTTAAGGTTTTAGTTGCTGAATATTGAATTAAATAGGGATAAATTGGACGCACTCATTTCTAATTTACTCATTTCTTTTATTTTATATATTTGAAATTTATTTATTAGATTTTTAAAAAAGCCCTAAAAATCTCTTACCTGATTGTTGTAATTTTGAACATTGACCGGCAATGCATCTTCTGTATTGCTATGTAATACAAAAAAAAGAAAGCAATTAGTTTTAATTGAATCAGAATTAAGATAAGAAATTTAATTAGCAATCAACTGACAATGGAGATTAAAAAATTAAATTGTCAGTAGAGTAAGAGATAAAGTCATTATATATATAAAAAAAATAATAATGAAGAAGTGAGGAATTAGATAACAGTGAAAATTGAATCAACTTTTTAATGAAATCATAGAGATAAGAATAAAGATTATCCAGCTAATGAACTTTGCTATATTTTTCATAACTTACTCATCTTCCCCATCTTCACCCTCTTCGATCTCCTCTTCATATTCATAATCGTCACCTTCATTCTCGCCTTCACCAGATCCATCAGTCTGTCTTCTAGTTCTTTGCACACGACTCTTTAAATGTTTTGACCAAATATTCCACCAGTGGAATGGAAGACCAGAAAGTTCTTGCAATTTTTCCGATTTCACATATTCATTGATTTTATGTGCAACGGATTTACAACTTGAAAATAATTTTTCACCACAACCAATAGGGAATTCAATTCGTCCAACAGTTTCTTTGGTATTAAGGAGATTATTACTCTTGTTGATTGAATGTTTGAGCATTTCAAGCATTTCGGGTGTATGTACGTCATCGACTTTGATGTAATTCTATCCAGAGAAAATAATAAAAAAATATTCCATCATAATTTAATTTTATATCTTGAAGAAAATGCGAAGGAATAGAAAAATTATTATAAAGTGACAATTCGACACTCACCACTGGAACATGGAGGAAACGTGACATCTTTTTAATGGCCTTTTCCTTCTTTTTGTCACCAAGATCGCTCCATTTAAGTGACTGAAGTAAAAGTGTCAGCATCATTTTGCTTTCGCCTGATGGACATTGTGCGATTTCTTTACTATAAAGATAACGTGATGGTGGCGTGATGACAGTTTCCGGAGGATCAGAATAAACGACCTGTGATTTTAATGGAATAATAATGAACAAATGGATGAATAAATGATAGCACAAAAAATATATGGAAATACGTGTCGGGGATTAATTGTCACGTTATGCAAAAAAATGGTGATAAAAGAAGAAATTAAGTGTGAAGTAAGAATAAAGAAAATTTTTCATTGTTACATGGACGGGAATTAAAAGTCACATAAAAAGGCTAATTAATTTATTAAAATAGGTAATACAATAGTGCCTTAAAACTTGTAAAATATTATTCTTACTTGTAAGTCATCGACGTTGACTTTATACTCGTCTCCTTTCCGTTCTGACGCCACAAATGTGCTGAATAGTAATACTATAAATGTTACGTTAAATCGTCGTTTAAAAATCATTTTGTATTTGTTACTCCTTTATTTTTCGTAGCAGTAAATGGCGGAAATATTCAAATTAATTCAAATTTTTATTTTTTTCCTATCCAAATTGTAATGTCACTTCTTCTTAATTTGCTTACTGGAAGCGTGCTGTTTTTGCCGTCAACCCAAATTTTTTTATATCCTATCGTTTCGCTGATTGCCAAAGGGCTCTCCTTAAATATTTGCTGCGATGATGACGATGAAGATAAATTAGAACAGACACACAGAAAATTAAATAAAAGTTCTAAGAACACAGTTAAAATTAAAAGCCAACAGTGATGTTGAAAATTAATTGACGATGAACACGAGGAAACTCAATTAATCAAAATGTTGAATGATTTTCTCTCTCATTTTTCTCTCGACTTCCTCTAGTTCTGTTTTCTTGTGCAAAGTATACAACAATTGAGCTGCATTTATTCGATTATATTGTAAATCTACTCGTTATTTTGAAATGTTTCTTTTGTGCAGGATTCCTGACTCAGATTTATTGTTGTAAAAAATTACAATAAATTTGATATGCCTTATTGATGATGTATGTTGCTCCTATCAATTTCGTTGAATGTGCAAAGAATTCTGAAATTATAGGAATAGAAAAATAAATGGTGAAATTTGACTTTCATTAAAATTGAAATCTAATATATTCATATAATACCACATCATAATGAGATCAGCAAATTTTGTTGTCGTGAAATAGTTTTTTTTCTAACTTTATTATCAATTAATAGAAAATGTATTAATGTCTAATTCACATCAGTATGGGCCAAAGAGATCAGCGTATTGTTTAACAAACATTTTGTATTATAAAAATTCTAGAGATAATTAAATACAATATTTTAAAACTAAGCGCCTGCCATAAACATCAAGAAGAACAAAACATTGCCAATTTTGTGACAACAGTTTCTAATTTCAGCTTAAACTCAAAAATCAAAAATAACACGTTTTCCAAAACAGATTCATTTAATTAAAAATATTTTTTTTAAAAAAAAACTTAATTATTATTTCATATCACGGAAAATGTCATGTTCTGTCGTGTGAATTGATGAAATAATTTTTGGTGAAAATTTAAATTTTAGTAAAATATTTCAAAACTAATTGAAATTCATTGATTTAAAATTTAAATTTTTATATTTGGTTAAAAGTATGACTTTTCGACATAAAATTCAATTTCAGTTTAATATTTTTCCATAAAATTAAATTAATGCGAAAAAATATTCACATTTGAAATAAAATTTTTTGTTTATACCATGAAATTTAATTAACATGAATGAACGTGTGTAAATGGTTGAAGGAAAGCAAGTTCAGGCAATTATTATCCGCTCGCACTTCATTGCTGTTTTAGGAAGAGCAATTTGTTTCTTTTTTACTCTCCAGATATACAGCAATTACGGTGCTATTTAAGTGATCATATTAATGATATTAAATGTGAAGAAGAAAAACACATTTACATGCGACTCAGGCACACTCAAGGCAAACTAATCTTTTTCGCATTAAACTTCAATGTTTCTTTGACTCAAACTCAATATCCGAAAGGTGACTCTTATGTCATTAAATAAACTTTTATCTCCATTTTAAATACGAAAAAATATGAATATTTTGCATGAATCAATATAAATTTTACATCCAAAAAGATAATAGTGACTCAATTCATGATGTAAAGTATTGAATGGAGAGTTAGTAATTGGAGAATTGTTGAACAAATTGATGAGTGAAGAAATGAATAACCCAATAAAAAGTTTTTCTGCGAAACAGGTCTTATGAATGACATTATAATTTAAAAATAGACTATGCTCTCAATGCCTATTAACAAAATCTGAGATTTTCGACGAATTAATAAAATTAATTTATTTTGTAAATCCAACCAATTCTGATAGCTATGTCAATAAAATAAATGGAATTCCAAACATTTTATCACATTCAATTCAATTTCATAGTAATATCTAAAATTCAATAAATAGGTCTTAATAACGTAGAAGTGAAAATAAAAATATTTGACGATTCATCGCGTGGTTGTGAGTTGTGTTTATATTTTACCTGAATTACTTCATTTCATTTCGCTTCTTATCACTTTTTATATCAGTTGAATCAGCCTAGATGAAGTCAGTAAATGTGTAAATAATAATGCATGGATTTTTACCGAGAAATTTTAATGTCACTTCTTTCCTTTTATTTTCTTCAAATTCATTTCCTTTGTTTATTGAACGTCAACACTTGCAAGTTTATTTTAAGAGATTTGTCATATTCTTATGTCATTCATTGGTGTTTGTGTGTGCGGAAATGAAATCAACCGATGCATAGATTGCACTTCTAACTCAACAGGAAATTCTTTTCCTTCAAATGAATTTCTTATTTTCAATTTTTAAGAAATTTTGAATAATTTTGGCAAATTTCATTCGAACTGAAAATTTAGTTGGCATTGAAGTATAACGTAAGCCAAAATGTGAAGCATATTTTAATTTCAATGCTCACATCAGTGTTGAAAATAATGCAAACATTCTGAGCATGAAAAAGTTTCTTAATTCTCGTCTCCAATGGATTCATTTATGTAGATGTATGAGTTCAGTTATTAGCATAAGACGCACTAAAGAGAAGAGCGACAAAAATGAAAAGAGAAGGAACATGAAGAATTTTAATAAAATGAATCAAAAGTATAAGCAAAAGAATAAATTTCCATTAAAACTCTCGGCAAAGCTACCATATGTTTGCATTTCAAAATTTTAATCCACAAAATGTGAATGTGTGCTCCAAAAGCAAGAAACAAATGAATTATTTGTCTAGAAAATTGTCTCCAGCACCGCAAAGATTTCAGTTCAGTCGTATTCAAACCTCGAATGAATAACTTTAGTTATGATATGCAACGAAACACAGAGCACATTGACAAGTAGTTCAGAGACATAATTATCGATGCATATTCTCGTATCAACAGCTTTTCCATTAATTTTAATGCTTCAATAAGTTTTCATCAGTCTCAGTCGGAATTAACTAATCAATTTAGATTGCATTACTTTGATTGTAGTTTTTATTAAATAATGATCAGGTACGAGGAGAAGCATGCCAAAGTTTGTAAAGGCATCGATGTGAAGTGAATTCTAATAAGATTCTGTTTAATTTAAGTACTTCCACGACTATTAATTTTATCTTCATAATATGCTTCTGGTTAAAGATGTTCATACCTTAGCAACTTCTCGTTGTTGTTCACAGTTCAATAACTCTTAACCGCACGATTAATAATGCTTCCCATATTTCCCATACATGAATTCTCTCAACCTTTCTCTTCTCATTTTTTCATCACTCATGAATGAACGAGTGAACCTTTATGTAAATTTTCATCGTCATCGAATAGTTGGTCGGTTGGTGTGTGTTTATTTATAAATAAATAATTTATTTTCGAACCATATCCATGTGCCTTAATCTCATAATTTCATTTTCGGTCTATTATTGTTTGTAGAAAATTTAAAGAAATTCTTGTTCTTAAAAGGAAGTTTGATGCTTTAATTTGTAAAAGGAGTCAAAAGATGTGTCAAATCGATGTCATTGAACTTTATGTGCGCCAAAAACATTTATGCAGAAATTTCATCACGAATGTTGCGAAATACATTCATAAATTTTATCAACGGCATGAGAGACTTTCAAGAAATTAAAGAGGAGAGAAATTAAAAATAGAAACAGAGACGATCATAATATTTCGTAAGAATGCTTAAACATCAATGTTCGTGTGCCGTGTGAGAATATTTATAGCTTAAATCGCGGATTCTCCTTCAAAAATGAATCACATATCACCAAGTCAAGTCAACAAAATTAAAAAAAGATTAATTTTGTGTTTTTTCTTGATTTTTTACTTCCAATTCTGTTTTTCTATAACTCAACTCGTTCTGGAACTATTTGAAAAGACACATGTGTTGATATTCAGTTTTACAAGCATATAATAGAAAAATTTTATGAAGCATGTGATAACAAGACTCATGACGCAATATTGACATTCTTTTGACACACGTGAGAAGTTTTGACTGATTTTGAAAAATTAAAATAAGTTTCATCCTCCAAGATTTGTCAGATTCATAAATCATAAGAATTTTTATTCTAGAAAATAACAAGTTATTGGAAATAAACACAATTTTTAAGTGCCACTGATAATGCAAAATTCGTGTTTTTTGTCGATTGCGTAAGCTTAATATACACATCAATTGATTAATGACTTCACTTAAAAGGTGCGAAAATTTTTTAAACAAGAATAAATTTTGTTATTTACTGCATTCTATTCATCCCACCAAATTATTCATAGGATGCAGGCATAAAACATTAAATTTATTGAAGTCATTTAATTAAATTTATGAAAATTATTTTTGAGAATTTTTTGTGTGCGGTCATTGTCATCGTTAATGAAAATTGCTTGTTTTAGTATGAAAAACTCAATGGAACGCACAAAAACCGCTTCAATGAAATTTTCTATCCTTTGTCATGTTCCTTGCCTCTCTCTTTTTTAAAAAAGCAGCACATTCATTCATTCTAACAAAATTTGTTTTCTTCTTCATACTTTATTGAATAAAAGTGGAAAACCTGATACTGCTGCTTGTTTCGGAAGTACAAAAGAGTATAATGGATTATGCTTAAGCGAATAATTTCATTCCTTTCTGTCTAACTTTATTGTGAAAAATTTCAGCAGTGCCAGTGAAAAATTTGTTCTTTCATAGGTTAGAAAAACTGACATTGTGTCAATTGAATGGAATGGAACTGAAATTATTCTGCTCTCAAAATTATTTGAAGTAAATGCTGGGAGTTGAGTATTGATTTTTGGAATGAAATGAATGAGAATAAAGGAATGGAAACGGGAAAACGGAAATTAAAAGGGGTTGCAGGAAAAAGGTGAAAAGGGAGAAAAATCAATGTCATGATTTGGGAAACAAGCCAGTTTTTTTTATTCAGCAAGTAAATGCTTGGTAAGTGCGTAACTGAGTAATAAAGCGTGTAATAAAAATAGCGTCACTATCTCCTTATCTCAGTTATAATTTTCTTCTTTTTATTTGAAATCTTATCTCGTTTATCTTAAAATAATTCTCAAATTATGTCTGTTACATAAACATCCTGATAAGAATACAAGCTTGTATCACATTTGCCTTACTGAATTAATTAAGATATTATGGAAAAGAAAACCAGAGAATAATGTAAAACATATGTTTTGGAAGTTCCTTACTGATTTTTTGCTTATTCCAAAATTTCCTCATTTTTGGCTGTTTGTCTTTCGTTTCTTTCAAACTTGCTTTCATTTGAAATGAAAAGTGATGGAACTCTTGAACATTTCATGTCAATCAGTCACAATTTGATTCTTGATCTGTTTAGAAATTAAACACACTAAAATTTCCAATACTTTATTTAAGTTTTTCGTTTAAAAAACATTCTTGAATTTATATACATATTTAGTTATGTCCCGTTGTGTCTACTTTATATATTTATATATATTTTGTGTCTAGACAAAACAGAATGAGCACAGTAAATCTATCTTAGAAAAAGTTCTTGTTTTAGTCAGGTTGAAATATATTTTGGTAAAGATTTATTTGACGAAATTTTCAACATGAAATCTTTTGATGATCTCAGATGTTTCTCTCGTTTAGACCATAAAAAAAGATGTTTGGCAATAATCATGATGATGATGGAATATAGGGCAATGAAAAGAAAGAGAATTAAAAATAAGATGAAGGGAAACGAAGCGAAAGTGAAAACATAAAAATTGACACGCAACCATAAGCATATAAATCTTTTTATCGCATGTCCACACAAAAGCATGTGCACATAAAATGATAAATGTCTTCTTAAAAAAATTTGTTCCTCATTTGTTGGAAGGAGAATAACGGAAATTATCGTAGAATTGTAAACAAATTATGTCCATCAAAATTGTTGCATTCATGAGTATAGAAATTGATCAGTGCCAAAAAATTCTATTAAATTGAACTAAGTCCAATTTCCATAATATTTTAAATGAACTAAGCCCATAAACCCATTTATTGCTTTAGTCGGTTTAACTTTTTTAAAACCTTTGTTTTTAATTAAAACTTTTTACAAAAAAAAAAACATGTTTATTAAATTAGTGAAAATATTATGGCCAATAAAAATGATTAATGAAGCAACTGGGAAATTACACATCATTCCAAGAAAAAGTTATAGCATCATGTAAGAGATTGAACATAGATGCATCGTTATTCTGTTGGAAATCTTTTATCTTCTTCCATTTGAAATAAAGTTTAATTTTTTTTATTAAATGTAATTTATGATATCTTTCCACTCGACTTGCGGCTCTCCTTTTGAAAATAAATTTCAATTTAGCATGTATGCGTATTTTAGAGAGAAAGAAAAAAAAAGAATAAATTTTATAACAATGTTAATGGAATGAATAACTATGAACAGCAATAAACAACGTAATGTATAGCATACCGGTAAAAGATCATCAAGATAAGAACGATAACTATGTTTGTTATACTTGTGCGTTCATTTAATCATGCATGCAAGTTTTAGATTTTATTTATGTTCACGCTTTCAACTTTCATATGTACAAGCTATTGCTAATGTGATATTGTTATTATTTTTATTTTTATATTGGTTCCGATAATAAAAACATTTAGTGAGGTCAAGCGAGCAGAAAATTTTAGATCAAATCCTAAAAAAAAGAAAATGTTTTCTGTCGGAAGTTTTATATTTTTTGTGTTGTATAAACACGCCTTTAACAAAATATCTGCTAAAAGTTTTTAGACAAAATAGTGTCACGTCATTCGATATAACTTCGCACTACCGATTTTGTTGGTTGAGTATAACATTGAATAAGCAAATGCTTTCGCGTAGGTCATATTCTCATTCCGCACATCTTTTCGTTATTTGTTCATATGTGCAATATTACTGAATATTACTCAATTTCAGAAAAGAAAATTGTATATACATAAGCCACAAGATGCCGACTACGATGATATCATATACTGACATTTCGTATTATTGGAACAACTAAAACATACAAATACAGAAAGGAAGGAAAGTACAACAGATGTAGCACGAATTTTTTATGATGTGATATGCATGCATATATGTATATAAATTTTTTGGTTACGAATAATGGAAGGATTATGATTTAAATAAACAAAATTCTCATTCTCTTCCAATTTATTTATTTCATGATGTTTTTCGCGAGCAAAAACAAAAGAATATTAAATAAAAAAAATTTCGGCAGTCAGCGTTCATGAAAATGCATGCTGGTTGAATTAATGTGGGAAATGTTTATTTGAAAACATTTCAATCAAAAAATATTATTTTTTCGCATTAAAGAATAAGCCTCGTCTCTTTTTCCTTTTTTTAAATTTTATTATAAAAACTTTGATTTGAAAGCAGGCAGACATGAATGATGTTATGCATTCAGAATTTTTTTTTAAAAATTATTATTTTCATCATTTGTGGATGTGTTTGTGGAAGATTGAGTAAATGAGAAGCAAAAAACAAAAAAACTTCTTTGTTTAAATTATTTATGCCAAGAAGGATGAAAAATATTCACATATTTTATTATTCGAATGGGTGCTTTGCATATGACGTCATCTTTGAATTTAAATCTTTCTTAATCTGCAAGTTTGTTTATGTTGTTCAAAATAAAAATATTATAATTTAAATGGAAAAATGAGATGGGTCTTATTGCTTGAAATTGAGAATAAATGAACGAGAAGCATTAAAATAATCAAATCCTTTATTCACAACAAAACTTTAGTTAGAAAACTTTCAAATTTAATAAAATAAAAATTATGAATCATTTAGAGCAGCATAAACTGCAGAGAAGAAATAAACCAATGAATTTTCGAAAAGGATAGAAGAGCAGTCTGCATGTGAGACAAGCATTAATAAAACATGAATTTCGATAACAGAACATTTTTTGCACTCTCAAAAATCCTCGGTATCCTTGGTAACACGGATATTTAACACGCTATAACAGCAGTTCTAATAGACGAAATCTGAACAAGGGAGACACAAGAGGGATTGAACATTTAAATTGTTGTTGCAATCTTTTCATGCAAACTTTCCATTAACAATTTCAGGGATAAAATTTTGCACATTTATTCCATTTTCAAAAGCATTATGTTCGCCTGAATTGCTCATAAAATTCATTGTTGATGGACTAGTTTTCAATTTAAAAAATAAAGCAAGCAGATGACGAATGAAAAATTGGCTGCAAGCCCAGAAAAAAAATTCTTTTGCCACTGGAGTTTCGTTTTTAAATCCTTTCAAATAGTTTCGCAATTTTGGTCATAAAAATTTCTTTACTGCCCTCAATTGGCTTAATTTTTTTATGAACAATAAGTAAGACGAGAGGAACTTGATCTTTTAGCCAATTTATGAAATAAAATATTTTTGACTTTTAAAATAAATAAAACAAAAATTGAAATTGAGTTTGAGTTATGATATGTTAAGTTTTAATAAATTTGAGATGATGATAATTTTCTCCCCCGATACAATAAACAGCAACGTGCTGAAAAAAAAGTGCCGACAAAAAATAATGCAATCACAAAAATAGCTACACATCATGCTTTATGAGAGTAAAGAAAAAAAAGAGTTAAGTTGAATGAGTCAGAATGAAAAGAACAAAAGGCAATTCATTGAAAAATGAAAAATGAGAAGAGAAAACTTTTTTGTACACAATACAGCACAAAAAGGCTCGAAGAGGAGACATGAAATATGAAGTCTGATTCAAACAAGCACTCAACAAGGTACATATTGAGAAGCACTGTAGAATGAGTAACAAACTCAAAATGCACTTAAGTATAATATTTTTATTTCATGCATCCACACTTCATTCGAACTCATAAATAGACTTTTTCTGTTATTTGTAATCTCAGACATGAAAAATGCGAATTTCCATGTATGTCGAAGTGAAAGATATTAAATGAAAGAGAATAACTTGTTCTTTGTAGCATTGAAAGAGATTAAAGAAATAAACAAGAAGGCTAAAAAAATATGGGAAGTTTATTTTAATTTAACTTCATATAAATCTCAAATTACCAAGATAAAACTACTTGGCGTAGCAAGCTAGCTATCAATCAATAAATGGAAATTTCATTCCTTCTTTCTGAACTTAAAATCTTGTAACATCAAGATGAGGAAAGAAGATTAAAAGGAAAGACAATGAAATAAAGCGAAATTAATACTTTTTCTCCTATTATGTAGTCAGTGTGTGGTTTACAATTGTATGTTGTAAATATTTACTTTTAAAGCGTCTGATTAAACGCCATTGAAGCTGTTTTACGGCTTAAAAAAAATTCTACAGTAAACCACAGTCAGTGTATACACATCTGTAGAGTTTGAAGTTTGCTTTATTCATTCTCATTGCCCCATTAACAATTTCCATTGATCAAACTTCGTTGATTCATGCATTAAAATTAATTGAACTTTCCCCAATAAGAATCAAAAACAACAGGAGATATAAATCTGTAAAAGAACTTCTTTTATTCATTGACATTGAAATATATCAGGTACTTTAGAAGATGAGCAATACTTAATGGAAAAAAGAAGAAGAGAACTGCACGATTTTCACCCACAAAGAAACTTTTTTGATAAATACAATAAAAACCAAACCCAAGACAAACTGAAGTGTCGAAAACATGGCAACAATGCTTGCTACTCAATGCAACCTATTCTTTCACAGCTTCAGCTCATTGCACCCACGTCCATTCTTAATTTCATTTTAATTAACTCATCATTATCATCGATATAATGTTTAATACTTAAAAGTATAAATCTTTCAATGATCTTTATTAATGGCAATAGCTGCATTTGAGAAAAGATGTTGTGCATGTTTTCTTATAGTTTGACATCTCGTGCAAATCTATTTTTTGATTCCGTCTTGCAACTGTTTATGAATGCCTAAACAATAATCCTATCTCAATTTATTTTATTTTTTTCTGTTCTAACTTAAATATTTACATGAGAAATTAAGTATTTAAAAAGCTATAAAAATTAGAACCTCAACAAAAGTCAACAGCATAAAACTTCGAAACGCATTTCTTCTCATTTTAATTTAAGAATTTCTTCTTTTTCTCACATCCAAGTCTCGTGCATTAACAATTTCAAATTTATGGCAACGTCGCAATCGAGTATCAAAACATTTTCTAAGTCAAAGTCTTGGGAATTTTTAAAATCGACTGAATTTATATTATATTAATTTTTAATTTTCTTATTTTTCATCTTGCATGATAAAATATTTTTCAAAGAACTTTAGAAACTTTTAATTTTGAAATTCCTCCGCTTGCAAATAATGACAAAAGTTTTTTTATTTTTCGAAATGTTCAACCACAAACGTTGTCGTTTAATTACAAAAATTGTAGAATTATCTTTTCCTAATAAGAATAACTTTGACGTTGCCATCCATAAACCCATAATTCGGATTTTTTTTTTTTATTTTAATTGTAACAGCAGTCAAAAGCGATTAAAAAATTAAACATAAAATAATTTTTTGTGTGGTTTCTTCAGATACAAAATTTAATTAAATATCAATCTTTATGAATAAGATTCAACTTTAAGTTCCATTTTTATTTCTACTTGTAAGCAATTAATTCAAAATTTATGTTTTCGTAATGAAACTATAATTTGAGTTAAATTTCTTCAATCAAGCATTTTTTGCTGGAGTATATCATATTACAGAGCTCGTCAACTTTTTCATGACTATAGTCAAAGGGATCGAACATTAAGGTTCAATAAATAATTACAATTTATGAGCTTCGAGTCATAAAAATCAATTTTATGTTTTGCAAGTCGCCTACAACGATCACTTGTGCAATCCATTTAACAGAAAAAAGAGACGACGGTAGCACGAAAATTGAATTGTTATTTTATTTACATATTTTTTGAGTTAAGAAATTGAGGAACAATAAAAATTTAATAGAAAAAAGCTGATTTTAATTGCCAAAAATCGTAAACATGTGTGATGTTTAAAATATTCAAAGAAAATAAACTTCTATATATGTTAACAAATGTAGATGTATGTTGAAAATTTTATTTTATGAACTGCCCGCATTTGCATGCATTGCCAAATATGTCTAACTTGTTGATTTGTTTTTATCAAGCTGAATTTCTTTACTGTTATAACAGAATGGAAAATTAATTTATTTTTCCATTTTTTTTCTTTTTTTTTATTTCAATGGAACCTTAGGCAACCGAAAAAAAAGTGTGTGTAGGCATTTCATCGAATCATCAAAATTCAATTCAAATTTAGCTTTTTTTTACAATTAGTAATTCTAATCTCATATTATAAATAACTTTATTTCTTTCTTCTATATGCTCACAACTTAATTCATCTCTACACTGGCATTGTGGATTATGATTTTTAATGTTCACTTTTTATGGTGATTTATGGCACATTCATAACGTATATGGGCACATTAATGAAGGTACTATTCATATGCAAAGACAGGAAACTAATTTACATTGTCTGCATATAATAACGATGAAGTGCCATAATTTGCATTTAGCATTTGCATTATTATTATGAAAAGTGCATACTTTTTTTTCATTTCTATATGGATATAGCGAAAAAAAAAGGCTTTGAATAACTAAACTTGAACATGAAAATGATTATTATATTATTAGCTGTGATTACCATCACATGAACTTGATGCATTCCTGCATTTTATATTCATGCATGTTTACATCTCTTTCGAAGCTCCTCACGCGACATTTATTTTTTTTCATTTTCAATTAAATTCAATAAAATGCTATAAAATGAACACTTCAATCACTAACAAGTGTCATTTTCGTGCCCTTCATAAGTTCATGTTACTTATTACGCTAGCTTGTTATTGTTATCATAAATGATTATTGAGCAAAGAATTTTTGTAATTTTCTTTCAACGATTTATGTTATAGTTTGATAATAAATTGTATTGACTTCATGATTCAATTTATGAATGGAAAAAGAAAATTACAGTATAGAACATTAAAATTGGAGTCTTTTCAAAATTGAAATAAAGAGGCGTAAATAATTTCGATGATAAGTTTCAATTTCATTTAAAAAATGTTATTCATGGAACAAAACACATGACTAACTATATAATAAATTAAATTAATGATTTTAGCTTGTCAAAATTTAGGGTTTAGAACAAATATTTGATAATCAGTAATAGCTGAGCTGAGCAATGTAAAAATCATAGCCAACCTCATATTATGTATGTGAGTTTACAATTTGTCGCATCGCATACTGCACGATAAATGTAATTTGATTTATTTTAAATGAAGCTGTGCACGCTTACCTTAAATAGCTTTTTGATGTCGCACGTGTTAAATAAATCAAATGATGTAATTTATTAATTCCACAAATTCTGCAATTGCAGATGATATATTAAGCACTTTATAGACACTAATATTTTTTTTAAAAATACTTTTGTTTGCCTCTTTATTGACAATTTTAAGACTTTTTTGCAATTTCAATAATTTTTTTTTTCTGCAATTTGGCTATTTTTTCACTTATTAAAAGCACTTATTTTTTAAAAATTATTTAATTCCATCAATTGCACTCAACACAGTTTATGATTGAATAAAGCTTGATTTCCACACTTTAGTTTTGTGGTCGTTGATAATTCCAAACGCGGGTCAAATCTGTAATGAAAGAAAAGAGGAAAAAAAAGATGACTTTAATAAAATTTAATCTCGGGTCAATTCATTAACACTATTGCTGTAAATTTTATTGAATTCTATAAGTTTTTGTTTCGTCGCCCTGATTTCCCATATGTTGCAGCATGTTACATACATCATCTTGTCCCCAGTTTATTAGCTTGAAATTGTTTCATTAATTTATATAATCTCATTCTTCTATTAATCGTATAATTTCATCAATTTAAAATTCATTGCAATGCACCATATAAATTGGAGCATTCCGTGTCAATGTGTCGTTATCAGCATCTCATACATTAATCGCATAAATAAGAACTTTCAATTGACAATAATAATTGTATTGAGAATGAGAAATAAATTTCGAGAACTCTTAACATCAACAACATTGTCAATGATTGTGTTTCTCATACGAATGTAACATAAGTCTGAAGGGGCTTTATCGTCTGTTTAATTGACAAATTATTTGTTTTAATTAAGAGACAGAACGCAAAGTGATGAGACATCATAATAACAATAATGTTATTTCATTTTTGTTCTATGTTTACTCTAGACCTACAATGTGTCTCTAATAGAGCTGCAGTAAACTATTTTTTTAAAAAAAATTATTTATCTAACTTTTTGTCGACTTATAAACTTGAATAAAATGCGTTTTAAAAACCAAATAATAATTGTTCATTACTTAAAAATGTATGCATAGCAGTCACTTAACAAACAGCATATGTTCTAAACAGTTGCTGCATCAAGCAAGCATGATGAAAAATAAAGTTCTTTTCATCCATACAACATTTTATCTATCTTCACGTTTGACCGCATTTTTAATTAAAATAAATATTTTCTTCCATATTTTTTCAAAAACCGCTAAACGCTTGCTTATAAGAGAGAGAGAAAAAGAAAGAAAAACTTTTATTAGCATGAAGTACATTTTAACCAAAAGACTGCATGCGGTTTGTATATAGGCATGCATCCAAGCAATTGAAACTAAAAAGCTCTTCTCTGTTTTCAGAAAGTGGAAATTGTAATTTATATTCAGTAAGTACTTGAATGCAAAAAAAAAAAATCTCAAATCATCATTTGTCAATTTAACAAAATATTCATATTTATGTAAATGAACTTCCTGCCATGCATTTGCTGCACCTTCAATTTCAATGAATAGAACCTCATTATTGCACCGCAATGCTATACATAAATCAACAATTGTGAAATGAGAAAAAGAAAAGAATTATTGTGAATGTTTTCATTTCTTTGACTTTTTTTTTTTCAAAACAAATTACTCTGAGAGGAACATGCATTGCTTTACTCCATAACATCTTAAAATACAATTTTTATGAGTCACATGAAAATGTCTCAAAATATGAATTTCTTCAAATGACAAGCATAAAAAAGTTTATCGATCTCTATTTGGCGCCGACAAGGGAGATTGTTGCATTTTTTACTCTGTCAATTTATTCCACCCTCGTCAAATAACATCAGAATAAGTATAATCATATGTCAACTTTGGAGAAGCATGAATCACAATTTTTTATGATGTCTTTATTTTTTGTGGTTATGCCATTTTTCAGATCTCAAAAATTCTACTCAAAGGGATGATAAAATCATAGGCATGGAGCTATTCTATTAATGTTTAATTATTCACGTAAAATCAAATAGCAAAGAAAATTTATAGCCGGAAATTTTACTTTGGTGTGCTACAAAGTTTTATGTATTTTTTTCAATTGCTACGAATACTCAAAACATCAGTCAATAATCGATGGCGCATGAAGCAAATTTATATTTCACCCACTAATGGAGATTAATGTGAATAAGTAAGCGACAAAAACAACAACAAAAAAAAAGTATTGAGTAGAACCTCAATCAATGTGATAGACATAATTTCTTCTTCTTCCTTCATTCCTCTCACAACGATTTTTATTTCTGTTCCGAGTCTCAAATGCGTTTGACTAAATTGATTGGAAACAATTCGCTAAAGTATTTTTTCCATTTCGACTTTTGAATACACATTTTGATTACTTTAGTAGTAAATAATCATAAGAATTTATTTATATGTTGTGGCTCCGTTATTGACCATATCTATACATATTTTTGTTAATTCATTAATATTTGTTATGATTGTGTACACATTGAAAGCATCACAATTGAATTTTTATGACTCGTCGTCCATAAATTATAATTGTTTATTGAGAACAATAAGCATTGCCCTGTGCCCACTTGGATTGCTTATAAACTAGCAGTGATTATATATGCTTGTTACTAATTGTTGATTCAAGAAGCAAAATTATTTTTTTTCACATCCACAAAAATATTTTTTGTCATTTTTTTTTATTGCCAGCTTATTCTCTATATTGAACGCAATCATTGATTAAAATTTATGTACTTTTTTGTCTGTTTTCAATGCAATAAAAATAAATTTTATTTTTTTTATTTTTTAAATTCAATGTCTCAAAAAAAAACAGAGGCATATCCCAAAAATTTCATAGTTAACTCAGAATTAGGACTTTCTAATAAATTTTTGCTTTTTGATTACATCTCTGTCTCTCCATATAGTTTCATAGAAATTTAAATGATTTTTGCAAATGTTCAAATTGAAATTTTATTGCAATAAAATATAATATGGAATTGTAGCAAATTAGAATCGAGCACTCACTGATCTATATCTTAATATTTTCTTGTTAAAAAACTTTTCCTTAATCTTCTTATTTTATAGTGTCAATTGAATTTTATATTCCAACAGAATTAAATTGTTTTCACATTGCATTCCTATGCTGTATATATGGAAGAGAAAAAATTCCAATGTGTGAATTTTCACATTCATGCTGAGTTTATGCATATACATATAAGAAAAAAAGGTTCTTCTTAACCTTTTTGTTTAGGGAACTTTACATAATTTTAAAGTTAGTCCACACTGAAAAAGTTTAAGAGCAATGATATGAGGAATAACAGCATGAGGAAATTGGATACCATGAGAATAGTGAGGAAATGAAAAAGCTTCAACACTATAGCTCTACAATACTTTTCTCCTTTATTTACTATAGCTTTGCTTCCTTTTAAACTTGTTTTACATTTCTTATTTATTTATTTCAATTGGATGCAGAAACAAACATTTTGTAGAAATGCAGAATTGAATGAAATTGACCCAATAAATTCTTCATGTGTTCTATAGTTGAGTATTTTCTGTTATTTCATCTTCTTAGAAATAGTTTTTAACTTGGAAATTTGATGAAACTAAAATGCGACGTTGCCACAATTTTAAGCATGCTGAATGCACGAGACTTGTTTAGGGGGAGAAGAAGAAGAAATTCTTAAATTAAAATGGAAAGAGTTTATTTAGAAGATTTTATAGTGTCGAGTTCTTATTTTTAAAGTGATTTAATAGCAATTAATTAGTTCCTTATACTTCATTATGTTGTACCAAAAATTTATGGCATTAAAAGTTAATTAATAAAACTTTCGAGTAACATCATATTTTGTTCATAATTTTAAATTTATGACATATGAAGTTTCAATGGGACGAGAATAAATACCGAAGAGCGCTATACAAAAGTAAGCATAACGAAAACCTAAAATATCAAGGCGTACACACTCGGGAAATCTCAGGAAATTTCCGGAAATACAGGAAAAACAGGAAATCTCTTCACTAAACATCTGAATGGACTGCAAATGCAGGAAATATTGTAAAGAACAGTATTTCTGATGATTTCATGCTCAAAAAATGTTATGAAATTTTTTTGTTTGGTTACAATTCAAATTATAATTTTCATGGCTAAAATTTTTTAAAAAACAGAAAATTTTCAACATTTTTCAAAAAAAATTTAAAAACAATTTTTAATCATTCGTAGTGTATTTAAACATCAAAAATACTATTTAGCACTAATTTTTCTCCAAAACCTTTCAGTTTAAGAGCTAAATCTAAAAATTTCCTGATATTTCCCGATTTCCGGAAATGCAGGAAATTTCCGGAAATACAGGAAATTTCCTGAGTGTGTACGCCTTGTAAAATATAATATAAGAGATTTAAATTAAGTATATACTTAATATCGATGATAACGACGAGTTAAGGTGGAATTGAAAGATATAAAAGAGCGTAGGTGGTCATGCATTGTATAAGTTCCTCTAAATAACATCGTTGCCATGTTTTTTAACAGTTGTGAACTTTTTCGACTATTTTCGTTTTATTTGTTTTGTCTTTAAATTTGATTTTTATTTTTCATAAAAATTTTGTCATCATCGCTTATTCTATTTAAATACTTTATTTATTGTGATGCCATCAACTGGAAGAACTTTGTAATCCGATTTTCTATTTCTCTTGTCTTGTTTATCTACTTTTTTAACAGCTCAAATAGCTGTTATGCAACTATTCATTTTACAGTCTCATGGATGTTATGCCAATGATTTTAATTCTAATTATTTTTAATAAATAAGGATGAAGGGTCAATGAATTTTTTCCATAATTTTTTTATTTTTAAAACGTGAAGTTTAAAAATATCTTGAAGTTGTCCAGAAATTAGGGGATATTCTTAAAAAACATTTATTATAGAAAAATCAATATTTTACAGTACAAGAAAGTACATCTGGCATAATTTGTGGACAATCCCTAAGGAATATTTAAATAGCTAGTATTTTAAATATTTACATTTTAAAAAATGTTTAAATGTAAGCCTCACACTAGTGTAAAGAAAAGTATTGATTTCATTTCAAATTTCACATAGCAATTGCCTGTCCATAGTGAGTTTAGATAAGCTTGTCTAATCCCTATTAAGTTGTGAGTTCACAAAACCCGCAATGAACATTTAAAAAAAAAAAAAGTTGAAGTAATTTTAATAAATGAAATGAAATTTGAGATTTTTATATGTTTAAATGCATATGCTTCATAAGTCATAAAAAATGAAAATTGTAGAGTATGAGAACTTTCAAAAATGTCTGACAGAATGCTTGTATGAGATATAAAATATAGAAACTAAAAGAGGAATGCAAAAAATGAGTGCGAGAGAAGTGCAGATGTATAAAAATAACACGCTAAAATGTTTTGCTGTTAAGTGCAGTTTTTAACTTGAATAATTTTTTTTTTTATGTACATTGCAGTGTTTTCACGATATTTACTTTGTTGAGTCAGACTTCGTATTTATTTCACATCTCCTCTTCAAGCCTTTTTGTGTTGTGCATGCAGAAAACTTTTTTCATTTCGCTATTTTTCATTTGAAATGACTTTTATTCCGTTTAGTTCTGACTCATCTGGCTCGACTTTTTAGCGCATTTTTGAAAACTTGTTTTCAAAAAGGAAGCTCAATCATGCACTTTGATCGGTCGTTCGGTCGTTCGGTCGTTCGGTCGTTCGGTCGTTCGGTCGTTCGGTCGTTCGGTCGTTCGGGTCCCAATTATCTCTTGATCTAGACTTCGTAGCAAGCTCGGAATTGTTTTAATAGCTTCATTGAATGTTTTTATTCCCGCCGTTTATATTGAAAAGTCAAAAAACACTCATTAAATAGCTTAATTCATCGATTTTTTATTTCAAAAAAATATGTAAACAATGCAGGGCAAAGCTATGCTAATAATAAGTTTGAATTTTTTCTAACCGTTAAAAAATTTGAATTTTTTTTGACCGTTATTTCGGATTAAATTTTTTTCTTTTATACACCTTAATTAATTAACATTTAATTTTTTCATACAAAACAAATATAAGTGCGTTTAGAAATTTGAAAAATAATGGATGTGTTCAGAAATTTAAATTTTTCGCTGATGGAAAATTTTGAATTTCAAAAAACCGTTAAATCGTAAAGCTTTTATTTGCATTGAACATTATGAAAATCAATTTTAAAGGAATTTTGATCTTTAGTTTTAAACTTATTATTGAAATGCATTATGATCAAAGAAACAGCAATGGAGTTTTAAAACTCGACATTCTTTTCTATTTAATCAATTGCTAATCGCTGCGTCAAAAATGCGCTGAAGTCCCTCGATATATACGAGGACTTTTGTAATTTTTTTTTGCTTTCATGATGCATCGTATGATGCTTATTCAAACATTTTTATATGCATTTTAATTTAACCGAATGACTTAAAGCTAAGATCGGTGTTGAAAATCCTTATATTAGTATCTTTAACATATAAAACCTATAACATTATTTAAAGCTCATTATCGATTATTAAAAGTAATTAAAAAAACCTTTACTGACTTATAGCTCATAAATTGCATTACAACAGATCATCTTCCTACTTATTTCCAACGCGATTTTACATTTAAGTGCCATTAGTCATTCACTATCTAAACCTTTTTTTCCAAGCCATTAAATATATTAAAAACAATTGAGGGCAGCAAGGAAACTTTTATGGGAAAAATGCAAAGTTATTTGAAAATTGCTTCATAAGTAGAACTAAAGAAAAGTGCATTTTTATGTCGAGAGAGAAATTCCTGGGCTTATGGCCAATTTTTTATTTTTCATCTGCTTTACATTCAATGGTTATTTATTTAATTGAAAACCGGTCATCAATAATAAATTTCATGAGCAGTGTATTTACGATTTAGTAGCATGCAAAGCAATTGAGGAATGAATAAATGTGTGAAATATTTTCGCAAATTGTTAATGGAAAGTTTACAATTGCACACATGTAAACATTTTGATTGAGAATCTCACGGGATTTGCTTTTATTTACAAAACTGCAAAAATCGTTTAAATTCTTTTACTCCAATAACAAATGCTGGAAACTCTAAATATATAAAAATTTATTAATAAACACACAAAAAATCGATCTGTTTAATTTCCTAACAGATTTCAAATCAAATTGTGACTGATTGACATGAAATGTTCAAGAGCTCCATCACTTTTTATTTCAAATGAAAGCAAGTTTGAAAGAGACGAAAGACAAACAGCCAAAAATGAGGAAATTTTGGAATAAGCAAAAAATCAGTAAGGAACTTCCAAAACATATGTTATACATTATTCTCTGGTTTTCTTTTCCATAATATCTTAATTAATTCAGTAAAGCAAATGTGATACAAGCTTGTATTCTTATCAGGATGTTTATGTAACAGACATAATTTGAGAATTATTTTAAGATAAACGAGATAAGATTTCAAAAAAGAAGAAAATTATAACTGAGATAAGGAGATAGTGACGCTATTTTTATAGCACGCTTTATTACTCAGTTACGCACTTACCAAGCATTTACTTGCTGAATAAAAGAACTGACTTGTTTCCCAAATCATGACATTGATTTTCCTCCCTTTTCACCTTTTTTCCTGCAACCCCTTTTAATTTCCGTTTTCATTCCTTTATCCTCATTCATTTCATTCCAAAAATCAATACTCAACTCCCAGCATTTACTTCAAATAATTTTGAGAGCAGAATAACTTCAGTTCCATTCCATTCAATTGACACAATGTCAGTTTTTCTAACCTATGAAAGAACAAATTTTTCACTGGCACTGCTGAATTTTTTTTTCACAATGAAGTTAGACAGAAAGGAATGAAATTATTCGCTTAAGCATAATCCATTATACTCTTTTGTACTTCCGAAACAAGCAGCAGTATCAGGTTTTCCACTTTTATTCAATAAAGTATGAAGAAGAAAACAAATTTTGTTAGAATGAATGAATGTGCTGCTTTTTTGAAAGAGAGAGAGGCAAGGGACATGACAAAGGATAGAAAATTTTCATTGAAGCGGTTTTTGTGCGTTCCATTGAGTTTTTCATACTAAAACAAGCATATTTCATTAACGTAACGATGACTGCACACAATAAAATTCTCAAAATATTTTTCATAAATTTAATTAAATGACTTCAATAAATTTAATGTTTTATGCCTGCATTCTATGAATAATTTGGTGGGATGAAAAGAATACAGTAAATAACAAAATTTATTCTCTTTTAAAAAATGTTCGCACCTTTTAAATGTAGTCATTAATCAATTGATGTGTATATTAAGCTTACGCAATCGACAAAAAACACGAATTTTGCATTATCAGTGGCACTTAAGAATTGTTTTTATTTCCAATAACTTGTTATTTTCTAGAATAAAAATTCTTATGATTTATGAATCTGACAAATCTTGGAGTATGAAATTTATTTTAATTTTTCTAAAGCAGGCAAAACTTCTCACGTGTGTCAAAAGAATGTCAATATTGCGTCATGAGTCTTGTTATCACATGCTTCATAAAATTTTTCTATTATATGCTTGTAAAACTGAATATCAACACATGTGTCTTTTCAAATAGTTCCAGAACGAGTTGAGTTATAGAAAAACAGAATTGGAAGTAAAAAATCAAGAAAACACAAAATTAATCTTTTTTTAATTTTGTTGACTTGACTGGGTGATATGTGATTCATTTTTGAAGGAGAATCCGCGATTTAAGCTATAAATATTCTCAAACGGCACACGAACATTGATGTTTAAGCATTCTTACGAAATATTATGATCGTCTCTGTTTCTATTTTTAATTTCTCTTCTCTTTAATTTCTTTAAAGTCTCTCACGTTGTTGATAAAATTTATGAATGTATTTCGCAATATTCGTGATGAAATTTCTGCATAAATGTTTTTGGCGCACATAAAGTTCAATGACATCGATTTGACGCATCTTTTGACTACTTTCACTAATTAAAGCCACAAGCATCAAACTTCCTTTTAAGAACAAGAATTTCTTCAAATATTAAGTAACAATAATGGACCGAAAATGAAATTATGAGATTAAGGCACATGGATATGGTTCAAAAATAAATTATTTATTTATAAATAAACACACACCGACCGACCAACTATTCGATGACGATGAAAATTTACATAAAGGTTCACTCGTTCATTCATGAGTGATGAAAAAATGAGAAGAGAAAGGTTGTGAGAATTCATGTATGGGAAATATGGGAAGCATTATTAATCGTGCGGTTAAGAGTTATTGAACTGTGAACAACAACGAGAAGTTGCTAAGGTATGAACATCTCCAACCAGAAGCATATTATGAAGATAAAATTAATAGACTTGGAAGTACTTAAATTAAACAGAATCTTATTAGAATTCACTTCACATCGATGCCTTTACAAACTTTGGCATGCTTCTCCTCGTACCTGATCATTATTTAATAAAAACTACAATCAAAGTAATGCAATCTTAATTGATTAGTTAATTCCGACTGATGAAAACTTATTGAAGCATTAAAATAAATGGAAAGACTGTTGATACGAGAATATGCATCGATAATTATGTCTCTGAACTACTTGTCAATGTGCTCTGTGTCTTGGCATATCATAACTAAAGTTATTCATTTGAGGTTTGAATACGACTGAACTGAAATCTTTGCGGTGCTGGAGACAATTTTCTAGACAAATAATTCATTTGTTTCTTGCTTTTGGAGCACACATTCACATTTTGTGGATTAAAATTTTGAAATGCAAACATATGGCAGCCTCGCCAAGAGTTTCAATGGAAATTTATTCTTTTGCTTATACTTTTGATTCATTTTTTTAAAATTCTTCATGTTCCTTCTCTTTTCATTTTTGTCGCTCTTCTCTTCAGTGCGTCTTATGCTAATAACTGAACTCATACATCTACATAAATGAATTCATTGGAGACGAGAATTAAGAAACTTTTTAATGTTCAGAATGTTTGCATTATTTTCAACAGTGATGTGAACATTGAAATTAAAATAGGCTTCGCTTTTAGGCTCACGTCATAATTCAATGTCAACTAAATTTTCAGTTCAAATGAAATTTGCCAAAATTATTTAAAATTTCTTAAAAATTGAAAATAAGAAAAAGAATTTCCTGTTGAGTTAGAAGTGCAATCTATGCATCGGTTGATTTCATTTCCGCACACACAAACACCAATGAATGACATAAGAATATGACAAATCTCTTAAAATAAACTTGCAAGTGTTGACGTTCAATAAACAAAGGAAATGAATTTGAAGAAAATAAAAGGAAGGAAGTGACATGAAAATTTCTCGGTAATAATCCATGCATTATTATTTACACATTTACTGACTTCATCTAGGCTGATTCAACTGATATAAAAAGTGATAAGAAGCGAAATGAAATGAAGTAATTCAGGTAAAATATAAGCACAACTCACAACCACGCGATGAATCGTCAAATATTTTTATTTTCATTTCTACGTTATGTTATTGAGACCTATTTACTATGCTGTGATATTTCAATCAGATTACATTGAGTAAACGACACAGAAGATTGATAAGATTGTTCAAATTCCACACACATAATTTATTTTTTATATCGAGACATTTGACGCTTTTTTTTGAATGAATGAATTGCGAAGAAAAGAAGAAGAAGAAGAAGCTAAGTCATGGGTTATCAGTAGAAGAAGAAATTATTTTTATAAGTTCTACTAAATGAATTCTGTTCTAATTTCGGTTGATTTCGCATGAGAAATTTCCTGTTATTTTTATTTTAACATATTTTGTCAAATGACGTATGAAAAAAGAAGAAGCAGTGTGAACATGTGGCTCAAAAGACGTATTTCAAACAGTGCCTTATCCAAACATTTACTTATTACGATAATATCACAAATTTATTAACATCTTCTTTTAGTTGCTAAATATATAAACTTGAATTAGTTTTTTTTTTGAAATTTGTCCTCAAATTTCTCGAAATAAAACAAATATAGGAAGTATGGCATGGACCACTTCATCAACTGTCCATACAGACAGCCGAGAAGAGAAATTGAATTGATTTTTATATCAGTTTATTTGATCATTAGATGATTTTTATGTATTAGAAGTCTGACGCCCCATAGTCATTACAAAAGCATTATTTAAATGTAAACTAATTATAGTCTGTAGGCAAAGTTGCGGTTATTTAATCATTTTGTGCGCATAACACAAAAATAGCCGTCCGATGATGTGAAAAGTGATCCTTTTCAATCAACTCACTGTCTGCTAGTTTAGAATATCATTCTGCGAACTCATTCTGCCAACAAATAATGCTTACTGAACCTTGAACTGATGAGAAGAATTTTATTTGCTTTTTATGTTGTTTTTTTTCTAAAATTATGATTAGTACATATTAGTACTATAGGACATATAAACGTGCCGGTCAATTATTAAAATGCTTTATAAATTGGTAGCCATAAAATAAAAATCATATGATGAATCTAATTGAAGAAGGAATGCTTGTTAAATTTCAGTTGATATCAATTTGTCTACTCATCAATATTATAAATTGATGGATATTTTCTTCAATCAATATTCATTCACTATCTAACGGTGAATGTGCTGAATATATGTGAGTATTATGATAAACGACAGGAATGTTTGTAGCATTAATAAAACTTATTTTTTTTTTCCTTTTTTTCCTTCTCGTTTCTTTCCGTTATATCCTTTATGTAATTTGGATTTGCGAAAACGAATGAATGTAAGCTATGAACATAAATCTGAACGAAAACGTTTATTCTTATTACTTTATCAATATTCTATATGCAATACGTGGAACCTTATTTTTCACCTTTATCTACTGCTATTTAGCAATCATTTTTTTTAAGGTACCGACTATGAAAATTTTTCCGAAATCTTTTTTTTTTTCGTTCCCATTCAACGATCAGAAATATATCAATGTATGCCTTTTCTTCTCGCTTAAGCTAAAGAAAATAATAATAATAAACGCACCGAAAATAGAAGAGCCCGAAAATCAATAAAAGTATGTGAGCATTAAAATTTTGTGCTACATTATTCATCGTCGGTTTGAAACATTTTGCAGATTTTTTTTTTCTCTTCTACTGCACAACTATTCAATATCTTCCTTACGCACCTTTTTGTGATAAATCCAATAAGCTAGAAAAATTGCTGTCGTCAAATAAAATGATTCAAAATAATCCAACACAGAAAAGTTTTTCTTTTATGTTTTTTTTTATGCTAGGTATGAAAGTTTTTCAATTTTTTTTTTCTAGATTCTCTTTACACAATTCACAAACATTTTTTTTAGTGCACTTAATGGTATAAAATTTAACGAGTATATTTTTTTTATCAATGAATAGTCTAATTGTGATTTTATACACTTATTTTTACACAATTCATCAATTAATTTTCACAAGATTCGCGGACGATATCTTGATACTTTTAAGACTGTTCATGAAATGAAAAATGAAGAGATATTGGAATCGATGAATTTTTTCTGTGTACGAAGAAAAAACCTTTCAAATGCCGAAAGATTTGTACCCAAGTGATATCGTCACGAATAAATTTTAACTTAAATTAAATTTTGTTAAAAATTTGTCTTTTAAATTTTTAAGTTTTCAAAAAATTTTCATCTTTTAAATTTTTTTAACTCAATTTTTCAATTTGATTAAATTTTAACTATTCTTACTTAAAGACTGCAAAGTTGAGTGCTTAATATTTTTCTGAACAGTCACAAAATTACACTTAGTCTTACTGTTTACAAATATTCTATCCACATATGCCTCATACTTTTATTTTAAAAATATTTTTTTTTTATGTGATGTTTATTTATTTAAATTTTTTTATGAATGAATTAAACATTCATTTAGGAAAATTCAAACTTTTTCAAATAATTTGCATTGAGTTAGGAATTGAACCTTTATTATTTTGGAACTTTTAATAAAAGTTTTTAATTGATTTTCAAGGTATATGACAAATTTTATTGCTTACTTCCAAAATTAAAAAATCGAGAAATCAAATTCAGAACTTAAATTTAAAAAATATTTTGAATTTATTTATAAAAATATGAAAATATTTTTTAGGTACCTAAATGAAATAAAATTAACGGTTGATATTATTTCAACTTTTGTCTAGTTTGTATCTGTTTTTAAAAGGAAAATTCGTATTAAGAAATAATTTTTTAAAAAAATTAAAAAAACTCAAGTCAAGTAGGTATTTAAGTAAGGTTTTATACTTTATGTGGTGAGCAGCTCTTTTCTCATTATGTTTTCCTGTTTTTCGTCTGACGAAAGTCATTCAGGTGATTGATTTTACTAAACAAAAAAATGTCTATCTTTTCTGTATTATTTTGCTTCTCATTATTTCCTTTAAAATCTTGCTATCGATATCTATCCTCATTCCGTCTTTAACTACATTCCTTAGTGCTCTACAATATTATCACACATAAAAAAAATGTAATTAAAATTGATATTAGTGATAAATTATGTTGTAAAATTATTGGAGCAATTTTAATGAATTGAAAATGTTGTTAATATAAAAGTGTTGGGTCAAATCATACTCATTAGTTTGTGGAATCTATGTGCTTAAGTTGTGTTGGCTAAATATTCGTTAGCAGTTAATTATATTGAAATTTAAATTTTTTGAAGGACTTTTATTATGGTTGACTCTCCCCTCATCTGTCTGAGAAGTTAAAAGACCCGCTTTCGAAAAATTCGTTTGCTTTGGTTGATTTTCCCCTAATACGTATTTTTTTAAAGAAACTTTATGAAACATAACAAGGGATTAATTTAGTTGAAAACGCATAATTTATAATTTAATAGAATGAAACAAATAATTTGATTGCTATGATCATAATTTAATAAGTAAAAGAAGAATTTAAAAAAACGAATCGTATATTTTTGAATTCCGTTAAAAAAACGCCGAGAAATTTTAACTAGTTACAAGACCCGCGAGAAGTGAAGAAGTAGAAAAAATTGAAATAAATTTTTTAAATAAAGTTTTACTAATTTTTCTAGTGTATTTTTAATAGTAAAACACTTTAATAATATTCATAAATCATTTAAATATAGAATAAAGATAAAAGTAAGTTCCAGTAAAGTCAAATGTGCATGAAAAGTGAAAAAGAAAAATCAAGTCTTTGAGACATTCCAAAAAAGAGATTCGTCGTCCATTTAATAAGGCGTTGTTCTTTCTATATATACTCCCTATATAAATTTTGCGAATTGAGAGCCTTAAAATAATCAAAATTAATCGGTTTTTCGAACAGAGTGATACTCAAATGAGTCAGCACAAAGTTTAAATATTTTAATAATTTGTGGATGATATTTTATGTATTAAATTAAATTTTGGAAAGGAATTTTGAAGTTTATATCTTTTAAGAGAAAGAGAGATAGTAAAAAAAATATATCTTATTATTATTATTTTCGTAGAACCAATGGCAGCAATTCGTAAAAAATTAGTGATTGTTGGCGACGGTGCTTGCGGAAAAACCTGTCTGTTGATTGTGTTTAGTAAAGATCAGTTTCCTGAAGTTTATGTGCCAACAGTTTTCGAGAATTATGTTGCCGATATTGAAGTTGATGGAAAGCAGGTAATTGATAATGAAAAAAAAAAAAATGAAGAAGAAGGAAAACAAATGAAATGGGGCTAAACTACACTTTAGGGTGGGCCAGTATAATTTTTTTTATTTACACTAAAATCACTCTAAAAATGCTAAATAAACACATTTCATGTTTTTTTTAGCGCATTTTCCTCTTGGGAAAAGGACGCTATTGTCCGCACTTTGTCCGTCTGTCTGTCCGTCTGTCTGTCTGTCATCGCATCTCCTCCTCAGGGTTAAGCTTTTTTGATGCGGTTTTTGGCTTAAAATGTGTGTAGTATGTCTGGCTAGAACTGGCGAAAAAATCAGCAAGAATGGTCACTTCCTCTGCTGGAACCAGCGTAAAAAGTGCCAAAATTGCATTTCTTTATATGTGTTAGTGTGGTAAAATACACTAAAATGTTGACTTTTTCAAAAATTCATCCTTCCTCGGTTCAAATCCCATCAGAGGTCGAATTCTTTTTTCGGTACTTTTTTGATTCCTTATGACTGGAACTGACTTTATGGCCATGAATGCTTACTGAATCTCACTTTATGGCCATGAATGCTTACTAGATCTCATTTTTTTTAATTGTTTTAAATTTATTTCCGGTTTATTTGCTTACGCGGAAAATGCGCTTTCGTCGGTCACGAGTGACCACGTTGATACTAGTTTGTAACTTTTAAGCAAAAATTTGGTAATTTGGATAATTTTGGGCCCAAAAAATTTATTTTGAATTTTTAAAGAATTTCAACTTTTTCTTGGAAAAGTTTTTTTTTTCATGTTTTATTAAAAGGATCTTCATAAGTAAATTTAATGCAAACTTAAAAATTTAGAATTAAGTAGTTGAAAAAAAGTTTTCAATTTCATTATTTTTCTTTTAGTAATAATCATTATTTAACTTTAACAAAAGATCCAAAGAAACTGATTTAAAAAAGGATTATGACGATCCCTTTAACATAAGATCCGTAGACACTGATCTAAAATAGGACTATCATGATCCCTTTAACAAAAGATCCAAAGAAACTGATCTAAAATAGGACTATCATGATCCCTTTAACAAAAGATCCAAAGAAACTGTTCTAAAATAGGGCTATCATGATCCCTTTAACAAAAGATCCGTAGACACTGATCTAAAATAGGACTATCATGATCCCTTTAACAAAAGATCCAAAGAAACTGACCTAAAAAAGGATTATGATGATCCCTTTAACAAAAGATCCGTAGACACTGATCTAAAATAGGGCTATCATGATCCCTTTAACAAAAGGTACAAAGAAACTGATCTAAAATAGGACTATCATGATCCCTTTAACAAAAGATCCAAAGAAACTGATCTAAAATAGGGCTATCATGATCCCTTTAACAAAAGATCCGTAGACACTGATCTAAAATAGGACTATCATGATCCCTTTAACAATAGATCCAAAGAAACTGATCTAAAATAGGATTATGATGATCCCTTTAACAAAAGATACACATCATAGTTAAAAACCGTTGAAAAGTTTTAAAAAATTTACCCAGATTTATCCAAAAATTGAAATTTCTTAAAATTTATTTTTTAACCCCAAACTGCCCCAAACCATCAAAAAATTCATTTCTTGAATACAAAACATCAATATAGGTGTTTTTAGAGTGTTTTTTAATAATATTAAAAATTATATATTGGCCCACCCTAAAGTGTAGAAACTCCTGAAATGGAATGAGTGTAAAATGTCTATTACGGAATTAATTGATCTGAGTGCCTGATTAGTTTGTCAAGTTTGTGCATGTATCACACTTATTGTCGTCATCACATCATCAGGTTTTAAATCATATTCTATATATTTTGATGTTGAATTATACAGTCAATTATTGATGCGTTTCTGTAGCATAAATACCAAACCAATCATTCAATTGGAATTGAGTGCTGTTCGATTAAGTGTGTTACGATGCTACATATTTTTTTCTATTAATTACGATACATTTTTTTTTCTTCATCTAAATGATTCTCTCATTCTTACTTTTTCTTTATTTTATTAATATCTCGTTCATTTGAGTCTGCGTAACTTTGATTTGTACAAAAAAAACAATAAATTTGTGTTTTTTCTCATACAAATCACATGGACTGCAATAGTTTAATAATACCAGACTCGCGCCATTCAAGATACTTCATACTAGCATTAACAAAATGTATACATTTTTCAGCAAATGTTTCTTTATTTCTTTAATTTTTTTTTTTTGAGAATGAATAAGAAAATGATCTTATTTTCCTCTCATCTTTATGTGTATGTATATATTGCCACATTCATTATAATATCGTTGATTCAATATATATTTGAAAGATGCTTTATTGCCATTACTTTTTTTTCTCTTGCGCCCCATATCCGCTTTCTTTTTACTACAAATACTGTAGTCATTTCTTCTTAAAAACAAATTATTTAAAATATCGGTCATTTACTTTGTGAATATTGAATTGAAATAAAAAAAATTCCTGTATCCAAGTCTTAGGATCTTTAACTTGAAAATAAGAACAAAAAATTTGTAATTTCATCATCATTCAATCAAAAAGAAAAAAAAAGATGAGTGAGAGAAACAAGAATGAAGTGATGGCAAGCAAACAAATGAAATTTATTTGGAAAAATAAAAATCTTTTAAATGTGTCATAAGATGATGATGAGCACGACTTCATATAATATGAATGTCTTAGTAAGCGACGCGATAACATTCCATTATAATGTTAAATACATTTATTTGTATTATTTTAATGAAACTTATCAAAAATCAAATAGCGTGACTTGTATCGTACCGTACGATAAGCTATTATAGCAGCTGTTTTATTAAATATGTATATTAGATGGTGAGCCGGCTAATCACTTTTGTGTTTAATCAAGAAGAAATCTGCAATGTTTTTTTTTTCGTCTATTCCTCATAAAAATAACATTCCATACTAAAATATATATTAGATTACAAAAAATGTACACATAAATATCAAGCATTATAAACCAGAAAATGTACATTCTTTTAATATTATATGAGAATGTGGAGAACAAAAGAAACATGGCAATAACAGCAAAAAAAAAACTGATCGCTTATGAATTCCGAGAAAATTTTGCGATGACTAATCGACAATAGTTAGATATATATACAATTTTGCTTGTCCGCTCTCTTTCTTGGACTCTTTCCTTTATTATCGTATCAAATACAGCAAAATAACAACAACAAGTAACGGCGATTGTGTGATGACAGAGTATGTAAAATTGAGTGAATGAATGAATGAGTGATCGGATGATGATGTCATATCATTATAGCAACATGTTCATTATGTAATATTAATAGAATTTATAATAATTATTATTCTCCTCTCACAGGTCGAGTTGGCATTATGGGATACTGGTAAGTTATTACTATATTAAATCATGTCTACATAAATGTCTTTACTAATAAATTGCATATTAATTTATAGCTGGACAAGAAGACTACGACAGATTACGTCCGCTGAGTTATCCAGATACAGATGTAATTCTGATGTGTTTCTCCGTAGATTCACCAGATTCATTGGAAAATATTCCTGAAAAGTGGACGCCAGAAGTAAGTTGACTTGAATCCAATAATGCAGCATGTAATGACGATTACTAATAAAAATTCACTTCCAATTCTAGGTAAAACACTTTTGTCCGAATGTACCAATCATTTTAGTCGGTAATAAAAAAGATCTCAGAAATGATCCGCACACAATCAAAGAATTGGCTAAAATGAAGCAAGAGCCGGTAAAAACATCGGAAGGCAAGGCGATGTTTGAAAAAATAAACGCATTTGCATATTTGGAATGTTCAGCCAAATCAAAGGAAGGTGTACGTGAAGTATTTGAAACAGCTACAAGAGCTGCATTGCAAGTGAAAAAGAAGAAGAAGAATCGATGTATTTTACTTTAAATTTGCCTTCTTCTCTTCTTCTTTTTACTTCCTCGCAAAAAAAATCAAGAATATGAAAAATTAAAAAAAAAACTTCCCCCGACTTTGTTTTTTTCGAGAATATCCATCGAGCTGTAATTTACACAACACAACAAATCAACAACAAGATAATATAAAAGTAATAATAATTATTATAATCTACCTAACATACATACATACATACACACAGATATAAACATAAAATAGATTTTTTTTGCATGATCAACTAAAAAATTGTCCATCTACAAAAACTGTTTTTGAGAAACTGATTTATTTGAAAGAAATTCCATTAATCGACACTCATTTAAAAAAAGAAGAAAAAAAGCTAATTATTTCAAGAAAAAAGAAGATTTTTTTAAAAAAAAAGTAATAGTATGTAATACTAACAATTTCTTGTATGTGGGATAATAATTAATTATTTCCGCCTTTAATTGTTGGAGCTCTTTGATAATGAAGCTTCGCCTTTTTAAAAAAAGAGAGATGATGATGATAATGATGTGTGAAACATGATTTCTCTTTCGTTTTAATTTAATTCATTATCCTTCTGTTCTTTTATACATTTAACAATAAAAAAAAAAGTATGTAGTATATTTATAATGATCGTTTCCTTTCATCATATATCCAGATCACTTCTATCTCCTATTTAAAAAAAAATAGTCAGCTATAATTTCTCCTTAAAAAGATTTGGTAGGTTATCTTGCAACTAAAAAAAAAGAGATTATAAACATGCAGAAAGAAAAATAATATTTGTATTTAAATTAATTCATTTTTTTCAATCTATGTTCTTATTAGTAATTTGTTGTGACAAAAATTTCCCACTTTGAAACTGAGGAAAAAACGTTTTTGTGTCAATCCAATGCGAGATAATTGAATGCTTTTTTCTGTAGCTAATAATAGAAATCGATTATGATTAAACATATTATATTTTTAAAAACTAAATTACAAGAAAAGTAAATTTAATTAATTAACAACTTTGATGGCAATTTTTTATATTATTGAATGAATGGACGAAGAATTTCATGTTTTGAAATATTATACGAAAAAAAATAATAATAATTTTGCTGGGTAAAAACATAATCGAAAAAAAGAGAAATGCGCAGCGATGATGAATATTAAGTTTGGAGATTTTCATCATTAAAAGCTGCAGAAAAGCTTTTACAATTTTAATTTTAAATTGTTTTGATGCTTTCGAACAGTATAAAAATTTGGAATTGTAAGGTTTCAAAAAGCTTTTTCTGTAGCTTTTAATGATAATTTCCATAACGACCTCATATCTTAAAATTAAAAAATTTTCTTATGTGCTCTAATAGTCAACTAAATGAAGCATAAAATCCTGAATGTGAAAGTTAAACATCTTGTTTCTATAAAATTTGATAGATTTTGCATTTAAATTCCGAAAATGTTTCTTTTCACATCATTTGATAAAGTTTTAAAAAAGTTGACAATTAAATTGCATTAATTTATATCCAAAAGTCGAACCATTAATTCATTTATTTGTAATCGTCATGTAAACTCATAAATTCTTTATTTTGCTTAATTTGGATCATTTATTCAATATTTTTCCCAATTATTTTATTCAACTTTTTCTTTGTGTAAATTTTCTTAATTTTTTTCTTATGATAAAAATTTTAAATTTTTGTTTTGCATAAATGCTTATTTTGTGGGATGGAGATGAAAAAAAGAGAAAGGAAGGAAAAAAGATTTTAAAATTTCCTCCTTGGAATTATGAAAAAGGGAAAATAAACCAATTTATTATTACATGAAATTAATATAAACAAACAAAAAACAAAAAAAAAGAATAAAAAATAAAAAATATTATTAGACCAAAAAAAGGTAAAAAAAAAAATCACTTTCATTATCATTTTTTAATTTGATTTCCACAATCCTATTCCCAATAATCCATTTTCCTCCTCACATGTATTTTCAGAAATTCGATAACAAAAAATAAATTTGGTTCTTAGTTGATAGAGGAAGTTTGCACAATCTATACAGACTTTTTGTATAAAGACTTTCCCATTTAGGAACACTCACCGTCATATTAAACATAATAAAATTAAAGCATGTTTTCTTAACAAAAAATCCTTTAAAAATAACATTTTAATACTCTTAATCTATATCTTTCCATTGTAAAGCACAAAGTCTCCCGAATAGGTAGCAAGTAAATTATTTATAAAATCATTTCAGAAGTTAGTTCCATTTTGAAATAAATTCATCAATATTTTTTATTGCAATCAATTTTTGAAAGTTGCATGAAAATTCAAATTTTTTCACAAAATTAAGATTTTTTTTTAAAATATTTGTAAAGGTTTAAACTCAATTTTGTTTGGTTTTTAATTAAAACTTAAAACTTTTGAAAATCATTTCTTAACTCTTTGAATCATACAAATAATTTATTTTTTGAATTTTTAAAAATTTTCAAATTATTTTTTGAAACATAAATGAAAACTTTTTAATTCTTATCAAAATTTTGAAACATTTCAATTAAAGCAAATCTTGATGAATTTTTTCGTTAAAAAAATCTTTTGCAATGTCATGAAGAATAGTGAAAATATAAAAATTTGTCTCTTTAAAAATTATTAAATTATGAAAACTAAAACTAGTATGAATAATGTGTAAATTATGATAAATAATAATAGTTACTAAACTAAAAGAAAAAAAAAATGAAAAAGGCCTAATTTTGTATCAAATAATATTGATATAAACTAAAACTTGAAAAAACAAAATATCTCTTGTAATTATTGTGAATTCATGCTGAATAAGAAAAGTCACATGGATTTAAGCACTTTTATGATTGATTAAGCTAGATGCTGGGAGAAAGCTTCAATATCTTTAAATCTTTCCCAGCTTTAAAAACTTTTAATTATTTTGCACTATTTTTTTTTACATTTGTAGATGATGAAGATAAGACTCGAAACTATGAAAATTAAAAGAATGGATATGGAAATGAAAAAAATTTAAAATATATCATTTTTAACCTCTAGAATATTTGATTTAGGATGAAATATGAAATTCAGATGGTAAATGAATGGCTTTTTGTGGACGTAAATCAAGATTTCCTCTTGAATTTAATTAATCAAAGTGCCTAATTTATGGAGTCGAAATGAAACTTAATTTTGCTTTTTGTATGGATTTATATATTTTCAAGGTAGTATTAAATGAGATTGGTATAGAATGAGAATGTAATCACTTTTAAGATAATCAGAACTATTTTCTTTTGCATCCATTAAATTTTGATTAGGTAGCTTGACTTGTAAAGATTGAATTCTTATGACGTTAACCATTTGCAAGGTAAATTTGAATTTAAAATCTCTATAAAATTTGATTTATATGTCTATTTTCAAATGCTTAACGTCATGAAATTATGACTTATAATCTTAAGAAAATTTGGAAATATGTATCCTTAAACCTCAGAGAAAAAGAACAAAAATATAAGTTATAAGTGTAAGATAAATCTAGATATCAATCTCTTATCTACTACATTTTTAAATACAGTTGAAAAGAAGATAAGCTGCTACTTAAATAATTCATCATCTCGTTCTAAAATGAGATCAAAAAATTTCGCTTAATGTCGATTTAACAAAATTAAGAAAAAAAAAATTAAAAATTGAAAATTGTTTATTTCAAGATGTAAGCTTAAATTAGTGTTTGTATTTTATCAAATTTGTAAAACATATTTCATCTCTTTCGAATGATATTATTTATGGCAAAAAATCGAAGATTATAGAAATCAATCTTGGGTTTCGCTTCTTTTTTGCTTATAACTTGAAAACTGGATCTAAATTATTTTCCAATTGAAGATCAAATTCAAATTTCAATCCTTTATCTTTCGATTTTTCGTAACATCATTTATATTAAATTAAATAAATAAATAAAAAAAAAGAGATTTGAAATCCATTGGACATAAAAATATCATAAATTTAGAATTACTAAAAAATGAAAATATAATAATTAAAGTGCTTGTCTCTATCATAAATATAAAGATGTAACCCTCGGGAAATCTTGTGCTGCCAATGTTTTCCATCAAAAAATACATAAAGGAAAACAAAAAATAAATTTTACTACGAAATGCTTAATTTGATTTAATGTCATAAGTTTCTGATTGGGCTTATTATTATTATTATTATTATTATTATTATTATTATTATTATTATAATAAAAAAAAAGAATAAATCAGCCACATTTTAATTTTTTAAAAAAATCTGTACCTTAAAACTATAATCAGAATTAAAAAATTTACACAAAAACTTTTTTTGAAACGATTTGAGTGAAAATAATTTTATAGCAGTTTTAATGGGTTTTATGAACAGAAAAATTGTTTTAATGATAAAGTGAAGAACAAATAATGAATTTTACAAATTTTTTTACATGTGGAAAGTTTTGAGCTTTCTAATGTATCTTCTCTTTTAAGCATTGAATATGTATATTGTGGCATAATTATTTACCTATTAATCATTTTTGATGACATGTTTTAACAGATGAATGTTTCATATTTTATTGTTGGTTGCTGTTGATTAAATTGACTAAAAAATGGATGAGTGCTAATGATCCAAAGATATAACTAGAAATTTTTTTGGAGAACTCAGAAACAATTTATCTCGTATGTTCTGATTATCGTGGAAGAAATTCCAAAAAAAAACCAAAATCTTATTAAGGGGTTCACAAATGACGTCTAAAGAGAGGGGAGGGGGGATGAGGTCGAGAACAATAATTGGAATCTTATATCTTGCAATCTTCTTTAAAAAAAAATAACCTTTAATTTTAGACATCATTTGTGAACGGCCCCTAACTCTCAAATGTCGGTTAATGACCAAACAAACTTTTTTAAACAGCAACTTATCCTCATAGCCAATATCATCAGTGGTATTATATTTTTTAAAATATATGTTTTGTTAGTCTTCTATTGTACAATATCTATTAAGTACGAATAGATGTTGTTAATTTTATTGAAGCTTAAAATAAAAAAAAAATGAAATGAAAATTTTTAATTTTCAATCATTAAGAAGTTGTAATACAATTGATATGGATTATTTGATTAAAATAGTAAAGACCAATAAAAAATTAAAAATAATGATTTTTATTTATTTTGTACCTACATAGTTTTGTAATATTTTAGATTTCATGTCTAATTAGCGATGTCAAATAAAAAGATTCATATTTGTTATTTGGGTGAGATTAAGTACTTTAGCAGCATGTGAAATATTAATTTAGTTGTTATTGATATCAATCTCCTTATTATTAAAAATTAACACAAATATTAAAAGATAAGCATTAAATTAGTGTTCTAGGTTCTGAATTCGAATATGTAAATCCACAACATTTTTTCAATCATGACAAGATAAGAAAAAGAAAGAATGAGGGTTTGCCTGTAAACCTACTTGAATTGAAAATGACTAATTTAGAGGAAAGTTTAAGTCAACATGTCCACGTCAAAGCTAAGGATTATTATTCTAACATAATCGCTAACAACAGATCATTCTCATGGAATGTCATAAATGAAATTACTGGGAGAGGAAAGAGAATTGAAGATTATGTGATTCAGAATGATGATAACGTGATATTCGATAAGAAGGAGATTGCAGATCTTTTTCAGCATAAATTTAGTACAGTCATATGTAATTCCTCAAACAGCATACGCATGGAATATTTAGGACTTCCTCTAATTAACAGTATGAAAATGGATGCTGTCACTGAAGATGAAATTGCTGCAATTATGAATGAAATGTCATTAAAAAAGGCGACGGGAAGTGATGGAATTTCCGTAAGGATTTGGAAGGATAATATCGATATGTTTGTGCCGATTCTGACTTGTTTAGTTAATGATATGATTGATAGTGGAACTTATCCAGACATCCTAAAAATTGCTGCCATTAAACCAATACACAAGAATGGAACTAAGACCAATGTTGATAACTATAGAGGGATTTCATTGTTGCCCGCAATAAACAAGGTATTTGAGAGAATTATTTATGATAAGATTGTGCAATTCATGAACAAGTTTGAGCAATTTGACGATTTACAGTTTGGATACAAAAAGCATTTTGGAACACAAGATGCACTTTGCAAGTTATATACTTTAGTTTCAAAGGCGTTGGACAGGAAAAAATTCGCAGTTGCTGTATTCTTTGACATCTCTAAAGCTTTTGACTCTATAGATCATAAACTTTTGCTCTTCAAACTTGAGAAACTTGGGATTCGAGGAAAGGCACTGAAATTGATTAAAAGCTATTTATCTAACAGATTACAGTATGTAAAGATTATGGATGTCATGAGTGAGATTGCTGAGATCTTATTTGGTGTGCCACAAGGAAGTTGTCTTGGACCACTTTTATTCATTCTCATGATATCTGATCTTAAATTCCTAAAGACAAACTCCACAATACTGAAGTTTGCGGACGATGTTGTGATGATCTTGACATGTGACAAATTGAATGACGTTCCAGGAGCCTTAAAAAGTGACATCAGTAAAATCAAGCAGTATTATGTTAACAATGGTCTCAAATTGAATGCCACAAAATCAAAATACATGACATTTGGATTTTCGAATCATAATGGCCTTGAAAATTTGATGAAAGACAGTGGAATAGAAAAAGTTGAGTCTATAAAATACTTGGGAGTGATGGTTGATAGCAAACTACGAATGACTAATCATGTAAATAACTTAGCAGGCAAAATCTCACAATCTTTAAAGGCAATGAATATAATCAAGAAGCACTTACCTACATATTCACTCATGCAGTTCTATCATGCATTTATTGGATCGTATATTCATTCTAATGGATTCCTCTTATGTCGTCTCAATACAGGTGATATTAACAGGTTGCAAATCATCCAAAACAAGGCACTGAAATTGATTTTTGGACTTAAAAGTGAATTCCCGACTGTAAAATTATTTAAAGAAAAGGCTGTTAATATTCTTCCTGTGTTAGGAATTGCATGCTTTAACTTACTTCTAATGACGAAAAAGTACATCATAACTGGCTCTGAGGACTTTCAAGAAATTGACGAAGGCAGACGAGAAAACCAGTTGAAATATTGGAGATTTAAAAAACCAGTTATGGCGAATGATCTCATTTGTTTGGGTCCAAAGATATATAATCAGCTACCTAAAGAAATTAGAGATATAACGAGATACAATATATATAAAAAGAAGCTTAAAACTTACCTGTTAGATAACAAATTAATTTTTCTTAATGGCAATCTCAATGTAAACAAACTTTTTAATCAGCAAAATCCCTAAGATGCGAACTTTGATGATGCGAAAATTTAAAATTAACTGTAACGGACTTTTGCATTACAATATTTATTTGATGTTTGTTATATTTTTGAATACTTAAACATGTAAAATTTTAGTTATTTATTCCTTGTTTTTGCGTGTACGCATAAATTTTCTTCATTATCACTTCATAAATTTCTTTTGAAAGCTTAAATTGCAGAATGACTTAAACAGTTTAAAACTTCACTTTAATTTGTTTTTATCAAACTAAATTGTATAATTATATGTTTTAATATTTCTACCCGAAAGGGAAAATAAATTTAATCAATCAATCAATCAATCATTTTACTTTTAATCATTTTTGTCTTTAATAACGATTTTGAAATTAAAACTATCGGTAGTATAGATGAATACATCAATAACACATAAATTACATGATGAGAAACTTTATTAAGCAGTTCATTGACAAGAAAAAAATGACGTCAAAATCAATGTATTGTAAAAAACTTTTGGAATCATTTCATTCTAATGAATAATATTCCCCTAATTCCATTGATCATCTCCCAAGACGAGCTTCATGTAAAATATAGAACTAGATAAATAATAAAAAATGAATCTAGAATGAGGTCAATGAAATATAATTTCCTCGATTTTTGCTTCATTTTAATAGTCTTATTTCCTTTCCGTCATTAAAATTGATTCATTTTTCTTTGTTGCCTGACTTGTGCCTAAAATAAAGCTGTCCTCATTTTCGTGAAACGCAAAAAATTGATTTTCCAAAAAAGAAGTTCAACAACATTTTATCACAAATGTCATTTTGGAAATTTCAGCTCTATTTTTAACTTCTTGCGCGCCTCGTTTGTATTTACTCGTTAGCCTAAAATTTGAAGGTACAAAGCCACAAATGCTACAATAACAATATAATTGCTGTACATTTTCACGTCACACGTAAAACCATAAAATATTTATTGTTGATTTCTAGACGACAACAATTCATCGTCCTGTGCTGTAGAAAAAAAAAAACATTATTTGAGGATAGTAACTATACTAGAAATGGCGTGCATGAGTTTAATTAAGCTTTACCATCGTTCTGACATTCGTACGAATTGTACAGTTTAGTTATGACTTAATTACTTATTTGATGCTGACGTAGGCAGAATGATGAGTTACAAAGTTTTTATTTGTGATCAATTAGGATTAATAATAAGCTTTTTGTACTCTCGATTTTCTGAGTCAAATGTAATTGATGAAATTTTTTAAATTATCATATTTCATGAGTTTAACCCGAAAGGCACAGATCGGATAATCTAGATGAAATCCGGCACCAATCCGGAGTGGTATTGGTCTCATTTCAGCTTGGTGCCGAATTTAATCTCGATTATCCGACTTGTGCGTTTCGAGTGAGTCGAATGCAAAATTATTCGAAAACTAAATGAAAAATTGACCAAAGAACCCGATTGTACTGAAAATAAGATTTTTTTATCAGTCCCTAAAAATACTGAATACCTTACATACTTGTCTTATTCAAAATAATTACTATGCCTTCCTTGTCCTCAGGGGCGTGTCCAACATTCTTTTTTGCATGGCAGAAACAATTTTAGGAGAAAAGTGGGGAGCGGGGGTCTCATTGCTTTTTCCTCGAAAAACCCTAGCAAGAGCTGGACCCCTTTGAACCCTCCTCTGGCTACGCTTTGCTTGTCTCTTACTTTAAGCCTTGAAATACTGATGCCATTTTCTAGCTCAAGAAGTACTTGCTTAGACATAAATTTGCATTAACTTATTTATTTCAAGTGGCATCTTTCTTTTCAGTAAAGATTTTCATCAAGGAATTGACAAACCTGCCAACAAAAGAATAATAACATCCGATACTAAAAAGACACGCTTGCTAATTAATAAAAAGGCGACATCATAATAAAAATGTCGTAGCGATATAGCCTAATTTAATCTAATAGATTGGTTAATAATTATCTTTAAGTATTGTAAATAAGGAATAAGAAATGAAAGACAAAGTATGTACGGAGCATAGAGGGCTCTTAAAACTTACTCAACAGCAACTCATGCCTCATGCGGTTTTCATTTGTACATCATGGAAAAAGTAGAATCAACAAAACATAAAGTGACGTATGAAAAAAAAGGCAAAAGTGCGATAAGCTGTTGAAGAGAGGAGAGAATGTGCTCATGTATGTGAAAAATGAAAACAATACCGAGGATGGAAAATTTGTTACATCTCTACGATTTTATGTTGCGGTAGTATGTAAGCACAATTTAAATTTTCATACATATTCCTGCCACATGGTCGCGGTCGTTGTCTGTCGAGCATGCGCATAGATTTTGGTGAGTAAAGAGAAAGAGAAAATTTCACTATTTATTGTAGCCATCAAGAGCTTTTTTTTTTTCCTTTCTTAATGTTCATATCTCTTTGAAACATGGACGAGTCTACAACTTGAACTTGAGTGAGGTCAGAATATTTTTTCTAAAGTCTTTAAAGTGAAATTTTTTTCAAAAAAGTTATCATCGAGAATGTAAAAAGTGATAAGAGATTAATTTGAAAAGCTTTGTGTGTCATCAAAGTGTGTGTTTTGAAGTTCCAATAATTTTCAAAAATAAACTTTTTCTCTTCTGTCCTTCGAAAACAATAAAGGAAAGGCAAAAACGGGAAAAAAGCAATTTTTTTTTCTAGTTCTTAAAATTTTCTTTTCTCGTTCTTCTCCTATTTTTCGATTCCTTTGTGCTATTTGAAGCTTTTCTTTGTGTACTATTTTTTATTATTCATTTGTACACACGACTATTTTGTTATTTTTGGAATTTCCAACTATATTATTCATCCATACGACCAATTCTTGGATATACGTAATTAAAGTACAATGTCGTTTGAAATTTCCAACTTGACAAAGAAAAAGGCAAAGAATCAAAAGAATATAGGAAATAACAACATCAGTAATGGTGGAAATCATAGTGAAATAACATCTGCATCGGTAGTGAATAATAAAACGCAGACAAATCGTGCCGGAATACGGGTCTATAAAATTGTGATTTTAGGGGTGAGAGCGACAAATTAATTTAAATATTTATGAGTGATTATTATTAAAAAAAACTTAAATCAATATTTAGGATGGTGGTGTAGGAAAGTCAGGCAAGTATATGTGTTATGTCATAAACTCATAAATGAAAATTTCCAGCAGCAGATTGTTGCCTCAAAGATGTACTCTTTCTCTCTGATTCAGCACCCACGCATTTGTCATCATGCTTGATGACGCAAAATATTTTTTTTCTTCCTTTTTTTTTGGGTGAAGAAGAAGTCGCACCAATAATAATAATGGCAGGAACAAGAAAAAATGTATTTTAATATTTGTGTGAGGCACACAGATTGTAAGAGAGAAAAATGAGCCTTTTGTGTTTATTTCGGATCTGTTTACAAATCATTTGATGTGCGAAGAAAATTGAGAATGAAATTTTACTCATGCTGCAAGTTTTTATTTCCTTTTTTTTACGAAACATTTCAAATTTTAAAAATTTTCCATTTGTTGTTTACTATTTTTGCGTCTTTTGTTTGGCCCGTTACAAAATCTTAGACCCCCCTTAAAAGCGAATGGAAAGTTATTAAAACACCTACATACACATCTTTTCAGAATAAATGCCACAAAAAGCTCATTTTTTGATACTTGATTATGATGCTATAATAAGAAAACCACATCACTCAAAAACATTCAGAATCCTCATCAATTTTACTTCTACATATTCTCAACAGAATTCAATAAAGTTGATATTTTTTCTACTCATAACAGCTGTGACTCTTCAATTTGTATCACATAGCTTTCTTGATTATCATGATCCCACAATTGGTGAGTTGAAAAGCTTTAAAGTTTAACGGAAAATTTTAATTCAACTTAAAAACATTTGTACAGTTTTTAAAGTTTTTTTGCTGTTGAAAGGTTTTGAGTTTTAAATAAATTTTCCGTTAAATTTCATTGATGAATACATTAATATCACCATATTTTTAAATCCTATAGAGGATTCCTATCAGCAGCAAGCTATTATTGATGGAGAACCTGCCCTTCTTGATATTCTTGACACGGCAGGGCAAGTTGAATTTACAGCCATGCGGGATCAATACATGAGGTAATAATCAACTTCTCTACTTAATTAACTTTATGCTCTAATGCAATACATAATGTACAATAGATGCGGAGAAGGGTTCATCATCTGTTACAGCATTTGTGATCGGCACAGCTTTCAAGAAGCATCAGAATACAGGAAATTAATAACACGAGTCCGTCTAACAGAGGATATTCCATTAGTGCTAGTTGCTAATAAATTAGATTTACAGTCTCAACGTAAAGTGTCGACGGAAGAAGGAAAATCTCTGGCAATGCAATTTGGTTGTCACTTTTATGAGACATCAGCTGCTTTAAGGTGTAATGTTGATGAAGTTTTCTACACATTGGTCCGAGAAATACGAAGGAAGGAATTGCAAAAAGTAAGTTTATGGTAATGATTTATTGGTTTTTAGTCACTTGAACTCCTCGAATGACGTCACTTATGAATAGTAACAAACTCTAAATTAGACTAAAAAGTAATTTATTTTTTTCTCATTAAAATTAGACTCTTAGCAACGACACTGGCTCTGAAAGAATTCGATGCAGAAGTAAGCGAAGTAAATGGCTACGTCTACGTTCCATTTTTGCAATTGTTTTTAAGCGAAAACGATCAAATAACTGAATTTATTAGAATAAGTAAAATTGCTGCAATCGATGATAAATGAGGAATAAAGTAAGGCACACGACGAGAGAAAAAATGTTTAATTGTTGGAAATGATGTCGTTTAGTCGCTCGAATAAAGAGTTTGCTGGTAAATGAGATAAAAAGAATGTCCAGTTAGGAATGTTAACCCATATAAATCATAATGTAATAATGAAAATGATTGATTATAATTAATAATCCAAACATATGCCAAATTGAATTTTTTTAAAAAAAATTCTTATTTTTCACAAATTATCAACTTAGCAGAAAAATAGTCCATACCTTAGTATTAGAAGATGATAAACACTAGATCACAGAATTTCTACTTAAACATTTATGAGAATTCTTAATTTAATAGTTCAATACATGCAATAACGAGTCACTAGACCTCAACAGTCTCTTTAAAAATGTTAAGTTTTGTTTAAAAATCCAAAAGCCACCATACATAGAAGAAATATGTGTAGAAGAAAACTAAAGCAATAATTGCATAAATTAATGTAAAAATTTTGTCGTTAAATGGTTTGATGCTTATTATTAAGGAGTAATTGAACAATTTTTTTTTCGTTTGATTTAAAATCTCATTGATAAACTTATTTTATTTTCAATTCCTTAACTTCGATAATTATGCATTAATCATGATGCTAAGAAAAACTAAAAAAGACAATATTTATCATAAAATGATGTGAATTAAAATAAAAATTATTTTTGTTGTTATTTAATAAAGTATACCTAGTTATTATGATTATGAAAGAGAAAAAATAATGTTTGTTGATTAACAGGACGATTTATGTTTGTTACATTAATGTTTGATGCAAATAATTACTTATTTCACAATTTTGGACAAAGCTTTTATACATTAAAAAGCTCTAAATTTGAAGTTTAAAAATTTGTTTACAAAATCGAAGCTTTTACGAAATTTTTATTTAAAAAAAGACGATTTCGTTCTTTTTATGCTTACTTAACAGTCTTTAATCCATAAAATCTCAATCTTATGGCAATGAACTATAAAACTATCAAAAATGTAACCGAAAATAACTCTGTTTGAATGAAATATTTACAAAAAAATTTTAATTTTTTGAAATTAAAAAAGCTTGGAAAAATCAAATATTCGAAATTTAAGCTTTTTTTCGTTTAAAAGCTCTGTCAAAAAGCTGTTGCAAAATTTCCAAAAAGGAAAATCAAAGCTTTAGAAAAATATTTTTGTCTACCTAAATTACAATCTCCCTAATTTAATGAAATTTAAAGACATTTTACATAATATGAAATTATCGAGTCCTGAAATCAAAGATTTTGCTGCATTTTTTTTAAATAATAATATATCATTGATATACAAGCATCCAATTGAATTCATTGAATATTCTTTGTAATAAAGCATAAGAAATGAAATCGATGAATTGGGGCCAATTAAAGACAAAAAGAAAAATCTCAATATAACCAGTATTTGTTGCCCAAGATAGAAGTTTGCACATAAATGTGAATCTTTTATTTAGGTTCTTAGCCATTAATAATATTAAGTGTGTTCAAAGACGTAGGAAAATTAAGGATGTTTAAGAATGTCAAGGAAATTTTATGTCCGAAATGTTTTTTCGGTTTTTTCTTTCTTTTTTTGGAAAATGTGATAAGTTTATTTTACATAGAATAGTATTTTTGATTAAAATGCTGTTTAGATTTTTTGACGTTCATAATCCAAAAGATAACCCCAATAATAAGGACATAATAAGAAAATTGAGTGTTACAAATTGTAGCAAATTTAATAATGTCAATGTACATAAATGACAAATATATATGAATGAATGCCATAACTGATCACATTACATCAATATTCTTAAAATAAAATAAAAGAAGGGATATTCAATGTCATAGTAAAGAATCGTGTCTCATTTCCCTATTATTCATAAATGAACGTTTAGGAAGAAGAATTTTGTCGAAAAAACGGTCATTTTGAATTTGAATATTAACTTTATGTTTTGTAAAAATCGGTCAACCATATTCAAATTTGAAATGGCCGTTTTTCCAAAGCATTCTTCTTCCTTAACATGTAATGTTTAAGGAAATCAAATGAAACTCAATCTCTTAACAATGTACTATTAAGTTTATTTTTACGGTTAATTCCTTTACAGTTTAATTTCATAATCATCTCTGACTTCATTCTTTCTGCGTACTTCATCCTCCTCTTCTCGTTGATGCTTAAGTTCCTCATATTGTTTTTTTACCTTACTAATTTGCTCATTTGTAATGGTTACTGGAACTTTGCATTCAATTTGCTCATTTCTAATGAACTCTAAATTTTTTATTTTATTTTCCAGAAATGCTAGTTGTTGTGCTTGTAGAATATGCTTATAAGTTTCAAGACGATTTTCTTTGATATTACGGCAGAATCTTCTTGTAAGTGTTCGCATTGCTTCCTTTCGAGCAATCCAATGAAAATGATTGGGTGGTGGCATATACTTAATATCTAACTGCTCTAGCATGTACTCAAATCTTTTGTAATCATATCGTCGAAGAAATTTCAAAAACTTCTTTCGTTTTTCAATCAGTTCCTTGATTTGTTGCTTCATCTTTTTATTTTTTGGATTTTCTTCTAAAGCTACTTGACCAGCACGAATAACAGCTGTCATTTTTGCCACTAAAAATAAAATTTTGACATTACTGGATGTTTGTTTTTAGAAAACTTATGCAACTTACATTTAGCTTCCATAGATCCGTAATCGGAATCATGTCTCTGGACCTTCTTAATCATCTCATCAACATACAATCGTACTGATTCTTTTCGTGGATTTAATTCAACGCTAAACTTTCTTCTTACTAATTCATTGGCATTTTCCAATAATTTAGACTTTTCAAAGTTCAGAAGCAGTTCCTTTCCGTCGATTTTTTTCATTTTATCCAAGTCGCCACTTTTTAAAGGATCTGTAGCTGGAATTTTTGCAGGTCTCACCCATTGAATATAATCATATACTTCATGTTTCATGCCAGGATAATTCCTCGTTGAAATTAGCAGCGGACGTGCTATATTTTTGACAGAAATTAAACTAATAACTTTTGGCAGCAACATGATTTCTGAATTATTTACAGATTAAAATGTTGTGACTTAATTTTTTCCAAGGTTCAAAAGTTTAGATGATTTTTACAAAACTTTCAAATCAAAACAAAGAGTTTTAAAACTTTCTAAAATTTATTTTATTTTAATTATTATCTGTTCTAAAATAGATGTATTAAGAAGTTTAATTGATTAAAAGGAATCTTTATAGATCTATATACCTAGCAAACATATCAGTTATGAATACAGAGAAGGCATTAAATAGAAATAGTGTACAAAAACGTAATTTCAATAATAACAATATTGATCAGTCAACAAAATCAGCTGTATTAAAGTGGAACTCTAGTTCTGAGCTATATAAATCCAGTTTTAAAAACAACAGACTTAGGAAAATAAAATCTGAAACAGATCTTTCAAAAGTTAAAGATTCACCAAATAAAGACATCAAAATTATTAAATCTGTTAAACCATCAAAATCTGAAAGGAATTTAAATAGCGTATACAATTATATGACATCATCTACTCCAATATCTTGTGACACATCCAGAAACTCGAATGTAATGGAAATAAGTACATACAGTATGATAGCTGATTGTGATTCAATAAAGATTCCAATTGTTGGATATGAAGTGATGGAAGAAAGAAGCAGATTTACAATTTTTAAGCTAAGGATTGAAAATTATGAGAAGAATAGCTTTTGGCTAGTATTAAGACGATTCACTGATTTTACAAGATTACATACAAAACTCAAACAACTATTTCCTAATACAAATCTGGTGCTTCCAAAAAAGAAATGGTTTGGAAATAATTTTAGTACTGGATTCCTTGACACTCGAATTGCTGGACTACAAACATTCATCAATACAATTTTGAGTAATCCAGAAATGAGGAAATGTCCAGTTGTTCGTGAATTTTTCTGTCTCGACGAACCACCACTATTTTCTGAAAGTATGGAAGATTGTAAGGCTATTTTTGAGGCACAGGAAGAAACTATTGCATATCTCAAAATGCAGCTTAAAGCAAAGGATGAAATTATAACAAATCTCACACACAAAAACGATTACTTGACTTCTCTCGTAAAGTAAGTGCAATAAAAACTTCGTTAGATATAAAAAATATACTTTCTAAACTATTTTAGATCATCAATTGGAAAGTGCTCAAAGACTGACAATTCATTTTAATTGTTAAAATTAAACAATAACGATGATAATATTTTAAATGCTGTGCAAAATTTATAATCTACAGGATGCCTTATAAATGTTTCTAATTTTGCAAAAAAGCTTCCTTTAAATTTCTGCTACAGAAGTTTTTATACAATTTTAAAGAGTATTTTCATATTCAAATTAGTTATGTCTATTTGTCGCGTTAATCTCAAGATGTTGATAATTGATTATTTACAAAAGCATGCTAAAATTCAAAATTTATGCAAGTTAGTACCTCAAATTGTAGTAGAGAAGAAAAATATGAAAATGCTCTCAAAATAAGAAGCAAATAAATATATATACCTAAGATATTATAGCTCTATAGATGTTATCTGATATTTTATACGTTAAATTAAGTGTATGTTGCAAATTGGATTCTCTAATAATTATCATTAAAACATTATAAACATAATTTTTTTTTATAAAATAAAATTTAAAATTTATTTTCATTGAAAAATAAATGTCAAGTTACAAAAATATATTTTTTAAATCTAAAATTTCACTCATTAACACTGGAAGTTCAATTTGTAAGGCATAATTTGGAATGTTTTTGTTAGTAAATTTGTTAAAAATATTATTTTTTAAGGACGGAAGTAATTTCCATGCATATAATCTCATTAAATTCAATAATTTAAAAAACATGCAGCATTATACGCTTGTGTTTTGTCTGTTATATGTATGCGTATAACTCTTCGGAATGAAACCATATTTTCCACACTTTTTCGATGCCTTTGGAGCATAGCACCACAACCATCCATCAACTGTTTGATTGTTTAAATCAGCATAAATCAATTCACCACGTCGCACACTTAAATCGTCAGGTGCTTGCGCCTTATAATCATATAACATAACTAATTCTGTTCCATGATATCTCAAATCGTCTTGTGATGAGAATTCATTTTGAATTTGCTGCTGTTGCTGATTGTTATTCAAAAAACTAGCACTTGTTGCATTAAACTGAGTATTACTGTTTATATTATTATTACTATTATTAAGCGAAAAGAGATTCCCATTATTATTATTTAAATTGTTAGATGTATTCACATTATTCAGAGTGTTTCCTGCTAATGTATCTTGAGCTTGTAGAATGTTTTCTGCTGGATATACAAAGGCACTTGGAACGAATCCTTCTTGACCATCAGTTCTTACAATCCAGTACCAATCAACATCTGTAAAGACATTTTATTTTATTGCAGGAAATCAATAAACATTGCATGACTCCATACCTTCTTTATTCAAAACAGTCACAAATTCACCCCGTTCAACGGACACATCATTCTCGTCCCTCGCAATGAAGGTATAAAGTACAATATACCTTCCGCTTGGATCCTTAGCAAATGGCAAGTAATCTACACACATAAAATAACACAAGACTAAATAAATTGTCGACACATAAATTATTCTCTATTACATACCTGGCTCAGAATTTAAGCTTGCTTGTGAATGCTTTAAATTATTCTGTATATTAATATTGATGTCATTTGTTTGATGATTTTCCATCTCACTATAATCACTAAGTTGATTCTCAACTCCTGGCACATTTGCATTCCGGGGCAATTTCTTTTTAATAGCTAAATCAGCTAGCTGACTATTATACGGTGCACAATACGAATGTGGAATAAAACCTTCTTGTCTTGTGTCCTGCCCTATTATATAAACCCAATCATTCTCGCGATATAAAATATTTACAATTTGTCCTCGTTTAACTTCTAATTCATCATCGACGCAAGGTGTAAAGTCATGCAATACAACCATTTTTGAATCCGGTCCAAGTCCATGTTCCTTCTCAATACCAACTCTCACTATATGTGTAATAAAAAAATTAAAAAATTCATTAAATGAGTTTTAAGAACATGATTTAAATATATTTATTTACCTAATGTTTCAATAGATGCAGAACCTGTTATTCTTCCCATCCCAATACTGCTGCCCGAGTTATTTAAACTCTTATCATTATCACTACTCGAAGCTGTTAAAATGACACGAAAAAAAGAGAATTATGAGTGCAACAGATGCATCGCAATTATTGATGAATGAAGATGCAACAGGTTGAAATGTTTCTCATAAGAATAAGAAGTTTGATGACCCCAATATGTCTTTCACAAAAAAATTTGTTAATTAGAATATCATTTCATCAAAGAACTTACATTTCTTCTTCTTTCCACGTCTTGTTATCGGACACAAGAACATCTTATCAGTCTTTTTACGTATCCAATGCTATATCTAATGCTTAATTAATGGCAAAAATATTAAAAACTAAAAAATATCTTTTATGAAAGTTTTTTTATGAGACAAGAAAAATTCCTTTGTAATGAGTATGTTCAGCAGTAGCTTCTTAGGAAGTTTATGTTGAGATAGTCGAGAGAAAAATGTGTCGAGGATCTTGTTCGATATTTCAATATTTATTTAAAGATTTATCGATTTCATGATTAATTCTTGATTCTAGTCTTCATTGAAATTAGATTAAAACTTAACTTTCTGTAAATAGTTGTTATATCACCTCAAAATCACAAAGAAAAGTTTAGACATAAGCAACATAATACTGTCCATGTAATTTACGTTTTCTACATTGCATCCAGAGTCATACAATGTTATACAGTTCCCATTTTGCAACAATAAAAGTAGTTTCTCACGTCAATATTGATGTTCATTGTGAAAAAGAAAAATTAAAATTTAAAAATCATTGGAAATACAGAAAAGTTTATTATCAATCAGTGATATTAAAAGTGATTTGTCAATACTCTATCGGAATAAGTTGAAGTAATTCAGAATTTCCATTTTTATGGTGAGAAATTTTCCATTACATTTTATTTTATTTTTTTACGAGTCTTCTTGGCTATGCATTGTACATTACTTCTTATTATTCCATTTAATTCTGACTTTAAAATTTGTTCCGTGCATGAAGCACTTCTAGAATGTTCAGAGCCAACTTTTATTGACGTTTAGTATGTCTGTATTTGTACGCATAAAAAAGTTTTTTTTTGACAATTTCTCATAAAATTGGAACCGTGTTGTGAGAGAAGTGAAAGGAAAAGTTGATATTAACAAAATTCCAAATTATTAATTAAGGATTATTGATTTAATGAATGTATAAAGACTGATTGTTGATACATTTGTGTAATGAAACTCTTTTGACTGATATCATATGCCGCAAACAATACACACCCTATTTCACTTTATTATGTTTACATTTTTTTTTCTCTTCTCAATTCATCACATACTCTAAATATTATATGAGTTAATAATAATTGTGTAATGTCGAAGAGGAGAGAAGCACAACAAAAAATAATATAAAAAAAAAAATATCAAAAAATGGAAATAAACAATTCGCACATTCGTGATTTTTTGCATGTCCCCAAAAATCTGTAGAGTATGGAGGAACTGAGAAAAAAATACAAATAAAAAAATTTCATTGAAAAGTTCATCAACATTTTGATTGTCATTTCTTCACGCATATTAATAAATATAGTAAAAAAATCGCTTTGTTGTTTAAAAGATATAAAATTGTAAAGAAAATAACATCCATAAAGCAGCAAGCAAAAAAAAAACTGAAACTCATGACGTTGGCAGATGGAAAAAAATAAGATAATAAGAAGACTAACGACAACAACAATGTTGTATGAATAAGAAAGAAATAAGAATTGGCAAATGTATAGTAAATGGGAAGATAGCGAAAATTCCTTTGAGAATGAAGAGCGAAAGAAGCATAAGAAGATTGTTATTATGCAATATATACACATATATATCTTTTTTTTTCATACAGAGAAAATTTGACCTTCAAACGTGACTACTGCCTAACATTTATATCACTCTGTGATAAAGAAGAAATTATCTTGCAGTAATGATACACAAATATTTAGAAGGGGAAGAGATGTTAAGAATGTATGCGTGAGAAAAGAAAATGATTCTGTGATGATTGCTGTCGTCTTTAATGAATTATTTTTTTTTTTTTGCTAACTTAGTTGTTCCATTCATAAACCGTGGAATAAAATGAAAACAAATCTTCGATCACGTATGCACGAAGATGTTTCTATTTTGTGGATTATATGCATTCTTGATTTCTTCACTTTGGGTTACTGTTTCAAGGTCATTCCTGTTTATATTAATGAATAAACTTTGTATTATTTTGATGCCCACATATTCTTCATTATTTCATAGTAAGTTCGGCATAGAGGACTTATTTTTTTTTCTATCGCTATGGATGGAGGATGAGACTCGTATGGATATGGAAATTAAAATACAAGGGGTCCTCGATTTTAACAGTTGTTTTGTTCCAAAAATTTTTCTATTCAAATCGAAACGTATTAAAAATGACCGCTAAAAATAAAAATTTGAATTTTTGTATGAGAAATTTGTTGCTCACACATATATATTGGCTCACACAAATCGAATCTGTTCAAATCGAGGACCCCCTGTATTGTATCTTTTGCTTAAAATTAAAAAAAAAATATGATTAAAAAATTTATCATTAAAAATTACTCATGCATGTACAGATGCGCTTAGTCATCCAAATGAAACAATTAAAAAATTTTTGCTTTGTTATCGATGTGTTTTTTGGCAGCTCACAGTTTAAATAATAAATAAGAATTAGTCATTTTAAGAAGAATTATTCAATGACCTATTTTTAATATATAAAAAATGATCGAAACAACTCTAAATGGCTTAAAATTGAAAATAATTGAATAACATATCAAATTATCATATATATGCAATCTGGTCGTAGAGACTAAAGATATATACAAAAATATCCATAGTTCTTGATTTAATTGAACTTAATTTTCTTTCCTTCTATTTATGATTTCCGTATTAAAATAAATTCTTTTTCAATGGAATAATAATTAGTTCCAAAATGCGATTTAATATTTGATCAATTTTATGTTATTAGATATAGATCGATTTCTCTGCATTGAATTGTCATAAGCATACGTGAAAAATGAAAATTAGAACAAGGAGAGCCGAAAAATCAAAGAAAGAAGAAAAACATGTTCAATCGAGCCTCCAAAAATGTGTTAGCAATTCGCAAAAATTTCGTTGCTACACGCATGCCCAAAAATATTGATTTGCTCTTGTTTTTACTCTGAATCTATCCGCAAATAGAAGAAAAAGGCTGGAGAGAAAAGAATCAACTTTTATTCCTCTCTAAATAAAAGAAAAAAGAAAATATTTTAAATCGTGTGAATTCATTGGAATTGCATTTAAAATTGATCAACGATTAAATGTATAAAAATTTCCATTAAAATTCTAGTAGAATCGAGTTGTCAAGTGAGTGAATTGTTTGTGTATTTAAAATTGATTAAACAATTTAATCTATAATTTATCGTGAGAAACAGGAAGAAGTGCATTGATGGTGAAAAGTGCATGTTCATTGAAAAATCAATTTGCAAAAATTTTCACTTTAATTTCTCTGATTCACAATCGATTGCATCATAATTTCTCTATTAACAATTAGGTATCAGGAAATTTTTATTTTTATTATTTATTAGGGTAAAAAATCTAAAATTTCGGATGATTTTGAAAAAATCAACACATGAAAAATGTATTTGAAGAATTCTTTAAAACCGTTGATTCCACAAATTCCAAACTAGATCACATTTGTTCTATGACATAGCAAGTTTCATTTTCAATCCTCATATTAAGTCTTCACTTCCAGCAAGTTACTCAAAAGTCTCTTCAAAGTTTAAATTTAAAAATTCGGATGAAAATTTAATTTTTCGGATGAAAAAATTTAAAAATTCGGATGATTTTTTAACAGCAATCTTTGGAAAATTTCGATTGTTATTTTTGTAAACAATAATTTTTTGGGAATTAAATTAATTATTTTCAGCACTTTATGGCCAAATTAGGCATCATGTATGAATAATTTTGACTTCTTTTAATTCATGCATTATTATACATCAAAGAAATCACCATTTAGGACACATTTGGTCATGCTTGATGTTTTGACAATTTTTGCCGTAATTTTTGATCATGTACATGACTGTAAATAGTCATTCTGATTTTTTGAGATGCCTTTTTTTCAGTATATACTGACTTATAAACTTTATGTCATTGAATAATAACTCAATCAAATAAACAATAAGAAATTAAGGGCTGGAAAGTCATCTTTGTTCCTGGTGGTTTATGCTTCTCAGAAATTCTCACTTGATTTGAAAATGTACACCTACATGCTTAATTCTGCTACAATCCATGATTTTAGAGGTTATAGAGAATAAAAGGAAATATCAAGCCAAGAAGACTGAAACCGTATTTAATTCTGGGTCTGGACGTGTAAATCCTCTTCTTGATGCTCTGAAAAAGTTTTAAATGGTATTCACGGGATGTAATTAAGCATCCATTATTTAATTGTTCCTCAAAAGTTGAAGTTTAAAGCATAAGCATTGTATTTCCATCCAAAAAAATTATTTTTATTTGCTTTGTTTACAAATAAAATATGAAATTTATCAATGACAATTACGATTAAAGACCATCCGAAAAATTAAATTTTCGGAAATTTTCATCCGAAAAATTAAATTCAAATTTGAGGTTTAGTAAAATGAGAATTTCTCACTTATTCCTGAATGAATTTAGACCAAATAAAAAGAAAAAGTAAGAATGCATGTGTTGCCATCAAATAAGACATCTTTTGAATATCAGACATTTCTAAAAGTGTAATTTTTTTGTATTTGAAAATTTGTTGAAATTTGTATGGAGAGGAGTAATTAACAATTTTTGAAGCGTTCTTTGACTGGAATGGCCAAAAATTGAAAAATATTAATTCAGAATAGAAAGCTTCATACTTCTGCATCATTACTTTTTTCTCTAACAGAAGCAGATTGACAAAAAATGTTATTTTTAATTTTTTCAACTTCATCCGAAAAATTAAATCATCCGAAATTTTAGATTTTTTACCCTATTTGTTTCTATAAGCGAATATGTACAATTTACTAATTGATAATTAGTAATTACGAAAAAAATGAATCACTTGATGCAAATAATTACGTTAATTGCTTATCAATATCCCTTTCGATTTTCAAACCCCCACACAATATAATTATTAATGACAGTAGAACAAGATGCTTTATCAGTTACTAAATAAATATTCATTACATAAAAAAAAACATTGAGAATAAAAGTGTTGCTACTTTTCAATGACAGACGTACGGTGTTGTTGCACTTTTGCTCTACATTCTAATCATCAAGTACACTACACTACTAGCATGTATTATATTTATTAAAAGTGAGAAGCACTGAATACTGATGAGTGAGAGAAAAATGATCGTGAACTGTAGGAATTATCAATAAATGACGTTTGATTTCACATAGATGATTGGATTATGCATCAAAATTTAATGCCTTAATTGTGTTAGCTTTATGATCATATACATTTTTTTTTTGAGATCTGTAACTTTTGAATAAACCCATAGCCTTTACCTAAGCAGAACTTAATAGAATTAGAATTAATTAAATTTTGATGCATTAAATTACATTAATAAACTGCTTGCTCATACTTACGAGAACAGCTAAATGCTAAAATTAAATGACATTCAAAGCTAATATGAATTGTCTTCCATATTTGAGTAATCGTGTAAACTGAAACTCAAAATGCATGCTCATCACATTTTTATTTTGAAAATGCTGAACAATGCAAGTTAATAAAATTAAGAATAAACTTTTTATAGAGCTCTAAAAACTTACAAATAGTTGCAAATAGTGTAATTTTATTATTTACCTACTTGCATATAGTTTAATGAAAATTCACTTTAAATTGCTAAGTGTCAGGAATTTCGATTAATCCACAATGCATTTAGTCTTTAAAGAGTCCAAACGCTTGTCTTTTTATTGAAATGTACTTTTTTATTGTATTTACCTTTGGGATCATTAAAATTGAATATATTTTTGAATGACCATGTCAAACTTTTTTACATACTGACTAATTGAAGCTTTTTAGATGTTTATAACTACAATATCTAAAATTTAGTAAGGGGTGTAAAACTAAAAGGATAAAATGAAAATCTTAGACAGAATAATTTAATTAAAATCTGTTCCATTTTTGTAAAAATTAAAAAATCTCTAAGTAAACACTGAAAGCAGCCACAATATTTCAACTTTACTTAGATTCAGATAAGCTTGAGCTAAAAGTCTACTACGCTCAAAAGCTACAAGAAAATAACAACTATGAACTCACAAAGTTCATTAATCTAAAATTACATCAAATGCATTCCTCAGTAGCATTTAGTTAGACATGATGGTGTGAATACCTACAGTATAAAGTAGTTGTTTACAAAATTTTTGCCAAGGCGACATACATTCGATGAGAAATAAAAAACAGCAGCAGCAGCAGCAGTGTTTATGAGTAAGAGCAACAACAACAATATGAAAAACAGTAAAGTGAAATTTTCCGCATTTTTAGATGTTCGTTATTCACTTATTTTTTCTCTCACTCACTCTTCATCATATTTATTTTTAAAATTAAAGACAGAAGAAAAGAGATATATGCATAGAGTCAAAGACCTCGTCAAAGACATTATGTGAATGACACAAATGAATGGAAAAAAACACCACAAACTATAACTATTTTTTCAGTATGAATTTATAATCCAAGTTTATAAAAAGCTACGTGCAAGCTTACTCTATTACCGTCATTGCTTGTTTACACAAAAATAACAGCATTGTCTAAGTTGTTATTAAATGTGGTATGTCAAATGGTAAACAACAATTTATTGAATGCCAAATTTTTATTGTTTCCAGTCTGTACAGACATGATTATCAGCGGAGGCAATTAAGATCATAGATAATAAATGAATCGTGACATTTTGCTATCAAAATTAAGTTTTAAAGTGGGCAGCACTTTCTAAAGTCATCGATTATTTTGACAATGGAAGTGATTCATAAATAAACAATTTCTATAAATAAATCTATAGAGGAGAAAATGTCTGGAATGCACTGAAAATAATTTGCTTAAATGTCTTCCTTCCTGTGTGAGAAATTATATCTTGTCGTGTCATGTTATTGCATGTTTATTTTTAGCAATTCTGTACTCAGATGACCGCATACTATAAAGTACTGTGGAATGCAAAATATAAAAAAAATATATATAAACATTTTTATTAACGACTCGTAATACCATAAGACATTCATATTCAATTCCATTTCATCATATTCTTCTTCTTTATGTTCGCATTCTCTTGTCTCGAATAATATTTACATTACTGGATATATCTCAATGAAAGAAAGCCAAAAATTTCCAGATGCTTGAATTAAATTCCATACAGACACTATGAAATATGCAGTCAATGTTACAGTTTATTAGACATTCAAACACAAAAGTCAAGATCAAGTTAACAAGTACAAAACTTTGTCGCCAATGAATCCACAATATAGTTCGCATGTAAGAAAGTAGTAATAGGATTTGGTGCTAATTAAATTTCATATTTGATGAGCTCAAAAAGAGTAAGTTGTGTAAGGTTTCAACCAAACACATTTAATTTTGCACCTCTTCATGAAAACGTGCCTGAAAACGAGTTTCGGGTAGTTAAGAATTATGCAAATATAATGAAATAAAGTTTTTAACGAATAGAAACGTTCTGAAGGTCATTTCAATGCCGCAAATACAAAATAAGTCGTAAGCCGGCGAAAGTTGATTTAAAAAATATAAAATTTAAAATTCTTCATCGTAAATACGATTACCTACATATGAGTAATATTCGAAGCCTTTTCGATGTAAATAATAAAAAAATTATACAGTTAATTAACGTCAGGTTTAGACAAAATGAGTAGCTACGCTTTAAGCATTCGTATTTTTTATTTCATTTATATTTAATAATTTTAAATTATTTTGAAGTAGCAATTTTACTTGTCCATGAGAGAATTTTTAAGGCTTAGAGACTAATGAATTAGGGTGTCCATCTTGCATAATAAATTCACTTTTTAAGTTGCAAAAAAAACCTGAATATCCTCCTTCAAAAAATTTTTACCAACGTTCAAACTCAAAAAATCTGATTCATAATTTTTGAGAGTTTAGGGACAAAAAAAGTTTCTAGGAAACAAAAGTCAAACAAAGGAATTCATAATTCATTTGACTTTATCCAAGATATATAGATGTGTTCATACAAAGTATACTCGACCATACTTGACCACACAATGGTCTGAAATCGAAAAAAATGTTCAAAATTTATATTTTGGTGGAAACTTTAGAGGTCCCAAAGTTTTAGTTGATTTTCCTTATTTTGAAAGTGTCATTAGCTTTGTCATGTCTTAATCATACATCACTGAAAATATTAGCTAATAATATTAAGGATAAAGATGATTTTTCATTAAAAATTTTAAATTGTTTCTCAAAAAATTTTGTGCACAAGCAAATTTGTATGAAAAAATTTGGAAAAACAAGTGAAATTAAAATGCAAATATCAAGAAAACGGCATAAAACGGCATTACCAGAGTATGATTAGAAGCTAAATTAAGACTAAATCTTTGGATTCTGGTAGGTTTCACGGACCCTGTAAAACCCGCTTTTAACTTATGAGCATTTAAAGTTTTGGAAATTTTCAAAATTTCAATTGCATTTTCCCTAATGATTAAGCATTTGGCTAATGTTTTGTAAGCTTTACCATAAAATTTGTGCATTAATTAAGGTATTGACAGCAATTAGAACATAAAACAAACAACAGAAAGTAGAAAAATTTATGAAAACTTTTTCATGGTGTTTTTGTAAACAAATTTTTCGTGACTTTGGTTAATGATTGACAGAGTTAGACAACGATTGGAAGCTTGATATTTTCACAGAAGATGCATCAGTTTATGTTCTGTAATACTGCATTTAAAAGATGAGGTTTAAAAGACATGACTTTTTTGTATTTTTGAACATTTTTTTCGATTTCAGACCATTGTGGACCATACGCTTTTTTTCTGTTTGTAAACAAACAAATGAAAAAATTTTATGAAAAAAATTTTTAAATTAAATTTTGATTTTTGACTTAAATTTGTTCACTGGATCTTATTTTTGTGTTTACAATAGCAACATTATATTGTAAATTATCATTTCTAATGCTTTTTGACCATGAAAACAAAATTAAAAGTCCAATAATTTGAGGAACAAAATTTTACAAATTTCTTTCGTTGTGTTAGTGTTTACAAAAAATTTGAGAAATTTAAATTTTTATCAGTTAAAAACGGTAACATTTTTGAATGAACACATCTATATATCTTGACTTTATCATATGGCCTCCTTTTCTTTTTGGCTAGACTCTCTCATTTAACAATTAAAAAATATATAGCATGAACCTTCAATGTCAGAATATGGAAATAATAAGGAAAATATAAAAGTGACGATAGCTTGTTTTTATATATACATTGAGACATTTTCTAAATATCATTGAATTAATACTCAATTCTCTCTTTTTCCTTTTTTTTCGTTACAGAAAAGATTTTCATCGAAAGCTGAGCTCTCTCGGAAAGTTTAAGATATTGTAACTTGAAGAGATATCAAAAAAATCCATAAATAAATAAACAAACAAAAGTAAATGTCCTCAAAGAAAAGAAATATAATATGAATGGGATTCAACATGTTTATATGCTTATAAATTAAGGAGCAAGAGAGAAAAATAAGAAGTAAATAAAATATTACGAAAGCGCTTCACGTTTTCGTGTGAGTGTTTGATTGTGGAAAAAAGAGAGAAGAAAACACATAATATAAAAACTTTTTTTTACCCACATACAATTGAAAGAAAGACGATAAGCTCGAGTCACGTAGACCATCTAGCGCACTATTTCACACACAAAAAAAGTTGTGTTTTCATATTTCTCTCTCGCTTACAAGTGAGAAGAAGCAGCGGAAAGCAAAGAAGAAATTTTGTGTACAATAAGTAAATTTTCTTTCATCTTCGTTCAACGATAAAAAAAAATACTTGCCGGCGTGTGTAAACGATCAGAGTGAAAAGATAGGGCAAACAAGAAATTTCAAATACCGCGCCAAAAAAGATACTTGAAAGAACGAGGAAAACGACGATACTGACGACAACGACAACAATAGAGAGAAGTGAAGAGGAAGAAAAAACAGCCGAAAAAAGCTCGTAATATATCCGAAAAGGAAAATACTTTTCTTCTCATCGTAACTGCGTAGTTTATCGAAATAGAATTTTTTTCGTGTATTGAAATTGTGAACATTCACGAGATACATGAACGTGTAGTGCAGTGAAAGCAATATACAGAAACGGAATCATAATACAGAAATATAGTGTGATTTGTGTATGATAAATAAAAAAATAACAAGAATATATTTCTATAATATAAACACAAGCAAGTAAGGCAGAAAATTAATATAAATATTCGACACATTCACATTTAAAGCTATATTCTTGAAAAAATTTAAACGAAAAGTATTTTTGTTGAAATACTCAATATCGAAAAAGCGGCACAAGAGACAACAGAGAAGTGAAAGAATATAAAAAAAGTCTACTTATATAAAAATTGTGCGCAATAATCAAATACCATAGGAATTAAAAAATAAAAATTAAGTGAGCACAGCGCTGCAAAAGAGAACAATTAGCCGGTTCACATGCTAAATTATCGTTTAGTGTCAACACATTTCTTGAAGCAACCATAAACACATATAATTTTAAATTCTAATCCTAAGTTTTGATAGAATTTAATTTACACATCATTATTAATCTAAGAAGAATATAAAATTAGTGGTTTTGTTCGTTAGTGATTAAGAAATTTTTCTAATATAAAACACAAAAAAAGAGGAGGTTGCAGAATTAGAAGCCGTATTAGAAAAAAATAAAAAAATTACAAAATGTGCAGAGATCGCGATATGTCTCAAATTGTCAAATGAGTATAAAAAAATAGTCGATAATTGAAAAGTATATTTGAGATTACAAGTTAAGAAAAAAAAATAGTAAATTCTTTTATCATCCCTACATCATCTTTGAAGTACATAGCGAATTCATCTCCTCAACTCGCCACAAGCGTTTCTCATTTCAATCAATAAACGTGTGCACATCTCACTTGATACAAATACTACTAATTCATCTTCATATTAATTGAGGTAGATCTTGCAAAACTAGGGATAAGAAATTTAAGGAAATTTGTATTGAACAAAAGAAGAGTTGTTGAATAGACAAGCCTCTTGTTTGCTTTATAAGATACGTCTAAAATCTATTAAAAGGAAGCTAAAGTTTACTCTTGGGGAAGCTAACGAAGCAGAGAAAAAAGTGATTATTCAGCACAATTAGTTGAAAAAATTGTAAACAAGCTATATAGAATATCTGCTGAAATAAGAGTTTTATTACTGCTGTGCTAGCCGTCAAAAGTTGCAGAAGTAAGGAAAAACAACAGCTGATTAATCATAGCGTCCAAAATTGAACCTTTGGCGAAAACTTGTTGGGAGTCAATTAAAGCGTGTGTGGTGAGTAAAACTGTAGGTTTTAAATATGTAGTATTTTTTAAAATAATTATTTTGCATAAATTAAGGAAGTTGCAATTAGTTTCATTTTTATACTTCCCGAAATGTATTTTGAGTGCTTAAACCGGAAATTTTAAATTTAAGTGAAACAATCTAGATTTAGATATGAATTGGTTATGAACTACGTTGTGACTAGAATGTGACCAGCATCTATGTCAGTTTAAATTTTAATTAGAGATTCTCGATATTATCTTATCTAGTTACTTATAAGTTCCACTAACCTCTTTATTGTGTACATATTCAAATATTTTCCAAGAATTTGTGGTTCTAATATATGAATAGCAAACAAGGCTATTAAATCTGTAGATATTTATCGATAAATGAAAAAGCAGTGTTGCGTGAGATATTGATAATCAGACTTCTTGCTATTTATTCGTCATGTACAAAACAAAAAAATAAAATAAAAAACGTTGAAACTCATTTTATCTTCATATAGTAAGATAGGAGATATCTTCACATGAACGGAAAACTTTTCCATTTCTTTTATCTATCAATATCAGAAATGAAAATTTTCCATGCAATTAAATGTTAGGTAACGAAAAGAATGAAAGTATTTCTCCTCAAGTCACGAGAAATCATAAAAATATTCGACGTAAGCACATACAAAAAAGTTTTTTTCCTACCATTTTCATTTCTTTCTAACCTTCACCTTTAATGTAAAATAATATAAACAGAATATTTTAGCTGCATGAATGTACGCAAAATTGATTGAAAATCTCTAACTTGTACTTGATATTTGAAGCAAAAACTGTCTTTTCGTGTTTACTTCCCATATACAACAGTACTTTTGGCTTCAATGTACTTAACGAAAATACTGCACATGACAACAATTGTTGTATTTTTAGGCCAAAATTTCAGCACTTTAAATGATTTGTTTTCATTAGCACTATCTTGCTTCCCTTTTTCGTCCCGCCACTCATGCGTCAGATTTATTTTGTAACGTCGCCAAGAAAAAGAAATTTTTGTTTTTGCTTCAATTTATTCATAGCGAATTCCTTTGTACGATGACTTTGTAAGTTGTTTGTCAGACTGACTTCATTAATTAACTTTTCATATTCAGCACTTTATTTTTTATAGCTAACAATATCTTTTTGTATACCTTTCTATGATTTCCTATAAAACGGCATCTTCTTTAAGGACCATAGGTTAAAGTTGCTACTTTTCCATTAATGAGTTTGTTCTTGATAATTTGATTCTTCCGTATAAATTTCTTAGAATTCTTTTGAGATCGCTTCATTCATTTATTGTAAAAGAAATTTGATTCCAAAGAGAATGGGGTTTCTTTAAAATGTTATTTAATCATTTTTTCTTGCAAGATTATTGCGTCATTTGTCAGGATTACAAAATTTTAAACAAAAAATGCTATAAAATTTTCAGCTTACAGCTTGTGGATTGTATGTTTAATGAGAAAAAAGTCAATTTGAAAATCTTAAATTTTATTATGACGTGAAGTTAAAAAAATAAATTAAAAGAGTTCGAAACCTTTTCTCACTAAATCAAAATTTATTTAAAACTTTAAAAACCTAATTCCAAATTGTTTGAATTTTGTTATGAAATTATTATTTTCAAGTTTTCCAATTTAAGTTCGAACTAATCCTTCAAAATGATATTAAATGATTAAAAACAAGATAAAAGTCACAAGTCTTGATTACTTTTGTTTTCAAACGCTTTAACCAAATCAGCTGATTGTTTTATTTATAAAAATAAGTGTTTAAAATTTTAGCTGTAAATCTGGCAAACAAAATGTTTTATAATGACAAAAACATGAAACGATTTTAAGTTTTTCACATTAACAAAACTCATGTAGTTTAAACTTTAATTTGTTTTAATCCATGAATAATTTTGAATCATTTCAATATAACTAACTAAAATTTACAAAACAAATACTTTGAAGGGTCTGCAATTAAAAAATAATTAAATTAATAATAAGAATTTGTTTGCTAACTCTAGAATACAAATACCTAAGTCATATCAACAGAAAACCCCACTTCTGACAATCAAACGCACTTCTTTTTCCATAAACAATTTCATTAGTATCATCATGACCTCGTAGCATTCTTTATCTTCAATTAATTCTTATTAAATCTTTGTTTTTCTTCTTTTTATGCTGTAATTGATACAAGTATGAAAATTACATAAACATACTTCTTAAATATTTCATTAATCTCCTGTTTGTGAATGAATGGGTTTAGTCATATGATGATGATGATTATGGTTCTTGTGACTTGATCTTAATAATAATAATAAATAATTTAAATTTTTTATTGACTTTGTGACGTCAAGGCTTTAGACATTCTATAAGAAATTCGATAATGAAACAGCTAAATATAACAGCACAATATAAATTGATACTTAATGAATGTATGAATTTTATTTTCAAGCTATCGTTCATCTTTCTGTGTAAAGCACAAAATGGCATTGAATGTTTTTTTCTCTTCTCTCTCTTTCTGTCTATGTCTGACTGCTGCTTGTTATTATTGCACAAAAAAAGGAAAAAAGCCTGTTTTCATTTTGAAAAATGATAAGGACATGAAACTTCAGTACGCTCGACGATTTCACGTGCTCATAATGATGAAACATAAGGCAAGAATGAAAATTGAAAGCACAAAATAAATATAGGTCGATACTAAAATGCGAAAATTTCCATTTTATTTCCGATTATGTTCCAACTTTTCTGCTACCCCAATTTTATGCCAATTCAAAAACTTTTGCCTTTGATCAATCAAATAGACATGAAAAATGGTAAAATTATTAAAAATCACTAAGAAAAATGGTTCCACATTTGCTTTTGATGAATCTGAAAATTTAAGTTGCATATTGTTAATATTTAAGAACTAATTCTAACCTCAAATTTTGATGTAATTGGTTATTTAGAAGATTTAATTGATATTAAAGAAAATATCTTAATGAAATATGAGGAATGCTAATTTATTTACATTTGACTTAATTAAATATAAAGTAAATTAAAGGATATCATTTTCTAATTGTGCTGTATCTGATATGTATTAATGTCTATGTATGACTCAAGTTGCAAATTTAAAGCATCCAAAACTCATTACGTTTGAAAATGAAAAGTAAAAAAAAAGACAAAACCTTAAAAATAAAACGAAAAACTTTTAAAGCTTGAAAAGGTAAAAAACTTTTTTCATTATCTTCAATGTTTCTGCTGTAAATCAGTCGAGCCTTAAATTGAAAATCAACTTTAAATTTTATGACTTGAATAATTCGTGCAGTTATTAAATTTGTTTTCAACTTGCTGCACTTAAAAGCTTTATATAAATAAATTATGCAATTATGCTTGCTTAAAGGATATTAATTGGTCTCGTGATACTCATAATAAAAAAATAAATAAAATAATAAATCTATCGACTTAAACAGTTGTTATGATATTATTTTGTGGAATTGGAGAGAATTTCAGAATTGAAAAACTTTTATGGAGCACGATCAATTTTTCTGACATTTGATGATCTCGACACGCCTACTAAAACTTTTATAAAGGCTCTTGAAAAATTGAAGATTACGACAGTCCCCAAACAATTACATTGGCATTCGTTTAACCTTAAACTTCAAGATTATCGTTGCCTGTATAGCTCAACTTTAATTTTACAATAAAATGTTTTCACATTTTTTGTATCTGCTAGAAATTTTCAAAATAAAAAGTTTTGCATTATTCAAAAAAAAGTGAGTATAACTCCTACCATACATCCACCTGACTTGTTTACTCTAAAGTTGCATGATAAAAAATTCACGATTTTAAATTTGTATTTTTTACATGACTGGCCATTTTTGAAAAGGAATGAGTTTATATTGGAAATTTCCATTCGGTTTGTTTTCATTTCCTTTTGCATACATGCCAATTTAAAGAAGAGCACAGTAAAAAGATAAATATTGTCTGTTCACGATACAAAAAGCTGTCAACAGGGAAGTTTTTTATTTTATTTTTTTTTTTTTTTTTGATTGAATGGAGAGCAAATCATTCATTTTCATTGCGATGTAGAACAGACGCACTTCAATTAGTTAAGGAATTGACGTCATAAGAGAACATTCAAGAGGAATTGAATGACTTGTGAGCATCTATGGAAGTAAGATTTTATATGGAAGCTACTTAAATATCATTTGTGATGTAATTTCTCTCCTTTCGTCAACTTTTGTTATTGTTGGCTTTAAGATGATATATTTATGCGATATACTGTATGGATGATATAATCACTAGTAAGAAAGTATTCCTCCTACGTGTATTTACAAAATGTGTCATATCGCATACAATAATGAAACGAGATGATAAAGTAGATGAGTCGGTCTTTTGTTTTATCGGTAAACGAGACAAAATTCTCAGCTATGCAGAGTATATAAAATTATCATAATACTACAATCAACAGAACTGACGCATTTTTACGGCAAAAAAATTAAGTTAAAATTAGAAAATATCAAATTTCACAATAACAAGTTTAAATCTTTTATTAAATTAGAACTCGAAATTGTGCCAAAATAACAATTGGAGTATTTTTAGCAAGCTACAGAAATTAATGCATAAATATTAACTTAAGGCATTGTTTCATTTTATGGGAATTTTTCAATTTTGTTTTCTTAATTGTCAATAAATTTTAAACTCGTTTGGAGGATATACGTGACTCTTTATAGATGGCAACTTTTTTAAATCATGTGATTCACGCCTTTATTCTCAAATACAGCATATAACTTGTTTGATTGTTTAAAATTTTTGGAAATTTTTCTAAAACAAGATTTTTTGAGACAAAATAAATCAAATCATGTGACAATGGAATGTGTGCTTATATAATAGAAGTACTGTGTTGGAATTTCTTAAATCGATCTAACTTTTTTGTATTTTGGGAAAATCCCTTTTGAAAATACAACCTTTCTTTCTTTTCTTCTTTTTGCTAGTTCTTTAAGTCTTTGAACTTCAACAATTACAATCTGAAATACGGTCAATGGAAAATTCATGATTCATACAATTACAACAATAATGATATATATCGAAAACACCTGGTTCTTAAATAGACTTTTGTTGCTTAGGATTCGATTTATGAACGGATAATACGATTATGGATTTTATATTTTTACTATTTTTTTATTTTATTTTATTTTGATAAAAAAAAACAACCTTTTCTGAAAAACAAATTCTTATTCATTCATCTTTGATTTAAACACCTCCTCAATTTAATACATCCAAGTACATATATAGAGTCTATTTTATTTGTAGCATCGTTTACGTACCCACTTAAAAAATTCAAATTGTTTTCAATTCCAATCACATTTAAGTTCTCATAATTTTTCCGATACTTAACATTCCATATACATTATATCAATATGCAGTAGTCATTTCTCTGATATCATTATAAGAGAAATAAAACAGGCTGACATAGAAGCAATAAGAAATTGCGCCTGAAAGCTTTCAAATGTTTTTATTTACTAGAGGAAGATAGCAATAAAAATAAAAAAAATTTAGTATATTATTGTTCAGAAAAAATAACAAAGTGGCATAATTGTATAGCTCACACCTTTCTTGTCCGTAAACAACGAAAGAGATAAGACAAAGCTCTTACGATACTGATAAGACTTTTTTTTATACTATCAACAACTACAATACGAGAATTTACGCTGTATAAAAGAGTTCGCAACAAGATTTTTCTGCAATCATTCAACAATTAGAGATTGAGAAGTGAACTTCTCAAGTGCCTTTAAAAGTTTATTGTTTAATTGACAATCAAAATATCAAATGAAAATATTGACAAAGATTTATGGCAGCTTGGTTCCTTTTGGATCATTGGTAACGTGATTTTAACATTTTGCTTTACTGTTTATTTTTAGTCATTTTGTGATAATTATAAAGTTGTGATTAATCAGCAATTCCAATTGGTAGCAATTGATTTATATTTTTGGAATTCTCTCGTACATGCCATAATAGCCAAACGTGTCGAGTGATAGATAAAATATAGAAATTACATTCAAGTACTCTTTCGAATTGAGAACATAATTTATGGCACCTGGCACATCGTCAATTCGTGCTGTATTGCTTGTATTATTATCAAATATTAAAATTCCTTTTCTTAATAAAATGTTTTTCTTTCACTTATTTCATAGTGACAGTCACTTACTCGATTAGTAACATTTTGCTGCTGTTCCTATTTTTACTTGCACATGAATGAATAATATAAAGTCAAATAAAGAAAACAATTTTCTATTGACGTAATAAAGGAAAATTTTTTGAGGTTTCAATTATTATTGATTCTCAAGTACATGAGCCATGTAATTATAATTAATGAATTCCTACTGCTGAGTATATTGTCTGGTCAGTCTTAAACGTGCTGATGCTGAAACAATACAAAAATATTGAAGCCAAATAAGTATGAAATATTTAATAAACATTAATTATTTACTGGCATCTCTAAAGGATTTTTTATTTTGGCAAAAACCAAGGCTTCATGCCATGTCATGCAGTTAAATAAATCTTTCTATGCTATTCTTAGGTTACTGTCTAAAAATACTTTGATTGTTTGTTTTTGAAATAAAGAAAAGGTTCAACAAAAATGTGAGAATTTACTCACCACAAAAAATAATATTTGAAGAATGAATGTTAAAGAGATAACAAAATCCAACTAAAGAATATTTAATTATGTCCAAATAAAGAATGTCATGTACTTTTAATTATTATGATGACTATCATCACTCTTGACGATTATGCAGATAATTTTGGAGCTTATACAATTCTTAGTTCGTTTATGATTAATAAATTAGATTCATTTGAGAATTCAGCTTTTAAAGAAGTAAACAACAAATTAGCACACTTTAATAGAACCTTCACATTGAATATCAAATTGCAATTTCCATAAAAGTCATTCGAATAAATAAATGTATTAACTTTTTGAATTTCAAATTATTCTATTTTTAGTGCGGCATGCGACGTCCATCTACTGAACAAAATGAAGACGATTTAAATCGTCTTACCGCATCAGCATCAGTTAGAAGTAGTGAAAGTGTAAATTCAACACAAACAGTCATTAAAGCTATCAATAATAACAACAACTCAAATGATAACAATAATAACAGCAAGAATAATTCATCAAATTATTTGCCAAATATCATAATTGCTAGTACTGAATATCAGCAACAGTGTCGCAAGCGTAAAGATCGACAAGATAGTATTTCATCAATAACACAAGATCGTAAAGTTGTTCGTTCCAGTAGTGAGGAGCATGTGCCAAGCTGTCAAGACCAAAACGACGCAATAAGACGTGTTTCATCGCACGAAGATTTTAACAATCCATTACCTTTGCAAGAACATATTTCAAATACTGAGAACAAAGATATCAAAGTAATTTCGGAACATTCGATAATTGTTGACGAAGAGATTAAAATCGAATCGTTTTCCAAAAATAACTCAACTGATATTTCCTCAACGACAGTAGCAACAAGTGTTAATTTATCGGCAATTAATACTAATGAATTAACGGATGAACACGAACGTCGTAGGAATTCAGAAAGATTTTCAAAGACATCAGGAAAGAAATCTCCACGTCGATCAAGAAAAACTCCATCTCCAACAGTTATTAAAGAGGGAGAGGAAATGTGTAGGTCTGAGGAAGCAAAGGAAAATAATAAAATTGTTGTCGATGACGACAATTTTATTGAACATGAGACGGAAAACGAAAAGAATTTGCCAAATTCACCAGTTCTGTCTAAGCCATTGTATCCATGGGAAACACTTGAAGATAAGCCTGTCGTTTGTCCACGATTTGCCGAAAATACATTTGATCATGTTCATCATTCAATATCAAAATTTATTAAGCACGATCACGATCTGGTGAAATTTAACTCAACAACTGACGACGATGATGATGTTATTCCAAGATATCATCATATTGATTTTTCTGAAAAGAAGCATTATCGCCACGATAATTTTTTGAATATTGAAAACATCAAAACACATCAAAAGAGCCATTCACCCATATTTCAAACACCCGATGAACGTATTCGACAAATTAATAAGCGATTGACATCGTTGAAGAAGAAAATTTCGGCCTATGAGGAGAGCTTCGAAACAAATTACGGTTATCGACCTTCTCATGCTGACAAGTCGAATGATAAAAATATTAAAAATTATATTGCGGAAATTCACAAACTGAGGAAGGAGAAAAGTCAAATAAAATCGGATCCAATGACAGCTATGGGATATAAAAATAAATTCGATGAATCGATTCCTGTTGAGAAGAAAATGGCTAAAGTTAAGGACTCTTTACAGGATATTGAAAAGGTAAATAAAAAATTTCACATTTCCTGATTTTTTTTATGCCTTCATAAATATTTTTTTTTCAATCATAGAAACTCGAAGAAAGACGCATTGAGGAAAATCGTTCATCACGTCTTGAGGATATGACACCCGATCAATTGATAGAAGAAAAGCAATCTGTCCAGCGTGCATTGTTATATTTTGAATCAATGTTTGGGCGCCCTGGTACGCCAGAAGAACGTGATGCAGCACGTCCATTATATGATCGATATAGATTCCTCAAACGTCTTGTCAATCGTAATAATTCCATTTCGAGTGGAATTCCCGAGTTGCCAACAATTTTAGAGAATGAAGCACTAGCTTTATCAGGAATAGTTACACCTTCAACAGACTTTTCACCTCCATCAGTTCACTCAGCCATACAATCACCATCTGATAGCTCAACATCAACATCATTAGAAGCTGGCCAAGCGCTTATTTCAAGCACATCAATCACGACAACTTTTCAGGAAAATTTTCAATTACACTCAATGAGCGTTAAAGAGCTATATTCTCATTTTGATACTGTTCGTGAGGAGAAGAAGCAATTGAGACGAACAATTAAAGAATTTGAGCATAATTTTGAAGAAATCAATGGACGTAAAATGTTAAAAACTGACAGAATAGTCATGGATGACACATATACATTATATAAAGAAAAGAAGGCCAAATTGCGTTTACTTGATGCGCTTGTCAAGAAACAAATGTCTGTTTGAAAATTTTATGAGCCACATAAAATGTTTAAAAAAAGAAAAAAAATAATGAAAAAATCCTTTTTGGTGAACGAAGAGAAACATTATATATTATAATAATACAAACCTTCTTTCTGTGATAATTTTGGAAATTATTTCGCTATGAAAACAAAAACAAAAAAAGAAAAAATACAAAAAAAAAAAAAATAAGAAAAAATTTATATTCGGTTTTATCAGACACATTTAAGAGCAAAAGTAAGAAGCCAAACTTTTTACTACACAATTTTTGTAATTTATTCATCTTTGTTCTTTATTAATTCATCAATAAAATTCGAAAAATTATACATAAACATCAAAATTAAATTTAAAAGGAAAGATAATTTCTACTTAGTGTCATCATCATATCCATTATTTGTATGTGAAGCTTAGAATATATAAATTTATAAAGAACAAACAAAAAAATCCTTCCAACTTTAATTTTTTTTTTTTCACTTTTTAAATGGAATGATTCAGACAAAAAACTATGTTAATTATTGCTTCAATTATTATTTTTTGTCTTAAGAAGGAAAATATTAGCAATACTGTATGATTTTCATTCATGCTTTAAGCATACAATTTTTTTAAACAATCTCTTATAAGATAATACTTAATATTACTCACATTATACAATTATTATAATTATTCATACATATACGTTTGATAATCATTAAAAAATTCATTTGTTCGGAGTTGCTAATACCCAAGAAGATTAAGTTCCATCGTAAATTGATTTCAATGAGGCTGTAAAACAATCTTGAAATAACAATCAAGATTTTGATCAAATTTAATCGGAATTGTGAATTATTTAAATTCTAAGATAACAATTCATAAAGTATTAAGGAATAATAATCGGATTAACTGTTCAGTATAAATAATCTTTCTTAAGGATTTGCAAATACCACGATGGATTCAATCTTCTTTGGTACAATCAACTCCCACATATTACTTTCGTATTGTTTAAATATTTATTAAAATCAGAAGAGGATAAAAAGTAAATTGTATATGCAGATTACAGAAGTTCTTTGTTTCCTGATATTATATTGGGATGGGATTAGTTTTGGATCGAGTGTGCATCCTGAATCCAGAATTTTTCAATTTCTAGATGCTTTTCGTTCAGTTTAATTTTTGGAAATTAAAAGAAAATTCGACAAATTTTAAAAGTAATCTTGGGTTTCCCATACTTGTTTCACGAATTAGACTTTGAATGTCAGTAGACATCTATCCAAGTATGGTTTTAAAAATAATTGAAAAACTTGTGCAGTCATTTTGTCAAGTGGTTTTTGCTTCTTGTTAAAATTTTTGAGAAGCGTGGTTCGAGGAGTCAAGGTTTTGATCACACATCTTGTTTGTGATAATTACAAATTTTTTAAGTGGAATTATAATTCGCTAACAATTGTGATTGTATCATGCAATCAATGGAGAGAATTACGCTGAATAAAAGTAAAAAATGTATTCTCTTTTTTTGACAAGTTTTAATATTCAATGTATAATGATATTTTCTTTAAATGACACAAAATATGTTAACATTTTCATTCATTATGCTTATTATTCCTTACAACATATAAATATATTCTCTAATGTACTTATTTGTAAAAGTTATATTTAGTTATTATAACATCTCAGATTCTTCTTTTTCTTACTTAATTCTATTATTTAACAAAATTTCAATTCTCTACTCAATGAGATATTTAAAATTTGTGTTTAATGCTAGAACACAGAAGTGAAGGGTAGTCAGGCTTGTGAAGGGATGGATAAATTCGAGAAAATTTTATTAACAAATTCTATGAAGCTCAATGAACTTATAAATATGTTTTGAGTATCCAACGATATTAGTTGAATCTAGATGAGGTTGAATGACTGAAGATTATAAAAAAATTTATTAATAATGATCAACTCAAGCTAGTTCCTTAAAATTGTAACAACGGAAGTGTACGATTATCATGATTCGTGTGAAATTCACATAAAAAAATTAGCAATTCACAATGAATTTGCAGTCATCCAACCTCAATTATCGTCAAATAAAACAATTTTTAGTTTGATCAAATTGAACTAACAATAAAAATAGATGCATCGCGTGCTTGATAAAATTTCTATTATAAATTACGACATGTCAGTAATTGACAAGCAGCAGACAAGAGCGAAATGAAAATGAAAAGCTATTTTCATAATTTTTTCCCGATCATTTTGAAAATGAATAAAATAAAAAATGATCTAAAACTTTTTTTCGAGACAAGATTGACATATATTTCTAAAATATAAGCTGTTTATGTTTCTTAAATGTTAGTTTATGGAGAATGATGAAATCATATTTTTAATTATATTAAAAGTTATCACAATATATGGTATGATATAAAAATGATTTTTGATTCAAAGCGCCAAGCGCATTAGAAATGAGTAAAGTCGTAGATTTTAAGGAACAAAAAAAAATTACAAAGCAGATTGTAGAACTGTCTCTTATATATTAGAATAAAAGACATTAAAAGAAGCAAATGAAAATAAAAATTTGTAAAATTTTATGAAGGAAAAAAGTTTAAAGTTTTTCCATTATTTTTCATAAAAAACATATAACGATGAATAGCAATTATTAAACATTGATTGTCATATAGCCGTACAATAACAACAAGTTTTTTTTCTTCTTATTTATCATTAATAATTTCATCAATTTTTATGTTTTTTAAATGTGTAATGATTAATGAACTCAACATAAATGTTTCTTCGCTAAAACATACTTTTATATTTACTTTAAATTGCTGCTATTAACACGATCTGAAATTGCAGCTTCAATTCATGAAAATCTTTAATTTGATGGACAAATTGCGTTGAACAACCTTTAAAATAATCTACTGCAAATTATCAATTGAAATTTGAAGCCAACTTTAAAATGTCCACAAAAAGTCATTTCCTTAATATTTAATTTTCCATATGATGAAACTAATATTATCACTCTAATACTTATTATATGAATTTTACAACTAAAATATGACTAAAAGAAACATTTTTGATTTGAGATAAAATTTATCAAAAAGAAATACAAAAAAAGCATTTTTTTGTAAAAGAAATAAAAATTGAAAATTTTAATAAAGACAAATCTTTTTTGCTTTTCATTTACTTAATCTTAATTTCTACAATTTCAGAATTTTTATCTAACATGTATTTATCACTAGAATAGATCACAAAGGAATTCGAAGGATTTCACTACAAGTATGTGTTTTTTGATAATTGTTTTGCTTGTTTTCAGAATAGTTTTCGACTTGACAACACAACTAGCTAAAATTGCTCGTTCCTTTTCTTTCAGTATACTTCTGTGACTAGGAAGGAAAATTCCGTTCATTACTGTTAAGTAAACTTTATGAAAATCACATGATAGAAACATTTCATTGAATTACTCTATTGAAGATCTTTATTAGCTCAATCATTTAAAATAATCAAACGGAGCGGAGCAGTCAGAGCTGCTGTACTTCCAGTTGCAACCAGACATTTGAATTCATGAATGAAGTTTATTCAGACAAGTAATCATCATGACGAGACATTTATTGACCAATACAAATGAACATTTCAAGAGCGTGAAGGTCGCTTGTTATCGTATTGAATTACTTCCATTAAATTAATACTCCAAAAGAACATGTCAAAAAATTTTCAATTTATCTTAATGACATCTTTGTGCTGAATATTTTTTGAAGGAAGATTTAATTCAATTTATGAAGCATTTTTTTGCAAATTATTTCTATTAAAATTTTATTAAATTACTCTACAGGGGACATTGAATCGGGTGTAAGGGTCCAGCCTTTTGATGATAAGAGATATTACTCTTTAATTTATTTTTTAGTGTTTTAACACTTTTTTTAAATGAAATTCATAGATTTTGAGTTCTAAAACTTTTAATTTAAAAGCAGCAAAAATAATTTTCATAAAGCATCAAGTCAAAGAATTCATTTTAAGTACGGTAAACTTTCCTTCCAAAAATAACTTTTCATTTATCTGACTGATAAACTTTTCTGGTATTTTCTGCATTTTAAAATTGCTTTATTCTTTAATTTTAACTTTTTCATTTATTCATAAATATTATTTTCTCATTCAACAACTTTCAAAAGTTTTATTTTAATATCAGTTCGCACAAAAGTCTTCTAATTGCTAAGGTATTAAGTTTAATAAAAACAATAATGAGGATTTTTCAGTTCGCTCAAAAATGAGTTTTTGAAGGAATTCAGCATAATTTTTTTAAAAAAATTATTTTGAAATTAAATAGTGCAAAATTACTTTTAAATAAACAATTTGATGAAATATTATGATTAATTTGTGATCATCAGTTTATCGTGATTTTTGCAACTATGCAAAATGCTTTCAGAATTTTACGCTACAATTTTTTTTTTTTTTCATACAATTCAAAAATTAAAATTTCTATTTTTCTATTATTTTCGTCTTCATCTACACAACACATTTTTAATTATAATTCTAAGCCTACAAATTCATCTAAATGTCATTAAAAATTCTCTTAAAATTAATTTTATTTTTTCCATCATTTTTTTCCTAATTTTAAATTTCATTCTCAATAAAATTTGCAAATATATTATTAAATCACAATAGAGTAATAGAAAAATTCCAATTGCCGAATGTTTTGATGAATGAAGCGATGAGTCGATGATGAGTTTTTTCAAAAGAATAAATAAATACGAAGACATTCCAATGTCAGGCATTAGATTTTTTTGCATTTCTTATCCATTTTCCACCTCAATGATTTATTTTACCTTTAAGTTGACTCATTTCATTTCCTCTTAGCAATAAGATATGGAAAAATGTGGATGATATTACTTTGCTCTATAAAGAAATAAGTTTAGGTCTGTGTATTGATTTAAATTCAAATAAAAAAATGTAAAAACAAATGCTACATTTGATATAATTTTAGTTTCTTCTTCTTCTTAAACACATTCTTCAATTAAATATTTTTTTAAATTTTTTTCATTTAAAAAAATTCTAAGAACTTTATTTTTACAATTTTTATTTTTTTTTTAAAAAAAAAAAAGTTTATTGGTAAGTAAATTTCAAGGCTTCCGCAGATTATAATCTTGAAAAATCCTAAACAATGACTATAATCTTCAAAAATATTTTAATCAATTATTAATTATAATCTTAATACAAAGTTTATTTCAAGATTGTAATTTTCATAGAAAGATTATTCTTTGATTTTTAAAGATTATAATTTTTAATTATCTTTATTTTAAAAACGGAAAAGAATTTTCTAAAATATAAAAATTGAAACTTATTTGTTAAATGAAAATACTTTCCTATTGAAAAATCAAAATTTAGAAAAATTTATATCCATTTCTAGCAATTTTCAGTTTAACATTCTTCTCATGAAAAATGCGTTAGAGATGTAAAATGAACCGAAAAAGGCATAAAATTAATCGAGAAAATATTTGCTTACCTTAAAAATATGTAGATAAAAAAATCCAATGAGTATCCTCTCTTCCATAAAAATGCTTCTTTGCTTCTTACGACATTTAAAATAAATCTATAGATAAAATAGAAAAAAAAAAACAGGAAGAGAAAGAAAATTTTACTTTAAATATAAGAAATTTTTGGGTCTTATTTTTGTTGGATATTAAATAAATGATAAAAGAAAATAAAATTTTTGATCAAAAATTCATAACATGTGTTTATTTATTGATATTTCTTGTATAAATAAATATTTTCTTACTCTTCCTTTAAATCTTATTATTATTATTATTTTTGGCTTTGAATATTACAACAAATATATATGAACACATCTATACATACGTAATAACTTATAAAGGGTTTAATATAATTTTCAACATGTCTAAGGCTAAGCAAAGGTCTCTTGAATAGATCATTAAGGCTACACATTTATAAATAGATTTTTTTAACAATATTACTCTACTTTTTGTGACATAACAAATATTATTGTGTTTAAAATAGAAATACAGGATAGAATAAACTAGTATAACGGTGGTCACTCGTGACCGACGAAAGCGCATTTTCCGCGATCAGTAAATACACAAAGAATTAAAACCCTAAAAGTATAAAGCCTAATATTTAACTATAACCATTCTTTATTTACCAGAAATTTAAAATTTATAGATATTTAATAAAAAGTTATCATACGCGACATAGAATTTAAAAATAAAATAAAAATAAGCAAAAAAAATCAGCCGCGGGCTAGGATCGAACCCATGACCTTCAAATTAGGAGTCTCACGCTCTTCCAATTACGCTACTGCTGTTCATTTTTTAGAAATATTCATTTGACAATTTGATTATTTATATTGATGAGTTTTTTTTTTATAAAAACGTATATTTTTATAATTTTCACAAAATTTTCCGGAAAAACTATGAAAAATCCATGAAAATAGAAAATTAAACAATAAAAATATCAAAAAAATATGAAAAAAGTAATTATCTATGAAAATATTAAAAATTTTAACAAAAGTCCTCGGAAAAACTCGGGAAAATTGTGGAAATGGAAAATTATGACATTATTCAATATTATATGTCATTAGAAATCAAAAAAGTATCAAAAAAAGCAACAAAAAAAATTTGTCATCGGTGGGATTTGAACCGAGGACAGCTAAGGTTTTGAAAAGTCAACATTTTAGTGCATTCGACCACACTAACACATACAAAGAAATGGCATTTTTGCTACTTTTTACGCTGGTTCCAGCAGAGGAAGTGACCATTCGTGCTGATTTTTTCGCCAGCTCTAGCCAGACATACTACACACATTTTAAGCCAAAAACCGCATCAAAAAAGCTTAACCCTGAGGAGGAGATGCGGTGACAGACAGACAGACAGACAGACGGACGGACAGACGGACGGACAAAGTGCGGATAATAGCGTCCTTTTCCCAAGAGGAAAATGCGCTAAAAATATAAAATCTAACTACAAGAAAATATTTTTTAACAACTTTTAAATCAATAGTGCAGAAAATATAAAATATTTTTAAAAATAAAAACAATCAAAAATTTTTGTCATTAGTTAATTCAATATTTTACAAATCACGTCATTAAGTTTTTTTTTCTATTTTTATCTTTTTTGAATCTAAATTATTTTCAGATTTTAATCTTTAAAAAGATTTTAAAGTTAAAATATTTAAGTTGGAGACAGTAAATTAATATTTTAATATGTTTGTTCAAATAATCCCAAAGAGCTTTCAAACTTTGTCCGATTTTTTGAAACACACGCATCCTAATTTGAATTAAGAAACTATTATTAAAAGATTGAAATCACAACTTTCAGGAATAATTTGAGATAGATATAATGAGATTTTTGTGGTAAAGGTATATGTAAGAATTGAGTTACTGATACCACTTGTCTCAAAAAATTTGGAATATTTTGTTATTAATTTTAACTTCGATAACTTTCCTAAAAACTTTTTTTTAAAAAAAAAAAAAATAAAGCCTGTTAAGTTAAATTTTTGGAATCGGTCATTTTCTTATGATATTAATAAAAAACTTAGATTTTTAAACAACTTTGTCAGAAAATCTTCATACAAAAAAAATCTAGCTTCCTTAATAATTAGTCGTCATTTATAAATAACCTCAAATTTTACACTAAATTAAATATGAACAAATTTGTGTATTTACAAAAAACTTTATGACATTTTCATTTTTTGAAAAAAAAAAAAAAAAAATCAAATTACATTTCAAATATTTATGAAAATAAAAACTAACTACAATAATGTTAGTAATAGATTAATTAGTTTGCAATATTTAAGAGACAGAGAATTATTTATAATCAGCCATTGAGTCGTTTTAAAAGCACTTCTTAATAAAGTCTCAATTTAGAATTGAATTGTAAATTCAAAGAAGAGACTTTCAAATTGTTTTATTTTTTTTTTTTTTATTTTTACTACAATGCGTTAATCAGCAAAACTCAATATCTCTGTTAAAGGAACAAATTAAAAAATTCTATCAAGTAGGTGCTTAAATTTCAAAATTAAACATGATCTGTACACAATGTTGATGTCTAAAAACTTTTGAAATATTAAATTAAATCAACATAAATTTATCTAAAGCACAGTCAGAGAGAGATAACAACAGTAATGTAATCATGTTACATTCAATTAAACTTTCTCTTTTTGTTACTTGGTCTATTCATGGAAAATTCTAACTCTGTGCATCAACAAAATTTATTGTGATATACATGATCGTGCAAGAGGATTACGTTTTCTTTTAAATCTAATTCTATTCTCGTCATTATGACTGTTGGTACTTTTTGTAAGATTAATGGAATCAGATGGAAATTTAAAGTTTTTCTTTTGACTACAACTACGCAAACTACTAAAGCTTTCACTTTTTGTTACATCAAATGATGCTGATTTGATTGTTAAGTGCTTCAAATCATTCTCTGTATGGGATGTTTTCATATGAGATGATTGTGCAAGAACGTCCTTTAATAAATCGGGTTGATTATTGTTAATGCTATTACTATTGTTATTTTCAAGTGACATTAAGGATGATGTGCTGTGTTGATGATGTTTTATAAAACATGTGTCTTTGTTACATGCTCGTGAATTAATATTTGGTTGAGTATCACTAGTGTTATTGATGTAATTGGAGCACGTACCTGAACGCTCTTCTAAAAATTCGTCTTCGTCTGATGAGTTGATGCGGTCCTCTGCTAGAGATGATTGTCGTGATAACGACTGATGGATAAAATTTTTTGAATCATTTGACATGAACCTGAATAATTGGAAATTCTTGGAAGGCACTTACCTGATTCATTCGTCGTCGTGGTGGAGATCTCTTATTCCATAATGCTTCAAGTTGATCAAAATGTTGAGATTGTGCTAATGCCGCTTGTTCCGGATTTCCAATATTTGCTTGCGATCCAATAGTCTTCATCTCAGCAATTTTCGATATTTCTTCCATGCTTGTTGAAACACTAAATCGCCTTTTAAGCCTCTCATCTACTTGAGCCATCATTACGGATGACGTTAAATGGGCATATTTCTTTTGCCATGAGTAAGTATCTAATGATAGTTCTTTCTTTAATAATCGTCTTGCTGGACGTTTTGCAGCTGCTGGTCGTAAATCTATTTTATGTATTTTTGTTTCGGTAAATGGAATGAAATTATTTATTATTTAAGTAAAAAAAAGCAACAGTAGTCAGAAATGAACATAATAGAGATAAGTTGCTACTCATCTTACCCTCAACATCACGTGCCGGAGCAGAATATGTTGGCAATTTAATATATTGTGCTGGTGAATTATGTAAACAAATAATCGGAAATGATGGATTGTCGGTTAAATGAACTAAAATTCTCGAGCACTCGAGAGATATGTCAAAACGTGTGAATTGAACATGAAGTTGGAGAGACGTTAATGCTAGACCTCTTGCTGTTTCCCATACAATTATCGTTTTATCATCACTACCTGATACTGCCGTTGTGCCTGTTTCATTCATTTGAAATAATAAAATAAAAGAGAAAAGAAATGGTTGTTGATGAGCTTTTTCCCTCATTTCATTTTTGTGTATGAACATTTATGTATGTTGATGGAAACAAAAAGAAAAGTTTTTTTTTTGTTATGTTATGAAACCGCAAATGGCGGTTCTTTATCTTTAGGGAATGTTTTCACATTATTATGTCAAGTGTTGTGAAGTGAGTTTTATTGAAATTTCTTTATTTAATAATGTTAACTATGCTTTTGTTTAATTTAAACCCAGGTACGAATGGTTCTTATTTTTGTGTTCAGATACAAAAAAGGTACCTTATTTTATTTATCGTTAAAGTACAAAATTTGAATTTCTGAACTCACTCAACAAAAATTTGATTTTAGAAAAATTTTAATTTTGTACCAAATTCATTTACTGGATCTTATTTAAAATCGTAAATCATGATGATTTAAGACTGATTAAACATTTAATCATACTCTTGACATAGAAATTGATCCAATTATGTTGATATTTAACAATGTTTATTTTAAAAATTGTTTGATAGTGTTAGTAAACTCAATTTTCTTTTAAAATTTTACAAGATTTAACGGCCAGAGAGTTGTTCGCCAAACCTGGATTTAAACCTTTATTTGTTCCCAAAATTTCTTAAAAATAATTCAATATTTTGTAAAAGTGAAATTTTTTAAAGATTAATTTTATTGAATCCTCTAGTCAAAAAGCAGTAAAGAGAAATTTCCCCTTAACATTTGTGCATGTAGGTCTGTGTGTAAAAAAGATTAATCTTTGTATATATGGTATCATTTCTTTTATCCGTTGAATGGACTTTTCGTGTTACAACAAAAGTGAAAAAGCTTTAATGGAAACGAAAAAAAGTAATGGCAGTAAAAGCAATAAACGGACATAAAGATAATTTCTTTATTATTTTCATTGTTTCTCACCATCAGCAGATACTTTGACGCATGTGACAGGTCCTAAGTGCCCAGCTAATGTGTGTATTTCTTCACCAGTGTGTAAATCCCATAAGATTAAATTACAATCCTTTGATCCTGATATCACATGACTCTTATTCGTAACAGATACTGCGACAGTGAGAACAGCATCAGAATGTCCAACAAGCACCTGTTAATTTAATATTAATCTATAATTGCACTTTTGTTGATGAGATATTGAATGATTTATGAAGCGCTTTTACACGTCATGTAGCACATTTCACTATCTTTATTTTAATTTCATTACCTGCGCCAATTTTCCTCCTGTTGATTGCCACACCTTTAGCGACATATCACGCGATCCAGTTATTACATGCAAAGAATCAGCCGTTATTACAAAACATGTGATTTCATCGGTATGTGAGACATGATATTTCTCATCTTCACGAGTTAGCGACCATATCCTTAGAGAATTGTCGCCATTCGAGCTCATCTGAAAATATATTTCATGTTTATTAATTGATTGTGATTTTAAGTGCATTTGGGAAATAAACTGATTGGCATTCGTATCATACTCACTGCAAATTTCATATTGTTTGTTACAGCCAAATATTTATGCGGGCCTTGAACAGTTTGTAATATTGTTCCTGAATCAGCTAACCATACATGAGACAAACCATCACGATCTGATGTTATAACTCGAATCGAGTCCATCATTACAACTAAACATGTTATCGCAGCATTATGTGCTTTGAAAGTAGTTTGAAGCATGCCAAATTGAAGTCCCCATACCATTGCGGTTCTGTCGTCTGATGCAGACACTAAATGTTCACAATTTGGTGCAAATGCTATGCATGTTATTGAAGCTGAATGTGCTTCAAATGTTTTTGTCAATTCCGGGGTATTTAATAAGTGCCAAATTTGAATTCCATGTTTAATGGCAACTGCAGCCATTGTTGAGTCACGAGAAATATCAAAACAACAAATGGGATGATTATTTGAATTTAAATTTAATCGATTTGTAGACACTAGTTGCTTCCTATGTTTCCGTTTCTCCTTCTTCTTTGGATAATAGTTAACAATCGAGTCTTCATTTCGAAATGAATAAAACGTTATTTTATTTCCACCTGCTGTGATTAAATAATCATCCTTCTCCATAACAAATACCGCTGAGACAGCGCCAGGATTTGGTGGCATTGTACGAATAATTTTGCCGGAACACATGTCGAATATTAAGGCTTTGGCATCCTCACAACCAACTATCGCACGCTGACTGTCTGCTGCAATGCTAAATGCTAAAACCTGTGAATAAAAACAATTGAAACTCAATTTATGTGGCTTTTTTCAACAGAGTTAAGTCAATTATGAGGTTTTTCATCAACAATTCAATCTTTTATTGTTCAATTGGCATTTATTCAGAAATTTAATGAATATTTTCGGTTTCTGTGGTTCTCTGTTTTAAATGCAATCAATAATTTGATATTGGATCATTCACAAAAATATTTTTTGGAATGGGATTTTTCAACTTTTTTGTAGAATAAATAATTAAAAATAGAAATTAAAAGCTTTCGAGTTTTAAAAATAAATTTTCTCTGCCAACCACATCAATTTAACTTCCAAGTAATCTTCACATCATTCAGCTTAAATGACCGTAATTCATAAAAAAATTTCCAATGGAAGTTATATTTATAGAATAAAGCAGCAGAAATTCAATAGATAACTTTATAGACCGTCCACTGAGGCTCTTTACAAACTAACAAAGAATTCAATAATCACTTAATTAAACGCTAATGACTATAAGAGTCTATATAGTGCTTAACAAATTAAATAAGTTAATTAAAAATCTCTTTACAACAAACTTTTTCTTCCTCAATTTTTTTCCTTTTCTTTTCCTTAACAAAGCAATTAATAGATTTAAGAGATTTTCAATTAAGGATAAAAGAGAAAGCAAGTAAGCACTCGCATAAATCCATTAATCTGTTTTAATTCCAAATTGTTTTGTTTTGATGTAGGAAAGGTTTAGAATAGAAACGACTGTATTTTGCTGATTATTTTTGCGTGGTTTCAATTTTCAGTGTGGTATTTGAAACTTGTCTTAAATGTATTAAAAGTGATTGCTGAAAATGTCAGACGTTGAATGAAATTTAGAATTAACCACTTTCGTATGTGATACATTTTTAAAAATGTCATAGAAAAAAGATGAAAAAAAGGCAAACATTTGGTTTTTCCTTTCTATATTTATTTACCTTTGATTTGTGTCCTTTTAACTGATGTAACTCAGTTCCGGTTGCAAGAGTTCGTAAATAAAGACCATTATCTTCACAGTGAGCAAGCAAGAAAACCTGCAAATGAAAACAGCATGCCATTAAATAATTCAAAAAGGAATCGACACAACATTTATTTTGGTCTCCATCTGCAAAATACTTACAGAATCTGGTGACAATCGGAAATTGAGAACTGGACTGTTAAATTGCATTAAATTCAGAAGCTCATATGTTTCCAATGACCATAAGCAAATAGTTGCATCATGACTTCCTGATACTAAAACTTCACTCGTTGAACTGATTGCTACATAAACGACTGGTCCACGATGATGATCGATTTTCATTACCTGTTATGTCACAGATTTAAATATTTTCATGTGAATGGAAAAAAAGAAAAGAAGGAATAAGGAAAATTAAAAAATATAATTGATGCTTTCAGGCCATTTTTCCACCATCAAGCGAGAAATTTATTCAATTGCTGATTCATTCTTTTACTTTATTCGCCACTTGTCGCTCGATTTCAATTAATTTTAAGTCAAGTGTGGAAATGAGATTTTCAGATTTTCCCACATTTTCCATATTTTTGACTTTGGAACAAGGAAAAGAAAAGTCAAAGATCAAGAAGAAATGAAATTACTTTTAATTCAATTTTCTTGCCTATTTTGTTCAAAATTAATTGAATATTTGCGAATAATTATTTTCAATGTTACGACTGGAACAGCATGGCAAGGGAAACATATTGTTGGATCAGTAATTAGATGAAAAGTCGTCAATTTTATTTACAGAAATGAATAATAAGTTGAATTTAGATCTAAATGACTTTCTTTTTTGGAACTTTACTTTGTGATTTTAATTGAAATTGAAAATTAAAAATTAATGAAATAAAATTTCAATTAGGTATTCTGCTTCCCACATCTCCAAGTAAACATTCTTAGATAAAAATTGACTAGCCAAATTTATCATCTTTTTAACTTCCATTAAAAATTTATATTTATTTTTTTTTTCATCCGTTACTATTGCCATCAATCATGGGAATATGTTATGAATGGAAATGTTTTTTATTTTATATACAGTAATGCCGTTGTATACATACATCTTTATTACATTTTAAAAAGAGAATAAATAACATCAGATGCATTTATTTTCACGAGCTTTTGTTGCTTTTTCTCTCATGAGAACATTCTCTCTTATTTTTCACTTCCTCTCATTCTCTTTTGACGAAAATTTAACGAAAAAAAGTTTGACTCTCAATTTTTATTATAATAATGTGCTTTTTTATGAAATCATTACCAGAAAGGCTTTCATTCATGGGAAATAAGTCCCTTTGTATTTTACATTAAATTGAATTTAAATACATGAGAAATCTTTTTAATGAACTTTGTAAATGAATTCATTAATAAACCTTAAAATCTGGTTTTTCTTTCTTTATCAATAAAAAATTTATAAAGGAAGGAGAATAATCATAAATTTTGACATGTGCTCCCTCGTCGGTTGGATTATTTTACAGTGTTTCATCATTTTTTCTGTGGGATTTTTCATTATTTTTATCCTCTGGCATGATAAAGGTCTTCAATAAATATAATGTGGAAAAAAAGGAATTGCACAAAGATTTAATGTATGGTGGGTATGGATTTTTTTTTTTGACAGCTGTGTAACTTGTAGCATTTTTAAATTTACATGAAATAAATTTATTGGTTTTTGTAGAACTGAATCAATTGAAAAATTCAATAAAATTTGGAACTAAAAAGAATTAATAATTGAAGACATCCAGCATATGCCAAATATTTTATTATTTTTGATGAGAATTATGAAAAATGAAAACGAGGAAAAATGATGAATTGAAAATCTGGCATAAATCCTCAAAATCATGACAATCATCATTGTTTTATATTAAATAGCAGCAGGTGAATAGGCAAATTTTTCAGGTCTTGTCACTGACCATTATGACGATGACATCAGAATAACAAAAAATAATGTTTTAAATAAAAAGTCACGATCTTTATTTTTGGTTTTCTTTAAATAAAAAAAAGATTAATGCTTTCACTCACTCAATGGTACGCATGACATTTACCGTACTACGTGGAAAATCTTGGTATTAAAATGAAATATTTTGGGTATTAAAGAGGAATCAAAATCGTCATAATGTGAAGAGTGAAGGAGCCTAGAAATTCAGCATAATATTATTTCTGTATTTTTGATCTCTGTTTATTTTCATTGACAGCTGATAAGCTTCCCTTTTTAGCATAGCTTTTGCTTGTTTATGCAACCTGTATTTGAATCATCATTCATAATTTATGGATATATGCACACACAAAATGAGGTATAATTTCGGTTAATACTCAATAAAAGATAATATCGCAACTTGTTATTATACGAATATGTGGAGTAGCGTGTGGTATGAAATCCTCAGAGTTGTGGTTAAAATAAAATTTTTGTTTTTCAGTAGAATTTTCGCAACACTTTTCAACCATTATATTTTATTTTATGTTCTTTTCATGCAAAGTCAGGAATAAAGAAATGATTCTATTACATATTTATTTCATAATAGTTTAAAATCCATGAAGTCCGAGTCTCTTCAAATTACTTAAATTTCCGAAGTACCTAATTGAATTCCGAAGTACCTTAAGATCAAGTCCCTCATTTTGTGCAAAAGATATGACTCTTGTTTAATCTACTTTTCTGATTTTTCATCGTTTTGTGTCATTTAAAAAATCTCAGTGTGCTATTTTTTTTTTAAACTTTAAGTAAATTCAATATTTTTGGATTAAAAGTTTCTTTCTCTTACAGCAATATTTTAAAGATAATGAAAGGGCAGTTGCAGATGATGTGCATTAATGCAGAACAAAATTATTCTAATGAAAATAACAAATCTGAATAATTTTAAGTTTAACAAGAAAATTTTCTCTTTACATATAAAAAATGTCGTGTTGCATCTAGAGATCTGTTAACTATTTGAATGTTGGACAAAACGTATAAAAAACTCTTTTGAAAACTTGTAACAAATCCCATCAGAAGCATAAGGAGCAAACAAAAAAGTATAAAATCACGAATAGATGGTGGGAAGATTCCAAAGTGGAAAAAAACTAGTAGAGCGCAAAAATGGCACCTAAAACTCGTAAAGAGCTCATTTCATACTCACAGATTTCCCAGTCAAATAAGATGATATTATTATGCTTGAATCTTCACCGCCACTCACCTGCAATAACAAAATCAAACAGTAAATGTAAATGAAACATCATAAAAGGGAGGATAAATTAATATTTTATGTGATTACAAAATAAAGAATGAAGGAAAAGAAAGAAGAAAGTCTAATGAAATTAAAATACTTACAATCAGACTATTGCTCATGGCACTTGTTACGCACATTACAGCAGCAATGTGAAGCCTGGAAAAGAAAAAAAGAAGAATTTAAAAGTTGTACAAGATGAAAAGTTTATAACGATGTCAAAACTGAACTGACGCATTTCTCTTACAGCTTATTCAGTGGAAATGGTCAACATATTCAACATTTTTATGTTTACATATTAAAGTCGACTTTTTAGAATTTTGTCAAAAGTTCAAGATTCTTGTGTATGTCTCTAAGCAGTAATTTAAAGCGTACACGAAGAATATTTTCATATTTGCTCTGTGTACTTAAAACAGACAACTCGATAAAAAGAAAATGACACTGGCATCCTATTGAAGAGATTTCATGAGAATAAGAAGGAATGTAAAAAATTCAAGGTATATTCTACGATTATTTCGTCTTGTATGTATATAAATTTCAAGTGCTCGTAAAGCAATCTCCACTCATTGCCAGTAGAACTTGCTTTCGTGCGAAATACTAATAAAATTTACATAACATCAAGGTACAGGAAAGAATCAGAATTTACTTCACTTCACACTTTTATGTTTATCCAAGATTTTCCTTGAGTCTTCCGTTGTCGTAGGCAAATCATCCCTCGTATTCGTCAATAAATCCATTTTTCTTTCCCTTTCTTGTTGCTTCCATAAATTCATACATAAAACATATGAATAAAAAAATGCGTACGAAAAAAATCGCATGAAAGCTCAATTAATGACTTTTATTATTATTTGTATAGCACAAAGTAAAAGCATGAAAATTGTACACAATCTCAGGCATGCAATGAAAAATTGTAGGTTTGTGGATAAACTCGTGTTATGAACAATGCAAATAGATTATAAAAGCTGGAAAATTTAATAAAGAGTAATACAATGTGAAGGAGAAGGGTGTATTCATTTAATAAAGCAAAAATGATTTCTGAATAATTTAATGAGCATTGCACGAAGGGGAAGTCTTTGTTAGAATTTATATTCGTAGATTATTTTGTAAAACTGAAAGCAAAAATAATTCGTTTTTTATTTTTATGAATTTTATGAAGTATGGAGGTGTACATTTTGAAGAGAGGCAATTTATTTGCTTTACTCGATTGTGTTTTAATTTGTTTAGTTTTCAATTTCAATTGCGAAGAACTTTTTCGTTTTTAATATTAAAAAATCATAGATAATTAAAATAAATTTCAAAAGGAAGTTCACTTACGATGTGAATCAAAACTTGGATTTTTAAACTCCCTCTCCCCCGTCTGTCAAAAAGTACTTTTGTTTAAGACTACCACACAGACTCAGGACTTCTCTCCCCTGAAAATTGGACGTCATAAATAAGTGAACGACCTCAAAGGAAGTTAGTTAAAATAAAATAATTTAGAATCAAATTCAATGAGTAAAACCAATGTAAATCCGGCACATCTAAAACTCATTTACCTATAATATTCCAGAATGTTTTTAAATCAATTACAAAAATAACAGATCATACAATGATCAAAAGTGACATTAATTTCACTTCAAATTCTGTTTAATCTATTGCAAAATCTTAGACCTCCCCCCCCCCTTTTCTCCCTAAAAAGTGAATATACCACGTGAACGGCTCCTTTTGACTTTTTTTTTTTTTTTTGAAAGCCAGCTAAAATTTCAAATTGATTACTTTCTCAAGTTAGTAGCACTTGAACTGATTGTGAAGTCCATCAAAGCTTTTTAATGAAAGTGATTTAAATAAAAGTTATTTTGCGCAATTAAATCTAGAAACGAGAAGATTTGTCTTCTTATTCATTCTCATTTTCATTTAAGAAATGGAAATAAAGAGAAAATCAACAGCTTCTTCTCATTGTAATCTCGCAATATAATGATAGCATTTTAAAAGCCTCGAAACACGGGCTCATTATATTTTACTGTTGATAAATTAAAATCATTTTGCTGAATAATATTTTTCTTCTTTTTTTTGGCATAAAATGGAAGCTTCTTGTTATTTTTCCTTAATGTTCATGACGAGAGGTAATATCAACCACATTATAAACATTATCCTGCAAACATAAAAAGTGATGGTAAATGAGAGATAGACGGGAAAAAAGAGAATGAATCTCAATCATCATCACAAAGCAGCACCGTGTGCTTTCCATCGAGTCTACCTACACATCATTTATCACGCACAGCAACTACTATACGCACATATATATACTTTTTTTGAGTCTGTTGCTGCTGATGATACTCGCAATAATATTGTATGGCTTAACAGCTTTGTTTACAGATTTATTTTTCACTCACACTTCCTTTCCATTCTATCATTACTATTATTATCATTCCACTCTATTGTTTGTTATTGTTATAAAATACACACAATACGTTTCAAAATATCTCTTCGAATCACAAGAGATTTTCATTATTTTCGTAAATTACAAAAATAAAAAAAGATGGAACATGGAACATTATCATGATTGAAATTTCAGTTCTGAATGCTGCTGTTTTTTTATTCCATTTTTTGATTTACAGAGGTGATGTTCAGGAATTTATTTTTTTTTTTTCAATTGAAAGTTTATTCTTTTATTAAAAAACCGATTGATTAAAGTCATAGCTCATCATAAAAGGGTCATAGCAATATGAAGCTTTTATGGTCTCTTTAAATTTTTTTAAATTCACAAGTATTAGTAACCAAAATTCTATTTCTTTCATAATTATAGGATAAGAAAAAAATTTCCACCTGTTCTGTTCTGTTGTTGGTGTTAAAAAAATTTAGAGCCTACAACAGAGCAATTAAGCAAAGTAACAGCACATATCAACTCAGTTGAAATTTCAAATATTTTTTAACATAACTTTTTCTTTCTAAAGATGAAACCAGAACAAAAGGATTATCTTCAGTTAAAAGTGTGTAAAAAGCAGCAAAAAGGCATTAAAAATTCAATAATCCACAAGTTTTTGGCTGAGTTATGAAAAGTATCACATTTTGCTGAACAATCATTTTAAAACAAAATTATTTTGCTTAGGAACATCCAAGCATATATGTGTTCTTCAAAAATACTGTCATTATCTTCACATCTTTTTGTATTCTAAGGTATCAAAGGAAATTTTGTCAAAAGAATCATTGTGCTTAATAAATGAACAGAAATGATGAAAATTTAATCAAAATTCAGCTTTGACATGACATGGTAATTGAAAACCCAAAAAAGTATATCCTTACCATAAACGCGTCTTTACAACCTGTGACTTTATATCCCAAATAATAACACTGGTGTCTTCTGAGCCTGTCACTAAATCATGCGTATTCTTTGGCACCATCATACATGTTATTGCTCCGCTGTGTCCTATAAATAAATACAGTATAAAACAAGTTAGCATTTTGAAAATTTACATGGAATGTGTATAGCATAAATCTAATTAGTCATGTACAATCAACATTACAATGAGTGTAGACATGTCTAACAGAATAAGAATAAATTAATGGGAAAATTTTAGCATAATTTAAAATGTTCTCTCATGGAAGATGAAATTTTGTAAAAAAATATTTTCAATTCCATATTTTAGCACTAGCAAGCATAATGATTTTTTCACGTAAATTTAGACTTTCAAACTTTTGCATTAAAATATTGGTAAAGTTAGATTTATATGCCTAACCTTCCATAAAATTCATAAAGTTTTACATCCCAAAAGTTTTTGGATAATAATTCTTCTACCGAGTTAAGGGAATACAGTGAATGTCGTGCTGATAATCAAAGGTCAACAAACCTCCTTTTGGTTGTTAACTTTGACTTCGAAAATTTTACTTAAGCCATTCGTAGTGGATTCATTTCATGAACCTTGCTATCCAGTTTTAAGTCCGTAATCCTCTTTTCTTCAGCTTTAATGTGCACGTCTTAATGAGAAGAAGAAACGAACTTTTGCAAAACTTTATTTAGGATCTTAAAAATCATTCGAAAAATTAATTCAAAATTATTCATATTTCATCCCAAAAGAATTATAATTCAAAAGCTCAAAGATTAAAAGCTCGTTAATAAATTTATAGAGAAAAAAAAAATAAAATTTATTCCAACTCAAATTTTTATTTTTCTCTAGGGGCAAATTTTTTCAAGTATCTCGGAAAAGGATGTTCTTTAAATATTTATGAGATATACCAAAGATTAGGCTTTACTTGAAAGACCCTCTTTATTTACATAGAAAGAGACATAGACGTAATTTTACTAATGAGTTCATGACAGCAAATGAAAATTTTTTTATAAAAGGAAAATCTTTTGAGGTTTTTGATAAAAAGTGGATGAAGGTTAACAGCAGCCAAATGCTACCAGGTGTGTAGTTTGTCATTTTTGCTGGTGTTAATTCGTATTAATTTGACTTTAAATTTGAGCTTTTTTATTTTGCTTATTAATAATACCAAAATGTTTTAAGCTTGTCAAAAAGGCCTTTAAAAAGTTATTTCTAAAAATATATTCAAATCTTAATTAAATTTGATTTTTTGTACAAAATATTACAATAGCACATCAGATGGTCAAAAAGATACAAAAATGTTCAACATCCCTTAAAAAATGAGAGGGATTAGAAATGTCAGACACAATAGAATCTTTATCACAATTATTTATTCAAATGGAATAAGATAAATTGACTCTATTGTGTTTCATAAAAAATTAGATGTTTTGTCTTTTAAAGTCTTTATTAATTAAAAAAGATTTTTTTTTGCTTTACTTTTTTTTTAAAAAAATTTAAGTTCATACAAAATTTAAATAAGTATGAGTTTTTTAACCTTAAATTATAAAGGACATAGGAATCTTCATTTAATGCATTTAAATTCAGAAATATTTAATGACCATAAGTACAGCATTATATTTCAGATTATATCACGATAACATTAAAAGCAATCACAGAAAAAAATTGTTTTGTTACTGCAACAAAAAGTTTTTCTTGGACACATTATGAATAGAAAAAAAGGATTCATGGAGTGCGACGGAAATGAATGAAGTTTATGATTTCTTTCTATTATGTTGATGAAAAAACTTTTTTTCATTCAGTGTACATTCATTGAAAACAGAAAATAAAGAGTGAAAGGGAGAAGAGAAAAACTCTACCGTTGACAGTAAGTTAATCCAATCCTCATCAAAAACCATTTTCCATTTTAAAAAGTTTATTTTTTCCTTTTTCTTTTTTTATTTATATTGCTCTCGCCCATTCAAATGACTTTAAAACTAATTTCATATTCAATTTTTTTTTTTAGAAAAATAAGGTCTTTGGATGGAGTACAGAAAATGGATGGAGTACGTTCTCGAATCTCAGTGTGAGTAATTAAAAAATTTTCTGTTTGATTCTTGACTTTTCGGACCAAAAAAAAATAATTTTATAAAACTAAAACCATAAAGAGCTTGATTATCCTTACATTCGATAAGCATGTCATTGGCATAAGTCCCTGAAAAGAGGTTAAATGCCTTTGCATGCATAAAATGAAATACGTTGGAGGATGCTCCTGCAAAGTGTGGCAGATGAGTCAGAAACCAACAAAAGAAAAAAAAAAAACATTTTAAACGATAAAGTTTTTAAGGTTTTAAGAGAATTTTTTTACTCTTCGTCTCGCGCGGTAAATATGTTTTGTAAAGCGAACAGTTTTATAATGAGACCATAGTTAAAAAGTTTTTTTTTTTTAATATAAATATTTCTACTTTAAAATATGTGAATAAAGACACATTTTTCTCTCCATTTACTGGTAGTATCGCTTATACAAATTTTCATCATATCTTTTACATCTCAAATGCGATTAGAGTCATGGGAAACGAGTCACTTTTGTTAAATGACAACAACAAATATAATTTTCGTACTATGAATAGAATGATAAAGTTTCTTCTCCTTTTAGTATTTTTGTAGATAGATAGATAGATAGATAGTATAATTTATTTACCTTAGAGGTATTAAATTTACAAAGGACTTAAAAATTCAAAATATTGTTAACAATGAGAATAATAAACAATCAATTAGAAATTAAATCGACTTGAATTGCATGAAATTGTATGAAAACGAGCAAAATTTAAATTCAACGTTTTAAAATTTAAAAATTAGGCAAATTTCAATTAAGTAACTTTGGACCAATATTCATCCCCATTCTATTACTTGTCACATCAAATGCATCTACAGAACATTCCCGAATAGAACCAAAAACGACCTTTATCACACACTAGCGCTTTCGCACTTTAGCAGTATTGAAGTGGAATCCCATTTGAGATTAGAGGCTAAAGCACTCGCAATAATATTGCACCAAATCGCTACTACTAATTTGACACACTACACTGTACGATACGTCCTGCGACCTTATGCGAGAGTAGTGCCGCGCGTGAGGTCAGGCTAGATAACAGAAAAGGTATTGTTCTCTAATACGATTTCTGCCACCAATGCCACTCTAGATTTAGGATGAACATTTTAATGCAGAAGACTGGATTTTCATTTCATGAGAGACTGAGATGATGAAAGTCACTAATTTGTGAACTAAATGCCTTTATATTAATGTGAATATTTCTTAAGTTTCTGTGCTTAATGGAAATTTTGTCTTAACGAATTGTCTTGCTGCTACTTTGAATGTTGCTTGACGATTCCCAAATTCTGCCTTACGATAATTGAGGAACTCGTTGAAGAGCTTGACACCCTTATAAAACAAACTGTTCTGTGAAAATTCATTTTTATATGTCGGGGTAGCATAGTCATCAGCACTACTAGTGGGATATCTGTGAGTATCCGATACCTTTCTGAGCTTAAAATACAAATAATCTGGTGATTCAAACATAGTTAATCTGTGGAAAAATAAAAGAACATTCAAATTAAGCATTTGCTTGACTGATAACCAGTCTAGAGCATCAAGCATGTCTTGTCGATGTGCTCGTGAATTACGTCTCAGAATTACACGCATGAAGCGATTTAAAATTTTCTGAAAATCATCTATCTGTGAATCACTGAATAAAAAGGAAATTGTTGGACAATAATTAAAGTGCGAGAAGATCAAAGACTGCACAAAAATCTTTTTACTCTCCTCATTCAATTTCCCTTCGCAGCGTTTGAAGACGTAAAACTTTTTGTTGAGCTTCTTTAGCATATCCTCTTGTTGTTCCTTAAATGACAGTTTTCTGTCAATAATGATTCCTAAATATTTTATGGAATCGACAAGTTCCACGGCTTCATTATTTATTAGTATATTTAATGTCGATTTTGGAAGGGTTTTCTTATTCGAAACAATCATTGCTTTAGTCTTACTAATATTAAGGGAAAGTTTTGCATAACATAGCCATTCATAAATTTTGTGTAAATCTGAATTTAAACGAGAAATTGCTTCATCCAGATTTTCAGGATCACATTCAATATATATGAGGGTATCATCTGCAAAGAGTTTTATTTGTGTATATTCTATAACATTAACAATATCATTGATAAAGATTATAAACAGCAAGCAACTAAGAACGGATCCTTGAGGAATGCCTATAAAAATAGGAAGTAAAGCAGATATCACACCATTGAATTTTGTTTGTTGGAATCTATTGTGTAAGTATGAACTAAACCAGCTAATAACAACGGGATCACAACCGTAGAGCTCAAGTTTATGCAAAAGGAGCTTTCTATCGATTGTTTCAAACGCTCTCTTTAGATCGAGAAAAACTGCGACCACTACCTTATTCTTATCGAGTGCACCAATCCAGTCTGTTGTGACAAGCGCTAAGGAAGACTCACAACTGTGAAATTGTCTAAAACCTGATTGTTGTCTAGCAAAAAGATTATTTGATTCAAAGTGAAAAAGTAGTTGGTCTTTCACAATTCGTTCTAGAATTTGGCTACAAACAGAAAGTGTGTTAATTGGACGCAAATCACAAACTCGAGTGGAATTTTTGATTTTTGGTATTGGCGTAACTGTGCTTTTTTTAAAAATATCTGGAACGATTCCTTCTTTAAGTGACTTGTTAATTAAGTCCGTAAAAGAAATGAGAAAATCTGGACATTCAAGTGCATCCGCTAAGACTCTGCCTGATAAATTATCACAATCATACTTCTTCTTGCAATCCAAAATTAAATTTCGCATTTGCTCGTATGAAACTTGTTGAAAACTGAACGAAACTTGTGGAAAATTTACATAAAAAAATTTTGTTGCTATTGTGAGTAAAGTAGCGGAAAGAAAAAAGGCATTAATAAAAAAACTCAATGTCGACAACAGCAACGATGTCTAGTTGACTCTTATTCAATTTAAGAAATATTTTCTGGTGTTGTTGTTAAAGTGACTTTATGCCTTTTTATGGGTCATCAGTGGATTTTTAAGCACAATGAAGGAGAAGATGAATGAATTCAAAGACCTTTCTGCCTTTTTGTTCCTAATTGTCATAAGAAGAAACTTTTTGGTTTATTTTTAAAACGAAATTGTTTATAAAGTTTTATTTCTTTTTGACTTCCTTATCATTTAACATTTAAGGTTTGCAATTTACTAAAAACTTTCGTTGGCTACTTGAAGGTTAAAAAAATCACTTTTCATTCAACATGTTCTGCATCAGATAAATAGTTGCCCAGTTCTTGTTAACTTTTGTCCTGGTTCACTTATTTACATTTTTTTCCACAGTATAGCTCATAACTTTCCGATATGTACGTATTTTGTGTCAACATAAGTTGCATGAAAAATCACGCTGATTTAGCATAAATATTTATTTTTTTTTTCAAGGAAATAAGCAAACGATAGGAAAATTTCCAAATTGTTGATAGCATGTCCCTACCCATACATTAATTTGTAGATATTTTGAGCTTTTTTGTACAATCCAATAAAATGTAAAAAGTAAACCCAAAAAGTTAGAGAGCAAAACAATAAAAGCACACATATAAATTTTTATTCCTTACGGCAGCATTTCCTCTCCTTTTTACGATTCTGAAGTCAACTTTACTCCAAAAATGCTAATTTCAATTGAATTCGATGAATAACTTTTTTATTCCATAAGTCGTAGCAAAAAGTGACAAATGGAAAGTAAACGAAACAGCTTTATTGAACTTGTGGGCCAATTCTTTATTTATCATTTTGATCTGTGTTTGCTTCCAGAGTGTTTGTCATTGTATACAATTTTTTTCGTAAACCATTACAGTTAGGTATAACCCAAAATACAACTCTGAGTTGCGCTCTTATTTTTTTAAGAATGAAAATATCTTGGCGACAGGGATTAGATAAGACAGGAAGTATTCACAAGTGAAATCGAAAAAAAAAAAATGCCACAAAAGTGTCACATAAATAATTCAAAGAGAACATTTCAAAATGCAAATTTTCAGTAGAGAATAATTTAGGCAAACATAACCATTTATCTTCTTCTTCTACTTGTGTCAGCTTCTATTAAGTAAAAAATAATGAAGATAATAAAGCCAAATACTTGCCTTTAAATGTTCCAACTAACGTATTGCTCATTATATGCCACAATTGTGGATCGCCAGCTTTTTTTGCTAGAATAAGATATTGTTTACATGGTGACACTTCAAATTGAGTAATTGCACCTCCGGGAACTGTCATGCATCGTATTTGTGAAGGTAATGGAACTGGCAACCAACCAGTTAACGGTACGAGCTATTAAAGAGAATTAGTCAAATTAATAATTTAATTATTTTGTGCTAATTTTTTTATGTGATTAGGTTAATTTGGATAGAATTGTCGCATGAATGGAAATTATTTGTTGAAATGTGACCCAAATGTTCCATCCATTCTATACAACAAATCTTATGATTTCTGAATTACTTCTTCTTATAGATAAAGTATAAAAATAATATTATTTACCAATGGAACGGTGTATCCGTCACACCATGCGATTGCCGAACGCACTGTTATTCCCAAAAGAGAATTTTCGCCTTCATATGCTGAGACAGTTCGCAGCCAAGATATGATCTACAAAATATTTTTGTTTATGTTTATGGTAGAATGGAGAAGAAAAAGACAACAATAAAAAATGGTCTGAATAATTCAAGTCATGGGCATAAAAATAAAAGCGTGAAAGAAATGGAAGCAAAAATCATATAGATAGCCATTTTTGCTATAAATTGTATTGTAAGGAATTTATTAGGCAGTCATAAGGATCAGACAATAAAATCAGCTTTATATCGTAGAATAAATTACTTATTGTTTCCTTTTATTACTATATTCAGGAAGGCTTTTATGCCTTACTCACGCTAGAAAGGAAACGACTACTTTATGATAATTGTAAAGTAGTTTTTTATGCTTCATGATTTCTAGACGGTAGGTCAGTAAAGTTCCCAAAAAGTTAATTGAACCAATCGAGTCAAAAATGTCGATTTCTTGACATTCAAATTGACAAGTGTCATGGAGCATTTCAGGTGTCAAAAGCAGTTTAAATCTTAATTAAATCATCCGATAAATTATTGATAGTCCGCCTTTCAAAATTGTTTTGTAAATAAATGCCAAATGGATCTCAAAATTCAGCTCAGATCCACAATAAATATTACTCGGAAAATAAAATTGATTAAAAATTGAAATTCCAAAATGAAAGCATTTTCCAAATTCACAGTATGAAGACATAACATTTCTTTATGAGGCACTCCAGGATGTCTTATGATTGAATCATGTCTCGTACATACATAATGTGTACGCTTCAAAGTATATGGTTTTATGATGTTTATGTTACGTTGAAATGGAAGGATATAGGCATTGTCGGTGAAGATGAGGGTTGAAATTAAAAATCAATAAGACAATTCACTCACACATTTACAAACATTATGAAAGTTTAACCCGCGCAGCATAAAGGATGGGAAAACAATAAAATAACAATAACATCTCATTTTTGAAAAACTTTTCTTTTATCCAGTGCCTGCCATTCTTACTTTAAGCATACTTCGACGTGTGTATATTCTGATTATATTTCACATCTGTCTTCCTATCTTGCTGCTTTTCATTTACCTTTTGTCTTTTTCCGCGTTGTTTTTTCTTTCTTTTTTTTTGCTTTGTTATCATTTGTGCGATAAGAGGAGGAAGAGAACGGAAGTACTTCTTTTAAAAATATGATGACATTTTCATAACGATGAGCAACTTCATCATTTTTCTGAAGTTTTTTTTTATTACTAAAATTTTTCTTTTATTCTTCCTACATTTACTTTAAAAAATATTCTTTTTTCCTTGTTCATGTTCCTTTAGAAAAATCAGAGTTTTAAAAGTAATAATTATTGTCTGCATTTTTACCAAGAGTGTGGAACTGATCAAATTGATATTTGATCATTTTTGATCTTTTTTGATCATTTTTGATCATTTTTTGTTCATTTGTGATCAATTTGAAATTTTCACACCCTGGATTTTTACAAGCAGACTTTTTGAGAGATATTGAAAATTTTAAATCAACTCATAATTTTAATTATTTTATTTCACTTTTTTGCTTAAATTAATGAAGGTTAGCACCTGAAATAAGCTAAAATTTGATTTGAACCTGCTAAGCTGGAATTATGCCCACATATTAGATTGAGTCCAAAAATGCTTGGCTTATTTCAACCTTATTAAAATTCTAAGTACATGCTGTAGAAAAAGTTATAACATTCTTACCATCTACATTTATAAACATCAGATATGATGATGCTATTATGACATGTCATATAAAACAATTGACATGTTTTCAAACATCATAAAAAATGTATTTTTAGAGCTTCATCTTGGATAATATTTGATATTCTTGAGTCAATAATGGTATTGAATCTCTAATTTAGTTCGTGTCATATTTATGTAAAGGAGCTGATTTTCTTTCAATTTGTCTTGATTATGAGGCAAAACGAATTAGAATTTATTTTCACGGATTTTTTCTTGAATTAATTACGGTATCAAGCACAACATTTTTATCATCATCATCATCATCAATAATAAACTTGTTTGTAACTTATTAACTTGTTTTCGTTAAAGATGATATTGCTTTTTATTACATACGATATAGCACCATGATGTTGATAATGCTTATTCAGCTTCCGCAGCCTGTGTGTCTATCCGTCTATTTATAGTGAAGAAAAATTATGCCAAAAAGTATACAACAAGTAAATTATGTATGTGTATATATTTACTTCCTTCTCTAGTATCCGTGAAACTAAGGCAATAAATTTTCATTACACGACAGTCGACTTTACAAATGACTATGAGGATGAATATAAAAAAAAGAGGAAGAAGTCACAAACATGTGGAATTTCCAGGAGCTTATACTTGTGTACATTATTCATTTTGTATATAAGTATATCGTAAGTGCTGTTGTTGTAGCCTCGGATGTTTGCTTAAGTGACAACAACAAAGCAAAGAGCTCCTGATATACACAATGACGGTAGTAGAAAATGAGATAAAAGTAAACGAGATGAAATAATTTGCCACCAGCTACAATTTCCATAATAATTTTACTCATTGCCTCATGAAAATAAACGTGCACATAAGTGAATATAATGAAATGAATGAATTATAATGAGCATCATCATGAAGACAATAAGCATAAATACTCAGTGTAACAATTGTTGTGCTGAATGAATTATGTGGGCTTAGTTTTGAATTCATAAAGAGCTTAGTCGGTTGTTATGTTAAAATTAATTAACGGAGGAAAGAATGTTCGAGAATCATTGAAAATTACTCGGGTGTGGAACTTGATTACTTTACTTAAATTAATATTCAGGAAATTCAATTCTCTGAAAATAATTTTATATCTTATTAAAAATTGATAATAAGTAAGATGTTAAGTAAAAGGTTTTTTCTTTGCTGTGCTTTTCGGTAATTAGATGTGCTTGAGGGAAAATTGATTATTTCTGAGAAATGAAATTCTTAATACAATCTCAATGGTAATTTTTAAAAAAATGTAAGTAGCAAACTTGTAGTATAAATGGAAAAACTTTGCTTGAAGAATTTTTATAGTTTTTAGCGCATTTTCCTCTTAGGAAAAGGACGCTATTGTCCGCACTTTGTCCGTCTGTCCGTCTGTCTGTCTGTCTGTCTGTCTGTCTGTGGAGCTATCTCCTCCTACGGTTTAAGCTTTTTTGATGCGGTTTTTGGCTTAAAATGTGTGTAGTATGTCTGGCTAGAGCTGGCGAAAAAATCAGCACGAATGGTCACTTCCTCTGCTGGAACCAGCGTAAAAAGTGCCAAAATTGCATTTCTTTATATGTGTTAGTGTGGTAAAATACACTAAAATGTTGACTTTTTCAAAAACTCAGCCTTCTTCGGTTCAAGTCCCACCGATGACAATTTTTTTTTTTTTACTTTTTTGATACTTTTTTGATTTCTTATGACACATAATATTGAATCATGTCATAATTTTCTATTTTCACAATTTTTCCGAGTTTTTCCGACGATGATTTGTTAAAACTTTCAATGTTTTCATACAATTTTCATAGATAATTATTTTTTTGATATTTTAGTTGTTTAGTTTTCTATTTTCATGGATTTTTCATAGTTTTTCCGGAAAATTTTGTGAAAATTATAAAAACTTACACTTATATAAAAAAAATCATCAATATAAATAATCAAATTGTCACAAGAAAATTTCGTAAAAATGAACATCAGTGGCGTAATTGGTAAAGCACACGACTGATACCGTGAAGGTCATAGGTTCGATCCTAGCCTCCGGCAAGTTATTTTTTTGCTTTTTTTTACTTTTTAGATTTCTTATGACATTTAATATTTATTTATGTCATAGTTTTCCATTTTCACGAATTTTCCAATTTTTCCGAGCATTTTTTTTTAAAATTCTTAATATTTTCATATATTTCTCGGAAATAATATTATTTTTAAAATTTTTTTATATTTTAGCTGTTAAATTTTCCATTTTCCTAGATTTTCACATTAAACTTACATTTATATAAAAAATCTCATCAATATATATAATTAAATTATCACTTGTTGCATACGTAAAAAGTTGTAGAAGTGGCTTAAGTGCTAGAGCGAGCGGCTCCTAATTTGAAGGTCATGGGTTCGATCCTAGACCATAGCCGATTCTTATTTTGCTTTTTTTTATTTTTTTTTTAGATTCTATGTTGCATAATGTTTTTCATCGGGTTTTTGTGCGGTCAATTTTAAATTTTCGGTAAATAAAGAATGGTTATAGTTAAGGATTTGGCTTTGTACTTTTGGGGTTTTAATTCTTTGTTTATTTACTGATCGCGGGAAAATGCGCTTTCGTCGGTCACGAGTGACCACGTTGATACTAGTTTTTTTTTTTTTTTCTCAAGCATAGCTATACTCTATGCTTTAAAAGCATTCTCAAGAAAATTTTCAATTAGTTTTTTTTTCACTCTTCCATTTCTTTCCACTTGAACAGACATAATAAAATTTTCCATTATCATACCTGTGCACCAAGCTGCATTGGATCACGTGTTAGAACATCACTCGCTTTTCTAATTGTATAGTAAACAAGTTCAATGTCTCTATCCAATATATAGCATCGTACATGCTCAATTAAACATCGTAAATAGCTAATTGATACTGTTTGAACCTGCAATAAAAGTTAAACGAAAAGAAAAAGATTGTTGAGTGAGAATGACACAATCCAATGTATCTGAATGGAAAGTTTCGCATGTACAAAAGTCACATTCTTTTTGTGCTCCCTTTTCAGAACTAATTAAGTTTTAGCTCCGTATATAATGGAAAAATAAAGTGAAACTTATTCTAGTAGAAAAATGGTAATAAATTAAACTTACAGCGGCAAGAAGGAAGTCAAAGTTACAGACAGCAATTTCTTTCAGTTTCTTACTATCATCAGATTTAATTAAATGATGCCATGATTCTTCTACATGTCTTATGGAATATGATATATCCGATCCAGGTATGGGTTGTTGTGTTGATATTGTTGATGTCTCATCACAATGTAGGGGCTTATGATTTGCTAAACAATGTAAGAAACAACATGAAAGTGTTTACTTTTAATCAATTATGGGGATTTAAATGTTAGGGATGGAAAGTTTAGTTTTAATATATTGTTTTCAGTTTATTCATAGAGTGAAGTTGAGATTGAAAGAGATTTTGCAAGATTTTCTTTTCACTTAGTACGTTGCGCAAAAGAAGACTTATTAGACCCACTCCTTCCCCCCCCCCCCCCATGTTACTTTTTTTTGCATGATTTTTTTGTATGATGTTACAAAATCCTAGATAGAAATCGGGAGTAAGGGCCCAGCCTTTTGAGCTGGAGGCTCTGTGATTCATGTTAGGACTGAATCTATTGTACCACATTCAGTAGACCTACAGTTTATAATGGGTTCGGAACCACTTTTTTTTACAAAATACTAGACCCCTTAAAAAGCGAACGTACTAAGTGAACAACCTCTAAGCATAGTCATTGAACATTTTAATACTTTAACTCAAAATTTTTGTTCAAAAATAAAGTTTTTGATTGCGAATGATTCTTGTCCTTTCTCTTTTGTTCTTTTTTCAATCATATTAAGCTTCCTGATTTTTTTCTGCAAATTTTTTGATAATCTTCTTGGAAAAACCTCAGCCAAAATTATTATTGAAACAAAGGGAAAGATGAAAAGGAACAATATAATAATAAAAATTAAGCTTTATTGTTCAGAAATTTCTTTGATCGTGAACGTTCAAAAAGATATTTTGAACAGGCTCCCCTTTTATTCTTTATATCCTTGATATATATAATATCGAATGGGAATTTAATTTCATGAAAAGAGATTGAAAAATTAGCAATTTACAGTAACGAGAGAAGTTTTTTTATTTTTGACTTGAAAAAGGAAATCAACGGGAAAGAATTTTCTTTTAAATTACTTTTGTTCTGCTTATTGCTTTTTCTTCTTCTTTTCCGTTCATATTACCTGAGTATCAGATTATTGCAAGACGTGCTTATCAGTTTGTTGTTGTTAGGTTTTTTTCATTTACTAATAATGTCTAAGTGATAAATGTCTGTTAAGGAAAAATTACTTACTTGATTTTTCACTCGTTTCACTGTGTATTTCTTCACTATCGTCCGATGTTTCTTGAGGGAAGAATAAGTTGACAATTTCTGCATGAGAAATCATTAAAACTTCCTGATCGCTAATATATCGTTTCTTTGCTATTTCCGCACATAAATCATGGCGCCATTCAATTAATAACTTTCCTGACATTAATTTTTCTCGAATCAAAGGTGCTGTGGATAGAAATAATTAAAAACTTTCGTTACATGCTGAATTGAAAATATGAAAAACAGTATCATCATTATTATGGTGGATATGACTCATGGGATGAAAACAAGCGATTATGTATCAGGTAGGGATTTCAATCCCGGACGGTTTTTTCAATCCCGGGATTACGGTATTGAAAAATCGTGAACCCGGGATCCCGGGTTTAAACCCGGGATTGAAATCAAACAAAAATCAGATATAAAACCACTTTTTTGATGTCCAAAAATGCAAAAAAAATAGTTATTCTCATTAAATTTGTGTATGTAAATTGTTCTAACTAATTACTCAATCAAATATTTGCTTAAAATTTAATAATTTAATTTCTTGAAATTGTCTGAACTTAAAATCTTCTAATTTCTTTTAAGCTACATAGCACTTTTTTATTAAAGAATGAAAAATTAAAGAAAAATTTATATTAAATTTTCATAAAAAGCTTAATACTTTGTTTTTAATACTTCATTTAATACTTTATCACTGCAGTGATATCAGTGTAGTAATATTGTGGTTTGAAAAAGTTGAATAATACCTAATTCGAAAATGGAAGCAACAAATTTATAAAATTTTAACTAAAATTCGACAAGCATTGAGAATTGAGTTGAAAATTAATAAATTCGATTTCCAAATATTTTTCATCATATTTTGATATTTTGACCCCATTTAATTTTGAAAAACTTCGAAATGAAGTGACGCGGTAGTCGACAATTCACATTTCATATTCACACCAAATTTTCAATTTGGGTGAATATATTGCTTTTGAGTAAAACTGAAAACCACATTTTCTAACTTGCTGCTTCAGGATTACATTTTTAACTCATACTGTCTATGGTGGAAAGTTTGTGCCTGAAAATACCAATCTAACAGTGAAAACCGCATCTCATTTGGTGCTTACAGTCAAGAGAAATCGCAAAAAAACGCATTCTGTCATTTAGTTAGTTAGTTAGTTAGTTAGTTAGTTAGTTAGTTAGTTAGTTAGTTAGTTAGTTAGTTAGTTAGTTAGTTAGTTAGTTAGTTAGATTCTGCGATAACTCATTTTTAACGAAATGTTAAGACTTCGGGTTTTTTGCATTTGATTAATATTAGCCCAAGGAAAACCGGTATAGTTTTTGGAGTCATGAGCTGCTTCCTGTGAGGCACAATGGACGAAAATGTGGCATTTTTGACCAAAATATGCAAAAAATTTTACATTTTCTTTAATATCTCAGACATAACTTAACCAAATGTTTTGAAATTTTCGGTGTTAGATTAAGCATTATTTAAGGTATAATTCACACTATAATGACAAAAAATTTTCATGCGCAGTGTAACAAAAAATTTGAAAAATCGAAAAAATTTACGTGTTTTGACACAAAATTATCTCGTTCTCCTCAATATTAAGTCCAAATGAAATAATTCCAAAAACGTCTAGAGATATAGATGCACAGAATGTATATGCAAAGTTTCAGCTCATAAAAATGAAACCTATGAGTACTAGGTCAATTTGAATTTTTGCCTAAATATACCCCCTTAATGCATATATCATGAAATTTTTTAGCATATTCAGTGTTCTAGGACCTAAAAACATCCAAATACATCGAATTCTATCAAAAAACCCGAAACCATACTTTATCATATTCACACCAAATTTTCAATTTGGGTGAATATATTGCTTTTGAGTAAAACTGAAAACCACATTTTCTAACTTGCTGCTTCAGGATTACATTTTTAACTCATACTGTCTATGGTGGAAAGTTTGTGCCTGAAAATACCAATCTAACAGTGAAAACCGCATCTCATTTGGTGCTTACAGTCAAGAGAAATCGCAAAAAACGCATCTATAACGATAATGGGTTTGACTCAACTAGTTTATCCACGAAAAAATTACAGAATAAATAAGAAAAACACCAATAACTTTGAAACTATGGTATATTAGAGTTTCTAATTTTTGTATTATATATTAAGGTTAAAAGCTAAGCAAATATAACCTCTTATTTATAAAAATATTCTTTAGTTTTTGAGATATTTCAGCTTTTACATTTCTTTTGAAAACATGATTGATATTGGATTATATTATTTAAATTTGAATAAATCGTTGTTTTCTTTGAATTTAAATAAACCTTTAGAAAATTAGCAAATTTTACAAAATTTATAAAATATTATTAAATGCGTTGAACTGATGTAGGGTTTTAAACAGAGACCGAATTTTATAAAAAATTAAAAAAAAAATTCCGAGTTTTTATTTTTCAATGAGTACAATGATTACTAAGTTTACTCTTGAGTTTTTTCTCTAAACCAATTTATTTGCTGATTCTCATACAAATTTCTGCATGAATTAAGCAAAAATTTAGAACCTTATTAAACATGTTGGATGTAGCGGAAGAGCTTGGTCACAAGGATTTGGACCCCCTCTCTAAAATGTCCTGAAACGTCCAGAAATGAAATAAAAATTTTTTTGGTCAGTTCCAGTCAATAGGACATAGCCAATTTCTTGTGTTTTGAGTTTTGAATGACTTGTCGTCAAAACTATTGTTCATTATGTACTTGGTTGAGCGAAGCTTACAAATTTTTACAAAAAGAAATTCTACTGGTGGTGTGAATATACCCATGAAGCGTGATCCGCTTCATTACTAGTTGAAAAAAATTTTTGATAATTTTAGATGTTTTTTGATAAACTTTTAAGAAAATATTGCGAAAATATAGAAAAATAAACATTTTTTGACTTAAAAATTTTAGATTTTTTTTTTAAAATCAAGGAAATGTTTTCAAAATGAATGAATACCGTAAACCCGGGATCGACAATTTTTCAATCCCGGGATTACGGTATTGGAAAATTCGGTCCGGACCCCGGGATCCCGGTTTTCGGGATCCCGGGTTTGAAATCCCTAGTATCAGGAAAATAAAGCTCAGCGAATTTTTTACTCTTTTTTAAATCGATTGAGCTACAACCAGTGAGTTAGTTCAGGGGTAAAATGCGAGGTAGACATGAAAAATATATTTTTTCATTATGCTTATCCGGAAGGCAACAAGTTGATAGCACACAGAGAGAAAACGAACATTTTCATTTTTGTATTCTGATAAACTTTTTTACCCTCTGCCTACGTATTGTATTATTATGGTGCTTGAAATTTTAATTGAAAATATTTCCATTTCAGCTCTATTATGATTTTTAGACAACGACATATTCTATGCTATTGAGTTAGTATGATGCGTACGAAATGCAGACATTAATTCAATTATCAATTGTGTCAAATCTAATGAAGTTTTTTTGTGTTATTATTCTTCATTCCATTCGAAATGAGACTGTCAACAAAATTGTTTTTGCCTGCAGTTATTCATTTTCTAGTTTACAGATAAAAAGTGCTTATAATCATTCATTATGGGCGTCTGCATTAAATGAAGGAAGCAAAAACTATTTTTTTAAAATAATTTTAACAAAAATGAAACTTCTTTGTCAATATTTAATACCAGTCGCAGTCTTTCTACAAGTCTTCTAGTTTTCCAAGCGTTCATTAAAAGTTTTCATTGATTCAAAAAAAAAAAAAAAAAAATATTTCCAGCAAAAGATATCAAGGATATCATTTATAAGACCCTTGAAAGTATTTTTATTCAAAGTATGCGCAAAAATTTCTTTCAATATATTTTTTATGTTCCACAAAATTGAATATTTTTTTTTGTGTAGCTCCTTCCAATTTACATTGTATGAAGCTCAAACGAGTAATAAAAGTGGAGAAGAAAGGAATTCTTTTTAAAGCACTTTAATATGATTATGAAATTCTTTAACTTACCCATATCATTTCGAATACTACTAAAGGACGAGAAATTGAATTCACCACAATGTGGCTCAAGTATGGCATCAGAATCATGTGTTGGCATGAGAAGCTCTAAAAATTCCGTTTCTGTAAGTCCGTATTCTGTACAATTTAAATATGTTGAAAATCTTGCAATTCCTTTTGTTCCGTAACGCTCTTCCAAATCATCAAAGTATCTATTTACAAAGTTCTGAAATGTTTCACTCTCTACTTCCTTTATAATTTTCATTTCGTGTTGTGTCAAATCGAATAAGAATTCAGAGCTCTTGAATCGTTCACGTTGTATAGGACTTAATTTTAAGCTTTCCATTGATTGTGCTGTACATATCAAGAATACATTCCATGGTAAACTAATTGGTAACCAGGACAATGCAGCAACAATGTCGCAATCCAAAGGATTTATTTTATGTAAATCGTCAATAAAAATGAAGAGCACTTCATTGTTCATATCCTCAGTGCGTTTCAACAAGTTTTGAAACCAATTATTAATATATAATGGATCAAATGATGCGTCTTTTGGCAAGTAACCTTCGGGAATGTTCAAAATGATTGATATTTGTTGACATATCACACGTAGTAATTCTAAATTGTATGCAGAACGTGGTGTTGCTTTTGCAAAACGTATCAGTCTGTGAACCTTCACGTTTGGACTTGTGAACCAATTTATGCATTCAACATACAATTTCGACATCAACGAGCTCTTTCCACAACCGTGAGATCCATAAATAAAATATGGAGCATGACGGGCACCATTTCGATAATTTAATTTGATATGAGCTTCAATTTTTTCAGGCACAGCTGATGATATAAAACTTTTTGACATCAAATGTTCATTGAGAAAGGATAAATGTACGGAATGTTCGTAAAAAATTTCCTAAATATTGAAAAAGGAGAATAAGAAGAAGAAGACGATTTTATAAAAAGTTAATAGTTATGGGAGAAAATTAAATAAAAAGAAGAAAACAAAATGCAAAAGTTTGTTCCTTAAACAGCTTTAGTTCACGTGACGCATCATTATTCACATCGGGTGAATGAAAAAAAAGAGGAAGGAATAGAAAATTCTTTAACTGCATAATTTAAGAATGAGTTTTAAAAACCAACACCTTTTTTCTAAATGCAATATCAAGACGTGCAAAAGAATTCTTAAGCTTAAAAATTTTCTCATTTCCCAAAATATTTTCGTAAAGTTCCTCGAAGGGAAATTCATTTAAGGAAGCAAAAATGCGAGAATTTAATGAAGAAAAAGAAATGAAATTTTTTTATTACTCATTTTATTTTTGCTTCCCCTCCTCTCTCATTCCTTTCAATGCCATTTCATGGCATTCTTTAGAACAGTGAGAACAGAATTACTAGTGCCTGCATCGAAATTTATTTTTATGAAAATGTAAAATATTATTGTAATTTATTATAATTTCAGATTAATTCAGGGGTGAATTATGGATCAATTCAATTGCAATACATAGGCTTAATATTGCTTTTGTCATGTTACCAAGAGAAATTCATAAAAAAATCACATCATAAATATTTAAATGCTACATGAATATTTTTTTTCCCCTTTTTGCCCCTAAATTATCTGTCATAAAAATCCATAAAACTCACCTGAACTGTCTTTCGTTTCCTGAGTAAACGAATACATAATTCATGGATGCGTGTGATAAAAAAGGCGAAAAATAAATGGTAGAAAAAAATGTTATCAACAATCGAGCATATATTTAATACAAAACAGCATGAAGCATACCCTTTCCCTCCATCCGGATCATATTTTAAGTCTTTGTCAATACACACACGAAGCTTTTCAATTAACGTTCGTTTAAACGCTGCTAGGTATTCTTCATGTGAGTCATGTCCCTCAGGATCAACATTATCATTGTTATTGCCATGCTCAACCCTATGCAATAAAGTAATGATAAGGAATTTATACTGTATAAAAAAATCTGAGCAGTCATTTCCTTTAAAAAAAAATAAACTCACTCTAAAGTTGAATGATTGTCACTCGAAAGTTTCTCTTTCAATAAGCTTTTTATTCGCTCAATATCACTAGACGTCTGCTTCTGTTTCCAGTTCCGAAACACCGCAAGTATTCTATTTGCTGTGAATTCTAAAGAAGTGAAAGAAAAAAAAGTTTTTTTTTGTATCGAAATTTTTCAAAAGCGTGCTTCTAGCAAAGGAAATAGATTTTTTTTTTGTTTGTCTTGACAGACAGTGTCTGGCAATTTCCGGTAGACACAATTTTTGACTGTTAATAGTTAACATTTCTTTGTGTACACAAAGATCTTTTCCTCTGCAAAAAAAAAAACAAAAATCAAAAGGAAAACCTATAAGTACCTAGTGCAACTTTAATCTCCTTCTCAATGACTCGTACTCTATAGAAATTGAGAGCACTTCGCACGCTCTCACTATGAGTTGTTCTATGAAGCACTTCAAACTTGTTGTCAAGAATATTTCGTAATTTATCACTTCGCGTAATCCATTCATCAGATTTTAAATTTCTATTGCGATATTAACATCATCATTAGTGACATTGACATCATTAAGTGGACATTTTCCGCATTTATATTACGTAATCACATGACAATTTGTGGAGAGAACATGATTCGTTTAATTTAATGGAAGGTAGCATGGAAAGAAAGAAAGTGAAGCAAAATGTTAATGATGATAATTACTTTATGAGGAAAAGGAACAAAAAGGATCAACTTACCTAAAATTTGTATGTAGATAATAAATGTCCGCATTGCTATCATTTCTATAACAATTTTTCATTAGCTCAGTCTCATCGGGTGTGAGTAAATTAATTAATTCATTATAGACATCTGACTGTATCTCAACGGGCAGACAAAATTCACCCAAACTGTTACTGATTAATGACTGCATGTATAGATGAAAAAAAAAATTTTTTTTTTCGTTATAATTAATAGCAATTATTTAGTTAGAGGCTAATAAAAAAGTTTTGTGATTGTGTCATCGAAAGCATGATACAGTTATCAACCAGAGATCGAAGCCGACATTTTCGGCTTATTTCATTTTTTACACTTTTTGATAAAATAAAGCTATCTACAAAGTATTTTAGATATTCTAACTATTCTTTGGGTCATTTTCTATGATTCTGAGTCATATTTGTAAAGATTAGAAGTGTATTAAGCTCAAAATTTAACTTTTAAATTTGTTAAGCCGAGAAATAAGCCGCGGCTTATTTCTCGGCTTAACAAATTTAAAAGTTAAATTTTGAGCTTAATACACTTCTAATCTTTACAAATATGACTCAGAATCATAGAAAATGACCCAAAGAATAGTTAGAATATCTAAAATACTTTGTAGATAGCTTTATTTTATCAAAAAGTGTAAAAAATGAAATAAGCCGAAAATGTCGGCTTCGATCTCTGTTATCAACATTTTTACAATCGTGAAAGTTTCGTCCAATGAACTTGTTTATTATTCGGATGTTACGAGTGATGATATTAATCATTTTATTATTTTTGTGACGGCATAGTAAACGGAAATGGCGCCAAATAATTGTCTAAATCAATTTTATGCTTTTACCTTTGACATTTTAGTTTCAAAAATAAAGACATTAAACGTTCAACCTGTTGTTAGCATTTCCACTATTGAATAAAATTGATAACAGTATCACACAAATTCATGCATAACTTACAATAAAGAAAATACTCCTCGACACACGATGACAAGTACGAATCTCATTGAGATGATCGTAAAGCACATATGGATCTAAGTCGACACTTGTATTTGTATGGCTCGTACCAGTGCCAAAGTGCATATCGACAAATTCAATCTATAGTAACAATAAAAAGAAAAGAGGATATTCATCTTTGCAGCTCAAGTTAACACTCAACACGACCAACCTCAATTTGTCTATCATCGTAAATCGATTGCAATTCTGGTCCAATGACTTCCAATAACACTTTTCTCTCCTCTTTGAATTCTATTTTTTTTTTATTTTATTATTGTGTTTTTGTTTTGCGATAAAGATAGTGAAAAAATGCATGTAAATAGAAATGAGCATTCAATGTGGCAACAAAAAGGTTAAATTCCGAGAATGTAGTTGAGATTTTCACAAGTCTTAATATTTAAATTCACGAATTTGTCATTTTAATTTTAATCCATAACATTTGGAAAAGTACTTACCATGTTTTGTGCTCGATATGTAGATTTTAACTAGACGTGGGATTGGCTGTTTTGTGCTTTCGATTGCATATCCTCTCAGTGCATCTAGAATCGATTGATCTGGCACAATAGACATCATGATGCTTATTTAGGATATAACAGAAATCTGAAATATACAGAAAAATAATTTTTTCATTAGAATGAGCTTATTTTACGCTTGAAGAGTAGTGTATGATTTTTATGGACCTATTGTAAAAAGTGTTTTCATCATTTATTTTTAGAAATTCTTTAAAAAGGAAATAATTCTAGCTTTAAAGGTTCCGTTTTGTTTCTCATCTAGCATAATTGAATTTCATGTAGAATAGACAGAATTTAAGTTATTATAGCAACACCCATTCCCTTTTTAAGTTCAACTAGCATGAATCATTTATTTTTTATTTTATTACTTTTCCTCATAATAGTAAATTCGACCGTAAAAAATTGACACAAAGCAATGAAAAGCTGGAAGTGAGGGAATAAAAAAGTTTATGCTAACTTATCACGATCTTGAAATTTTATTCTCTCAATTCAATGACTGGTAATTCAAAGTGTATGTAGCTTTTATAGACTTAGAAATCAAATTTAATAGATTTTCAAGCTTTCTGGCGATATAACAGCTGAAGTGACTCGGTGGCGGAATGTTTTAGTACTTCGAGTAATAGTTTATTACAATACCCATACAGCGATCATGGGTTCGAGACTCGACAAGGGAATTATTCAAATGTTGTTTTTCAGATCATATGAACTGGACATGAAGCTATTTTCAAGAATTTATTAAAGGAAAATTTCTAACTTAAATGAAATATCCACTCCTTGATTCACAGAATTTTTATAGCTTCGCAAATCTGTTGCAATATCATGAAAGTGAAGAATGTAATAAAAGTTTTTTATCCAGCATATAAATGCAAATTTCCCTCAAATGAAAGCTTTTGTTGTTTGATTTTCACAACAAAAACTTTGTAAAGTAAAGCGATAACGTTCTTTGAAGCAGGGTTGCGAAAACAGATATCTGTCACAGGCAAAGGTGACAGAATCTGTGAAAAGATGGTCTTTCACAGAAATTTTTCTGTCGACAGATATGTTTTTTCTATCTGTTGACAGATCTCACCTGTCACAGACCTTGCCTGTCACATGTGACAATCTGTCGACAGATCAAATTTTTTCACCTGTTGACAGATCTGATCTGTCACAGATTTCACCTGTCACATGTGACAATCTGTCGACAGATCAAACTTTTTCACCTGTTGACAGATCTGACCTGTCATAGATCTCACCTGTCACATGTGACAATCTGTCGACAGGTAGATTTTTTCTACCTGTCACAGATTTCATCTTTCACCTGTCAAAGACATATCTTGTTCTCTGAAAACTTTTTTCTCTTGTGAAGTATATAATTTCAAAGAAAATTTTTAAAAAATTATTTCTTTGGTGAAAAACAAGAGTTCGAATCTCATCGTTTACAGTCTTTTTTTGTTTTAATCTTTAACTATTTTGAAATTTTTTGATAATTTATGACATTTGCATAAAAAATAAGCTAATTTTATACTGTTTTCATGTTTTTACATAATTATTCAACATTTTTCAAAATTAAATATTACTTCGTACATTTTATTATTTTATTATTGATCTAAACTGAATTGTTTCAAAATTTGTTAATTATATTGACTTTAATTTTTTTTAAATATAATTAGGTACCTAAATGTTTTTTATAATATTTAATTTTTTTATATTTAATATAACTAAATTAATTTAATATTATGAATATTTTACCTTTCACGCCATTATTTAAGTGTCCTATTGTTACAAAATATTTATTTTTTTTTAATATGTGTAAAATTTATGAAGTAATATTTAATCTTGAAAAATGTTGAATAATTATGTAAAAACATGAAAACAGTATAAAATTAGCTTATTTTTTATGCAAATGTCATAAATTATCAAAAAATTTCAAAATAGTTAAAGATTAAAACAAAAAAAGACTGTAAACGATGAGATTCGAACTCTTGTTTTTCACCAAAAAAATAATTTTTTAAAAATTTTCTTTGAAATTATATACTTCACAAGAGAAAAAAGTTTTCAGAGAACAAGATATGTCTTTGACAGGTGAAAGATGAAATCTGTGACAGGTAGAAAAAATCTACCTGTCGACAGATTGTCACATGTGACAGGTGAGATCTGTGACAGGTCAGATCTGTCAACAGGTAAAAAAGTTTGATCTGTCGACAGATTGTCACATGTGACAGGTGAAATCTGTGACAGATCAGATCTGTCAACAGGTGAAAAAATTTGATCTGTCGACAGATTGTCACATGTGACAGGCGAGATCTGTGACAGGTGAGATCTGTCAACAGATGGAAAAAACATATCTGTCGACAGAAAAATTTCTGTGACAGGTTTGCCTTTTTTACTGGCCTGTGACAGATCGCAACCCTGCTTTGAAGTAGAGAGAACACAGAAGAATAGATAAAAGAAAAGAAAATGTTGATAATTCTTATAATAATTTCAACATTAACATTTACATCTCACGCAAAGCATTGTGACACAGCAAGTAATGATACTTTATACATCTATCCAAGTATAAATAATTGTTCAAAATTCAACGTATGTTATCGTAATAAGGAAATCGAAATGAGTTGCTTGCAGGCTTCCATGTTCATGTTTACTGATGAAAGAGTGTGTCTTGAACCATGCAATATGAAAATGATGGCAGCAAAGAAGAGAATAAGAAGATCAGAAACTAAGATGTTTGATGATATCTCATCGGATTATTCATTGTTTCCAGCTTTTGACATGCCAATTGAGACAATAATCTGTCCTTCAAGCGGATTTACATCAGCAATTATACCACAAAATTGTAAGGAATTTATTGAATGTAACGATGGAATTGGCATAAGACGGAAATGTGAAGATGGAAAAGAATTTAGTCCTTCCAAGTATCAATGTGTTGAAAGCATTAATTCTGATTGTATTGTTAATGAGAGGTTAAAAGCCTCAAATCATTCAAAATGTCGTTTCAAAGAAGGTAATTCGTCATCGTTTTTATTTCCTTCCGAAAAATGTTCCGACTTTATAAAATGTGCTAAAAATAAAGCATGGACGATTACATGTGCACAAAATACACGTTTCAGCACAGAAAAAATGTCATGCGAATGGAAGGATGAAGTAAAATGTGAAGAGTAATTATTGTAATAAAATGAAATTCTTTATTGTTGATTCTGAAATGTAATTAACTAGTTTCTATGGCATGAAGAATTTCCTCGTCAAAAAATAAAAATTGATTTTGCCCGATGTTAATAATTCAAGACTTGTGACCGTTACAGTTTCCCGATAAAAATGCAAAAATTACACTTTTGTCTGTCTGCCATACGAAATTCGAAGTTAAATACCCCTTTTTCGAAAATTCAAAAAACTTTGAACTCAAATTAAACCATTTTCATAAAGAATTTTTCAAAGAAAATGATTCAATCCATAATTCAGGACTACAATTAAGCCAATTTAATTATAAAAATCCAAAAAAGTTATAAAATTCGAGAAGTAATGTAACGTATTTTTTTGAATTTCTAATTTTCGAATATGCATATTTGAATACCCCTAGACTTTCGATAAGTCTATCAAACTTGAATTATTTACATCAGGATTTTGCTTCTGAAAATATTATTTTCGATAATTCTTTGTAAACAAAATTGTGCCCTTTCTTTACTTTTTTGTGCTTATTCTATGGAAACAGTAATGATTTTTAATTAAAGAAGAATGGGGAAGTAGCACAAAAGTTGAAATATCAACAGCAATGTAATGAAAGAAGAGACTCGTCTTGTACGATTATAGATCCCTTTCAAACTTCAATAAATGCTTATCCAAACAGAAGAAAAAGGTTATTCTTTCCTTTTACACAAAACAATATTTTCTGAGAAAAATAAATCATTTTGGGCATGATTAAATTAAATGGATATAACATCTCATTATACATCCTTAACAAATTTTTAACTTGAAATACAAAATTTATTTATACTAATCGTAAAGTTCAAAATTGTGGATAAAAGACGCTTTAAACAGTTCCTTTATAAAAATATATATATTTAATTTTCCATGAAAAACGAAAGTAGTCATTCGACCCAAAAAGTTGTTATCTTTTCCTTCTTATAATTCTTCTTCTATCTTGTCATCTCTCTCGTACCTTCTTCTATCTTTCTACCTATCTCCCTCTATGCTGTGTATAATTCTTTCTGGTTTTGATGAAATATTAAAAAGGAAATTCCTTTAAAAAAATAATTTTCAAGGTCTTTATGATAAAAGGACACACATTTTTTGAAGAATAAAAGACAAAGTTTTGATACCAACAAAAAAAATCGAGATATTACATGATACAGAAATTTTGTGCCTTAATGAAGCTGAAAAATAATTTCACATAATCACTATAATCTCTAGACATTATCTTGACAATTCAGCATAAAATCAATAGGTCGTAAATAAAGTTTTTCAAGTCATTAAAAGCGAATTAATTTTTGTTCCAGAATAAAATTGATAATGAGTATTTAATGTGATCTTAAGATACTGAAAATGGTAAACAAACTAATTCATTTTCATCTTAAGACTTAATTAAAATTGGAAGTGATGTATGTCTTAACATTTTTAATCATAGCACTTAGTTAAATGAATTGTATCGTTGATCAATAGAAATTAATTCTAACATTTTGAAAGCATGAAGTGCTAATACATTCCGGAAGTATGCATGGAAAACGGTTAGAAAATTATGTTAAATAATTTGTAACTTTATTTTTCATTTTGTGAGAATTACAGGTAAAATTTTTATGTCGAAACAAGTTCATTGGACTTTTATTGATTTTTCGTTCGTAATACCTTTGGTATGTAAGCTTGTACATGTACATGCTGATACGTAAATAGATAAATTACTCTCAATTTATATTCGATTATGTAATAAAAATTTTACAAGCAATTTCCTCCAATAACAATCTACACATCATGTTAGAACGTACATATTTGCCTAAATTTAAATTTTATAGTAATTCAATTTCAAAGGTGTTGATCTGATACTTGAAGTAATTTTTAGATTAGGATGGTGTTCTTCGAGTTAATGAAAATTAAGTTAATATGGGTTAATCTCCACCCTCACTAGCAAATTTCTTTAATTTACTATGGTTTTTCTCCTCCAAAAATATTCACAAATTTAAAAGTTATTTTTCATATTTAAAAGTAAAGTATTCATATCCTAAGCATTCGAATACTTTATCAATACTGACTAGCTCATACATCATGAAATTTTATAGCAACCATAAAACTTAAAATTCGTGAAAAAATCATACACGAAGTGTAATAAAAATGCAATCAAATTCGTAGATATAAAAGTCATGGAAAATTAAAGGATTTGCTTTATTTCTAATATTTCTTGTGATACATTTTGTTACCTCTTATTCTTATTAAAAAAAGACACGGAGTGTGAAAACGATAGATTAAAATAAAAACAATGGAATGGATTTATAATCTAGTTTTGATTACACTTCAATTAATCCATCTAGTAAATGGACGGTCGCATGATAAAATGAGATATAATAATGCTTGTGAGAATGTTCCAATAAATACATTAAAGTTATTTAATGATTCTGAACATTGTGGAATGTTTGTTGCATGCATGGGAAAAGTTGCTGTTCATTACAAATGTTTTAGTAATTCTGTGTATGATGATGGCACACCAAATTGTCTCATATGTGATGCAGGCAATCAAAATTCCTTTGATACCTACACGACACGTGCAACAAGAAGAAGTAATTTAATTGAAGAACAAACGAGTGAAAAAGAATATGAAGGAACAAAAAGACCGAAAATCATGCACACGTTTAATAGCGTAGAAAATGAAGATAAAATTAAATTAGAAACACAAACAGAAAGTCTTTTTGAGCTATCTAATTCTAATGAAGATGAAGATGAGCAGTTTAGTAAAGATTTTGGAATAACACCAAAAATTGCTAATAATTACAATAATAAAGTAATTACAAAAGAATCAGACATTGAAATAACAAACGAAAAGGCACAACTTAATTTAAATAATAAAATTGATGGAAATCGCGATGAAAATTTTTACAGCCGTAATAAAATTTCCATAACTGATGATGATTCAGATGAAATCTTTTTCAAAACAATGTTAGATTATGATGAAGTGGGTGAAGAGTCTTCAATTGATCCTAATGAAGAATTGATTGATTTTTCGGATATTGATTCAACGACAAGTAGATTTTGGGGATCCGATGAATATGGAGATTTGGTTACAAATGAATATGTTGATGAGCTTTCGGGGAGTAAGTATCCTATAACAAATGAGTACGAAGAATTTGGTTCCTTTGATAAAGGAAATTCAACCCAAAATGATGATAATGGAAATGATAATGAATTGGATAATTCAATTTCTTTTGGGTATTCTACTTATGCAAATTTATCAAAGGAAAATCAAAATACTAGTCATAATTGTAATTCTACAGATTTAGATCACGATGATTCAGGAAGTTATTTTTTAATCATGCTACTTAGGGGCCGTTCACTTATTACGTAACGCAAAAATTCGGGTTTTTACCCCCCCCCCCTGCGTAACGTTTTTAACAAAAGAATCAGGTGCGAGAGCAATAGACCGTAACAAACTCTCGACCTCCCCCCCCCCTCAGAGCGTTACGTAATAAGTGAACGGCCCCTTATGGGATTATCACTTTTCGGATGATATTTTGTGAATGAAAAAGTTTTTGAAATTGATTTGCTTAAAATGTTTAAATTAATTTTTAATTTAAGGGATCGTTTACTTATTACGTAACGCTAAAATTTAGGTTTGATATCACACCCTACTCTCCCCCCTCCGTAACATTTTCAACGAAAGAATCTCGTGTGAGAACAATAGACCATAACAAACTCTCAGAACTCCCCCTCAGAACATTATGTAAGTGAACGGCTCCTAAGAACCAAAATTATTTTAAAAAATCTAATTCTAGAATTAGAACTAAAATTTTTAAATATCTCATTGTAAAATTTTCAAATTGGTTCATGATGTATTGAAATAAAACTCATTTGAAATTTGAAAAAACCGATCAGTTGATGTCCACAAGCTTTAATTTTTATGCATCAAAAATAAATAATTTAATAAACAAAACTGATTTATCATTGCCAGATAATCAGCAAGCCATGATGAATGCGAGAAATTTTGCGGAACATGCTCAAGATTATGATAAAGTTTCAATCGATAAACATCATCATATTTCAAGTCACAAGGACGCTAATAGCAACGCAAACTCAAATGACCACAATTCATTAATATCACATCATTCTTCTGCCATAATAAATGATTACCCTCCAATGAAAGTCTCATTACCAGTCACATCACCATCGAAATATGAAAATGACGAAATTTCCTACTCAATAAATGAAAATATACCAAATGATAGAGAAAATTACGTGAATAAAGATGGAAGGAATCTATTAAATACATTAAATGGAAATTATTATGTGAATGAGGAGCAATCAAATAATAGCTTAATTTCAAGTAATGAAGAAGTTTCGAATGATGATGATATGAAAATGAAGGATACTGATGGTTCATTAGAATTTGTCGATGATAAAACCAGCGATGACTTTTTTCCTCAGAAAAATTCGGAAATGAAACAAGACACTCGGAGCTTGGAGGCTAAAAATTCCATGGAAACAAAATCAATGAAGGATGAAAACATTACAGAATATGACAAATGTAAGTGATTTAAGGACTCAAATTTTTGTTCTTTAAATAATAAATGAAATACTTTGCAGCAATCCAGGATTTTGCACCTTGTTATGTTTTAAATGAAGGTAAAGGTAAAAAAAAATTATTTAGTGTCCCAACCTTGCCAGAATAATCTGCAATGCTTTATTTAAAAAAAAATCAATATCAAAAAGCAATTACTTTAAATACCCATAAAGTTTAGAAATTTTTCATTTATATATAGTCACAAAATCAACCACACCATCAACTACACAGTTTCCGAATATTTACCTGTTCCATAGTAAAAGTAGCAATGGAGAAAATGTAGAGAGTAAATTCGATAATGGATTGGAAATAACAAATGATGAAAATTCATCAAATAAAGAGGCACTTTTGGAATCATTCACCATAAAAAGCACTTCCTTTGAGGTTGAAAATTCTCAATTTTCTATCAATGAATCTTCAAATAATTTCGAAAACTCATTGATACGTAAAAGTGAAGAATATAAAGAGACGACAAAGATCGATGAAGATAAGGCAACCACGAAGAATCCACTTGAGAGTTCTACTCAAAATCACGAGCAGTTGTTCTCCGATTTCTTTGATTCAAAAGTTACAAAGGTATTCACAAAAATGAGAAGAGTCAGGAAAAGTCGGCCGATTACAACAACAACACCCAAATTTTTGGTTAATGCGGATTTGATAAATTAGACTTGCTATTGACAAGAGCTGTGATTTATTACATTCGAAATTTGAAGTGAAAAGTTTTTTCTTAAAAGACATTTTTCAGATCAGCTGCAAATTCTTGAGAATTTTAGTATGAGCAATTTAAATAAAGTAAGTAATTTGAAAAAAAAAATCGGGTCATTAATAAATTGATTATTTATCCCGTCCTCCTCAAACCTTTAAAACTCTGCAATAATATGTTCGCAAACATTCCAAGGAAAAATAAAAATAAAAATTTATGCACGAAAATACAAAAAATTTTCCACATAAAGTAAATAAAATAAATATGACGGTTAATACAACAGAACATCGATTGAAAATTTTACATTTTCATAATACAAACAAAGCAAAAGAAAGCAAAAAGAGATATAAAGAGATTAACGATGCAAAATATCACACAACACACAGTTTAAAATCAGCGTCATTTTTGGTGTAGTATTTTTTTTATTTTATTTTACAGCATTATACATATTTTTCAATGTGTATTCTCTCTTTAAAATCAATTCATAACATTTGTTCTGTGTATAACACATAGAAGCAAGAGATAAGGAATGTGTATAGAAAAAAGAAAGAAGCGGAGAAGCTCAACACCGAAATAAAAATGCGCAAAGTATTTCAATGTTAAAATAACAGGCTACAGTTTCAGTTTGACGTTGTCAGCTGCGTGAAGCAGTTGGAAAGAAGAGAAATATAAAAGAAATTTTATTGCATCGGCATTTTGTGTCTAAATTATTCAAAAGTTATCGAATTTTCATATTGAGAGAATTATTTGTGTGTTCAGTGTGATTTGTTATTTTTCGATAAGCAAATAAAAAAAAATAATCAAAGTAAGCTTTAAAATTTTAATTAGTTAGTAAATAAATATTCATTGTTTTTGTATATGTGGATGGTCCAAAATCAAGTCAACGAACAGAATTTTTGTGGTGTGAATTATACAGGTATTTTGTAAATTAAAAAGAACAACTTGACATAAAAAATTTATGGAACTAAAAATAGATTGTACGACTTTCATTGAAAATTCTTAAAAAATTCAATACTTCATACGGAAGTAAAGTGCAGTGCATTCAGAGTAAGGTCATGGTCATGGTCAACAGAATCGATAATCACTATCAATCTCCGACCAAGAACCAAGCATGCAATGTAAATGAAAGAATGAAAAAAAAAGAGTCAAAAGAGAACGAAGAAATTTATGTAGTGATATTGACCTAATTTTCTTATTCTTCAACTAAACCAACGAAAGCATAATCAGCACAAGTTTGTGTCAAGTACAAGTTGTTCGTGCACATAAGAGACATTGCTTTTGCCATTATATTATCATTGACTCTCTCTCTGTATTCTCATTCATACAAGCCATAAATGCAATTACGATGAGTATTCTCTCACTTCAGCCTTTCAACAGCACCTGATTCTCATGATTAATTTTTGTCCACTCAACAAACAATAGACCATATAGGTAAATAAAAAAAAACAAAGCCAATTATTGTGTACATGCGTTGAGAATGAAAAGCATTTTAATGTGACACTTCTAATTATGTGTTGTGAAATAATTTTGCAGACCATGATATTTATATAGTAGATTGAGATCTCAATACGAGATGAGTATATAAACTGGTTTTAAAGTGTCAATAGCAAATCAATTTCGTTTCCATATTGAGTGAGAGTTCTCATAGTAAAGTGCGGTTGATGGTTACAATTAGAGATTCTAATTTCTCGTAAAATTTCATATCTGTTAATCCAAAATGAATTCAATTGAATGAGATACTAAAGCGTTCTCTATATACTCACTAGATGCTTTAGATTTGATATTTTTGAACAACTAATTTCAATCGCGACAATGCATTTTTTAGATTCTTCTATATACTGCGTTGCTGATTAGTTTTCTATAAATTTAATATCAAAATGTGTTAACAAAGTATTATATTTTTATACAAAAAGTATTGAAGTTCACAGATTGATTATGTGGAATTTCTTCATATTCACAATGTTGATAAGCTTTTTTGATTCATGAGAATAAGTTTAACACCCTAAATTTGTGTTCGTTTAGTCATATGACAGATTTTCATTTCAATAATTATTTAGCGGTAGATAGCTTCTTATGCACCCCTTTTTGGACTGAATCAATGACTCGTACATAAACTACTAACCACTACAAATAGTCTCGATTTATTCAAACAAAACAAATCGCATCATTTGATTCACTTTACAAATAAGTAACAAAAAATAAGCATCAAGGTGAAAAAGTACATGACATACTGAAACAAAGTAAAATCACTTTTCAATTTGTTTGTTTATTTTTCTATTGAAAGCTACAAACAAACATAAAAGGAATTTCCTTTTTGTATTCATGGAATTTTAAAATCAAAGTTTGTTATCTCTTTTAGACTGTTCAACTTCATTCAATGTAGCGAGAATCTCACCGATTTTTTACGCAAATGAGCTTCGACGTTTCATTTTCTTTCGATCCTCATTCTCACAATTCAACCGTTATATGACATAGACATATGACACATACCTTTGAATATGTGTCTTTCATATGTTTACCCAGCGCTCATTCTCTTCGCTCTTTTGCTGGCATAAAGCAAAAGCGGTGATACTTTTATGGATGCCTACATTCATTCACTTTTTTCCGTTATATTCTTTTTTTTCGCTTGTTTTATTTTTTGCTCTATATTAAAAAGCATATATACTCATCGCATATACTCAAATGCTGAGTATTTCTTCTCCTCTTTTTTTTAACTGATAATATTCTATTTCATATTATAGTCAGCATCATGAAAGTTCGAAAATAAAGAGAACGCTTGAAAAATTGTCATCGTTAGTGAAACTTGTCATAGCCGTCTAAATATTATCGTTGCTGTCTTTTAGTTGAAAAATTATTGTGCTTTATCGTTCAGCATTGTAATCATAATAATAATAAAACCATTATAAGATAGTTCCTATATTTATTATGCATACATAGGCTCAATGTAATTTTTCTTATCTCAAATTGCAGAAATTACTTATTGACTGGAATTTGACATTTTCACTTTATTATGTGCTCAAATTACAGCTTACACTATGCAATTGTATAATCTATAATTGTATCCGATACAATCTATTTCTTATGTGCTGAGCAAAATTTAATTGAAAAGTTCAATTATTTTTGCAAAAAAGTTGCTCATTAGATTTTATAATATATAAAGAACTCTTTAAAGACAAAAACAAAGCAAGTGAAACAACCAGTCAACAAAAATATATTTAAAAATGATAGAAAGCACGAGTATTTACTTGATCGATGATAAACTCCAATCAATGAATATAGTTTGAGTTAATTGTACTTTCATATTCATAACATTAGAGTAGACTTTTCCCTATTCAGTAGTATTTTCATTCTGTTCAACTTTATGAGTAAGCATTAATGAATATTGAATGTGTGTATGATTAATTCATGAATATGTATTCATGCATACATATTAGATCGATTTAATTATTTGCTTACTTACTTGAAACAATAATATTCAAATTTTAGTTTCCTGATCGATTTTGCAATTTTCATGCAATTCATTCCAGTTTACAACAATAATTTAGTGTCAATTTCATGAACATAATTTATGCTTAATAATGTCAACAAATTTGCACACTTTAATTATTAACAGATTAAAGAATTGATATATAAATTGAAGAATGTAGATTTTAATTATGAGAATAAAAATCAAAACTTGATTTTATCACTTTGAATTCAGAACAATGAATAAAACTAAGATAAAGGAAATAAAAACTAAAAATAACTTTTAATTGTGAATTTTTAAAATGATTAAATAAGTAATAGAGAACATAATATAAATTCAAATGAATCAGTTTTGAGTGAATGTTGTCAAATAATTGGCTTATTCACTATGTTTCATCCCCGATCGGCACAATTTGAAATGTTGCCAAGCCGGTAGTATAATTAGATCTAAGTGGTTGCCACTCGGCGATTTTATCCATTTTCGCAAAGTGACAGTCATTTAGTTCTAAGTATGCTGCCGTCTAGGCACTGGACTGGCAACATTTCAAACTGTATCGATCGGGATTATGGATTCATATCAAAGTATCCACAAATTATCGAAAACCAAAGATTAAAATTCAACCACTGGATTAGATACTAAACGGAAGTAATTTCAATAGAAAATTAAAATTTCATGCTTTTTACCACAATGAGCGTAAGCATGAAATTTCCACATCAATTTAATAAGTAAGCATTTTGCTTTGAATTTTAATTAAACCTTGAAATTTAATTACATTGTTTATTTATGAGATAATTACATCTCTTTAATCCGCTAAGTGATGGCTCTAAATTTTTTTAATTACTCCAATTAAATCCTTTCCATTCAAAATTTCTTAAGGCTCAAAGCTAATTATATTATCCGCTTTCTTTCGATTTCAACACCGCCTATACTTTCTTATAGATTATATCCTTACGACGATGACTCACGATAATAATTGATATTTGAAATTTAATTAGCAATTAGCTACAGACTATCCACATAATTACTTTAAACGCACGTGACTTTAAAGATAAAATTGATTTCAATTATTATTCTTTGATTATTTTGTTGAATTTCCTGGTTATTATCAATATCAAATGCTTTCTATTAGAAATTACAAGATTCATAAATTGCAGCATGATAATTATACGAAAGCATATCATTTTACATAAACCTCATTATTTGCCCTTTTCATTATTGATAATTGATTAAAATAAGATCTCTTACGTTTTCTCCAAAATAATAGGTTTCAAGTTTATATTACATAATGTGTAAGTGCGCATGCTACAGGCAAAAGATTCCTGGTTACTAATTAAAATTGAAAATGATTCTCAGTCGTAACCGGCTTCCAAGAATGAATTTAAAATATATTTCCGTCTTTTTGTCAAATTAAAACTTTTTGTTTTCCTTTGAAATGTTTAGTTTTTTGATGACATTTTTTTTCTTTCGGGTTGAATTTTTGGCTTAGTACGTTCGGCTATTTTTAAGGGGGGATAGTGGGATCTAGCATTTTGTAACAGGTCAAACAAAAGAAAAAAAATTCATACAAAAAGCGAAATGAGGAGGAAGGGGGTCTAAAAAGTCGTTTTTTTGCGTAACTTACTTAAGGATTTTTCAAATTTTATTCTTGTCCGCCTAATCAGATGCAAAGCTATTGTCAATGATCTAAAAAAGTTTTCATAGCTCAAAACACTCTTACAGCTTAATATTATTAGATATTATAAACAAACTACTCTAAATAGATTTCAAATTGATACTTTTCAAATTAAAGTTTTTTTTTAATTCCATAAATTACAATCAACAACGTTACCTTATCCACGCCTCATTCGAAAGGTAATTGAAGCGCGTGAATATCATATTCACACCAAATTTTCAATTTGGGTGAATATGTTGCTTTTGTATAAAACTGAAAACCACATTTTCTAACTTGCTGCTTCAGGATTACAATTTTATCCCATACTGTCTATGGTGGAAAGTCTGTGCCTGAAAATACCAATCTAACAGTGAAAACCGTATCCCATTTGGTGCTTACAGTCAAGAGAAATCGCAAAATTTCGTATTCTGTTATTTAGTTAGTTAGTTAATCGGAGCGATAACTCGACTCCAACTCAATATTAAGACTTCAGGTTTTTTGCGTCTGGTTGGAAACAGTCTATAGATTTGCTGTATAGTTTTTGGGGTCATGAGATGCTTCCAGTGAGGCACAGTGGACGAAAATGTGCCATTTTTGACCAAAATATGCAAAAATTTTTACATTTTCTTTAATATCTCAGACATAACTTAACCAAATGATTTCAAATTTTCGGTGTTAGATTAAGCATTATTTAAGGTATAATTCACACTATAATGACAAAAAAAATTTTCATGCGCAGTGTAACAAAAAAGTTGAAAAACCGAAAAATTTTTCGTCGGCGCCGACGCAGGCTGTACTTTAGTTATAGTGCTAAATGCGCGCTGAACAGATGTAGGGTTTTAAAACGATTAAATATGATGTTATCTAACAGCCAAAGCAAGTGAAGGTGTGAAAATTTTCCCTAACCGTTCCCAGACTTTCGATTCAAAAGATAATGAGGAAATGAAAAGGAAAAATGTTCGAGCGAAGCTCGAACACATATAGTTTGAACGCAGTTCAAACTTGGTTGAGCGAAGCTCACAAATTTTTACATCCTGAACGAAGCGAAGCGAGTGAAGGTGTGAAAATTTTCCCAATACTTCCTCAGACTTTGTATTCATGAAGTAAAATGTAAAAGTGTTCGAGCGAAGCTCGAACACATGAAGTTTGAACGTAGTTCAAACTAGGTTGAAACGAAGCTCACAAATTTTTACATCCTGAACGAAGCGAAGCGAGTGAAGGTGTGAAAATTTTCCCAATACTTCCTCAGACTTTGGATTCATGAAGTAAAATGTAAAAGCGTTCGAGCAAAGCTCGAACACATGAAGTTTGAACGTAGTTCAAACTAGGTTGAGCGAAGCTCACAAATTTTTACATCCTGAACGAAGCGAAGCGAGTGAAGGTGTGAAAATTTTCCCAATACTTCCTCAGACTTTGTATTCATGAAGTAAAATGTAGAAGTGTTCGAGCGAAGCTCGAACACATGAAGTTTGAACGTAGTTCAAACTAGGTTGAGCGAAGCTCACAAATTTTTACATCCTGAACGAAGCGAAGCGAGTGAAGGTGTGAAAAATTTTCCCAATACTTCCTCAGACTTTGGATTCATGAAGTAAAATGTAAAAGTGTTCGAGCGAAGCTCAGAATACATGAAGTTTGAACGTAGTTCAAACTAGGTTGAAACGAAGCTCACAAATTTTACATCCTGAACGAAGCGAAGCGAGTGAAGGTGTGAAAATTTTCCCAAAACTTCTTCAGACTTTGGATTCATAAGGTAAAATGTAAAAGTGTTCGATCGAAGCTCGAAGCGAAGCGATTGAAAAAGTACAAGAAGCAAAGTTCTTCGAAAAGTGTTCGAGCGAAGCTCGAACACATAAAGTTTGAACGTAGTTCAAACTAGGTTGAGCGAAGCTCACAAATTTTTACATCCTGAACGAAGCGAAGCGAGTGAAGGTGTGAAAATTTTCCCAAACTGTTCCCAGACTTTCGATTCATAAGATAATGAAAAAGTGAAAATAAAGAATATTTGCTTTCTATTCACTAAAAGTGAATAGAAAGTTTCTTAAATATTTTAGGCAAATTTTTTTATTAGATAAGTTTTTTTGCGATTATAAATAAATCAGTAGGTAAAGTATAATTATTTTTTTCTCTAATTGAAATCAAAAGAAGTTCTACTGGTGGTGTGAATATACCCCATGAAGCGTGATCCGCTTCATTACTAGTTTAACATCTATATTTTGTTTTGTCAATTTCACTTAAGAGACTATCTAGCGGAAAATTACGAGAATGAAATTGAAAAAAAAAGTTTCGCTTTCGAAAGCAGCGAAATGTGAAAATTATTGAATCACGATAATAATTTGTCGACTTGTTATTGTTTCCATTTGATGCTGCTGCTGTTGATAGGAGGTAGTGGTGTGGCATTGCACGTCACTTTTTCCAATGGATTTAAAAAAATGGAAAAAAAAGTGTGGTATTATCGCCAGTTCACTTGCTTATTCTGTCTGCCAAGCGATCATGACGATGATGATGATGGTGATGGCATAACCAGAAATTGAATTTTACGGCATTATTTTTTTATATTAGACATCACAGAATTTGTGATGAAAAAAAGAAAAATGAATATTCAGAACAAAATTTCATCATTCAATTTTTAAAACCAGACGTAAATTTTTCATCCATTTTAATTCAATCAGTTGCTGTTGAATCGTTGGAAGTGAAAGAAGAACAGCAAATAGAAATTTTTTGTTAAACCATTGTTAAAGGTATTTAAATAAATATTGTACGAATAAATTATGTTGTTAGCAAAAAAGTGTTTAGTACTTTATTGTATGTAGATTATTTGTGCGACATAATAATATGTGTCAAGTGGAAGAAGAAAGTAGATTAAGGAGATTATGTTTTGTGACACTCTTATGGTGTTGTAATTATTTCCAATTTAAGTGAAAATACCGTCAAATGAAAATATGTCGTTGCTATTATGATTTTTTTAAGCATGTAAACAAATTATTTTGAGGAAGTTGCACAAACATTTCAGACAATTTTGATTTGAATCTGAATAATGTCAAGCAGTTTCAATTGCTAAATATTTTTTCAAATGTAGTAGTACAATGAGATTTCGTTGAATATTGTGGATTAAATTTAACACTTGTTATTGTTATTATTATTATTACTATTTGTTGATTGGATTAGTTGTGATACTGCAAAAAATAGAGATCATTGTTGAAGGTCAACTTTGCTGGAACTTTTCTGGTAGAATGTATTCCAAAGATTATTCAAGTTTGAACAATTTTATTGGTTTTGAAAGGAATAAAAATCAACTTTTAAATAAATATTTAAGCAGCCAAAGGTTTGAATATTCTGACCGAAAGCAACTCAATCCAAATAATTAATTGTTCACTGAATCGACATAAATCTTTTTTAAATTAGCATATAAATCTTTTATTTTGCATTTCTGAAAAACATTTTTTTTATTCCATCCAATGTGTGTCAATTCGTGCGAAATGTTTATGACCTATATTATGAAATTCAAAGCAATACAAAAACATTATGAAATAATGTCACTGCCATAATTTTTTGAACAGTGTTGAAACTTTTACTATCTATCCAAAACTGACCATTAAACCATCAAAGACTCTTTCTTTATTTTTACCATAAATCTTCGCATCTTAAATAGCTTAATTCCTTCTCTTATTGTAAAGGTTTTAAATCGATGAAATATTGCTGATAGCTTTTCCCACAACGGGAAAAAAGACACAAAAAGAAATGATTATTGTCCTTATGACATTGTTCTATGTGGTGTCTGTAAGTACATTGCTTTCAGCACAAGATTCATTTATAATGAATGATATCGAAAAGTAAAAGCGTGCTTAAGGCGATAAAATAAAAATCTATAGAAAATGATGCACAAAAGACTTAAATGAAGAAGATGGAAGTCATTCTTGTGCTTTTATTTTCATTATTCTCTCAAGACTCACTATTGAAGCTTTTGTTTCTTAATAAAATTTCATTTTCATCAGTGTTGAATAGAAAGAGATAGTTTGTTAAGTAAACATCATTTTGTGGGAGAAAGACAAAGGAAGAAGGCTGCATTAAAGCTCACTTTTGATATCAACAAAGTCTGATTGAATCAGGAAATCCTATTAAGTGGAGGCATTGAGTGTGTGCTAAGCAAACATTTTAAATTATTTCATAGATAGTTGAAAAGGACTTTTCTGTCACATCTCGTTAAACACATTACCATTTCAATCTTCTGCTCATTTCCACCTTCATTAAGCTTTTTATATGTGTGTGCAACTGTTCGTACCTTTATCTCACTTTTTTGCCTCTCACTCCGAACTTTTACTTGAAAATATAACGCTTTTCCTTCATTTTGCCTACATCCTAAAGTCTTTATTGTGCTGTCACGTATTATAAAAGTTTCCTGAATCATTATCATTGTCATTATCGCGAACATACAAATATTTTTCTTCATTTATTTAAACCATCTTAAACTTAGACATTCTCGGATAGAAGCGTGTTGGAATATGACTATAAAATGAAAGAAGGAATTATTTTTATGTAGCTCATTTGCGTCAGTAATAATTAACGCTAAAATAACGATTGATATTAATGGGAATGGTGATGTCAAATGATAAATTAAAATTTCATTTTATTTTTATTCTGTATGAAATGGTGTCTATACAATTATTATTTTTGTGATTAAGCTTAGTGGAAATAAGGAATTTATTTAAATGAACTTGAAAAAACCAATGCACATGTAGCCATAAATTATGCACGCGATGAAATTGATTGATAAAGAAATTACAAACCCCCAACATGATAAACTTTTACGACTTCCACAATCAATTACAATCCACAACCGCCATAAATAACTTGAGAATTTTATTAAGTTTATCTTTTAATCTGATTCCGTTTCATTCTTTTTTTCTCAACTTCAAGATGCTTCGGTACTGTCTACTATCTGTGATACTCTTTTTATCATGTCAGACATTGATTTATGGTCAATATTCTGAGCTGTCTAGACCATATGATGTCGGCTCAGTTCCACAAACATTGGATTTTGTTTATCATAATCATGAGGAGATGACAAATTTTTTAAGGTAATGATAATGAAAGTAAAGCATGGATAAATTTTGAATGAATCATACATATCTATAAGCAGAAGAACAATTTCGGTACCAGTTGACCTTTAATTAAATTCATTCAATCTTTATCAAAATAATGAGATTAGAAAAAAAAATCTTAATTAACTGCCATAACATTATTATTATTCTCTCTTTTATCTAATTTTCCTCCTCTCTTTCCATTAAATTACATAAAGACAAACGGCTTTTAGGTATCCAAATCTTACAGCATTGTACTCGATAGGTAAGTGGAAATGTTCCATCCTACTTTTCTCCTATAATATTTTATTCTTCTGCTAAATTATCTCATTTATTTAGTCTGTAATTAATTTATCAAATTATTCTCTTCTTCAATTTCTCATACCTATGCCTTTTCAAATCAAAAAATAGGAAAGTCTGTTCAAAATCGTGATTTATGGGTGATGGTGGTAAGTAAAATGAAGAACTTCCTTTAACCCTAGCAGCAATTTGGAACGAATCTGGGCGGAATTTTTTTTCCTGACAAATTCGTTTGTTTTTCCGGTCATAAATGGAAGAATTTTACGAGAAAAATTTCCTGGGGTTTTCTTTCAAAATCTGTCATAAAATTTTTTTTGAAAAAAATTTTCTGGCCGGAAAATGAAAGAATTTGTGAAGAATTTTTCTTTCGTTTTTCTTCCATTTTTCCTCGCAGATTCTTTCATTTTCTGATATCACAAAAAAAAGTTGCAACAGAATTTGAAGGAATTTTAGAGGAAATTTTCTGGCAGATTTTCTCTTGATTTTTGCACATTTTTTGGCATTGAAGAATTTTAAGAATTTGGAATGTAATTATAATTGTTTCTGTTAAAATATTGGAGTTTTCAAAAATTGTTTTTCCATTTTGCAAATTAAAATTTTTGTTCCGTTAAATGAAAAAATTTTAATTTTTGACTTCGTAATACAACTTTTTAAAGTTTTTTATTATGAAAATCATTACCAGAATATAAATTATGCTCTCTAGTCAAGATTATGCTAAAATCCATACTTAACTTTTAGCTAATAAATTAAAGTTACTTTACCGTTATGTGTTCGTTAAACATAAATTTGTTTAAAAAAAGAAAACTGTTTTATAGAAAAATAAATACATAGAAATTCATTGAATTCATAGAAAAACCACAAAAAGAATAAAAAATAGCTTAAAACTATTTTCAAATTTAAATTCTAATTAAACATTTTAAAATTCTCCTATTGAAAAATAATTATGATTGAAATGATTTAAATTCATTTGATTAAAGATTCTTTTACAAATTACTCATATTACTAATAAATCATTTTAGTATTTTACCAAGATATAAAATCGTTAAATTGAAATAATATTAATTTAAAAAAAAAATAATAAAAAAATTAAGTTCCCTTGAAAGAATCATGCAGGATTTATGGAAGAATTTATTTGGTCCCCTGAACCCCTTGGACCCTCCTGAAGCAACCCCACTGGAATAAAGCGTTATAAGTGTTAAAACAATCATAAAAATTATGGCAAAAGAAATTAGCAACTTAAATATGTCTTTTCGCCAAACATAATTTATATAATTTCAGATAGCGGTAGCTCAGCGGTTAAGTTCAGGACTTTGGTTTCAGCGGTCATGGGTTCGAGTTGGCAGAATTTCAACAGAAAATTTCCTTACAAAATCTTCCAAAAAAAAAAATAATAATAATAAAAAAAGAAAATAAAGTGGAGAAAGTGAGAGAAAAAGAGGAGGAAGAAAAAAAAAAAAGAATTTTTTTAAATACTTTGAGAAAAATTCCCGCAAGATTCTTTCATAATTCCTGCAAGATTCGTTCATAATCCTCTCATATTCTTTCATTTTCTGTCAGATTAGTACAGAAAAAATGAAAGAATTTGTGAGGAAAAATTCCGGCCGGAAAATGGCCAGAAAAAACGCATTTTCCGGGCACTTCCGTGCAGTTAAGGAATTTTCCGGCCACTTTTCCTCACAAATTCTTTGTGATTCGTGAGAAAAAAAATCTGGCCGGAAAATTTCCTCACAGATTCTTTAAGATTCGTTCTAAATTGCTGCTAGGGAAAGATTGTATTTGAGCTTTACAGAAGCTAAAGTTCAATTTTAATGAACCACAAATGGAACTTGATCGAAAATAAAACTAATATTCTTTCCTTTATGATTAGGTCTCATCATCACCATATGAGCATATGTTAGGCAAACCAGATGTTAAATATATTGGAAATATTCATGGAAATGAGGCAGTTGGACGTGAATTGCTTTTGCACTTGATTCAATATTTTGTGACAAGCTACTATTCTGATCCGTACATCAAGTGGTTACTTGATAACACAAGAATTCATATCATGCCTTCTATGAACCCAGATGGATATGCAGCTTCGACAGAAGGCCAATGTGAAGGTGGAAAGGGAAGGTAATAAATGAGCATTCTCTAAGTAGGAAATATTTGCCGTATATTTGAGTTCTTGTGACAGCTCAAAGCAAATTTATATATTCAACTCAGATTATCGTAGTCAAAAATTCATCTACTTGACAATTTTTTTACAGAGGAAACTCAAGAGGCTATGACCTGAATCGAAATTTCCCAGACTATTTTAAAGCAAATACTAAACGCACTCAACCAGAAACGGATGCTGTTAAGGATTGGATCTCAAAAATACAATTCCTATTAAGTGGTTCATTACACGGTGGTGCTTTGGTAAGCTTCAATACACAAACTTAAACATTATACATATAAATGATTTTACTGAACAAATATTTTCTCTCACTTCTTACATCTTTAGGTTGCAAGTTATCCATTTGACAACACTCCAAATGCCAGTAAGTATCCATAATAGTACAACGAAAAGTACAAATCAACCTCTTCATCACGTCGCACTCACTTTGTATGTGCTGTTTTTATCTTTTTTTGTGAGTAAAAAGCTTTTTAATCTATTTGATTTTCATAAATGGCCTGAACCGTACCGAAAAGGGTCAGTTGTTCATGACTTTATTTTTTTCCTCTTTTACTTTTCGGTGTGGCAATAAAAAAATTCTCATGTGCTTTTTTATGACCAAAGAGCTCAAAAAAAAATGTATGGAAAATTTTTATTTCATTCATTGAGCATAAAAAAAGGAAAAAAAATGTGAAAAAATGCGATAAAACGTGGAGAATGGATTGTTGTTGTGAACACAACGAACCACATTTTCTGTCATAGCAATTAATTTTATACGAAAAGCATTCTTTCTTGTTTCACGTCGTTTAAGTTATGACTGAAAATTGGTATGGTTCCTTTTAATGTAAATCATATAAGACGCATTTTTCAGTTCCTTTTCATAGACAAATTTTCTCCTTTTTCTGTTCTTTCTACAGCTTTAAGCTCACGAAAACAGAAAACATGAAAAGTACAAGGAAGATGAATTGTAAATGTTTCGCGAAAAGGCAAAAAAAATCCTTCTTAAATCTCTATTTGGCTTATGACATTAACGTACAATATATTCAGCATCTAGAAGAGTCGTTGCTTCATCGACTTTAAATAGAAATTATTTTTTTACAGTTATGTATGAAAAAATGACCATAATCTTCTTGAAATGATGAGAAATGATGAGAAGTAAAAAGTTAAAGTAATAACTTACATAATCAAAGGTTTCACAAATTCATGCAAATATTGTCTTGTAGTTTTTAAATTGAATTAAAGTAATTTGAAGATTTTTTGTAATCCCAAGAATTTATCAAGGGATACAATTTTAAATTTCAAGTATCCAATTTTTCCTTCCGTTCTCGCAAATGCATTTGATTCCTTAGAGGCAGATAAATGGTCTTAAAATTTAATATTTTATAAGCACCGTCAGAACGTCTTTACGTAAATGTCCGACCGTTTTTTTAAGGTAAAATGAACCGAAATTTTTGAACGTAGAGTTTTTTTTTATGTATGACAATAAATTTTCTGTATTATTCTTAAAATTTTACTCTAATTTTGCACTAATCTAAATAATCGATTTGTATGGTTTTTTATCTGAAATTCTACGGAACTATTTGGAAATTTTAAATCTATTATGTTTCAATATATTTTCTTGTCGAAAACAGCTGATATCCGCGGATATGACATTAAATTTGTGAGAAACAACAAAATCATTTATTGTATACAATTTTTTACAAATGGATTAAATCAGGTTAAAACGTGAATGTGCCTGACGTCAATCACAACTATATGTTCTGAGAATTTCAATACAATATGAATGAATTGAATTTCATCCCTATTCGTGAATGTATTGTATATCTGACTTAAACATGCATGCTTCATTTTCTGCAACTTCTTTAAATTGCAATTCATTTTTTTCCTTTAATTGTTTTTGTTTAAAGTTGTGTTCGAATTAAATCAATATCAAATTTTGATATTTTCTTTACTTGAGAGATTTTCCCACTCAATTCGATGATTTACAAATAGCTTTCTGCTGAAATGACGTCATGATTTTTAAGGAAGTTATTAAGTATATATATAAAATGAAAAACGATATGGTATGCAAATTGACATTAAAGATCTTTCAGTAACGGAGCCAATGATGAATATTCAGTTAATATAATAGGCGTGATATTAATCCATCCCCAGTTTATATACTCATTCATAAGCAGCATAACATTTTATTGAATGAAATGCTTCCCATGTTACTAGATGTAAAATTTATTAGCGCAATTTCTTCTTTGAAAAATGAATTTTTGTAAAAATAATTTTGTCGGCAATTCCCTCATTGCATGAATTATGAACGGAAGTAAATTATGGATTATGTTCCTGCTATCTGAAAAGGTGATTTTAAAGTCTTTTTTAACTTGAGAGAAAAATATGATTCATGATGTTGCATTGAAAATAAGCTCCAATGAATTATTAATTTGCTACGTATAAATAATTTAATTAATCAGAAATGCGCTTTCAAAATTTAAATTTTCCATTTTATTAAATCATACTAAATGAGTATATTTTTCATTTCAAATAAGTATTGATAAAAATAAATATTGTAGATATCGTAATTCATAGCAAAAAAACTCAATTTTTCCTCCTCAAACTCCAATGATAGAAAATCGCTCAAAAGTGAAATTTGATCTAATAAAAATATGACGTCAATACATAGTAGGAAATGAGTCTTGATTCCATCGTATTTCGAATCTCTAGTGTAAACATGAACTTGTAATGTCACATGATACCATTCCCTACTTCTCAACATCTTTGATTTAAGAAGGTCAAAAAATAAAGAGAACTGAGAATGAAAGAAAAAGAATCAAAAATCACTTCCATGATTTTTTTTTTTAAAGAATTTTCTTTGATTTATTTCCATGTGTCTGAAAAGCCTTTCGACCTTTTCCTCTAATTTTACTTTTGCATATCCTTCAGAAAACTTCGTTATTTCAAAGTACAGTAAAAGAGTAAAAAGAAATGGACAAAAAAGGGTTTTCACTTCCTCATAAGAACATAAATGTCATGTTTGAGTTATATAGTAATGATGATAGTAATGTATCCATAGCTGTATAAAATGATATGCTAGATGTATACACATACATTAGTTTTCCATTAAAGCTATTTTTTTAAAACTGTTTGTTTTTTGCTATGTTTAAAATACGAAAGTAAGGATTTCGTAATTCTGGCTTGAGAAAAGTAAAGCTTCAATTTGAAATATGAACATTTTTATTTAAGTTAATGTTTTATATTTAGTGATTTTCATTAAGCTAAAAGTATTTTAAAGATGCTTGAAAATTCTTTTTAAGTTTTATTTATTAAGGAAAGTTTAACTGCAATCCAGAAATTAAGACTACGTTAAATCATAAATAAAACATAAATCCGCAGCTTAATGTCTCCAGCTAAAATATTGTAAATTTGAATATTTCAATGATGAATAACTCAATTCATCACATAACTTGAACTTATTAAGATTATTAGTTATTTCAGTTTGAAAATCATCATAAATTGAATATTTTAAAAAATTGGAATTATTTATGATATTCGAAAGATATTTCATTCAATTAAAGAACTTTTAAGGATTAAACAAAAATTCATTTTTCATTCTTTTGAGTTCAATACAATTATTTAAATGAATAAGCTCTTGAAGTTTCCAGCAATGTTCAAAAGTTTTGAATTTCTAAAGACTTTTTTAAGGAAATAGAAAGCATTAAGCATATAACTGCTTAGCAGAAAAGGCTTTATAAAATAATTTTCCTGCAAAAATATCACCATAAAAGTATCTTATATCTTCTCCCTTTTCACCCCACAATACATTCAAGATCATTCACATTCAATAAAATATAAAGTTTCACTCAGAAAAATGTGTTTATAAAGTCGCTATAATTTTTATCTCTAGCATACATATCTCTAATGTACGTGCATAAGTGCTTTAATATTTTTCTTCATTCTCATAAAACGCCGCATATACAGTATTAAATCTTAAAAAATAAAATATATAATTTTAAAAAAGTTTTAACAAAAGCTTAAAAAAAATTTTCTCTTCATTCTTCTTTATTCAATTTTTTAATGCATTCACTTGATATAAATGTATATAACATTCACAACTTTAAGAGATTTGTCGATCGTCATCGACATGCTCCTGTGAGTACACTTAACTGTTCAAGTAGTTTTACTCGATGTGAAGTAAAAAAATGCAATAGATTTACGGAAGAAATTTCATTTTTTCTTTTTTTTTCAACTCTACATGTCCCTTGGGTTCAGTATTCCATTCATATGCATCAGCACCATCACTAACACCTGATGATGACGTATTCAAGCATCTCTCATTGGTATATGCAAGTAATCATGCTAAAATGTCACGCGGTGTCGCATGTAAAAGTTCTGCAAGCACTCCATCATTTCAAAATGGAATTACAAATGGTGCAGCATGGTATCCACTAACTGGTAAGTATTTTCTCAGAACGTATGACAATAAACTTCACATAATTTACATATTATTTATGTACATACAGGTGGTATGCAAGACTACAACTACATCTGGTATGGATGTTATGAAATTACACTTGAAATATCGTGCTGTAAATTTCCACCTGCACATGAATTGAAAAAGTACTGGGCGGACAATCAAGGATCGTTAGTCAAATTCTTGGCTGAAGCACATCGTGGTGTTCAAGGTTTTGTCTATGATCAAAATGGTGTTCCAATTGAAAAAGCATCATTGAAAGTAAAAGGACGTGATGTTGGTTTTCAGACAACAAAATACGGTGAATTTTGGAGAATTCTATTGCCAGGAGTTTATAAGCTAGAGGTTTGTTTGTCAAACATTTAACTTTACTGATGGTGAATGTAAATATAGAGAGAGTACTTTAACGATTTAAATGCTGATGAATCTATTCTTTCTAGAGAAAATTGAGAATCGAAAATTTTAAATTGCAAAATAAACTGCTTCGAGAGTTTTTTGGCTTGCTATAAAGCGAGTTTGTCAATAAGAGAATTTCGTTGAGTTTTCAATATTTACACAGTCAATAAAATAAAAATCTCATAATGACACATTTGAACTCGAACTTTTTGGTGGTTTTCAAATCAAATTAGGATGCAAAATATTAAATCTATTTTTTGGTCTTTCATAAATGACGTTCTGGTGAGGAGCTGAATTTCTTAGAATTTTATTGTTCTTTTTAGAAAAATGACCGTTAATTTTGGACGTCATTTATCAACGACCCCTTTTCAAAATGTTGCATGCAATAATTCTGGTTTGACTTCAAACTCCTTTAAACGGAGATAAAGGTGTGAAAGTGAAATTTATGAAAATCAACCAAGAAAAAGAATAAGAATTTTATTAACGTTTTCTTGTCAAAAAAAAAATATATAACATGAAACTCTCTTGAAAGCATGCAAAGTACTCTTAATTTACATTATTTAAATTTTTATGAACTTTCATGAAAAAAAAGCTCATGCTTCAAATAAGCAATTTTCTAACACTGTTACACGTATAATTTTTTTTCGCTTGCATTTAATCCAATTAAAAATTTAAATTCATTTTGCTCTCTTTTCTCATTCATGTGTACATACATTCTACAGGTCTATGCCGATGGATATTCACCACGTGAAGTAGAATTTATGGTGGTAAGGAAATGTGAAAATCTGTGAAATTTTTACTTCATATAATTTTTTCATGATGTGTCTTTAGGTTGATCAACATCCAACTTTATTAAATGTTACTTTAACACTGGCCAAGGTACGTCCTCATTATCAACAAACTATTTATTTTTCTCATTAATTTAGTGATACCTTCAAATGTATATATAGAGAATAAGTTTAGAATCACTAAGTATTTTTCTATAAAATCCTTTAGTAACATTATTTTGTAAATAGAAGAAATGAGAAAGTTTCTCACTTTCATTTGATAAGTTTTAATCTTAATCCACAGAGAATCTGTTGCTTGCAAACTATGTATTTCATATACTCTTGGTATTATAATCTTCTTGTAAAAGATTATAGCTCAAAATTGCTTTATATATGAAAACTCTAATAAGATTTTTTTCGATGAAAAAACTTTTCCATTAATTTCCAACTTTATTTCCCTATTTTTCCTACTTACTAACAAATTTGGATTTCACACGCATGTATAAAATTTGAATATATTTCCACATATCAAAACAAACTAACCAACCACACATGATAGAAATATGCAATTTTAATGAAACCCAAACCTCCACTACAGCAACCACACAAACAAAAGCCCGGACACTATCAATTCGTAGAAGTTCCAACAGATCACTTGCAAAATACTCGATTAAATTCACTGCCAACAAATCAATCGCCTTCACAGTGTTCAACATGCTATACAACTAATTCTCCATCAACTATCGATAGTGATACAATTGTGTTTCGTGACTAAAATTTTTGAATTTGAATTAAATGCAAACAAGATTTTAAAGTGAAATAAACTCAAATTTTGTCCAAAATAATTTCATTTAAAGCTTTTGGATGGTGAAGAATAATACTTTAACTTAAGATCATTATAAAATTCATCTCAATAAGATTTAATTTTTATTATTTTAATGATTAGTAAGAATAAGCAGTAAACTCCAAAAAAATCAATCTAAATTTAAGTCACCACTTATTTTAAAATTAAAATTTATTTCAATTGAATTAATATTCAAATAATGATAATCCTTAACCAAAAAGAAATACTAACAAAATTCACTCTTAATTCTCAAAATCATTTGAGACCAGACTCAATTTACAAAGTTTTGTGTAAAAAAAAATGTAAATATGTATTTGAACGATACTAAATGAACTGTGTGAAAATGAAATGGATACAAAACATGTGAATAGCTTACTTGATAACTATTAAACAGTCTACAAATATTTAGATTGAGCTAATATGAATATGCATACAGCAACGAGAATTATTTTGCTTTTAATATACCACATTATATCCTCTTGACTCTCTATAATGTTAATATTATTATATTTTTATTATTAAACATAATATGATATGTTGATGAAGCCAGCTATGACGCAAACATTGAAAATGGAAAATGAATTTTCCGACAACAGTAATAATGATGATTGTCATTTGCAATATAAATTATTCTGATATTACGAGCTATAATCCCTATTATGAAATATAAACGCTGTTAACTAACTGGAAAATTGGATTTTCGAAATGTAATTTTGCAACCGAATATTGACATAGCCTTCAATTAGTTAGTCGTGTAAATATTTAATGGACTACTTGATAGTACTGTTCAACTTGTATTTTCAATGATTACATTACTGTCGATTAGTTTGAGAATCTTTTTTGTGTATGAAACTTTTTAACGATTAGACAACTTTTATGTCAGTTGCAGTTAGGATTATAAGTTGACCAAAAATTGACATTAATTATCTTAAAACAAAATTATAAATTTTAATCAAGTTTTGTACAAGGAATCTTTAAAATTTTGATTTAAATCTTCATTTTTAGTTAAAAATCCAGTTTTTGTGATCAAAATGTAAACCTCAAAATATTTATTGCTGAAAAATAATTTATTGGAGGTTAATAATAAAAATTTTATGATTTATAGAAAGAAATCAAATGCATCCAATATTAAAAGGATTTTTGTGTAAAGCTTAATATTTCATCGACAAATAATAATATTTTATGCATAATTAAATTTCAAATAATAATTTGTTAGCATAATAGATGATGAAAATGTTTGTGCATTTATGTATGATAAATAAAAATCAATCATTATTGTATATATGTTAAAATAAGAATGGAGTTGAAAATTTGGTGGTGAATGGGAGGTAATGTCAGTAGTGGTAATTTAATTAAGAAGGATGAGGTGGCAATAATTTTCAAAAGTATAATAACTGTAAATATATATATATTCATTCATGCACATGAGTGTGTGTCAACAAAATTACAGATAATGATCATAAAATATCATGATTTTCCATTAGCCCGGAGAGCGACCCATTCCAAAACCTGTAATCGGCCTCCCACCATACAGACCACAACAGCAACAACAGCCAACAACATCAAACGACGGTATAATCTCATCGTTGACAACTGGACTGTCAAGCTTTGTCAATAGCATTTTCGGATAGGAGAAATTTGTTTCGTCACTTCTTCTCTAATTTCTTTACAATAATTAAATGATTTTGTGTGTAACAGAAAACACTGCACGGTTTTTTAAAGAAGACTACAACTCATTTCTAATTCACCTTGACTTAATTTATTTTTTATCAATCTGAAAATTTTTTCATTTCGAAAATTAAAAAAAAAAAATATCCCTTTATATAAAAAGAATTAAAAGTTGAACTTGTTTCAATTTTCCAATCAAAGCATTTACATAAAATGCCTTTTTGAGTTTAAGCAAAAATTCAATAAAGTTTTTGAGAAAATGATTTTTTTTTTTAAATTGCTCACCAAAAATTTTACATGTGATGAATTATCCTTTGATTAATTTAACGTTTTGAAGATATCAAGTACAAATATTCGTAATTTAATGAAACAATACAATTAGATACTGGCTACTGAACTTTAATCTTTCAAAAATTGCTTGACAATAAATTGATTGGAAATTGAAGCAATTTATATAAAAAGATATTTTTTAAAAATCAATCTAAGTGCTTAATTTCCTATAATGATCTTTTTTCTTTTTTATTAAATTAAATAAAAATATTTTTAGCGAAGATTTTAACAAGACGTGAGATCTGAAAAAGGCAACTTAATAAATTATTTCTTCTCTACAAGATGCCACAAAATTATTTCATAAGAAATAAGCTACATAAAAAATTGTTCATATATTTTTTAGCATAAAAATGTTTTTATTCATTTATGATAAACAATAAACTCTGTTTGTTGCTTGTAAAACACTTATGACAGGAGCGAATTACGTTGAGTTATAAAGTATATATGATGTAAAAAAAGAATACATGCTCTGTGTGATGATATAAAAAGCACTATTTTCTCTTACCTCTTTTTATATTCATCTCACATGGCTGTCATCATAAATCATTTTTGTACTTCTTAGTCAAAATTACACTACCGACCTTGTACAGTAGTTGAATAGTCAAATGTTACTTAAATACAACACTTAACATTTCCTTCAAAATTGACTAAATTAATTGTTCTATAAAGAAAATTTACTTTTGACTGGCAAATAAGTTTGTTGGAATTATAGTAATGAAAATTAAACTTTATGTGACATTTTACTTCCATAAAGTTTCTTTACCTTCACGTTGTTTGAAATAAACTTAAATTTATGACTAATAAACTAATGATATTACGTTTAAGTTCTGAAATTAAATGTTACAAAATTAAAAAATTATTCTATAACCTCATTTGCCTCAAATTCTATTTAAATATATTTAATTGTACAACAGATATTTGCAATGTAATCAGTAAAAAATTATGATTTCGAAATTAGCTTAATTAATCTAACCTCAAATCCATTACGATAATTTTTTTGTAAAAACAGAAAAACGATGAAAAATTAAATAAATTAATGCTTTATTCTGAAAAATGAGAAATCAAAGCGTTTTTAATTCAACCCTAATTTGAGATTCTCGTTTGTAAAGGTTGAAATTTTATATCCCTTCCTTCCCATATTCAGTCGAAAAAATGAGGTAGAAAGTATTTTTGGAATAAATAATTATGGTAAAGTAAAAAGTTTCATCAACATTATTATTCCAGTGTGGGTTTTCTACTTTACGCAAATTGGAGCTCTTTATGCTGCTCATAATTATATCTGCAATGTAATTTGACTTTCTTGACCTTTTAAATAGTTGATTCTTGCATTACAAAAAGTCTTGAATATGATTGAATTACACAAAATTACTATCTTAAAATAATTTAATTATTGAGCTGTTAAAAAGCGTCTACCCTAGCAGCAATTTGGAACGAATCTGGGCGGAATTTTTTTCCTGGCAAAATCGTTTGTTTTTCCGGTCATAAAATGGAAGAATTTGGCATGAAAAATTTCCGGGGTTTTTCTTTCAAAATCTGTCATAAAATTTTTTTTTAAAAAAAAATTCTGGCCGGAAAATGAAAGAATTTGTGAAGAATTTTTCTTCCGTTTTTCTTCCATTTTTCCTCACAGATTCTTTCATTTTCTGATATTGAAAAAAAAATTAAAAAAATTTGCAACAGAATTTGAAGGAATTTTAAAGGAAATTTTCTGGCAGATTTTCTTTTGATTTTTTGCACATTTCTTAACATTGATGAATTTTAAAAATGATTTTTAAAGAATTCGGGAGGTATTTGTTTCTTTTAAAATATTGGAACTTTTCGAAAATTGTGTTTCCGTTTTGCAAATTAAAATTTTTGTTCCATTAAATTTAAATTATAAATTTTTGATTCTGAGAAACAACTTATTAAAGTTTTTCTAACATAAAAATTATTGTTAGAATAGAATTTATGCTCTGTAGTCGAAATTGTGCAAAAATTAACTCTTTATTTTTAGTTAATAGCCTGAAAGTTAGTTTACCAACATGTGTTCTACAGACTTAAATTTGTTTAAAGCAGAAAACAGCAGAAACAAAATGCATACCATAGAAATTGATTGAATTTATTAAAAACACAAAAAAGAATAAAATAACTTAAAATTATCTTCAAATTGAGATTCTGTATTAAAAAAAACTTTTATATTTTTAAAAACATTTCAAAAATCCCTAGAGTATTTTGCTAAAGATCTAAAATTCTACAAAATTCTACATTTAATATTAATTTAAAAAAATAAAAAATAATTCTCCTGAACGAATCTTGCAGGATTTATGGAAGAATTTATTTGGTCCCCCTGAAACCTTTGAACCCCCTGAAGCTACCCCACTGGAATAAAGCTATCATAAGTGTTAAAATAATCATGAAAAATTACGGCAAAAGAATTAGCAACTTAAATATGTCTTTTCGCCAAACATATTTTATATAATTTCAGATAGCGGTAGCTCAGCGGATAAGTTCGGGACTTTGGTTTCAGTGGTCATGGGTTCGAGTTGGCAGAATTTCAACAGAAAATTTCCTCACAAAATCTTCCAAAAAAAATAATAATAATAATAAATAATAATAATAAAAAGAAAATAAAGTGGAGAGAAAGTGAGAGAAAAAGAAGAAGAAAAAAAAGATTTTTTTTAAATTCTTTGAGAAAAATTCCCGCAAGATTCTTTCATAAATCCTGCAAGATTCGTTCAAAATCCTTCTAAAATCGTTCACTTTCTGTCAGATAAGCAAAGAAAAAATGAAAGAATCTGTAAGGAAAAATTCCGGCCGGAAAAAGGCCAGAAAAAATACATTTTCCGGGCACTTTCGTGCAGTTAAGGAATTTTCCGGCCATTTTTCCTCACAAATTCTATGTGATTCGTGAGAAAAAAATTCTGGCCGGAAAATTTCCTCACAGATTCTTTAAGATTCGTTCTAAATTGCTGCTAGGGTAGTGCTGTAAAAATATGAAAATTCCAACTCAACACAAGGTTTATGCATTGTTGTTTATTTTTTGCCACAATCAATGTCGGATGTAGAACATAAAATATATTTTTAAACATCAATATTCTTGAATGTATGTTAAAATGAAAAGTTTTACAATGTTTTGAAGAAATGTGGACTATACAATGGTAAGGCACAAAAAAATTGAAAAATATGTATCATAGGGATAGAAATCTTTTCGACAAACATAAAAAAATAGAATTATTATGAAAAAGCTTGAATTACATCCCTTGCTTGTAGTTCTATCTTTATTCATTTCCTTGGAATGATAAACTGAACATAATGCTTTTGTATTATTTGAAACATGAATCGAACGATGAGAAAATAGATGGGAAAAATTTCATCTACCATTTCCCAATAACTTCTGCTTCGTTTTTCATCTATCTTTCCAACTTTTCTGCTTCCTCAATCGATTTAAAAAGAGAAAGATAGAGAAAAAAAAAATATTTGACAAATATAGCGAAGAATTGTTTATCTAGAATATTGTGAAGAATTGTTTATCTAGAATATTGTGAATAAATATATGCGCATAAATAAGATTTACATTGAAATATAATATAAACATTATCGCGACAGACTTTTTGACAAGATTACCCTACATCTTCTTTCAATACTTCCACATGAATGCATTAAGAAGGAGAAAGTTTTCGATTAATAAATTCATTTTCTTTCAATTCTTTGTGATTCGACGTACAATGAAAAGTAATGACAAATGAGTTGAGCAAGTAAGAAGACTACAAGAAATGTGAATCATCTTCATCAATTAATTAAATTCCATATCAATTGCTCATCATAATACACATCGTGAAATAATCTGAAATTGAATTGACATTAATACTTGATAAATTACATTGTATAATAAAAAAAATCTTGTGGGAAAACTTTTCCAACAGAATTGCTTTATCATATCGATTTCATTACTGCTAATGCCTCTGATACGAAACATAAACTTAAGCACATACGAAAAAAAAATTGAATTGAATATTTTAGAGCACATTTTTCGCTGGTTGATAGACGAGAATGTTAAAGATATTCATTTTGTACCATATTTTTGAACGTTAAATAATGTTTACATACCTTCCTCATACACAACTGTTGATCTGTAACGAGAAAAAATAAAGGAATTTTTTTAATATCTTGACACTATTTAAAAAAAATTTTAAAGAAAGAAAATTAAAATTTAGACACAGAAAATTTTAAAGAACAGAAAAAGAAACTCTCTGATATTTTTTTTTTAAAGAAAATAGCAAAGGGATCGTTCACTAACTACGTTCAAGGGAAGGGGGCACAGATTTAAACAAAAGAAATTCCAGGAAATCTATTATTCTTTTTCAAAAAAAGTTCGTTATTTCATGGCTTTCACATCAACAATCAACTTAGAAACTTGAAAGAGTTGAAATGAAATAAAGAAACAAATGGAATTGTGAATGCTCAATAAAAAAAAAAAAAAAAAAAACAACTTAACGATAAGCAATTCACTTTATTATTGAACTTTTCCTTATTTTCTTCCCTATCACGATGAAAATTTCTTTTCATTCTTGTTGCTTTGAGCAGAATATAAGTAAAAAATTCCTTTAGACAGGTTGCTACATAAAAGTACGAGTATTGAATTTTGTGAGAATTCCTAAAGAAAGAAAGGAGGTAAAATTTACCTCAATTTAATTTTCCGTACCCCATGTATTGCTCTGGTTTCATCCGTTTTAAGTGAAATGCTTCACAAAAGGATTTTTCTCGTAAAAAAAATAAGGGACTGTAATTGTAAGCAGGTGTTCAGGACGAATTCATACCACAAAAGTGTCTGTATTTGAAAAATATAATGTATTCATATAAAGACAAGTTTATAATAGACATTACAGAAAGTGACTCCTTTAAAAAGTATAATCAGCATAGAAACACATTTCAAAATTAAGTTTATTGAAAAGACATTTCCCATTCCCACCAAAAATGTAAAACGGCAACGATACGACATTTTCGTTATCTTTCAATATTTTCTCTCGTTTGCATTCAATTTAGTGTCCCATTTCAATAAACTACATCAGTTTTGAGTTTATGTTTTCTTTTAAGAGACTGAAGGAGAATTTATATACAAATAAAGTTAAGGCAGTGTAAAAGGGATATAAGGAACTAGAACAGAAAAGGGTTTGTCAATTTTGCCCCATTGTCATTGTGCTTTCGATTCACATTAGTTTTGTTGTCCTCTCAATAAAGAACAAGTGGAAGAAGAGGAAGCAATTCTTTCCTTTGTGCTTCTCATTCGTTTTATACATGAATGAATGTGAATCGAACTTTATCATTGATTTTAAATTATGTATATTATGCATGCTCTGAAAATAATATTGTGCACGAAATAACATCGTTATGTTAAGATGGACGACATAAAAGATCCACAGAGTCTCTTGTTCGACTTAATAATTCAATCTCCTTTTTAAACTAATTTTATATTATCATCATTATTTGAATATGTCTATTGTTGATGTTGTTATTGTTATTGGATAAGATATAACAAAAGAAAATATTTTTAAATCAAATTTGTATTCATGAGTTCATCCATGATTGATAAATTCTTTAAAAGTCAAAAAAGCTTTCAGAAAGCTTCAAAAAATCAATTTTCCCATCTTATCGATGAAAATTCAAAAAATTATTTCTTTCTTTTTCTCGTTTGTATTTGCGTATGTATCAGCTTTCATAAGTTCGTGTGAAAAAATCTTTTGTTACTAATAATAGAAATTTACTTACTCCAAACACAACCCTCTTGACTCTATCTCGTTTGCTCTCTTTTCGTTATGCTACACATCGATTCATATCAATATATGCAAATGAGTGATTTTACCGTATTAAGTTGACTGCCTATATATTTATTTGGAGAACAAGAGTATATTTGTACAAAAGGGGTCTTGAATCGAAAGCATTAAGAAGCGTTATATATATAGCATGTAAATTTTATTTATGTATTACTTTATCGATTGGATTTCGATTGAGTTAATTGAAAAATGAATTTTTGAATTTTTCATATTTTTCTTGTTCTTTCACTTATAAAACAATATGGGGCTGTTCATTTATGACGTCCATCAAAAACATGGATTTTTAGACAGCCTTCCTCTGTTACAAAATTTTCATTAAAAAAAAATCATATTGTTTAAAACTGTCACACAGCTTCAGACCCCCTCACCCTCCTCCTTTAAAAATTAATTAATGTTTAGATAAATTTTAAAATGCGCTTTACGGTTTGCATGTTCACTGAGATTCATTTCATATTTCTTCTTAACACGTCTAAAAGCAAAAAGGCTTCTAAATTCATCGTTCGAAATTCAATAAACAAGCACATTCGAGCGGTTTGGTTCCATACTATGTATAATGAAATTCATTATTTTTACATGAAATTATGTTCCAACAAGATGAGTTCATATGAAATGGATTGTAAGAAAGAGCAAGAAACAAAATTGTGAATTCATAGTGATAAGACATGAACATCGATACTTTTTCTTCTATTTCTTATGGATCCATACTTTGAAGTCACATTCTACTACTCATTGTATTCTAAGTTTCCTTAACAAGTTAGTTTTTTTTTTGTCTTACAAAAATATCTGATGACAGAAGACATAATAAATGGAAAAATTTCAAAATGCTGAATGTGCTTCGAACATCATTTCGAGTATCAATTTTGTCAAGCATATGTCACAAACTAAATGATAGTACTATGTCACAAAATTGCTGTAGCTTGCAATTTTTTCAATTTAATTTTATTTGTTCCTTTTCAATTTAATTTCGATGAACTATGATTTTTCTTATGCGGGAGGAATTCTGTTTCGAGTTGTGATGGGTAAATGGAATACTCATGTAAATGGATTGCATTATTGATGAAGCAATTTAATATTATTGAACTTAGTCTTGCTACAAAATGAAATTGATACTTTGAAAGCTGCAAAGTATATTTATTTTTAAAATATACAAAAATGTTTGCAATGAAATTAAATTAATTTATTGTGTCTTATAGCAAAGTAGTGTAGATGCAAACATTTTAGATTGAAAATGTAGATAAAAAGTGTGAAGATTTACTCTAAAAAAAATTCTTTCTACAAAGTTTTGCCAAGAGGCAAATACAATCAAGTCAAAAGTGCAATAAACTTTTATCTTCAAAATTCTACATCACTTTTTACTCACAAAAGCAAATTAATCATAAATTCGGTCTCAATTTATTCCATTACTCCAAGCAATTTTATTCGTAGCTTAACAAACTTTGTCGTCTTCCATGCATCTTAAAATTTGTGATAGTTGTAATAAAGATGAAAAAATTGAAATTCAATTTAATATTAACAAAAAGAACTAAAGAATGAAGAATAAGAGAGTAAAGTGATGTAATATATAAGTTCATCATTATGTTGGAATTGAATATGGAATTAATTTAAAATTGTTCCTCATCTCCTCTTTATTTTATCGCTTAACAAAATGATAATTGAATATTCAGTTTTTCAAGCTTGACATCTTTATCATTCATTCATTTACAGAGCACTGTTAATGGAATAAATTAACACAACTTATTTCTTCCTTATACTGGTACTAGATTCTGAGGTAAATGTGGTGTCTCTACTATGACTAAAAACTTTGAACTTTTTGTATTCCCAAATGAGGGAAAAATTTTCATGTTCGTGAACTTAAGGCAACATTCCATCCCATTTTATAAAGTGAGGTAAAGTATATCACTCATTTACATTAACAGACGTGCTTTACTGCAAGAGAAAAAAAATCATAAATATCAAGTCAAAGGAACCTCAGACTTGATGGTAGACAAGAACTTTGTATACAAAAGCTTCATTGTTTATTTATGAAAGAATAATAAATGGACGGAAAACTTCCTCTCAATGCCCAACTTAAAAGAATTTCTGGGATTTTATTTTCATTATCTTCACAGTATTCGCCATAAATTTAATTAAAATTCCTTTCAAGTACTTCCATCCCTGCCTTTTTCGTCTTTTTTTCTCATGGGATTTTACCTCCCCTAAGACACCCACTTTTTCCTTCGTTTTACTTAAATCTCTATCGGAAATTAAAGTCAACATGAAAATTAAATCTTTAAATTTTCTTTGTAACTCTACACATACACGTACATACACCTGATTTAAAATGGCTTAGAAAATAAAATAAAAGTGAAAAGGAAATGACATTTATTCCACAAGAAAGGATTTCATATAATTTAAGAGTTAATTTCTTTTTATTAACTTTTTTTTTATTTCCAAAACTTTAGATCATTATAAGACTTTATCCTTTTTCGCAATTGTTTTTGATGGATTTAAACCCGAGCTACACAAAACTGCTGATCGAACTAATTATTTTAAATTCATGAAGCTTTGTACTGCTTCGTACTGGAATTAGGTAAAAGTCAAAAATCAAATAAACTTCTCATTTCACAGTTTCTAGACTGATGAACGAAAAGGAAATAAATTAAATTTCTCATACTGCAAATTTGATTTATAAATGGGAACAATAAGATGAATGGATTTTTTGCACTTTTGAACATCCAATTTAATGTTAGAAAAATACATACGGTAAACTCGACCATAAAAACATTTTAACCTTCACGCATACCTCATTATTGATTATTTATTTATCACTGACTAAAGGCAGTACCTCAGATTGCGTGCATTTAGGCGAATATTTGTATTTATGTCAAATATGCTTTTTATGTCGACTAACAAGAGCTTAATTTTCTTCCTCTTTCTTGTTTCTTTTCTTTTTATTTCATCTTCTATTTTGCATTAAAACGTATATCTTAAATGAGCAAAATAAGTGGCAATGCTTATTTAAACAAACTTACGATTCACGGTAGAGTATAGACATTTTCTACACAGAATAAAGTTTCATGACACGGAGACATTGTGGAAAAATAAAGCTCATTTCTCAATCATTTTTGCACTATGAGAAAGAAAAATATGTTCATTGTTAGGTAAGGCAAAATAAAGCTTCCCATCTACAATGCGTAAAATTGATCGATTCAAATGCCAAATCTAATCAAATATTTATGTCTCGTCAATTTCATACTAACAATATACCTAAATATACGCAAAGCATTGTTCTCTCCTTGAAAAGGTATAGACTTGAAATAAAGGAGGCGTAAGGCATCAAAGATATTAAGAATTAACAATATTACTGTTGCTATTTTTTTACCCAACATTCTCGTTTCATTAGTCAGAGTTTGTAAGAAGAAACAAAAGAGATTGGAAATTGAACGTGTAAAATTAAATGAAGCTTTTCATTCCTTTCAATTTTCGTAACTTTCTTTGAGTACAGAAAAGATCAAGAATTTGTAAGATAATCAAGAAATCTTCCATCGCCAGAAGATAAGTTTGCGGAATTTTTCTCAAAATCTTTTCAGATAAAAATTGTTGAATTTTTGAAATTAAAAGATGCCGCAAATCAGTAATGTGTAAAATATTGTTGCTGGCATGTTAATACACGTGTTCAAGAAAGAATTTACGATTAGAGGAACTTTAAGTCTGCTCTTTAAACATGTGACTTGCATGCAATCTCAATTTTGTAGTCTAATTTATTTTGTTTGACATTTTAATTTAGAATTGATATGATGTCTAAAAAAGATAAATCTCTTAATAATGGAAAAAATACAATGATGAAATCATGAATAGAAAATAGAATGGAAAACAATGACTGAATATTATTGACAAGATGGAATCACAAACAGTTTTCTTTTTATTTTTTTGACATTTTCTTTTCATTTTGCATTAATATATTTGTTTGTGTCTTTTTCATGCACAACTTGTCAAGTATGAATAAAATAATGAAACAATTCTTTGAACTGTTTTGAAAAAACACAATTTCCTTGTTGTATGCTTGATGAAAGATTTTAAGATCTTTAAAAGTGTTTTTTTAGAATTCTAAAGAAGTTTATTTGATGTTTGATAGCAAATTTTATTTAAAATTGTTCAAAAAAGTTTTCAGAAAACCTTTTAAAAACGATCAATAAAAAGTATTTTACACCAGGAAGTTACCGTCATATATGAATATGTCCTGTGATCATTTATCAAACAGCTAAATAAAAAAAAGTTTGATAAGAACAAAATAATTCAATTTATATCCAATATATCAAGGGTAATATTGATGTGGAAGTGAATTATATCGTCAATTATCGTGATTGATATGAAAAATACAATAACTAGCAACCATTGAATAAAAATCGATCGACTCTCATGTATAAATTAACAGTCGTTATCAGATAAGGCATGATGATTTCATGCAAAATAAATTCAAGTGCTTTGCGTACAAGACTTTATATTAATTATTATTATGTGAGTTGGGATTCTAGACACTTGTATAATCAGGCACAGAAAAAAGTTTCTTGAGATTTATTTTACTTCCTTACTGCTTTATATCCCGAAACATTATTCCATTCACGTTTACTTGCTTTATTTTTCGATCCAATTGAAACTAAAAGTGCTCCCCAATGCGTAATTTTTCCAGACTCGAGTAGAAAGTGTGAATTAATGTGAAATCATTTTTAAAAGTCACAAAAGTTTCATACTTTTTTTTTATTTCATCCGAGATGTGATGAGAAACACGTTTGGAAAAAAAACTGTTTGAGGAGGGGATGGAAGAATTGTGATTTTTCACTTCAACAGCAAAGAACGAGATATTTTTATTAGTAAACGTTTTTTGTGGTTTTTTCCATTTCCCAAAGATTTATTTAAAGTAATAAAATTCACATATTTACACGCAAACGTGTAAAGGCATGAAAGAATAAGAGAAACCACAATTTTGCGGCTTTTCCCAAACGCAATAAAGTAAAGTCTTTAATAATAACATTTTGTGACTAAATTTCGTTTATTAATTAAGAGAACACGATCCATGCGATTAGATAGACGATTATGGTGCTTTAATTGTTTCTTTCTTTACTTTTCCTAATTTTTATATATATAATGTCATAATTGACTAGTTAATGTGAAACAAAATGTTAGTTGAGTATGCAGATAATTAAGAGTTTATGTGGCATTTAAAATTTAGCAATTTAGCATGCACACAGTTAGATTTTAGTTTTTAGTAAATTTCAGCAGGATTTGATCAGTTCTGTCTCTTATCTGTCATTTTTTTTTTTAAAATAATTTTATATCAAACTTATTTGAATGATAGAAAGTGAAAAAAAAAAACAATTTCCATATTTATACAATAAAAGCATCTTTGACTTACTTCATCAAATTTTATTTATTGACTAATCCTTGATTATTCATTAGATAGATTATATTAACTAAATTAATAAGTCAACTTATTATCAATCATTTTGCATATCGATACTACATATCTTTATTGCTAGATAAAAAAAATCACCTTTGTGAAAAATCACCTGATTTTTTCATAATCTATTACAATCTAATCTATCCCTAATAGACAAAGAGCACGTTGAGAGCATACTCAGATTTTGGGTGAGCATACTCTATTGAGCATACTTTTTCATAGAGAAATTGATGCCACTACTTTACCCTAAAAATGCACACATAAGAGTGGCGTTATATGAGCACACTGTGAGCATACTTTTGTAAACAATTTTTTTTTCATTTATAAGTGCTCACAAGAGTACATAAAGAGTATGCTCTTCTAAGCATACTTGACTGAGCACATTTTAAGTATACTCTTGCGAGCTTCTTTAAAAAAATATTATTTTTTTATTCTGTTGACACCAACTCGCTATCCTCTGCTCTACCAAAGTACTTTTTGTTGTAATTGTATTTTGGCAAAAAGCATAATATAAACTATTATGAAATACAAAAGAGCAAAACTTAGTCTAAAATATGATTTAAATAAGAATTGGCGAATAAAATAATTATTCATCATTTTAATAAAATATTTTCGGTTTTTATATACTTCACAAGAGGAGTTTTCATTGAAAAGTATGCTCTGAGTACATGGTTTGTTTTCAACATTTTGAGCATGTTTTTTTCTTGAAATTTAAATTAAGGGCAATTCTTTTTTCAAAAAAATAAATAAATAAATAAATTAACATTATTTTCTTAAATGATTAAATTTTGTGTTATTAAATCATTTTTATTTTTGTTTTTGTATTAGTTTCACTTGTATTGGTTTCACTTGTATATTTTTTCGTAAAAAATATTTTATAGCTTAATAATTGAAGCCTCTTAACATATCCTTTATTTGACTTTCAAAATTTGTATAATTTTTTTTTTAAACTATGCATGTGAAATTATTAAATGAAAAGAAAGAGTAACATTTTCTCACTTTTTATATCATTTAAAAAAAATGTGAGAAATTTGAAAAAAAAAATTATCAAAAATGGTAAAATTTCAAATTTTTTTTGAAAAATTCTTATTTATGATTGATGATTAGTAAAAAAATTTCAGCTTTTTTTCAAAGATACAAAAGCTAAAATTTGCATTTATTTAAAAAGGGTTTTTAAAATTATTCCATATCTTAATCTTAATCTTCCCCCTCCCTCCTTGTTACGCTTTTTGTATAAAAATTCTTTTGTTTTATTTAATCTGTTACAAAATCTTAGACCCCCCCCTCCCCCCTAAAAAGCGAACGTACTAAGTGAACAGCCCCTCATTTTTTTAATTAATCCTTGGTTTTACAATAAAAAATCAGGATACATTTACACTTTAAATTTATATCATATCATATATGCTTAAGCACATTGTAGATAAAAGTGATTAGTCAAACAGATATGCTTAAAGTATACTAAAGAGTATGCTCAATCAGTATGCTTAAGTGAGTGTACTATGAATGTACTCAAGAGTGTACATATTGATCATACTTAACTGATCACTTTTTAGTCAAAAATGATAAGTCACGAAGATGTGCTCAAAGTATGCTCAAGAGTATGCTCATTAAATAGACTCCAGTGAGCGTACTCTGTATGTACTCAAGAGTGTATATAATGAGCATACTTAGCTGAGCACGTTTCAGTTAAAAGTGATAATTCATAAAGATGTGCTCAAAGTATGCTCAAAAGTATGCTCATTAAGTATACTCTAGTGAGCGTACTCTGAATGTACTCAAAAATGTACATAACGAGCATGCTTAACTGAGCACGTTTCGATCAAAAGTGATAAGCTATGAAGATGTGCTCAAAGTATGCTCAAGAGTATGCTCATCCAGTATACTTCAGTGAGCACATACGAAGTATGCTCCCAATGTACTTAAGAGCGTACATATTGAGTACACTTAGGTGAGCATACTCTCAGCATAATAAAGTATGCTCAAGATGTACTCAAGAGCACACTCACTGAGCATACTCACGAGAGCACATTGAAATATTTCATGTCTTATGAAAGTGTACTTAGAGTATAATCAAGAGCATGCTCAAGCAGCATACTCATCTGAGTACATCATATTGATGTGCTCATAGTGTACTCACGAGAGCATACTCAAGTGAGCACATTGTTGTTCTAAAACTGAGCATACTCTCTATGTGCTCTATTTTGTGAGCATGCTCTTTGTCTATTAGGGTATAGATTTTAATATTTAGATTGAATAATTCTTAATCATTATTTTTCTAATTTTCTGATTAAAACTTTTAAAAGAAAAATGATTTTCAATTCTTAAATTAAAATATGTTAATCTTATGCATACATTCGTATGAATGACAAAAGAATTAGAAAGGAAGCAGATGAAGATGTAAGAGGAAAAAATTAATCAATAAAATTAATTAGTTAATTGTGATGAGAATAATCATCCTTTTGAGAATGAGCTTCTATATTTGACTACAATAGAATTTTTTTAACCGAGGAAAATGATTTTGATAATGAATTTAGGATTTTTGGAGCTTTACTAACCATCCGCAAACGCTATATAGCAATTATGAAAATTATTTTTTTCTTCTTTGTCTTCTTCCGCTTTAACTTCCTCTAGTTTTCTCATTTTTCTAAATTATTAGTATGAAGCGTGTTACACAAGGCAAAGTTTTTTAGTTATAAATAATTTCACATTTTTGTCAATTGTGCGCAAATGTCTTCATTTATTTGTTTGAGCAGGTCTCACTTACTTTAGTCGTAAGATGTGTAGTACAAAATTTAATTATTTTTAACTATAACAAACGCCAATTATTAGATTAAACTTTATTCGAAGTCTAATGAAAGGAACCATACTAAAAATATTGTAGTTGTAATTGTTAACCCAGGGTGTGGAACTGATCAAATTGATCAAAAATGATCAAAACTTATCAAAAATCAATTTGATCAGTTCCACGCCCTTATTGTTAATATGAAATGATCGAAACTAAACTTATTGAAAGATTTGATCAATTTTTATTATCACAAAGTAGATGTTTTCATTTTTGTTTGTGTACTTTTAAAAATTATCAAAGCACGTGTAGGATTTTATCAATTAATCCAACAGACATGCTTCCTAAGATAATAGGTTTTATGCGTCTTTCACAAATGATTTTGTTGATTGTTTACTGTGAATCGCTTAATATTTATTATCTTATCTTTTATGAGCTTCCGATACCAAATCTAGAAATTGTCATAGAAATTGAATACCGAATATAAAAAAATTAATCAATAAGGGCTATTGAACTATAATGTACAATACTTAAATAAAAGTTTTTCTTTAAAAAAAATCTAATGCATTTTAATATTCTGCGAGAATGCGAGAGTTCACTGTACAGCTCAGACATAAGTTTTTCATATTAATTAGTAATTATATAGTTTTGAGTACTTATTTCGTCATAAAAAGACTTAAATCAGTTTGTTAAATCATTAATCAACGTTAAAATCAAGGAATTCAATGGATCAATTCAATCACAGCATTCAAAAAGCCAAAATAATTTCTAATGAGTTCAGCACATTGACAACAAAACCTAAAATTGATGCTAAGAAAATGTTTGGATTAATGGTGAGAATGAATGAATCAATGCTTGAAATGATGTCGGGACTGAAAACTGCATTTGAACTAAAAATGCAAGCATTCACTGATCAACTAAACGCATGTACCACATTCACTTGTAATGAACTAAATTACGTTAAAAAGGAAATTGATGATGTAAAAAAGAATGATGATACAGAATGCATCAATACGCTCCAATCATGTTCACGCGACTTAAAGAAGGTTTGGATTAGATTCACATATGCACAAGATGCTGAAGATATTCGTAAAGCAAACAATTACGCAGCCATTAATGAAATTTTTTCTCAGCACAACATAAAGTTGAATATGACTCAATTTCCTATAGAATCGTTTTTCTTCAAGACAAAAAAATTCTCGCACGACCAACTAGTTCCTGAAATTGCTCTGTGTTGTACATTTGTGAATTCAACGCTTGCCTCCATTGTAAAAAACGGAATTAAAAACTTCAACAAAGTTCTGGATGAAAGCAACAAGTCACATCTCATTAGATACAGGGTAAAAGCTGATTGGTCATACAACATCCGTAAACTCTTGAAACCTTGCAATGAAATGAAAAGGTTTGATGTAATTGAACGAGTTCTAGTTACCAATGATGGAATTAAAGTCATTCATAAGGAACCAGATCACCAAAACCAGCAAATTCAGACAAGTACGACATTTGTAAATTCAATTAAGAAACTTGATGTTCTACGACAAAGGCTTCAGGATTTCAATTCCACTGTATCAGCAACAGAGACCTACAATGATGAGTATTTCAAATTGACTTTTGAGGATAGAAAAGCAGTAAGAAATAAATACCTTGAAAATTTACACAACGAAGATGATGAATACGAAGTTGATGACGATTAATATCCTGATTTGTAGATATGAACGATACAGATATCGCTTTAAGTTCCTTCCAATTCTCTTTATCATTTTGATTTATCTTGTTTTAGAAAATTATTATTTGTTTAAGTCAAACGTAAACAAAACACTGAATTCAAATTTTTAAAAACGGTCAAATATTGAATAATTTATTTTGAATTTTTTATATCCGTTACGTTCAAATTTTTTCAAGCCGTTAAGAATACTTTTCACGAAATTTAATTTCATTCATAATTTCTTTGTAAGCCATTCTTATTTTAATCAATTATTAATAATAAACACTAAAAGCTTGATGCTTTTAATAGAAAAAAAAAAAAAAAAATTCTTATTTTTGCTAATTTTATTTTACCTATATTTTCCCAAGTTTCGTAGAAAAAGTAATTATCTAGGCAAAAACTAAATATACTTTAATCATCAAAGAATTTATAACAAACGCGTGTTTTTAAGCTTAAAGTTCATGGATTTTTTTTTCTTCTTTTATCAGTTAAAAAAATACGTCAGCAAAAGGATTTTCCTCGTCTTTTATTTTTGACTCTTTGCTTATCAAACTTTTTCTTAGTTTTGGTAAACTTAATTTTTAAGATAAAAATTTAGTATAAAATGCTTGAAAAAACTTCAAATGAAATTTAGTTTAACCTGCAACAATGTTTCGTTTAGTTCTAATCGTGATAATTTTTTTAACTTCCACGCATCGCGTGTAAGTTATTGGTTTCACCCAAAATGCCCATTTTCGAGTTCACTATGTTCCCACCACTTTTATGAGAAGTTTTTGGTACCAAAATGTGCGTCTCGATGAGTAGATTCATAATCTACAGGAATTTTTCAATTTAAAGGCTATTAAAGGGGTCAAAAAGCCAAAAAACTGATTTTTTCAGTCACCAAATTTTGTTATCAGGGTCACAGCTTCACCATTAGACTTTTAGGAACTGATTCTTTTGCCATATGATCAGGCAACATAAGCAATTGGGGGAATGGAAGCTAACTTTTTGATATATGCACAACTTTATAGACCTTTGGACAGTCAAAGTAGGGCCAAAAAACGCTCAAAATTGACCATTTTTGGCACCGTTCTCGCTTGTATTAAGCTCAAATTGGCTAATTCAAAAACCATTTCGGGGTATTTATGCCTAAAATGTATAAGCCAAGTTTCAGCCAATTTCGTCCATACCTGTGTCCACAAAGTCCATTTTTCGTTTTTTTGGGTATGCATGGCAGGATGAAGTCATGAAAAATTTTTTGTTCCTAATGGTCTATAACAACCTATATACATATTAATTAGTCTTTTTTTCACAAAATATTTATCTTTTTACTTAATTTTTTAACTTCCACGCATCGCGTGTAAGTTATTGGTTTCACCAAAAGCCCATTTTCGAGTTCACTATGTTCCCACCACTTTTATGAGAAGTTTTTGGTACCAAAATGTGCGTCTCGATGAGTAGATTCATAATCTACAGGAATTTTTCAATTTAAAGGCTATTAAAGGGGTCAAAAAGCCAAAAAACTGATTTTTTCAGTCACCAAATTTTGTTATCAGGGTCACAGCTTCACCATTAGACTTTTAGGAACTGATTCTTTTGCCATATGATCAGGCAACATAAGCAATTGGGGGAATGGAAGCTAACTTTTTGATATATGCACAACTTTATAGACCTTTGGACAGTCAAAGTAGGGCCAAAAAACGCTCAAAATTGACCATTTTTGGCACCGTTCTCGCTTGTATTAAGCTCAAATTGGCTAATTCAAAAACCATTTCGGGGTATTTATGCCTAAAATGTATAGGCCAAGTTTCAGCCAATTTCGTCCATACCTGTGTCCACAAGGTCCATTTTTCGTTTTTTTGGGTACGCATGGCAGGATGAAGTCATGAAAAATTTTTTTTGGTCCTAATGGTCTCTAACCACCGATATACAACATAATTAGTCGTTTTTTCCCAAAATTTTTATCTTTTTCCTAAAGTTTTTAACTTCCACGCATCGCGTGTAAGTTATTGGTTTCACCAAAAGCCCATTTTCGAGTTCACTATGTTCCCACCACTTTTATGAGAAGTTTTTGGTACCAAAATGTGCGTCTCGATGAGTAGATTCATAATCTACAGGAATTTTTCAATTTAAAGGCTATTAAAGGGGTCAAAAAGCCAAAAAACTGATTTTTTCAGTCACCAAATTTTGTTATCAGGGTCACAGCTTCACCATTAGACTTTTAGGAACTGATTCTTTTGCCATATGATCAGGCAACATAAGAAAATTGTGGAATGGAAGCTAACTTTTTGATATATGCACAACTTTATAGACCTTTGGACAGTCAAAGTAGGGCCAAAAAACGCTCAAAATTGACCATTTTTGGCACCGTTCTCGCTTGTATTAAGCTCAAATTGGCTAATTCAAAAACCATTTCGGGGTATTTATGCCTAAAATGTATAAGCCAAGTTTCAGCCAATTTCGTCCATACCTGTGTCCACAAAGTCCATTTTTCGTTTTTTTGGGTATGCATGGCAGGATGAAGTCATGAAAAATTTTTTTTGGTCCTAATGGTCTCTAACCACCGATATACAACATAATTAGTCGTTTTTTCCCAAAATTTTTATCTTTTTCCTAAAGTTTTTAACTTCCACGCATCGCGTGTAAGTTATTGGTTTCACCCAAAATGCCCATTTTCGAGTTCACTATGTTCCCACCACTTTTATGAGAAGTTTTTGGTACCAAAATGTGCGTCTCGATGAGTAGATTCATAATCTACAGGAATTTTTCAATTTAAAGGCTATTAAAGGGGTCAAAAAGCCAAAAAACTGATTTTTTCAGTCACCAAATTTTGTTATCAGGGTCACAGCTTAACCATTAGACTTTCAGGAACTGATTCTTTTGCCATATGATCAGGCAATACAAGCGCCCAGGGGAATGGAAGCTAACTTTTTGATATATGCACAACTTTATAGACCTTTGAACAGTCAAAGTAGGGCCAAAAAACGCTCAAAATTGACCATTTTTGGCACCGTTCTCGCTTGTATTAAGCTCAAACTGATTAATTCAAAAACCATTTCGGGGTATTTATGTCTAAAATGTATAGGCCAAGTTTCAGCCAATTTGGTCCATACCTGTGTCCACAAAGTCCATTTTTCGTTTTTTTGGGTATGCATGGCAGGATGAAGTCATGAAAAATTTTTTTTGGTCCTAATGGTCTCTAACCACCGATATACAACATAATTAGTCGTTTTTTCCCAAAATTTTTATCTTTTTCCTAAAGTTTTTAACTTCCACGCATCGCGTGTAAGTTATTGGTTTCACCCAAAAAGCCCATTTTCGAGTTCACTATGTTCCCACCACTTTTATGAGAAGTTTTTGGTACCAAAATGTGCGTCTCGATGAGTAGATTCATAATCTACAGGAATTTTTCAATTTAAAGGCTATTAAAGGGGTCAAAAAGCCAAAAACTGATTTTTTCAGTCACCAAATTTTGTTATCAGGGTCACAGCTTCACCATTAGACTTTTAGGAACTGATTCTTTTGCCATATGATCAGGCAACATAAGCAATTGGGGGAATGGAAGCTAACTTTTTGATATATGCACAACTTTATAGACCTTTGGACAGTCAAAGTAGGGCCAAAAAACGCTCAAAATTGACCATTTTTGGCACCGTTCTCGCTTGTATTAAGCTCAAATTGGCTAATTCAAAAACCATTTCGGGGTATTTATGCCTAAAATGTATAAGCCAAGTTTCAGCCAATTTCGTCCATACCTGTGTCCACAAAGTCCATTTTTCGTTTTTTGGGTATGCATGGCAGGATGACGTCATGACAAATTTTTTTTGGTCCTAATGGTCGCTAACCACCGATATACAACATAATTAGTCGTTTTTCCCAAAATTTTTATCTTTTTCCTAAAGTTTTTAACTTCCACGCATCGCGTGTAAGTTATTGGTTTCACCCAAAAGCCCATTTTCGAGTTCACTATGTTCCCACCACTTTTATGAGAAGTTTTTGGTACCAAAATGTGCGTCTCGATGAGTAGATTCATAATCTACAGGAATTTTTCAATTTAAAGGCTATTAAAGGGGTCAAAAAGCCAAAAAACTGATTTTTTCAGTCACCAAATTTTGTTATCAGGGTCACAGCTTCACCATTAGACTTTTAGGAACTGATTCTTTTGCCATATGATCAGGCAACATAAGCAATTGGGGAATGGAAGCTAACTTTTTGATATATGCACAACTTTATAGACCTTTGGACAGTCAAAGTAGGGCCAAAAAACGCTCAAAATTGACCATTTTTGGCACCGTTCTCGCTTGTATTAAGCTCAAATTGGCTAATTCAAAAACCATTTCGGGGTATTTATGCCTAAAATGTATAAGCCAAGTTTCAGCCAATTTCGTCCATACCTGTGTCCACAAAGTCCATTTTTCGTTTTTTGGGTATGCATGGCAGGATGAAGTCATGAAAAATTTTTTTGGTCCTAATGGTCTCTAACCACCGATATACAACATAATTAGTCGTTTTTTCCCAAAATTTTTATCTTTTTCCTAAAGTTTTTAACTTCCACGCATCGCGTGTAAGTTATTGGTTTCACCAAAAGCCCATTTTCGAGTTCACTATGTTCCCACCACTTTTATGAGAAGTTTTTGGTACCAAAATGTGCGTCTCGATGAGTAGATTCATAATCTACAGGAATTTTTCAATTTAAAGGCTATTAAAGGGTCAAAAAGCCAAAAACTGATTTTTCAGTCACCAAATTTTGTTATCAGGGTCACAGCTTCACCATTAGACTTTTAGGAACTGATTCTTTTGCCATATGATCAGGCAACATAAGCAATTGGGGGAATGGAAGCTAACTTTTTGATATATGCACAACTTTATAGACCTTTGGACAGTCAAAGTAGGGCCAAAAAACGCTCAAAATTGACCATTTTTGGCACCGTTCTCGCTTGTATTAAGCTCAAATTGGCTAATTCAAAAACCATTTCGGGGTATTTATGCCTAAAATGTATAAGCCAAGTTTCAGCCAATTTCGTCCATACCTGTGTCCACAAAGTCCATTTTTCGTTTTTGTGGGGTATGCATGGCCGCATGACGTCATGAAAAATTTTTTTGGTCCTAATGGTCTCTAACCACCGATATACAACATAATTAGTCGTTTTTTCCCAAAATTTTTATCTTTTTCCTAAAGTTTTTAACTTCCACGCATCGCGTGTAAGTTATTGGTTTCACCAAAAGCCCATTTTCGAGTTCACTATGTTCCCACCACTTTTATGAGAAGTTTTTGGTACCAAAATGTGCGTCTCGATGAGTAGATTCATAATCTACAGGAATTTTTCAATTTAAAGGCTATTAAAGGGGTCAAAAAGCCAAAAAACTGATTTTTTCAGTCACCAAATTTTGTTATCAGGGTCACAGCTTCACCATTAGACTTTTAGGAACTGATTCTTTTGCCATATGATCAGGCAACATAAGCAATTGGGGGAATGGAAGCTAACTTTTTGATATATGCACAACTTTATAGACCTTTGGACAGTCAAAGTAGGGCCAAAAAACGCTCAAAATTGACCATTTTTGGCACCGTTCTCGCTTGTATTAAGCTCAAATTGGCTAATTCAAAAACCATTTCGGGGTATTTATGCCTAAAATGTATAAGCCAAGTTTCAGCCAATTTCGTCCATACCTGTGTCCACAAGGTCCATTTTTCGTTTTTTTGGGTACGCATGGCAGGATGAAGTCATGAAAAATTTTTTTTGGTCCTAATGGTCTCTAACCACCGATATACAACATAATTAGTTGTTTTTCCCAAAATTTTTATCTTTTTCCTAAAGTTTTTAACTTCCACGCATCGCGTGTAAGTTATTGGTTTCACCCAAAAAGCCCATTTTCGAGTTCACTATGTTCCCACCACTTTTATGAGAAGTTTTTGGTACCAAAATGTGCGTCTCGATGAGTAGATTCATAATCTACAGGAATTTTTCAATTTAAAGGCTATTAAAGGGGTCAAAAAGCCAAAAACTGATTTTTTCAGTCACCAAATTTTGTTATCAGGGTCACAGCTTCACCATTAGACTTTTAGGAACTGATTCTTTTGCCATATGATCAGGCAACATAAGCAATTGGGGAATGGAAGCTAACTTTTTGATATATGCACAACTTTATAGACCTTTGGACAGTCAAAGTAGGGCCAAAAAACGCTCAAAATTGACCATTTTTGGCACCGTTCTCGCTTGTATTAAGCTCAAATTGGCTAATTCAAAAACCATTTCGGGGTATTTATGCCTAAAATGTATAAGCCAAGTTTCAGCCAATTTCGTCCATACCTGTGTCCACAAAGTCCATTTTTCGTTTTTTGGGTATGCATGGCAGGATGAAGTCATGAAAAATTTTTTTTGGTCCTAATGGTCTCTAACCACCGATATACAACATAATTAGTCGTTTTTTCCCAAAATTTTTATCTTTTTCCTAAAGTTTTTAACTTCCACGCATCGCGTGTAAGTTATTGGTTTCACCCAAAATGCCCATTTTCGAGTTCACTATGTTCCCACCACTTTTATGAGAAGTTTTTGGTACCAAAATGTGCGTCTCGATGAGTAGATTCATAATCTACAGGAATTTTTCAATTTAAAGGCTATTAAAGGGGTCAAAAAGCCAAAAAACTGATTTTTTCAGTCACCAAATTTTGTTATCAGGGTCACAGCTTAACCATTAGACTTTCAGGAACTGATTCTTTTGCCATATGATCAGGCAATATAAGCAATTGGGGGAATAGAAGCTAACTTTTTGATATGTGCACAACTTTATAGACCTTTGAACAGTCAAAGTAGGGCCAAAAAACGCTCAAAATTGACCATTTTTGGCACCGTTCTCGCTTGTATTAAGCTCAAACTGATTAATTCAAAAACCATTTCGGGGTATTTATGTCTAAAATGTATAGGCCAAGTTTCAGCCAATTTGGTCCATACCTGTGTCCACAAAGTCCATTTTTCGTTTTTTTGGGTATGCATGGCAGGATGAAGTCATGAAAAATTTTTTTTGGTCCTAATGGTCTCTAACCACCGATATACAACATAATTAGTCGTTTTTCCCAAAATTTTTATCTTTTTCCTAAAGTTTTTAACTTCCACGCATCGCGTGTAAGTTATTGGTTTCACCCAAAAAGCCCATTTTCGAGTTCACTATGTTCCCACCACTTTTATGAGAAGTTTTTGGTACCAAAATGTGCGTCTCGATGAGTAGATTCATAATCTACAGGAATTTTTCAATTTAAAGGCTATTAAAGGGGTCAAAAAGCCAAAAAACTGATTTTTTCAGTCACCAAATTTTGTTATCAGGGTCACAGCTTCACCATTAGACTTTTAGGAACTGATTCTTTTGCCATATGATCAGGCAACATAAGCAATTGGGGGAATGGAAGCTAACTTTTTGATATATGCACAACTTTATAGACCTTTGGACAGTCAAAGTAGGGCCAAAAAACGCTCAAAATTGACCATTTTTGGCACCGTTCTCGCTTGTATTAAGCTCAAATTGGCTAATTCAAAAACCATTTCGGGGTATTTATGCCTAAAATGTATAAGCCAAGTTTCAGCCAATTTCGTCCATACCTGTGTCCACAAAGTCCATTTTTCGTTTTTTTGGGTATGCATGGCAGGATGAAGTCATGAAAAATTTTTTTTGGTCCTAATGGTCTCTAACCACCGATATACAACATAATTAGTCGTTTTTTTCCAAAATTTTTATCTTTTTCCTAAAGTTTTTAACTTCCACGCATCGCGTGTAAGTTATTGGTTTCACCCAAAAAGCCCATTTTCGAGTTCACTATGTTCCCACCACTTTTATGAGAAGTTTTTGGTACCAAAATGTGCGTCTCGATGAGTAGATTCATAATCTACAGGAATTTTTCAATTTAAAGGCTATTAAAGGGGTCAAAAAGCCAAAAAACTGATTTTTCAGTCACCAAATTTTGTTATCAGGGTCACAGCTTCACCATTAGACTTTTAGGAACTGATTCTTTTGCCATATGATCAGGCAACATAAGCAATTGGGGGAATGGAAGCTAACTTTTTGATATATGCACAACTTTATAGACCTTTGGACAGTCAAAGTAGGGCCAAAAAACGCTCAAAATTGACCATTTTTGGCACCGTTCTCGCTTGTATTAAGCTCAAATTGGCTAATTCAAAAACCATTTCGGGGTATTTATGCCTAAAATGTATAAGCCAAGTTTCAGCCAATTTCGTCCATACCTGTGTCCACAAAGTCCATTTTTCGTTTTTTTGGGTATGCATGGCAGGATGAAGTCATGAAAAATTTTTTTGGTCCTAATGGTCTCTAACCACCGATATACAACATAATTAGTCGTTTTTTCCCAAAATTTTTATCTTTTTCCTAAAGTTTTTAACTTCCACGCATCGCGTGTAAGTTATTGGTTTCACCAAAAGCCCATTTTCGAGTTCACTATGTTCCCACCACTTTTATGAGAAGTTTTGGTACCAAAATGTGCGTCTCGATGAGTAGATTCATAATCTACAGGAATTTTTCAATTTAAAGGCTATTAAAGGGGTCAAAAGCCAAAAAACTGATTTTTTCAGTCACCAAATTTTGTTATCAGGGTCACAGCTTCACCATTAGACTTTTAGGAACTGATTCTTTTGCCATATGATCAGGCAACATAAGCAATTGGGGAATGGAAGCTAACTTTTTGATATATGCACAACTTTATAGACCTTTGGACAGTCAAAGTAGGGCCAAAAAACGCTCAAAATTGACCATTTTTGGCACCGTTCTCGCTTGTATTAAGCTCAAATTGGCTAATTCAAAAACCATTTCGGGGTATTTATGCCTAAAATGTATAAGCCAAGTTTCAGCCAATTTCGTCCATACCTGTGTCCACAAAGTCCATTTTTCGTTTTTTGGGTATGCATGGCAGGATGAAGTCATGAAAAATTTTTTTGGTCCTAATGGTCTCTAACCACCGATATACAACATAATTAGTCGTTTTTCCCAAAATTTTTATCTTTTTCCTAAAGTTTTTAACTTCCACGCATCGCGTGTAAGTTATTGGTTTCACCCAAAAAGCCCATTTTCGAGTTCACTATGTTCCCACCACTTTTATGAGAAGTTTTTGGTACCAAAATGTGCGTCTCGATGAGTAGATTCATAATCTACAGGAATTTTTCAATTTAAAGGCTATTAAAGGGGTCAAAAAGCCAAAAAACTGATTTTTTCGACCCCTCAAAAATTTTTCTCGGTCGCGCTAACGCGCGACCTCGAATAATTTTACACCCCAATTATGGAATTTTTTATGACAAAATTTTGCTTTCTACATACTTAATAATTTTTAAATAAAAGATTTAGTGGAATTTTCATTTTTTTTATTATAATTTTTGGCGAGCTGCACTTCATATTCTTCTATTTCATAAGTATAAAATATTAATCATAAATTTTACTAAACTCCTAAAAAAATGTAGTCTGTATTAATATTTGTGAAATTTGCATTTTATAGATTCCTTAATGTACGAAATGGCACTTTTAAGAAACGTTTTAGGTTCATTTGGGAGTTGTGAAGAGCTGTGCGGAATGAAACGAAGTTTCACAAACCATTGCTTCGCTCCGCTCAGCAATGGTTCATTCACTTCGTTTCATTCCGCACAGCTCTTCACAACTCCCAAATGAACCTAAAACGTTTCTTAAAAGTGCCATTTCGTACATTAAGGAATCTATAAAATGCAAATTTCACAAATATTAATACAGACTTGCTTCGCTCCGCTCAGCAATGGTTCATTCACTTCGTTTCATTCCGCACAGCTCTTCACAACTCCCAAATGAACCTAAAACGTTTCTTAAAAGTGCCATTTCGTACATTAAGGAATCTATAAAATGCAAATTTCACAAATATTAATACAGACTACATTTTTTTAGGAGTTTAGTAAAATTTATGATTAATATTTTATACTTATGAAATAGAAGAATATGAAGTGCAGCTCGCCAAAAATTATAATAAAAAAAATCAATTTGTTTTTTCCGAAAATTTTTATAATATTATAATAAATGTATTTATAATCTATCGTAAGTCAAGCGTGGAAGTTCGTGGCTTTCTACGTAAGTCGTGTTTTATTTTGGACTTTGTTCCTCTAATAGTAAGTGATGTGAAACTATATACCGTTAAATCAGAAATTAAAAGTTCAATTATATTAGAATGGGAGGGACAAATTTTACAAGGAAGTGCAGCTCAATTACGCCAAGTCCCGTATGCAGCATCCATTCGTCGTGTTGGTACATTAGGTCATGTTGGCGGTGGAACATTAATAAGTGAAGCATGGGTTATAACTGCAAGATCTGTAACATCATTTTTTGCAAGACCTGCTGATTTAGCCGTAGCATTAGGAATTTTAAATATACAAAATTCAGTTGTTGCCCCCGGATTGGTATCGACTGCACAAGCTTTTACTGAACATCCAACTGAAAAGTATTTGAAATATTTTGTGAATTTTGCAGCACTATTAAAAACTGATCAAATTTATTTCTAGTCTTGCACTTGTACGAATACCAGCTGTAGCATGTACTGCTGCTAGATTTGGTGTTATTTCACCGATATTTTTAGAACCAAGAATTCAGACAAGCCCTTTTCAGGCACTTGTAAGTGCAATTAATTTCTCACAATATTGAATTTTTTTTTGAAAATCTTTATTAGGTTTCTGGTTGGGGCCCTACAGATGAAAATAAGGAACCAAATTCATTACTGAGATTCAGAAGTCTTACAACAATTGCTACATGTCCAGCTCCATTTTTAGACAGTACAACAATCTGTGCACAAAATATAATGTGTACTACTGATGTCGGTGGTCCTTTGATTACAACAACAGGCCTTGTTGGAGTTGCTTCTACATCTGAATGTGGAGGATTGGTAATATATATTTTTTTATAAATATTTTTGTATACTTATGAATGATAAAAATTGTTTACATAGGATACTTTTGTGAGGATTCATGCGTATCGTACATGGATTACTGCTATCACTGGAATTTAATAAATCTTTAAAAGCAAAAGTGATAAAATTTATAAATTTAACTCTTATCAAATTTTTTATTTTTAATAAAAATTATAAGAAGACTTAAGTGGAATAAATATGAATTAAATTTATTGATAAGCTAATGACGATAATGCACTGTTTATTTAATCATATTGGCATAATTTTGCGGATCACAGGTTTTACACGAGTCAGTAAAATACCATTCAGAAAAGCTTTTAATTTATAATTGAAGATTACTTTATCAAAAAGTTTTGATGCTCTGCACGTTAAATATTGTATATTATTAGGTACATATACAATTTATTTGCGATTTAAAGGCATATATAATTGATGTGATAAGAACTTGGTATAAATTCAAGAAAAATTTGCTAAATGTATTCAGTTTCTTTTAAAATGTTTCGATTACTTTTAATTGTTGCAGGATTTTCATTTATTCTGTGTCATCCAAATGGTAAAAAATAAATGTCTAATTTTTTTGATGAAATTCAAAGTCAAAGTTAAATAAAAATTGTATTTTAGTGAATGAACAAGATCCAAGAATTATTAATGGGCTTGCAGCCCAACTCCGACAATTCCCGTACGCATGCTCGCTTCGTCGTGCGGGTACATTGAATCATGTTGGTGGAGGTTCTTTGATTAGTGACACTTGGGTTTTAACTGTAAGATCTGTTACTCAAATGTTTAATGCTCCAAATGAGCTAGCAGTTGCCACAGGAATTTTAAATTTTGGTGTGACTGTTGTCTCTCCAGGTCTAGTTTCTATAGCTCAAGCTATTACAAATCATCCAAATGCTAAGTAAAATTTTCTAAAAACTTGTAAATATCAATTTTAATTTTTTTTTTCATTCTAGTCTTGCTGTAGTTCGAATTCTAGCTATAGCATGTAATGCAGCACGGTTCGGAGTTATTTCTTCAATATTTTTAGAATCGAGACTACAACCACATGAAACTAATGCCTTGGTAAATATTCCATAAATCATTTTAGCTTAAGGGAGTTTAAGTTTAGAATTTTTTATAATTATGCTTTTAATTCTTTCAATACTCAGGTTGCAGGATGGGGACCAATTACTTCAGATAAAGAACCAAATTCAGTTCTAAGATTCATACGAACTAGTACAATATTAAATCAAAATGGCAATTATTGTCCTGATACTTCTACAACATTATGTACATGGAATGTAGCATGCACTACAGATATCGGTGGACCATTAGTCACTTCAGCAGGATTAATTGGAGTTGCGTCAACTACTGAATGTGGAGGATTGGTAAAAATTATGAAAAAAAATCTTATTCACAGATTTTAATATTTTTTAAAAAACTTAGGATACATATTTGAGAATTTCCTCCTACCGAGATTGGATTACAGCTATTACAGGGGTGTGAGAGCTAATACAGGAGTGTGAGAATCCATACATATAAGTGCTTTGAAGTTCCGATCTTTTGATCCATTATTATTTTAAGAATGTTTTCAAAAATGGATTTTTCAGTATGAAATTGTATGAATTTGGATGAAAATTATCATAAAATAAATAAAGACAAAATTAAAAGATTAAAAAATTCATTTCCAAATTAAAATTCTCAAAAAAGTTCAAGGCATTAAAATTCATCGAATTCAGTAACAAAGTGGAAAAAAAGAGGAGACGAATATTTAACAAATTAAAATCTTTCCCAATTTGCGGTTTTTACGCCTGAATGAAATGTTGAAACTTTCGAAAAGAAGATTATAAATGTGAAAATGCGAGAGAGTTGTTTGTCCGAAATGAAAGAAGCTTTAATTAAAATAAAATTTTCATCTTCGGCTTCTTTGTTTCATTATTTGGGATGGAAAAAAGAACTGGTTTATATTCATGCTGTTTGGTTTTTTATCCTTTTATTTTTTTTCTCTCTTTATTTCTATTTATTTACGAATAAAAAAAGAATAACAGCAAACTAAGTATAAAGCAACTAGCTACATATTGTTTCCCTCAAAAAGCAATAAGAAGATTGTTGAAGCACTAAGGAGATGTAGAGATGTGAGAAAGCACACCAACAGAACTAACTAATTATAGAGACATACAAACATTCAAGAGGATGAATAAATAGAAGAGGAGGGTACGGTGAGATATAAACAAACAGCTTAACATTCGCACACGATGATGATGACAACAAACAACGACTACAAGCAGAGTTTTTAATTAAAGGTTTTAATTGGAACCAACGTTGTTTTTTAATTGTTAAGAAAGAAACAAATTAGAAGTGCCATTTTCATTAAAAGACCGGGTTAATTATGGTAAATAAAATTGTCATTATTGTCATGTGTCATTGTGAGAAATTTTTCACGTATTTTATGAGTGCTGATGTAAATATTTCATAAATTAACAAAATGGGTGGAACATACACATGATGAATTATTAAAACCATATAAATCAATACAATAAGCTTGATGCTTGATGGGAAATGGTGAATTTTAACTAACTTATGAAGCCAAAGAGTTTCAAGGATTAATTTAATACTAGACGAAACTTTTCACAAAAGTTTAAAAATAATATAGCAAGTGAATATGCTCAATAAAGTAAGCACCCAAATCAACATTGTTTTCTCCTCAATTTTAGAAAATAAACACAAAATTTTCCATCGCACATTAGAATTTCAAAGAAAAAGTTTCATCGCCACATTTTCCGATCTGATATACAAACACACGTTCCTCAAACACAACGGAAGTAAGCTGTTAATTTAAAATTAAAGCGAATACAAAAACACTGAACAATAGCTTGAAGGGGAAAATTCGGTTAGCAGTTGGAAATTCAGTCATGTTTGATGAAAAATTAATTTATTTTTTCAAAAATTCATATGCAAATGAATAATTTCATGATAAGTGAACCAAAAGAATGAAATGTCAGAGTTTAATTATGTATGTACACATTCCTGTTGTTAACATTGGAAACCAAAACCATTCATTTGCAAGAAGCGACGAGATTTTCAAGAAATACACCTACTCTTTATTAAAACATTTTTAGACTTTTTTGCAGGTTTTTGGGAGCTAGTTTTTGCAATATGTTTCAAAAAATTTGACTTTAGTGTTTTTGAACGTCAAAAATTTTATTCTTAGGGCAACATGAATTTTTATTTCCCATTCCTTGAAAATTTATTGAAAAATTCAATCAATTCCATTCATACATGAATATCACAATCAATGCATACATTAATTATGACTCGGAACCAAACGTACTATGAAATAAATATTTTTGTTCCTCTTCTTTATGAATTGAAATAAAAGCATAAAAAATTTTCCGAGTTCTCATGTTTATTTCAATAAATTCTCATTTAAATGTGTTTGCTGATGTTAATGATAATGATCCTTTCATTCATTTCAGCTCTAATTTATTTTGCATACTTTTTGTTTTTTCAACAAAAAAGCGTTAATGAGGAGTTTGTACATTAACATGTAGGTAAAAATAAATTCATGTTCATGTATTTTAAAATATTTATTTTTCAACATATTCACAACAGTTAAACTAATAGCTGGGGAGTCATTCTGAAATGTCATCAGAAATTCTAATTTGAAATAAATCTTGGGAGAGTGGCACATCCCAAAAATTGACTCATGATTAAATGTTGGATGTCAAAAGTAAATTGACATGAAATGGCATTAAAAAAAATTAAAATTGGGATGTTTGTTAAACCAAAGGATTTATTGAAGCTAAATGTTTGTAATTCCCAAACTAAATTGGGAAGCTACTTCTTAGTATTTACAATAGAACATTGTGTTCGTTTCATATTTGCAAAAAGATTAATAAGGACAATGAATAATATTTTGTAGATTTAAAGATGTAGAAAGGCAGAGTTAACCTAGCAGCAACAACAGACAAAAGTGGAGAAGATGAAAGTGACATCAAATAGGGGAGAAGCTTAAATCTGTTACAAAAGAAGGATTTTACTTCCCTTTTTTGTTGACTTTTCTCACAATTCTCAACGGAAGTATATCAATTTTGTATTCTTTTCTCTCTTTTATATTCCTATATATTCAAAAAAAATCTGGGTTATTGCCACAAAAGTTTACATTTTTTTTTCTCTTCTTTGCTGTTCAGATACACATAATTTTTTTTAAACATACACACGCACGTATGATATGATTTTGTATTGTATATGAAAGGAATCTAATCGATAATGCTAACAGGTTTTTCCCAAACTCTCTTTCTCTCTCACAAACTTTATCCTGCTCATTTTGTATCCTTCATAGAGGTAGAACACATAAATGTATAAAAATACATAGCCTACCCCATCATCATTTACACATATGTTATGTGCTTTATGTGAATGTCTCCTTTTCCACTTACGCATTAATTTTTTTGTGTTAATGCTTCAGTTCAATTCATACATGAGTAAAGATGAATACTTTACAAAATTTTATATGCCTGTGTGAAAGATGATCATAAATAAAATGACTAGAGCGAAAATCTCCTTTATGTTAAGGTTACAATTTTACTACTCTTCCGAGGAAATAGACATAGGTAGAAAGGACATTCTCGTTAACTTTTCAAATAATAAAAAGTTCAAGTTGGACACAAAAAATGATATTACAGACGATTAGCATAAAGGTAGGATTCTAGTCATGAACTTTACAATTTTTTAAATATGAAAACTTTATTTTGAATTTTATATGATTTTTTATTGCTACGAGTTCGAAAATAAAATGAAAATTGATCAATTTTCAAAATAAATCAAAATTGACTTTTATAAAATTGCTCATTTTGAAAATTGCAATTTTGCAATTTTGGAAAATTGCAATTTTGCAATTTTGGAAAATTGCAATTTTGAAAATTGATCAATTTTCTAATTTTGGAAAATTGCAATTTTGAAAATTGATCAATTTTCTAATTTTGGAAAATTGCAATTTTGAAAATTGATCAATTTTCTAATTTTGGAAAATTGCAATTTTGAAAATTGATCAATTTTCTAATTTTGGAAAATTGCAATTTTGAAAATTGATCAATTTTCTAATTTTGGAAAATTGCAATTTTGAAAATTGATCAATTTTCTAATTTTGGAAAATTGCAATTTTGAAAATTGATCAATTTTCTAATTTTGGAAAATTGCAATTTTGAAAATTGATCAATTTTCTAATTTTAGAAAATTGCAATTTTGAAAATTGATCAATTTTCTAATTTTGGAAAATTGCAATTTTGAAAATTGATCAATTTTCTAATTTTGGAAAATTGCAATTTTGAAAATTGATCAATTTTCTAATTTTGGAAAATTGCAATTTTGAAAATTGATCAATTTTCAAAAATTAGAAAATTGATAAATTTTCTAATTTTGTAAAATTGAAATTTTGAAAATTGATCAATTTTCTAATTTTGGAAAATTGCAATTTTGAAAATTGATCAATTTTCTAATTTTGGAAAATTGCAATTTTGAAAATTGATCAATTTTCTAATTTTGGAAAATTGCAATTTTGAAAATTGATCAATTTTCTAATTTTGGAAAATTGCAATTTTGAAAATTGATCAATTTTCTAATTTTGGAAAATTGCAATTTTGAAAATTGATCAATTTTCTAATTTTGGAAAATTGCAATTTTGAAAATTGATCAATTTTCTAATTTTAGAAAATTGCAATTTTGAAAATTGATCAATTTTCTAATTTTGGAAAATTGCAATTTTGAAAATTGATCAATTTTCTAATTTTGGAAAATTGCAATTTTGAAAATTGATCAATTTTCTAATTTTGGAAAATTGCAATTTTGTAAATTGATCAATTTTCTAATTTTGGAAAAATTGCAATTTTGAAAATTGATCAATTTTCTAATTTTGGAAAATTGCAATTTTGAAAATTGATCAATTTTCAAAATTGCAATTTTCCAAAATTGCAGAGTTCGAAAATAAAATGAAAATTGATCAATTTTCAAAATTACATTTTTATGAGCTTTTATCGATTTTTAAAAAAATTTTGAAACATTGCATTTAATACGAAAATATTGTCACCTTTTTATTTATAGCCTAAACTTTTAAAACTTTATGACTCTTACAAAAATATTAAAAAGTAGATTTTGTAGCAGAATATAAGACATTGGTATGACAAAAAAAGAACAAAAACAAAAAGTCGAATGTAAACTTTTGTAAACTTTTAATCATAAAGCTGTCTCGAGGATGAAAAAATGAGCATTTTTTTAAGTTTTCGGTCTGTAGACAAAAAAAAAGTTTTTGAAAGTTCTTGATTTTCGTTTTTTAGCAACTTCTTCGTGGAAGTAAAAAAATTTTTTTGACAATAAAGGAGAAACTTTTCTTTTCGGTTCCTCCTCTCATCATTTCCTGATCACTTGTCTTAGCTTTTCATTCTTACTGAATATTCAGACAGACAATTCAATAGCTAATGGAGGATACAACCATACAACAATGAAATCAAAATGGAAAGGAAATCAAATGATGTGAATAAATTTATGTTCCTTTATTCGAATGGATTCAACTTCTAAATAATAATCACTCGCATGTAAGCATTGGAAATGAAATTTGGATCCTATTTAGCCATGCATGTTTCCTACAATATTATGTCTTGGAGCATAAACTGCTGATTTTTTCATTGCTTTTATTGATTAAAATTATGGATAAAATCTTTAAAGATGCTTCATAATGCATAAACCTTAAGCGAAATACAAGCAACGATTAAATATTTTCATTCTGTTAACATTTTTTTTAAAAGATAAGTGCATTTTCATGACCCGAACTTTATTTTTTTTGGATTCAAATCCATTTTCTACAAATAAAGCACTCTTAAACTGTCTATTATGCATTAAAACAATTTTTTTAATTTCATCGTTTCTTTTTTTTCATCATTATTTCTTTTTTTTTTATCTCCTCATTTTATTTTTAAGTTCCGTTATAAAACAAAATAATATTTTTTTCTGCTCATATGATGTTAAAATATTTATTATTATGGGAAATAACGAGAAGTAGAAAAGCAGAAAATTTCATTCACATAAAACCTCACTTCCTAATGTTACATGCATTTCCATCGTAAATTTGAAACAAAAATCTGTATACATAAACATAAATATCAGTATTTGATATTTGTATTCAAGACGTATAGTTTTTGAACAAATAAGAATGATCAATAAATTGCTTTGAAGGTGGTCGATAAAAAATAATAAAAAATGTAAAATATGTAAATTTTTAAAAATAATGGAAAGCATAAAATTGATCCTTTTTTAAAAATCCATATCCATTCATAAAAAAAAAAAAAAAAAAAAAAATATGATATAAAATTTTGAACCTTCATGGTTGAAAAGTATCTTGTTGCTTAAAATAGTTAAGAGTCGTTCAATTAGTACGGTCTAAGATTTTGTAAAAAGTTTTTCCTCATACAAAAAACGTAACAAGGAATACAACTATCATGTGCAGGACACGATATATATAACAAACAAATCAAGTTGTAATCACAAAATTTGTGAATCCATCTAAAAATAATAAGCACTTTTGCTCAAGAATGTGTCCATAACATTCAATTTAAGCACAATGGTAATAGCAAACAACATTCTATTATCTAAGGCAACGAAAGCTTTTTCTTTAAATCCAATCTAGAATCTATATCCGTTATGATATCTCAATTGACCAAATAAATACACGTCACATCAAATAGACATTTTCATTCGTTTTTCCACCCTTCTGGCTTTTCATTGATTTTGATAACAATTCTATTTTGATGAGCATTCAATTTGATTTATTTTTTTCCTCTCTTTCATTCCTTTTGTTTCTTATTCTTGGATTTCTTTGTGGCTCAGCCATATTACATGAAAAATCTTAAAAGGAAATCTATTATTTTCTTATACACGCATATCTCTTCTCTTCACAAAAGGCATTATACACAATAATATTTTTTTATATTAAATTTATGGATGCCGAAGAAAAGAAGACAGAAATGCCGCAAGCTTGGAAGAAATTGTTGTAAATAATCATTTTATTTTTCTCACTTTATGAAGCGTTAGTTGTGGAGTTGTCGTTGATTTAAATGGTGCGTTAGACTACGATAGACATGGGATATTGATTTTGTGGCTATTAATCAATGCGTGTGAATTGAATATTATTGATAGAGAGTTCAACTCTTCTGAGGACAAACTGGAAAATATTTTTATTAAAAAAGTGAAATTGGTCTGCATCGTACCCAAAAATTGAAACTGCGGTAGCTCTTCAAGGAAAGGTCTTCGGCGATATTTTTACGAAATTATAGCAAAGGTTCCAAGATAGTTGGTGATACCATGCCGACTGACTTAAGCCACACAAATTAATTAGGTACGTTTATTTTATTGCAGTAAAACGACTGTTGGACCATTCCAGCAAAAATCTACAGAATCAACTCTGCTTTAGATGAAAACCAACCTAGAAGAAATAAATGGCTCAAAAGGAGCTGAGAAACGTTCCCGTTATAATTCATTTTTTTGGTCGAACTTTTGTGGTTTATGGCAGCAGAGTCAACGGGTAAACGATATTTTTTTCAAGAATGGTAAATGAACGTAGCACATTTGTAATGAAATCAAATCGAATGAGATGGCAAAATGAAACCTTTTTCTGTGTTATCACTTCATTGATTGAATGTTGTTCTTTTCTTCATCCTATGCTCTACTTTTTTTCCACCTTAGGTCGTCATGTTGCCTCCAAATTATAGCTTTTATTTTTTGTTACTTCCTTTTTAGCATGTGCTGTACAAAAATCTATAGACCTTAATTTTTTGTCCATAAGCCTGTTTTTAAACGTAACAATTCGAATTGCTTCGAGATAAAGTTCCTACATTATATCCTTCATTTCTGTACAATTTTGCAAATTTTATTCCTTTTCTGAACCTTTCTCTCTCTTATTTTTTGGGTGCTACAGATTTTTATAAAGCTATACAAATAAATTCCCGGTATCCAAGAGAGCAGAAAAAACATAAGAAGGAGTTACGTAATTGCACTTTATAAAGGTGATCTCTTAGGATGGTACTTGACCTTTTCTTATACGACATTAGAAGCAATTGGATTATGTAATTAAATTATATTTTAAAAGGAAATTTGTTTTCCATGATGTCATTAAGGAGTTAAGGAGGCGAGAAAATTTTTATTTACTGTCTTTTGTGCCTTTAAAGTGTAAATTTTGTAATTTACGAAAGATTTTTTTTTTATCTTTACACAATAAATGAAATAATTTTCAATCAATAATACAATAATTCGATAATATCATACAGATATTGAAACAAAGATGATAAAGAATCTTGAAATTTTATAAGCAACAAGTAAATCTTAAATCTAAAACGCATCAAATATGGTTTCGATAATCAATTGCTGGCACAAGTTCAAAATACATGAGGACCACAAGAAGATCTATAAAATATAGATAATATTTAATTAAAATATAAACATCATTAAGTGGCAATTGATAAATTCAATAATAGAAAATCTTAATAAAAAAATTAATTTCAATTAAATAAATCATAAAGATTTATTGAGAAGAAAAAGATTTAGTTCCGTGGGAAATAAAAGTTGAGAAAATTCAACATAAAAAGTATCAAATTTAATAAACAAAAAAAAAAAAATTCTCTCCTTTATTTTTCTTTTGTTTTCATTTGAACTTTGAAGTGCCGAGATATCGAATTTCTTGAGTAAATATTTATTTCCACAAAGTTATTTTTCTTTTCTTCTTCTTTAAGTTCCTCATTCCATCACTTTCAATGAAGAACAAAGTTTTATAATTTTTGAGTGATGGCGCGATTCTTTGAATCTTCAAATCTGATCGGTTTATGAGACTTTTTGTAAGTCATCAAGTTTTTTTATCCCCAAGTAGGTATGGAAACTAAGTTAAAATTTTTATTCCACAAAATTATAATTCCATAAATTTTCAGCATATTCGACTTATTTAAGACAAAGAAAAATCAATATTTCTAATTTAAATAAGCCAGATAGATACATATATTAGTTTGTCACAACAGCATCTTCTATTTCCAAAACAAACAAAAAAACTAGCTTGAACTTGATATTTTATTCACATTTCAATTTTTCATGCTCCAAATGAAAATTCCTTATTTGTTGGAATGAACACGAATAGAATTAGTGAAATTGACACTGACCAGACATTTTCTGCTCTCTTTTTTCTAGGTTGCAGAATTAAATTATGGACATATATAATTCAAGTTCAGATGATATTGATTAGCAAACAAAAACCAAATGAGACTTGACGTACATAACATTTGGAGATTTTGGATTCTAATCGACAAGTTAATTGAATGTAATGAATCATTTGAGTAGCCGTAGCAGCTTTATAGAATCTTTGGATATAATAAAAGTGGACAAAAAAATATCCACATTAGTGTATGATGTAGAATACTAATTTACTAATTCCACTATTCTATGAAACGGAGATAGTAAATTAGATGTGGATGGAGAAGGTATGCTGGATATTTTAGCCGTATCATTTATTGCTTCATAATATTATTTTTCCATCATCTCACTCATGCTGCTGCCTTATTTGTTCAATTGCTACGTGTCATACATTCATGCATAGATCTATATATCCTCAATTCTATATCTCAATGGATATATAATGTTTCTGTATCCTTCTCAATTCTGATACATGGCGGTACATGAAATGAATGAGAAAATACTTATTCAATAATATAATAGAAGAGGATTATCTTTAGCGAAGGAGAGATTCAGATGAAAAGAAAGTGGATCAGCAAAATTGTTGTATTCAGTAAATGCAAGTGATGTAGCGATTCCCTGCTGAAATAATCTTAGTGTGTGTTATATTATTTTTTGTATAATAAATCTTTCAATAACTTAAATAAGTTTACATCTGAAAAATATTTTTCAATTTGATTTTATGGAGATGACTAGCTGTGGTAACTCAGTGCTCGAAATTATTTTTTTTTTCTGGTGTAGTCTATATCATTCGACAAAATGTGCACCGAAAAAAATGTTCAAGCCAACTTATCGACTTGAGAGATTTCTGGCTATATTTTATGCAAGATATATAGATGGGCCAATGTAAAAAAGTTGCCATTTTTAACGGTTAAAAATTTGAAATATTTAAAATTTTTGTAAACACTAACACCTTGAAAGAAATTTTTAAAATTTTAATTTTCAATTTTTTGGACTTTTCATTTAGTTTTCGTTGGTAAAAAGTATTAGATACGATAACTCACATGATAATGTTACTTTACTAATCACAAAAATTAGATCCAGTAAAAAAATTTTAGTTAAAAATCAAAAATTAAATTTTAATTTTTTTTTTCAAAAATTTTGTTTCATTTGTTTGTTTACAAACAGAAAAAAAGCGTATGGTCGCGTATGGTCGAGTATACTTTGTATTGGCCCATCTATGTATCTTGATTTTATGTATAACAGCTTAACAAATAAATACCATAACCTCAAAAGTGTTCATAACATGCAAAAAATTGGTACATTAATTCCGAACAACCCTTCATGAAACTTAAGAGTCATCACAAAATTTACCACGAAAAAAACTCCAATTATTCATACATGGATTCAGAAAATAAAAAAAATGCTCGATTTTGTAAGCTCTAAAAAATTTTCAATGAGAAAAATATTTTTTTTTACAGTTGAGATATTTTAGAGTTTTTTATTATTGTTCAAATGGTGCACTTTATGCACAAAAAAAAAGTATGCAGCATGTTTAATCTTTCTATTACATTGAGGATTCTCGCAGATTCTCGTGTTGAAATAAAATTTTTCATCTCTAAAAAATTATTAAAACTTTATCAGGCAAAAAATTCCATCCATTTCAACATGCTTTCATAATTTTCCAAGGGGATAAGTTTTGCAACATTTCTCATAACATAAATACTTATACATCTTTGCACTGTCTACATTCAGCAAAGAAAAAAACTTCAATTATCACATAAAGTTTTTCTTCCCGTTTGCCTTTGTTATGCAAAACAAAATGGAAATAAATAAAAATAAGTTTTTACTTTTTACAACGGCAAAATGTTTTGTTGCTGTTTCCTGAGCTGAGTTGAAAAATAAGGAATGATGATGAGACGGTAAAAAGTATGAAAAGAAAATTATATTTTTTATCTCATCGTTATTGAGGGAAATGAATGGAAAGAACGAAAAAAATAAGATAAAAACTTTCAGAACTGATCTCATTGTTGCATGCAATAAAGCGTTGAAATTGAAATTCTTTCGGACGAGAAACAGAGAGTATGGCTTGGTAAGTACAAATGAGTAAAAGAGGAACAGAAGAAAATTTAATTTTGCTAATCGTAAAATGAAATTTACACAGTCGAGAACCTTGATAATAACAATGACGTTGTTCAACAAAGTTGTGAGTTGGCTAAAGCCACAGATGAGAGGTTTATGTTTACATTTTTTCCATCTGATTCATACATTTTTTTCTTTCTTTTGCTTTTCGGAAGTTTGTTTACATTGAATCGAATGAGGGCAAATCCATAAAAAGTTGAAATTGACGAAAAACGACTTGCAATATTTCTTTACTTGTACAAAATTCAAAATTTTAATAAATCATTCAAAGATTTGTTTGAAGAAAATATTTGCATTTAGACTATTTTTTGGAATGTTTATCCATCCAGATTGTTCTAAACAATGTTAACATTAATAATTAACATTCACAGTACGATTGAAAGCTTATTTAATGCAATTTAATGATAAATTTATTTAAATCAAATGGTCAAAAAATCGAAAATTATTTATAAACAAATCAAAAAATTTCTTTTAAACCTGTGTTTGAATGCACGAATATAAATCATTAACTGATTCATCTGCTGTGAAAATACGCCTTCTAATCGTTGTCTTAACTTTCAATCATTAATTGAGCTTAAAAAATCTTCTGATAAAAGAAAAAGATTAAGAAATTTTCCATTTGTAATGTAATTTGAATAAGTCTGATAGTGTCTAGATATCAGTAGCTTAATTAATTTTGTATATTAAGACTTCGGAAAACATTAGCCACTTCCTTTATCATTGCAGGAGAGATGCAATATAAAATTTTGAAAAATTCTCAAAACTTTAAATGTATCGACTTTAGGCATGATTTGAGGATTGAAATTGATAGATATTTTGAAAATACACATTATTTGGTACCAAGACATTACACAAAACCTTTATTTAAAGAGAATTTTGATAAAATGTAAAATTTTTAGCTTTTTTCAGTCTATGGATTTGCCCATGAATCTTTCAAGCAAAAGAGGCAAGAAGTACGTAAATATTATTCAGTTGTTCCAAAATCTTCGAGAATGTTTAATAAATCATTCAAAGATTTGTTTGAGAAAATACACACGACTTAATGAATCCGCCAGATTGTAACAAAGATATTTGAGTACGACAAATGATATAAAAAAAGAAGTAGGTAAGGTGGGAAAAAAATTACCTCAATTCTTGAGCTTACACTCTTCGTGCTCACGTGAAGGGGACTTTTTTGTGCACACAAAAAATTAAGAGCTGTTGTCTATGTAAATAGACTTTCTATCTCCTTTTTACTTTTTTGCTCTCGATGCTGGTCGGTCGACAAATGAATCCAAAAAGAATATATACAGAAATATGGAAATTATTTCACTTTATGTAACTTTTTGTAATGTTTTTATTATTATTATTTTTTATTTTTTTATAAAGCTGTTGCTATCTTATCAGCACTGCTAAAATGTTATCACCATCATAATAGAAATGAAGAAAATTAACCAAATATACACTGTTTAGTTAAGATATACACTACGTAATAGCACCACAAATGTAAATAATAATGATTATGGATGTATGTAAATTTCACCTCTAATTGCTCACTACTTGTGGGAATAATAATTTAATTAATTTATTTTTATTTCTATGGCATAACTAAAGCTAGCTTTGCTTATTTTCTCATTTTTCTCTTAACATGTTAAAAATGTAATGCTTATAGAAATGGAAGTATTCATACGAAAGTTGTACACTCGGAATGAAAAGGATCAACATGGAAAAATATTATTATGCATATTTGCTTTAGAATTTCTGACTGAATGTAATGTGAATAATTAAAATAACTCATGCCTTTTTCTGTAGTGACGTACATATAGATTTAAATTATGCTTTACACAAAAGGTGAGAAACTTTTTTTGCTTTTTTTAAATCACACTTCAAATTTTTCTTTCGAAATAGGTAAATTTTGTTTGGATTTAGGAAAATATTTTTTTATCGCCAAATTTTTTAAAAATCAAATTTGGTTTTATTAAAAAAATAAAAATTATTTTGTCGTTTTTGTCAAAAAACTTTGCTGCAAAACTGTAGAACTGTACATCATTCAAAATTGCAACTCTCACATCACAATTTTTGCATTAATTTTCTAACTATGTACTTTTACACATAAACTTTTATGGCATTGATAACAGGCCGTTCACTTAGTATGTTACAAAATGACTTTTAAAACCCTCCCCCTTCCTCCCTCGTTACGTTTTTTATGTGAAAATTTTTAACTTTCAAATTTTGAAGTGTCGGTAGTTCGAGACGATTCGACAAAATAAGTAGTGTCATCTGCATAATCAGTCAAATGATTTCAATCATTTCTGATTCATCTGAATTCTAAAACATACTAATTATTATTTTTAAACAGCCTAATAAAATAATTTTCCAAAAATTTATATTCCAAAAATTTCCATTCCAAATAAAGTTTTCCCAAAAAATTATTTTCCAAATAAAATTTTTCCAAAAAATTATTTTCCAAGTAAAATTTTTCCAGAAAACTGCAATTCCAAAAAAATCCATTCCAAATAATTCTTTTTCCAGAAAAATATTTTCCAAAAAATTCCGTTCCAAAAAAATATTTTCCAAAAAAATATAGTCCGCCTTCTTGGCTACCTCTCCAAAAAAAAAAAAAAAAAATAGCGAACGTACTAAATATTTAAACGGCCCCTAATCTGATTTTACATCATGGACATGAAAATATGTGGGGAATAATTTAAACTAAAAAAATTTGCATTTAATCAGAAATTAAACTATTTAAAAACTTTTTCATTTCCTAATCAAAAAAAAGTTCTTGAAACTTCTTTCAAAATAAATATTAGAAGCTTTATTTTAACTAGGAAATATATTTTCCACATAACCTAAAATGTATTATATTCCCTAATGCAGAATACACATTTTCATAATCCAAATGATTAATACTGATTATCATTAAAAACTTTTCTCTATTCTTTTCTTTATTCCTGTATATTCTAATCGATAAATCATGTCAGTCGAAATTATTCATTTACTTTACCTATCATTTCATTAATGGAATTGTTTATTTGATTTCTTAATTTATTTCAAGGAAGTTTTAATGATAGCTTGCGGGAGAATCGAATCTATTAAAGGAAAATTCAAAGAACTAATTTTGTGTATTTTTAGTCTTACTATTGGACATATTCGTCGTTTATGGATAAAACTTAAACATTTTTGAAAACCCTAAGCTTGAAAGATGAACAATAATTGACTTTTTAAGAGTATTTTTTATGCTTGACCTAAAAACATTCAATAAAAGCTTTCCAGAAGCAACAAAAGGTAAAGAAATTTCCATAATTTTGCATGTAAAACTTTTCTATGACTTTTGTTCTCATTCTTCAAGCTTTAGAGAAGTTGGTCTTGTCAGTATATCAATTTTCACTCATTTATAACTCAATACTTTTTGTTGTATCAATTTTGTGTCAATTAAAACATCACATTTCAATTAATTTAATTAAAATAAAGATTTTACTTCGTCGGATCATTTTAACTCAAATGAAAGAACTATTCAATAATTATCAAAGTCAGGCAGAGTTGTATATGGAATTTATAATTTAAGAGCATAAAAATGGCTGAAGAAAAATATTTATAAAATTTTTAATTTAAGATTATTTATTATAAAATCAACAAACATGCATTATTTGATCCATCCAAAAGACATCCACCCAGAAGCTCAGTCAGAAATTTTTTGAGGGAGTTTTAAATTTTTTGTATCGAAAAAAGAGGGTTTGGGATTTTTTTTTTCAAAAAACTCTAACAAATTGAAGAAATTTTTCTAAAAGAGGGGGATCGAAACCCCCGCATCCAAAGTTCCTTATCAAGAAGATTTTTGTCTTGTTAAATTTTTCCCAATACAAATAAAATTATCTGAAAATTGCCTCAAGTACGGATGTCTTTCAAGAAAAATTATTTTTTATGACATGATATTTTTCCAGACTATAGTCAGTTTGGATGGATGAAAATTAGTCACAAATTTTTTTAACAAGAAACTTGACTTGTCTAGGAAATTTTATGCTGCCGGGTGTATTATTTCTAGTTAGTTGAATAAAGGCATGCTTCATTTATTTTAAGGACATTTTTCGAATGTTTATATTTTTGTAGGTTGTTCACTTTTGGGGACATTTGAAAATAATATTCGTAAAAAATCATAGAAAAATTTTTTTAATAAGTATAGAATAATTTTTTGAAGACTCTTTTAAAATATTTCAGAATTTTTTCAAAAAAAAATCTTTCAAAAAATCTGAAAATCTTTAAATAAGAATAAATTTGTTAATTTTTAGACTTTTTATAGAAAATTCATCATAAATAACTTTACCCTGTTTTTACGTTACTAGCCACTATCCATTCCTAACCATTACTTTTTTGAGAAATTTTGAACCTTTGTTTCTCTGATAAGCCACTGACTTATAACGTAAAAACAGGGTAAGCAACAACTCTGCGTTGTAAATAATAGGAAACTTTTCATTTCAACAACTCTTATTTCACATCAAATACTTCAGCTTCAGCTAGCCTTTCAGTTATATTTTTATTTATTTTACAAATATTTTCCTTCATTTTCATTACTTCCATTTCTAAAGCATTTAATTGAATGAACTTCTTTCATGCACAATTTTCCTATATATTTTTTTTTTTTTTGTACATAATTGTACTGCTCAATTTGCTTGATGCGAAAGTACAACATAGAATGTAAAAAAATGTGCTATTTATAAAATAAACATTCAAAAGAATGGGAATAAAAAAAAATCCAGCAAAAATTTTCTTCATTTTCATTTTTTTTTCATCTCACTTGTTTTACATTTCATTCACAGTTTTTTTATGCCATTCCTCATTTATTTAATTTTTTTCTATACAGTGGAATATGAGGAATCAAAAAGTTTTGACATTAATTAGACACATCCAATTTGAAAAATGGAATAATTTAATTTTTTTTCCACAATTTAAATTACAGCCAAAAAAGTAGGAAGAAGAAGGAAAGATGATACTTTTTAATTCCCAAGCTGATTCTTCTTCTTTCTTACTTTTTTTTTTGTGCTCTTTTTCTTTAATCCGAGATATGAAAGCAACAGGATGTAAACCCTGTACAAACTTTTTAACTAATTTAACCACACACCTTTTTTAATTTTTTTCAATAATTTTATTTGCAACAATTTCACTTTGCTTTAATTAAGCTTTATTTAATAAGCTGCTTCGCGCTTCGAATAGCAAGCTTAATGTACGGAATGTGAAAGAAAATACAACAAGCTTTCACGACGTTCAATCTCCGAATGAGAGTAAATGTTCTTTTACCCTCAGTCCTCACATCTGCTGTCTGTGTATTTCGGTTCTAATATAAAATAAGAAGGCAAAAGGCACAGACAATAGCAGAGCAGAAAAAAATACAGAACGGAAAGGTGTTTTTCTCTGACGAAAATGAGAGAAAATGCTGAGAGAAATTGGAAATGGAAACAAAAATGTTCATCGTGTTGTGATGAAAAGCTCTCTGTTCGGCAGGAGAGTTTGATGCAGTTTTAACGAAAGTATATTGTGGATGTTGAATGGAAATTTATTGATTCTAAATTAATGCATCAACTTTTTTTTAATCCCAATATAATGAGTTTATTGACTCTGAAAAGTTACATTTTTATCATTAAAAAGAGCTTTGGAAATTTTTATTTTTAAACTTTTTTAATTTCATCATAAATTTCAATTTTTAAATCCTTTTTTAATGCAAGATTCTTTGCGTGAAAGGACTCTTAGTGATACAGGAATTTTGGTTAGCTTTAATCAAGGTTTGATACGATTAGTGTTTTTTATCGTAAAAATTAAATTGAGTAATCTGATTTAAATCTCGATGCAACAAGTTAAGGAAGTCGAGCTTAGATAAAAAATATTATCTTTTTTCAAAGGGGCCGTTCACTTATGACGTGCATGAAAAACTTGGATTTTTAGACCCCCTCCTCCAACCCACCTCTAAATTCAACCTTAAAATCAAACAAGTGTGCCAAGAAGTGAAAGATTTTCAAGAAAATTTAACTTTAGTTTATAATCTAAACTTTCATTCTCAAATTATCATTTAGTAAAATTCGTAACGATTAGGGAGTGTTTACCAGGGGCGTAGCCAGAAATTTTTTGAGGGGGGGGGGTTTGAATTTTTTTTGTATGGAACGAAAAATTTAGGGGGGGGTTTTGGGATTTTTTCTCAAAAATCCCTAGCAAATTGAAGAAATTTTCCAAAAAGAGGGGGGGTTAAACCCCCAAAACCCCCCCTGGCTAAAGAAATTTTCCAAAAAGAGGGGGGGTTAAAACCCCCAAAACCCCCCTGGCTACGCCCCTGGTGTATACACTTCATAAATTTTTTTTCTAAAACATAATGAGAGTAGGTCAAAAATGGTCATTTTAGGAGATACGAATTTTATGAACGACTTCTTTTATGTTTTACATATTTTTCCAAAACTCGTCGAGTCAAATTTTGTACGGGATTTTGAAAAAAAAATTATATGGAGCTTAACAAAATATTAGACACCTCCCCCTCCCTAAGGGCTGCGAATGACCCTTCAAGAAAAAACAAACATTTTGAATCTGAAAACAATTAAAGTTCAATACCTTCATGAATAATGAACCCTAGTAAAAAAATAAATTTTTAAATTTTTTCCCAATTTTTCTTTATTTTTTCTTGTTTTTAATTTAACAACAAAATTTCTTTTTTGGATACTGTCGATTAATGTTTATATCCAAAAGATTTTTATACAAAGTTTCTTTATTCCACTACATAATTATATAATTCCGATGTTTAATTTAATATCTTTGTCGACTATATTTTATGCTTATTTTTTTTATTATCCTTCTTCATTCGATTTCATTCATTTCTTCCTTTAGCACGAAGCATCAAACCATTTCATCTCATTAACATTTCAAAAGCTTTACATAAGTATAGAAAAATTTAAAATAAAAATAAAGTTTATATTTTTTAAGTAACATCCAGCACAAGGTTGTTCAATTTTGGTATTTAATACTAGAACATGCTCACAATTTATGAACAACCCAACATGTGGACAACATTAAAAAAATTATTAAAATCCATTTTCGCCTATATCTGAATACAATCACATAAATGATGGAAATAAATTTAAGAGATTTTTATTCTACTTAAAATGTAAAACATAGAACAAAAGGATGAATGATGCAAAAAAGGGAATAACAAGAAAAATCATGTAGAAAATATGTTTCACAGATTTCTGTTCTATTTTCTTTTTTTTTTCTTCTCTCTTGTTCTGTTCATTGCAGCAACAAGTAGGTTTTTATCGCAATATTTATGATCCTTTCTTGTTTTTAAATTCTTCTCATTTATTGTATTTTTTGGTATGAAAAAGAATTTTTCTTTTAAGGGAGAAAAAAAACTTTTTCCTCGTTAATTATGCATGAGTAGCAAAAATAATAAAATGAGAAGAATTTTTTTGGGACAGAGACAGCATGTAAGCTGAGACTATAAATTAAAATTCATAAAATGTTTTACAGATTACAAATTTGGAATTATTGCTTAAACGTCCAACTATTTTACTTTTTACAATGATTTTTTATAAAAATGGAAATTTAAGGAGGTCAGAAATGAGGACGTAAAGATGACAAGAGAGGAAAATTGATTTTGATGTCCTGTGAGTTTTTAATGGATAGCAATGACCTATGAAAAATTTTCTTATTGATTTTTTGTCGTTTAAAAATACAGGCACAGGGGGTCCTCGATTTAAGCAGTTGTTTTGTTCCAAAAAATTTCTATTCAAATCGAAATGTATGAAAAATTACCGTTAAAAATGAAAATTTGAATATTTGTATGGGAAATTTTTGGTTATTCAAATCGAAGCTATTCAGAGAGATTCTAATAAAAATATTTAAATTTATGCAAGGTATTTATTTTTTGGAAACAAAATTTCTGTTAGAAAATGTAATTTACATTAGAATTAATCAGACCTGAACCGAAATTTTCGAAATCATCATTAATGAATGTCCCCCAAAAGTTAAACATCACATACAAATTCCATCCTTATAACTGAATTGATCCAATTTAAAAAGTTCTCTTTCAATAAATAATTCTTCCATTAAATCATTTCGTCCTAATTACTTTATGTATGTCATCATGATAAAGTACAAGATAAGTTCCATTTTCCTTAAATGAATGTCATCTTGATATTAATGCTTCTAAAGCAAATATGACTTTATTTTTTCCTTTAAACTTATTTTCATTCCTTTCATGTGACTTTCAACTTTCATATATTATTTTCCTATTTCCAATTGACTCACAAACATACAAAAACGAGCAGAAGCAAACATACACGCGTCATCAAGGAAATGAAAAATTACCTCATGCCACTTGCTAATAAAAGTTCATAAATTATGTCACAATCAAATTGATTTAATTTCGCTATTCCGTGCTATGCAAGTTATGTACATGCTTAAAATTACTGCAAAGGATTCGATCAGTTCTGTGTCTGAAATTATTTAGATAAAAACATTCAAAATCGCAATTCTATGTCTTGTTATTTACTCGGCATTAATGTGTTTACACATCATCAATCATACTTTTTTTTTGCGTGGCTTTCTTCTTCCTTCTGTTTTCATTTACCCAACCTCAATTTAATGACGATCAATTAAATGAACTTTTTTATTATTAAAATGATTTCCCCCCCCCCCCCGCCCCCAACCGTGCTTAATTCTTCTTCCGTATCGCACTCCCATTTTTGTTGCCATATAATTTCCTTTGCTACCATATTCTCACCGCAAGAGTTTGATTTTAATTGTTAAGAACATTTTCCATTAGTCAGCATTTAAAAAGCACAAAATGGCATAAACTATATTATAACTTGACTCGAAACTCGACTCGTTTATGGATGAAGGAATGAAAAAAAGCAGAAGTGCCTCATAATTCTCTCCATTATATCATTCTGACATTCACATGCTTTACTTGCAGTTTTGCTCATATGCATTAATAAATGTAGATCCTTACATATTAAGTGCTTATAAATGTGGGGAGAAGAGCAGGGGAGGAAAATTTCTGCTTAAACATTTCAAGCATTTTTCTTCAGTTCCATGAGAACGAACGAACCTTTATGTTGAATTGTACGAGTTTAATTACATAAATCTATGCAACAATATCAAGTCTCACAGAAGTTGTTAGCAGATGAATTTAATTACAATTTATTACAAATATTTCAAAAGCAAATTCTTTGTTGATTATACTGACTTCCTTTCTTCCTTTCTTTACTTCCTGTTTATTATTTGCAATGCGAAGCAAATTAATTCACTAATTGAAAATAATTATGGATCATCTTAACATCAATTGAGCAAGCATCACGTTACTGATTGTAGTATGGAGTCAAGAGAAAGGTTTTATATCCACCATTGGAGTCGTTGTTGATTCATGCAAAATCGATGTTATTAAAGCTTCTTAGAAATGTTTATGAACTGTATTTTATTTGTTTTGATTTGATTGACAACTCTTCATAATTCACAAATGGATCGGTCATAAAGAAAGTCCATGAAATAAATTCCTTTGTAGCAAAATCATCATGCACAGCTTGATAAACACAATAAAATATCAAAAGGAAGCAACTTTGTTGCCAAAACCAATTAAAAATTATTTCCTCTGATCAAAAGTGAAAAAGGTAAGAGATGGCAAAAAAGGTCATGCGAATAGTAACTTTTCCAATAGATTCCGCATTAATGACATAATTTATGAACCTTTTCAGTACTTTTACACAAATTTTTATTGATTTGCAATCAAGTAAATGACTTCTTCGTTCAATTGACTTTTCATCCTCATTTTGTCACTTAAAACTTACTTTCAATTTCGTTCCGAAATAAAGAAGAACTAATTAATGATATAATAAAATAAAATAAAAAATAAAAATGTTTCAGAAACTTTTCATTGCTATTAAAATAATCGATTACGGACAATAACATAAATTAAAATCACCGAAAAAATAAGGAAATTAAATGTATTTTTTATGCAATATTTTTCATTCATATAATATATGTAGGTATGTAAAAAAGAAGCGAAGATTCCACTACGAAATATTTTTCTTTCTTCCTTTTTTCGTCACGTATTTGATAACGATTAATTTTTATATATAATAATGTACTAGGTAATAACAATTATCATTATTATTGTATTTACACAAACACACATACACACACACACACAAAATTATTATTTAACTTGTGTTCGCAGATGCTGCAAAAACTCATAATAGCTCAGACTATTCTCATTACGGTCATCAACAAAGTATTGTACGATAAGACTTCTACCCGGACTTGTATCTCTGTAATGATATAGAAAATCGTGTAAAACTCAAATCACAACATATTGTATATATAAATCGTACCTGATGATTTGTATGGTTGAATTGAATGGCTTCTCTTCATTCAATGTATTAATGAAATCATGAAGTGCTTCATTGGATGGAGTCTCAAGATTTGGTAAAGTATAACAGATATCAGGAATTTCATTAACTGAATTTTTACCTATAAGAATAACAAGGAGGCATAATTTTTAATGCTCATAATCGACAATCATGATGATGAAATCTTACCAAAAACATTCTTTATTATACTAGGATTAGCATTCGAACCGACGTAAATATACATGTTTATTCCATTATCCAATAAGAATATCGAACGTGAGTCAAGTCTAAAAGTGAAGAAGAGATTATTATCAAATTTGATGTGAATGATATGTAATAAGGAAAAGCTACCTTTCAGCAGATAATTGCAATCTTGGTGGATCCGTTTTATCAGTTTCATCCGAAAATAATGAATCTAGTAGGAAAAAGTCTGGATAAATATATCGAATGAGTTGATCAAGCGGTAAACTTTTCATTTGACACATAGCAAATACACGATCATCTAATCGCGTGCTGGTTCCAGTTCTAAAGGCAATCTGTGAAACAAAACAAATTAAATTAATATCAATTTGTGATTTGAAAAAAAAAAATAATAATTTTTACCTGTTTTAGAAGTGCTAAAATGTAAAGTGGAAATAGCGATAGATTTTGTGGCGCAATTAATCCACTTGCTCCTGATGGGAGATTTTGTGCAAGTTTAAATGCACTAAACACATCAACTGTTGCATTTATGAAGGCATCTCTAGCATCACTCAAATTCGAACTCAATGATCTATCAACTGCCATTTTGGCTAATAATCCAACAATACATTGTTGATCAGCTGAATGCATTACTTCTGTTAAGCTTTCCGTTACAGGCAAACATAATGTATGAACTCGTATTCTTCTCTCCGCTTTACTACTTGTATACAAAAGTGCTGCTTGAAAGCAAACTGTCTTTACATCAGCCAAACTCTCTTCGTATGTAATTTGCATTGCAAAACCTGCATCAGGATTAACATTTGGCAATGAGAGTAAATCAGTTGAGCGTACAAAGAAATTTCCATGGAATGTATGAATACTGAGACCACGAGTACACCTTACACGCATAACTGATTCAAATCCGATTTTACGTGTCAAATATCGAGTTAAAGCTCGTTGAAATTCGGTCACTTGTTGTGGCTTATTGATATTGAATAACGGAAAATGTTGAATGCTACCGCCACTAAATTTACTTATTCCAGCTTTAAGAATTATTTAAAAATCGTGAAATGAAAATAATTAGCAACAAGTTTTGTTTTACAAGCCATAATTAGTTACTTACACAAAGTCGATAAATCACTGTATTGACTATTTAGAAGAAATAGATCTACAGCTATTTGTTGACCAGAACAGTCAAGTGCTAAACGTTTATAGAAATCTGTTGCAGGCCCTAAATGCTGAACGTCTTTTGATGACCTGTTGTTAGGATCCTCACTGAAATTGTCATAATTATGATTTGTTAATAATTTATTTTTATGAAGGCCTTTGTGCAATCAATCAACTTTTGTTACTGTTTTAAATTAGCAACAAAATATTTTTAAAAACAAAACGTGTCAAAGTATATGATGCAATCACATTCCAAATTGTTCATTTTAAATTTCAAAATGGTTATTAAAAATTCAAATGATAAAACCGTATAAATGTTTTGAATAATTTGTAAGGTTTTCAATTTCAAAAGTTACAAAACCGTTAAATTTAAAAAATCTAATTCGTTAAAAAATTTAGCAGCAACTTACCGTGATTGTAAAGCTCCAGGACCATAATTAGGCAAACACGTTTGAAATACAGTTACTCTTCCGCCTGTTGCACTCTGAATAAAGAACAAAGAATGATTAGAGTTCTCGTTGATAAAAAATATACCTATATATAGATTTAAGTACCATTAATTTAAAAGCAGCTTGTAGTGCTGCACCTAATGCACTTCTATTATCATGCTCTGTTGCAAATCGTTTTGGGAGCTGTTGTAGAAGGTCATTGATAAGCTCTCGACACTCTTTCAAGTTTACGAGTAAATTGTCGGGACAGGGAAGAAAGACATCTAAAAAAAAAATAAAAAGTTGATAAGAAAATTGAGTTTCGAGTTTAAAGCATGCAGATGAATAAACAAACGAAAATGTGTGTTTCTGTCAATGCCAAATAATATTTACCGTCAACTTCAAGTACTGTAATTTCATGTGGTTGATTAAAGTTCTCAGCAATATTATAAAAATGTACAGCACTATTAAATGCTATAAATCCGACTTGTGCTCGTGCATCGCCGGGTAAATTATCAAGTTGCTCCTGAATTGTTTGACATGCAATATCAAGATATCCACTTTGTTGAGCCAATGATGAAACGTCAAGTAAAAACAGATAAACAGCAGGCTGTGGGGGCCTTAACATATACTCAGATGGTGCAATAAATTCAATTGTACTTGAACGAATTTCAGGCCTCCTTGTTGGATCGCCGTACGTTTTACTAACTGGATCGTATTGAAATTCATCAGGTACTATATAAAAGAATAATAAAAGAATTTTAATTATTAAATTCCTTTTGTATACTTAATCTAATCAACATCTTACATTCATTAATTCGATAACATAAATTGCACTTCCACTTTTTGCTATCTACGAAAAAGACGAATGGATTGATATACGTGCGACATACTCGACATCTTACAATTGTTGAACAACTGATAACAGGGAGATTCTAAAAATTGACAAAAAAAAAGTACGTGTTTAAAGTTCATATCAGGCACTAACTATCATCATTAAATTAAAGACTTACACTTAAATCTCGATAAGGATGAATAAGAACTCCAAGTGGCAATCTAGACTTTTGAAGTAATGAATTCGATTCGGGAATTTTCGTTAATGTACATCTAAAAATGTCTGGATTACAATTTGTTGCTTCATGAAATTGATGATTTAATTTGACTGGTGGCGGAGCGACTTTTGTAGTCGGCAAAATATGACGATTTTGCATTAAATCAACAGTTTCTCGTCCCCACATTCGATTAAATCCTTGATGGACAACTGATTGACCGCCAGGAAATTGATTTTGCTGTTGAGGCTGTTGTTGTTGCGGAAAATTTTGATATTGAAGATTTCCTCTAGCTTGTGGCTGTTGAATTGGTTCTTGAACTCCAGGGAAATTATTAAATGGTTTTTGTTGTTGGCCAATTGGTTGAAATTGTTGGGGTTGTGCTGTCATATTCATTGGTTGTTGCATTGATGGATTAGATTGTTGTGGATACATTGGCCTTTTTTGCAATGGTTTCGTTTGTAAATTATTATTATTTAAAAGATTCTGATCACTTTTTGATGAAGGCATTTGTGAAGGGAAATTTGGAACTGAGCTATTATTTAATGTGAGATTTGCCATACTCGCACTTAAATGTGGTGGACCAGAAGAATGTGACGATGGCATTAAAGTTGGAACAGGATTGAAATTGGTTGGCATTTGTGTATTATTACTACCATCGCTCAAATTATTATTATTATTGTTATTAACATTACTATTGTTAGTGCTTAGAGGAGTCATTGGATTAAATTGACTAGATGACTGCTGCATTTGTTGAGGATTCATTAATGGTGGCGGCATAGAAACAGGCGATTGTAATTGTTGGGGCTGTTGTTGAGCGTGTAAATGTTGATAACTTGGATAACTTTTTGAAGGAGGCAATTGGGATGATGGAATTTGAGGATTTGGTGCTAAATTTTGAATTCCAGGCGAAGAAGTTCTCGACGATAATGCACTATTACTTCCATTAAGACCAGCATGAAGAGCATTTGTTTGAAAATTTTGATAATTTATGCTACTTGATGGTGCCTGCATTAATGGCACATTACTTGTTGGAATATTAGGAACTTGATGTTGAGCTGGCATTGTCATTTGTGGCTGTGGCTTGTTAATTGGATTAGCTAATGGAACTATTGGATTCATATTTGGAGGAAGATTCATTTGTTGATATCCTCCATTCACTAATCCTTGTTGTTGCTGTTGTCCATTTTGTGATATTGGTGCTTGTTGCTGCATATATCCATAATTTTGAGGAGGTTGTTGAGCCATTATTCAATTGATCAACTAAAAAAAAAGAAGATACACAATTTTTTCGCATTATTTCCTTGACATTTAAGTGATTTTGCATTGAAATGATTATTTTTTTGAGGTAGGAAGGAAAGAAATGTTCAAACGTAGCAATTATTCACTAAATCGAACAATGAAGAAAATAAAATTTGCAATTGCTAAATGAAATGTACAGCACAGCATAGACGAACATTAGACAATTCGACCTTCGTATAAATAACGTATTATGGATCATATCGTAACATTCCACTTGATCTTACAAATAGCCTATGCATAACTTTTCTGTACATTTCTACTGTTAATGACCCACATTTAGTTTTTTTTTCAATTTTTTCTGTCAAAAAGATCGAAGGTTGACACGAATATCCACTTAGTTCCTTTATGTTTAAAAATGGTCAAAAAAACTTTGGGATTTAGTTAATTAAGTAAAATCATGCTTATCATGAGATTTAAGTATTCAAGGTCGTAATCAATGTGATAGAATAGTAGGAATAAGGTGTAGATTTATACTGAAATATTTTCATCAAAATAATTTTTCCGAGAATATTCGATGATACACAAATAAATCACTAAATTTTCACTTTTCCTAACTACCTTTTATTAAAACTTTGATTTCTTCTTAATTCTCCTTCCTGGATACACTATATAACATAATTTAAAGTGTAATTAAACTGCCACAAAGTACTTTTTTTAATAAAAATTCTCTTGAATTATTGAAACTTCTACGTGGAACTTGATTTTTACATTCCCTTCGTGTCAAAATTATTTTTCTGAGTTGCGGGCCTCTTTTTTCTGCAGTATGCAATTCATGTACAATTTTGTGTCAAAATTTCGCTTCCAAAAGTTAATTAATGTGTTTAATATTCTTAATTAAAACGAAATAAATTTTAAATCATCAACGATTTCTTAATTTTTGAATTAAAAAAAAAAATTAAAGAAAAATTTGAATTTGAAAACCGTTAAAGTTATACATACACGTGGTGTTGTACAAAAAAAAACCGTTAAAAACTATAGCGATATTAGAAAATTCAATGATAGAAAAAATATGATTTGTATAGTATAGAAAAGGCTGAATGTATTTGTGTCTTATCTTTCTGATTGTTAATATTAATGAAATAGTATATCAAATTTTATCAACTGACAATTAACTTTTTGGGGACTAATACGTACATTGATTCTCAGTCGATTGGGTACTTGCTAGTAGAACGCAATAAAAAATCAGAAGTCAATAATTATGCTGGACTATACATTAACTGTTTTCTTTTTCTTTGCCATATTTTGTTTTCTCACAGTAAGTAATAATTTTTTTTGAAGAATTTAATTTCATAACTTTTTCCTAAATTTATTTCAGTACTCATGCACATGGTTTGGCAGAACACTAAGAAATTATCAATTTGAAATGGCAAGACAAGCGCAGGGTAAAAAAAATTAAGTAAACACTTAAAACAAATAAAATTATCTAACGATTGATTAATTTTACAGCACAAAATAGAGCAGAGAATGGAGATTGTAGGATATCAGTATACACAATAGAAAGAGGAGCACAAAGACAGACTGTTATTAATTATGCATCTAATTCAGCTCCAAATTATAAAGACGATCCTCCAGCATATAATGAAGCTATTAAAATGTCCTTAATGACTCCACAACCTTTACAAAATCCAACAACTTCACCACTGCAAAATACTCTTCCAAGAAGAAATAGTTCAACGATCTAAAACAAAAATAATGATGGCATCTGTGAAGGATTAACATGAGTGATACATACAGTTGTGATAAATTAATAAGGAAAATGTTTGTTCTTTTTTTATTGTCGTGGATATAAAATAATAAAAAAAAAAGTTGTGATGTTATTTATTCGGGTTACTTTAAACTACTTTGGTACTTCCGTATAATTTGGTGGCCTTTCCGGAAGCTGTGTAGGCGTTGTTACATTTTGTGTAGGAGGGGTTGGAGTTTGTGGTGTTTGAACTGTTTGAATCACAACTTGGTCATAACTTGGTGGCAAGTCTACAAATAATTCATTAAATTGTTAATATTGATCTTCGAAATGACTTACGATAAAACTTACCATAATGATGACGAAGTGTCGTGGAAATATTTGTTGAAAATCGATTAGGATCGTTAGTTGGAATAGTATATATCACATTTGAACAGGTCGTAGTCTGCACAACAGGTTGAGCTAATATTAAAGAGAAAAATAGCTTATCAATTATTTCTTATCGCACATTTCGTATTATCATCGAATTTATTTTCACTCTTTTTTTTGCGATATTTTCACATATGAACATGGAAATAAATTTTTATAATATTGGAAGTAAACCCACATCGTGATATATTAATAAGTTGCGAATCAAATTTTATCATAAGAATGATTGTTATAATGATCGATAAAAGTATTAAAAGGAGCACTAAAATTCCAAAAACTTCCATTATATTCACTTGTTGAATACGTTCTACAACACATTTATGGCTACAACACTTAAAGGTACGAAACGTTGATTTCGATTTACGATTTATTGAAACTGATAAACAGACGATAAATAATAAAAATTGATGATCGACTGAGAAAATTATCAACTTGTCGATATACAAGTCTTTCGTACACAATGAATGTTTTCTACCTGAATCTTATAAACAAACTTGTAAAAAAATTGACACATTCTTCACACCTCTTATTGTATCTCGTCTTTTCTTATTCACTCCCCACACAATGAATCCTAACATTATAAATGGAAAAAGGAGCACTAAGACTGCAAACGACCTTTTTAAAATTTCAACACATACTGATTTTATTTTAAGTCACATTTGCTTCATAAATCTCGACCAGTTTATGTCTATTTGCAATCTTCTTCTTTTTCTCGATTGGTCTGATAATTTCGATAAAAAAAAAAAAATGCTTTCGATAGGGAAATAATTTTCAACTAGTAATAGTCGGGGGTACTAAATAGTGTAACGTCATTTAAAAACAATCCCATAAAACTTTAAGCACTGTCATAAAACTATTAATTTTTGTGATTAGTTCCTTATCAGGCACTTCAAAATTTTTATCAATTGGAAAATCTTATATTATAATAGTTTTGACGGGATGAGAGGTTTGAAACATTAAATTATGATTTTTTTTAATTTTTTTAAAGATGAGAACCATACAATTCCTTGATGATTTGCATGGTTTGTCAGAAAAACATTACAAATTATCAAGGAATTGTACGGTTTTCATTTATTTTCAACTCTGCTACAACTACTTGAATTTTTGAAACCGTTCAATTGTTTCAAGGATTAAAAGAATTTGTACCGTTTTTTTCACCACAACTTTTTGCAAAATTCCGACATTTTCACATAAAATATCAAACTCACCACCGTCATTAACTGTTTGAACATTGGCATTATAAAGTGCAGCCCTTCTTTTATTTCTATTACTTTCAATTGCCCATAAAATGAACCAAACAATCACAACGGGAATAAAAATAAAGCTAATGAACAAAAGAACTTCCATAACTTTAAACGAAATCGATCTACACTAAATCTATTTTTTTATCATGACTTAAAAATCGAACGAAAAATAAAAGCGATTTCACAATCTATGATAAGGAAAAAAATAATAATTAATTAACCTGACGCGTCAAAATATTAGATAAAGATAAAGGAACATGATGTCGAAAGTGCATTTTAAACTTACATCTTTTGACACGTTTCTTCTTGTCAAATGAGTACTGAAAAGATTCTGAATGATTACTGAATTTCATTAAAGTTAAAAATTATTCACACCAATAAGACCCAAATGAGGAAGGTTGAAATGAGGATAAACGAAATATACCAATAAAACTGGTCCATAATAATAATTTATAATTTTTTTAAAAGCACACTTTCAGGTCCTCAAGAAATCATTCTAAAGATATCGACTAAACTAAAGAAACTAACTCGAACAACTCTTGCAGCCGACAATAATGAAAGTGGTTTGATTGAACTAAGCGATATATCGGAACGCATTTGAAATTAATTTAAAAGATTATTTTTTATCACAAAATCGATAACTGCGAATACGAGTTGAGGATGATAAGAACAACAAAAGTTTCCGTATTTAGCCTTCAATATTTATTTTAGTAACTTGATGTATGTTTATGTGTTTAGATTATTCTACGTACATTAATACATATTGGGTGAGTGGTCACGGGAAAAAAATGTTTTATTGAGTAGTTTATCATTTGATAATAATGTACGTCATACCGTCATTATGTCTCCAACGTCTTTGAATTTGAGGATGCAAGTCATTGCTCGTTGTTGATTTATAATTGTATTTACCAAACGAATATAATCCAACAAGGGGCCGTTCACTTATTACGTAACGCTCTGAGGGGGGGGGGTCGAGAGTTTGTTACGGTCTATTGTTCTCGCACCTGATTCTTTTGTTAAAAACGTTACGCAGGGGGGGGGGGGGTAAAAACCCGAATTTTCGCGTTACGTAATAAGTGAACGGCCCCCAACTAAGAACACTAAGAAAAACGTGATCATAATCGACTCGAAAATCATGATTTTAAATTTTTAACGGTTTTTTAAAAATTCAAATTTTTTTAAAAACAGAAATGATTGTTATTTTAGAACTGTTCAATTGTAAATTCTAGGAATTGAAGGGTTTTGAAAGTATTCATCACAATCAGCGCGTGTTTTTAAACAACTTTCCACACGAGACTACCACAAAATACTTAAGATTTTTCACACGAGTTTCACAAAAAAATAAAATCATAAAACCGATTATAAAGACGGCTGATAAGCAACTGAAAATACTCAAACTGTTTTGTTTTGTTTGTTTTCCACAAATGAACTTCCATTCCACAATGGTCTGAAATCGGAAAAAGTGTCCAAAATTTATATTTTGTTATAAACTTTAGAGGTCGCAAAGTTTTGGTTGATTTTCTTAGTTTTGAAAGTGTCAATAGCTTTATCATGCCTTAATTATACATCTCTGAAAATATGAGCTTATAATATTAAGGATAAACATGATTTTTCATTAAAAATTTTAAATTGTTTCTCAAAAAATTTTGTGCACAAGCAAATTTGTATGGAAAAATTTTGAAAAATAAGTGAAATTAAAATGCAAATATCTAAATTTCCGCATATTTCCGCATTGCCAGAGTATGATTAGAAGGTAAATTAATGCTCAATCTTACGATGCATGTGAGTTTCAGAGGCTCACTCAGGCGACAAAATAATGTAATTAGCGTTTAAAGTTTTGGAAATTTTCAAAATTTTAATTGCATTTTCCCTAATGATAAAGCATTTGGCTAATGTTTTAGAAGCTTTAACATAAAATTTGAGCATTAATTAAGGTATTGACAGTGATTAGAACATAGAACAGACAAGAGAAAGTGGAAAAATTTATGAAAACTTTTTCATGGTGTTTTTGTAAACAAATTTTTCGTGACTTTGGATAATTATTGACAGAGTTAGACAACGATTGGAAGCTTGATATTTTCACAGAAGATGCGTTAGTTTATGTTTTATAATACTGCATTTAAATGATGAGGTTTAAAAGACACGACTTAAAATAAATTTTGGACACTTTTTTCGATTTCAGACCATTGTGCATTCCTTGATTTATATTACCATTATGTCTGTATCTGTCTTCCATTAGAATTTCAGTTTCCCTCTTTTTCTTTTTCTTCAACTCATATCCAATTGAGACAAAAAGTAAAATTACACAAAAAATTATGATTGTCAGTAGAATCATTTTTGAAAGCACTGCAGTGGTTTACTTCAAATGCCTTAAACTAAGATACTGATTTTTTATCAATTTCTAGCTATGTCACATTTTTTACTATCTTTATCTACTATGAATTAATTTCTGATCGCAAAAAGTTGATAATTTTTCGCATACAGCGTAGACACAGACACAATCATCCTTCCTTACCGCAATGAATATTAGAACATCGTCGTGGAATGTGATAATTATTATCACGATGCTGTTTTAAGCTTCTTTGTCTTAACGTATTGAATAGTAATGCGAGGAAAAAAATCACCGACAATAATAAAATTATTACTGGAACTGTCATATTGGAATAGAAGTTAATAAACAACTGAAAGTGCTTTCATATGCTTTACACAGTTTTATTGTCTAATCAACAATCAAAAGCTAATGATAACAATTTAAAGATTATCACAATAACAAATTTGGTCTTTTCCTTTATTTTTGCACTTTTGTTAGTTGGGGATCATTCATAAATGACGTAATAACGTCATATCCAAATATACCCCATAATTACATCACAATTATTGAAAAAATAAATAATTAATAACGATGAACAGGAGGTGCTGAAGGCGATGGATTGACAATTATTGCTTGTGGGGGACTGAAATACTGTTGTGGATGTTGTGGATTAACTAACGGTTGATTATTTGTAGATGGTACGAATGACATTCCTTGTGAATGAAAAGGCAGATTTGAATGTTGAGGATAAGGCATTTGTGTTGGGTATGGAGGCTGTTGAGTTTGGGGATATGGCATATTTTGACCTTGTGGATATGGCATATTCTGACTTTGTGGATATTGAGGGTTATATGGCATTTGTTGACTTTGATCTTGAAAATTTGAAGTTTGTGCAGGCTGCATTACAATTTGTGTTGAATATGTGGCATTTCTAGCTGCAGACCTTCTTCTATTCTTCCTTAATTTTATACTGAAACATATACTGAATAAAGTAATTCCTGATACAAAAGTAATAAGTACAATGAGCCATGCATCCATTTCTAGTATCTGTTTGAATGAGGAACTTGATTCTGTTGATAAGATTGATTATAAGGAGGTGGTGCAACAGGCTGTGCGTAATGTATATTTAATCGTTGTTCTGCTTGATATACAGCTGGAGATATATGCTGACTATTTTGAAAATTATTTGGTACTTGACTCACAACAAACTGCTGTTGTGGTTGCTGTTCAACCGTGTAAATTACTGGTTGTTGTACGATTCTACGATTCAAATGCCTTCGATTTCTTTGCGAGACTGAAACCTATGTGAGAAAATTTTTTTATAAGTTACTGTTTAATGATATTTTCATTAAAAATTTATGAACTACATGCAAGCAAGTAAAGCTGTGAAAATTCAATAGAAGCGCTTAAAGCGTGTCGTTCACTATATTGATTTATTTTTCATTGCATAGATTCGCTGTTTAAGGTTCATATTATTATTATTATTATTATTATTCTTTATTTATCAAAAGGAAAAGCCCCTTTAAACAGAACTTTTTAGAATTTCAAGGACTCCTTTGAAAATCAAAAAATTAAAAAAAAATGTCTAAAATCATTGGGAGAACTTAGATATAGTATAGAGTTTCGACCAGGGTTGCAAGGTAGGCGGCCTGCCCAGGCGAAAACCGCACAAATTCTCGTAAATTTGTACGGTTTTGATAGAAAAACCTTACAAATTATGAAGAATTTGTACGGTTTTCGCCTGCGCAGGCTGCCTGCCTTGCAACTCTGGTTTCGACTAATATTGATTTAAACGTTATGTCCTTTTCTAGCCACAAAAAAGCATTGTCATTTGGGTCACAAAATGCTTCTCGTCATTTAATTTTTGGAGCTGCTAAGACACAAATTCATTAAAACTTAATGGATTGATTTACATAAAAATTGATTTTTTATGTTTTTTTAAGTAATATGCATCCATGAAAGTGACATTTTGTAAATTTGGGATGTTTTTCAATAATAAATTTTTGAAACTCTATGATTGAAGACAGAGTTGCAAACAAATGTCTGTGCACAGATGAAAACCGTACACTTCCTTGATAATTTGTAAGGTTTTGTCAGAATTTGTAAGGTTTTATTTGAAAAACTTTACAAATTATCAAGGAATTGTACGGTTTTCATCTGTGCACAGATATCTGTTCGAAACTCTGATTGAAGATACCTTACGTGAAGTATCTATAAAATGGAAAAATTGTCACTCTAATGAACTCTATTAAATCTAATTCCATAATAATTTCACCATAAACTTTTATTCTACTTATTTAGGTAAATGTGATAAGAGATAAAAAATTTCTAATGAATCACTGTGATTAAGTTGTTTCCTTATTTAACTGCACGTAATATATAATAATAAAAAAATTATAATTTATTGCCTGTAAAATGCACTCTAATCTACAATCCTTGGAATATTCAAGCACTTATGTCTAGTTTAATTTAATATTTAAATAGTTACAGCTATTAGAACGATGAAAATTGGTAAAATGAAAATCATGAACCACCACCAAAAACTCATCGTATAGAAGGTATATTCGTAACTAAATCATTATTTTTCATGATTCATCTTTTGTTATTTTTTACACCATATGAAATCTTATCAATTAGATAAATTTTGCTTTTATCAATGACGTCCATTCTGTCTCGATATTTGTGAAACGAACAGAGAATAAAACAACAGCTGAATAATTCATGTGTATTAATGTCTCAGAAACAAGAAAAAAATGTTTCATTCTTTATTTATTTATACATTATAACAACAAAAAAAATTAGTAAACATTATCAAAAAAATAAAGCATGCACACAAGTTTCTTAGTTGCACTTTAATCATTTTTTTTTGTATTTTTTTTTATTCACAAGAATCATAAGAACTATTTGTAGTGCTTGAAGTAGAATCATAGCTATTGAAGCAAGTTGTTTCACTGGTATATCCATTTATCACTTGGTCAGTCATAGTACGTTGTAATTCTGCTTGATAGCTGCTATATTTTTTACGGTGAGCAAGAATCAGTTTCCAAATTCTAACTTCGGTTCCAGCTCTGTAAAAAAAACAATTTATTATAAATTACCAATAATTTGTAGAGGTTTCAATCTACCTTAATCCGATTCTACGAATATCGTCCTTATCGGAAAAGTAAATAAAATCTTCATATGTGAAATCGGCAATTCCAATAGCTGATCTTGATTCCTCATCAAAACCATTACGAGTCAGCCATTCAACCAATTTCATATCATGGCACTGTCTCAAAGGACTTTTTAATTGTGGATTCTTAAATAAAGGTAACTGTAGCTTAGTGTTATTATTATTATTGTGAACTGTTTTTTCAATATTATTGTCCTCTGTACTCGGTGTCGTTTCCACTGAAAGTGATGTCTTCCTTGTATTTTGATCATCACTATAATAACCATAAGAAATACTTCTTTCGAAATTTCGAGTAAATGTCGTGAACTGCTGTACAATTATCTTCAATGCATCTACGCCACTTTCACTTGATTTTAAGAAATTCTGAAGACTTTTATGAGATTCCAACAGTTCATTAATCAGCTTAGAATTTTCATTCTTTAATATTTTCAATTGTTCTAATAAAATCTTATTATCGTAATTTTCCTTAACATTGTGATGCTTAATTTTTGCTGAATTGACTGTACTTATACCTGAATTCGAGAGTTCGTCAACATCGTCATCATCTCCATATCCAAATTCTCGATCACTGCCAGCTAGATTTGCGCCAAGTTCTACACGAAATTTAATATTAATTTATCAAAACTTTAAAAGTTTTTAAATTTAATATTTACAAACCTGGAGATAAAACCATTAATCCAGCATGAACTGCACCTTTAACTAAATTGTCAAGAGCAAACATCCAATGTGGTTTAATGCTGACACTTCTTAAAACAGTATTAACGGCATCTTGAAACTTAAATAATGCATAGTGGAGATGATCGATTGCAGTTGGATCAAAATCTAATTCCTTTTTTAATTGAATCAAAGCTTTTTTTAATCCTTCTTTCTTTTGATCTGTGATGTAGTCACGAAGCATTCCTATCAATGCTTCAAGATGAGACTAAAAAAATATTATTTTGAGTGACTTAAAATTGACACTTTAATGAGAATTCGCACTTACGATATTAAGAACAATTTTTTCAGTTCGATCATTTGCAATCTTTTCCATCCATACTTCGCAAATCTTTTTCTCGTCTTGTAAAAGAACCTTTGATAACGTTTGTCGACGTTGAGAATCTTTCTTTAATAAATAAAAGCCGTCACTCTCGTTTGCTTCACCTGCGAGATTTTTCGATGTTGACGATATCACGTCATTTTCTGGCACTTCCGGTGATAATAAAACGCCCGTTGAGCTTCGTCTGAATGATGAATTAAATTCGTTTTCAGCCACGTCAACGGATGGTGTTGTAATGGAACTAAATAAAATTATTTAATGATTAAAATGTTTCTTGAGTATGAGAGTTTTAGTTATTAACAAACAGACTAATATGAATGAAAGTAACTAACTCAAAATGTGTTAGATTTGAATATTTTGAAATTGATTATACAATTTGAATTTGTAACGTTTTTATTGTATTTAAATTTTCTAAAATATTTTAGGCAGTTATTTTTCAAATTATTTTTGACCGTTATTTTTCAAATTTTAATCAATTTCAAGCAATTCTATGCGAAAAGAAAAACGAAAGAAAAATTGCATACCTGACTGTACTGATTGTTGGTATTTGTATAGGACTTAAATGACTTTTGGCAGACAATTTTTTATGTTCAGATTTCAAATGTGAGGTGGGTGATGAAAAATGATTACTTGGTGTCCTATTTGATGCATTTATATAAACAAAAGTGACATTAAAATATATGGAAGCACAAACACGAAAGAATAATAAAATAAAAAATAAAATATGGGTTTTAACAAGCATTAAGTGGTACAAAAAACAAAATAATGAAAAAGAAAACTTGTTCAAGGAAATCTTTTTTTTTTTTAAAAAAAAAGGTAAAAAGGTAATTACTCACTCAAATTCAGGAGTTGTGGGAGTATTGCACGCAGAAACACTTTGTTGATGTGTACTTGGTATACTTGAAGGTTTTGTAACCATTCGATCAACAGGTACGGAATAGCTTCGAGAAAAATCAACGGTATTTGTGGATGTAGATGAAGGTATGAGATTTCTTGATCGTCTGAGTTTATCTGATAAAAATGGATCTTCCAATAATTGAGCTGCCGTTGCTCTCAAATCAACGTCGACTGTAAAGCATCTTAAAATGAATTTCTTTGCCATTGGTGACATTTCTTCAGGAATTTCTGGATGTTTCTTATAAAATCCAATCTTAAACATTGCAGCTTCTTGCGATCCAAGCTCTATGAATGGCGGTTTTCCTGTTGCCATTTCTACATTTGTACATCCAAAAGCCCAAATATCGGCAGGTGGTCCATAGCCACGATTTCCTTGATCAATTATTTCTGGTGCCATGAAATTCTAAAAAGTTATATTTCAATAAATTCTAGTTCCATATGTTAAGTCAATAATTAAATAATAATACATACAACAGTCCCTGTAAAAGTTCCAGCTTTAGGATTAATTCCTGCCAACCTTTTTGATGTACCAAAATCTGAGATCTTAATGACACCACTATAAGTATTAACAAGAACATTATCTCCTTTAATGTCACGATGAACAATCTTCTGATCGTGAAGATACTTAAGTCCTAATAAAATCTGTTTACTGTAATGTGCAATTGTGCTTTCATTATCTTTTAATGGACCCCATTTTGAGCGTAATAATGCAGATAACGAACCTCCCTGTAAAGTTAAATTTGATTAGTTTATTGTCATTAATTTGATCTTTTTGGATATTACCGGAACTTGTTCCATAATGATTTTAAAGAATCCATCTTCAGAAACTGATCCAAAATATGTTACAATATTTTTATGACGAAGTTGAGAATGAAGCTTGATTTCTTCGTGTAAAGGTTGAACAAGATCAAAAATCTTTTCAGGCACTTCCTTTATTGCAACTCTCATTTGAGTAAAAACATCTCGTCCAGCATAAACTTTTCCATACGTTCCTTTACCTAATACTACTTTTTGTTTATTTTCATCCAATTCATACTCAAATTTAATCTCTGTTTCCGTTAGAAATTCTTCATCTAATCTTACAAATGATTCGCCTTCTTTTGTCATTTCGAGTATATAGTCATAGAAGCTTTGTCGACATATCACGGACGGAAAGAATATTTGAAAATCATCAGAATTCTGATAGACATAAAGATAAAGGCACCTTTCATCACGTTTATATAATGATACTGATTTAATTTGATCGGCCGTAAATAAAAAATTATGTCGTTTACGGCAATTATCATTTTCATGATTAGCACAAATATTTATAATTTCAATTGAACGCTTTTCCTTTTCTTCAACATCCATATTAACAATTGCGTGTGATGGCATAAAGACATTATGATTGCTACTTTTATTGCTTTGTTGTTCAAAGATAATGATTGGAAAACGTATATCAGTTCCACGTTCTGTGTTGATTGCTTCGAGGAAAAATTCTACCCAAAAATCAAATACTTTACGTTCGGGTGATATTGGATCGTTTTCATGTGATACACGAAATTGATTGATTAATTGAATATTTCCAATTGTTGATTTTAAAAACCAATTTGGTGGTTTTAATTTAAACATACATTGTGCAGCTAATATTGCTTTCGAGTAATCTTCAACGAGTACAGAAATCTCAAAGAATGTTGCCACAAGCCAATAATCTGTTAATTGTGACAATTCTCCTCGTCGTCCAATTAATGAATTTACGACAATTGCTATATGTCGTAGTTCCTGTGATGTCCGAAATGTATCTCCTTTTATAAAAAGTAATGTTGCAAGATTAATGCCTGCATATTCATTTGGTTGTACTTCAAACGATTTCCTGTACCAATGAATTGCATTCTGCAATGACTCACTATCTGAGTAATTTGATTCTACAAAAATATCCTGTAAATAAAAATAAAGCAATCAATTTTATTTCATTAGTTGAAACCTTTTTTTTGAAGAACGTGTCCCTTAAAAAACGGTCGTTTTGAATTTGAAAACTTCATTTTTTCCACATATTTTTTAAATTTCAAAAATCCGTTGGTAAAATAATTTTATTTATGAGTTATTTCACAGAAAACAATGTTTTTTTGAAAGTTTTTATGTAATTTAATCATTGTTTCTCAAAATCAACAATGTAAGGTTGTTTTAGTGTGAAATAATTCAAGAATAAAACTATTTTTTTACCAACGGATTTTGGAAATTTGAAAAATGTATGAAAAAAATGAGAGAAAAATTTTTTTCGAAAAATTGAAATTCGTTATTTTAATACCGACTCGATTTTTGCAAATCACAAAATTAAAAATTTTTGTTTATTCAGTAAAATTTAGTTTTTCATGCTTTAATATAATTCATTTGACATTTTAAATTATTATTGTAATAAAATTAAAGCATGACAAAATGAAAAAATTTTAAACTTTGTGTTTTGAAAAAATCGGTCAATAATTTTCAAATTCAAAACGACCGTTTTTTAGGGGCACGTTCTTCAATAAAAGCGTTGAGTTAAGTATTCATAAAAACTTTAATAGAGTTCAATTGGAAATGCAGTGTAACACACATGAAACTTACTTTATAAATTCGTCCACAAAGACAGAGCATATCAGGAAAATGATTTTTCTTCTTTTCCAATGCCTTAATACAAACTTGTAATGCTTTTTCACGATCACCACTTGTGTTACGTCTGTTGAGAGCAAATGCATATAAATAGGACATTTGTCCTGTATGCATAACTTTTTGAGTACTTGGTACTGTCTGTAAATCATTAACTAAATTGACCATTGCATCATAGTCCTGAACATCACGTAATGAATACATATAGGATTGAAATATATCACCAGAAAGAACGTTAGGATCGTCAAGACGTTTTCTCATGTTCCTTAATTTTTTCTTTTGTTCGTCCATATCATTTAATTCTCTTATTGCACGTAAATCGGCTAAAAACTTTTCTTTTAAATGAGCTTTTGATTGAATCTCAGCATCAAGTAGAATTTTTCTAACTCGTTGATATAGAGTTTGTTGCTTATTGCCATCTGTTTCCTCTCCTCCTTTTCCGACTGGATTTGTTATAATACATGAATTTTTCTCTTCTGATAATCGATACGGTAAAAACATATAATTTGAAGTTGATATTTTCAATCTTAGTGTTGCTTCCTACAAAAAAAAAACAAAAATAATAAATAAACACCAACGTACGTACACACGTGTCAATCAATGAATTAGACAAACATCATACGAATCACGAAATAATAACAACAACTTACTTGATCCAAATCGTTACAAAGTACGACATTATTTTTCATTTCAAAGCTCTCACGAATACCAATTTTATATGATAAGGAACTTTGTTGATGCTGAATAGATAAATCAACAATTGCTACATCAGCGCTATTAAAAATATCTGCCGTATTTGTGTCACCCTAAAAAGATCAAGATAAAAGAGAAAAAAGAAAATAAAATCATTTCACTTCCTTTTTCTTCTTCTTAATAGTAACTATTTGTTGATCTCTTAGTCATCAAGAATGTAATGAAGAGATTGTATCAAATTTCTTTACATAGGTACTTAACAGGAGGAATGTACCATGATCAGGAACAAAAATACTCACAAAATCAAGTTTTCCAAATTGAACAAGCTGAAGATTGCAGGCAATTGACTGACATGCCAATTTGACCTCTTCGTATGCCATTTTCCGATGTAGATAGTTTTCTTGAGTCTCTGTCAAATCTATGATCAAACATACTTCCTTAATGCCCGTACCTTTTGTTGAATTAGACGAACTTTTGTGAATATCAGACGAGGAGTCTGTATTAACGAGATGATGCTCTGCAATAAACACATATTGAACTTATTGATTGATATTTAATGCTCAATTGACACACTATTCATAATTAATTTTGCATTTTAATCAACATCTGCACTTTTTCTAATAAATTTCAAGGTCATTAGAAAATTACGTTTAATTTTGGATACAATCTTATTTCTAACATAATTCTACATACCTAAAGCATCTTCAGTTCCTCGCGTACTCATTATTAATGACTATTAAGACTGCATTGATTGAAAATTTTATATGATTTTTTTTTCTCTTAAATTAAATTGCTTTCTTCACGTATCTTTATATTCGATTCGGGAATTTTCGAAACTCAGCATCCACATATAGTTTGTTTTAAGGAACGGCTGGTTTAAAACAATTTTAATATACTGCTTTTATCACTGGATCTTTACTATTAACTTGATTTCGATATTATTATTTTAAATTAATCTTTTGCAAAATGTTTATTAAGGAATTAAAGCTACTGTGGGCGATTCCACAAATACACTGGACATAAAGTGCTTGTTTTATCGACTTTTTTTTTCGAACAATAACAAATCTGTGCTTTTCTTGAGAATAACAAATTACAATTTTTTTAAAACAGAAATTATGAATTGAACACTACTTGATAACGTCCAATATTAATTATATTCACTTCCAATTTATGTATATTCACTATTTATCTTCTTCTACTAGTTAGAAACTAATGCTTTTATGGTGAAATTTAATAATATGATTTAAATGACTATTTGATTATTTTCACAAAATGTCTGTGTAAAACTTGAAGTTATACAGTCACAATATCATCATATCTTACTTTAATTTTATATTTATGGGCTTTATAATGCTTTAAAAGCATTTTATTTAACTTATTTAACAAAATTATTTGAATTTTCAAAACTTTTTCGAGATCCAGTAAAAAAATGAAAAAAACAACACGGATTAGTCGGAGCATTAAAAAGCTTGCTGCAAATCAGGAAGAAATAATTTAAAAATATCAGCAAGATATTAGCAAGAGAAGCTTTCTTAATTATCGATTAAAAGGTTTTATTTATGTTTATTAATAGTTTAAAAGTCATTGATTACTTTATTTTCTAATTTTTATTAATCATTTGTAAATAGTCGAAAAAATAAGTAAAATGTCACATTTTAATCAAGTTTTCATACATTTCAGTTGATCTAAGAGGAATAAGATGTCAGTTCCGCAAGATGCGACAAAAAATCAACCAGCAACGAATAACAAGGAGCAAAAAGTCATTGTATTATCAATGAAAAATATGGTAAGCGTGTACTTTTTTTTGTTCCTTACTGACTGCCTATATATATATCACATACAGCAATTACATATTATATTTTTTTTAATGAGTTCATTTATGCAAATTCACTTATCATCAGTTATATATTACTAATAATAATTTGTACATTCCTCACATACAGCCATCCTTTAAATTCGATGTCACAAAGAGCTTGTTGACAAGTAATCAAGAAAATGGACAGTCGGTGTTTAGTTTTAAGCCACAACAATTGCTTACTTCGCCACCATCATCGTCCTCATCACAAACATTACAAGTTGCTTCACCAAAATCAAACATTCAAGTTATTTCTCAACCAATTGTTACTGCCAATAGTCCGGTTCATCATCAAAAAATTCCAGGTACAGGAACGATTTTAATACGAGCTCAGTCTCCAACAACACAAAAAACCCAACAGAATATTATCAAAACTCCTCAACAAATATCATTGATTCAAAATCATCCAAATATTAATGTTCAAGATTCATCATCGGCTACAGGATTACGTAAATTATCCTCGGAAATAACGCTTAAAAATCAATCTGGGCATACACTTTTATTGCATCCACAACCTACAAGTACAGCAAAAACTCCAGCTGTAATTAATCAATTGCAAATACCAACAACACAAAAGAAAATTATTGTTCCTGCACAAAGTAGCAGTAGTAATCAGACAAAAATTTTTCAAATTTCATGTAATAATCAGAAAAATTTCACAAAGCAGCATCATGTTAAAATAGTCCAATCGTCTATAAAGGAATCAAAGCCAATTCCAATTTTACCAAAACCAGAAAATACACAGAAAATTGTTTTACAACAGCATGTCATTTTACCATCTACAGTTATCGTTCAACAGACACAAGGAAATAATCAGCAAGTAAAACAAGCAAATGTTATAACAACAAATGTTATTCCTGTAACAGCATCCTCATTATTAAAATATAATGTACCTCAGTCACAGACACAAACAACTAAATGGACAATACCTTCAAATATATTTTCTCCTCCCGCATTAACACCTATACAGCCAAAATTGTCAATTACACCAACAAAAACAAATGCTGAAAAGAATGATAGCTTAAAAAATATTTTAATGGAAATTGACGAAATTGAAAATTCATCAGAATCAGAAAGTTTTAATGACGATGACTTACAGACAACCGAAAAAACACCAGAAAAAGTCATAACAAAGCGTAGTACAACAGACGATAAACAGCATAACGAAATCGATGATGACTTACAGGCATCCGAAAAAACTACTGAATCACAATATGAGGAAGATAATAGTAATACTAATGATAATGAAACAAATGATTTGGAGAATAATACATTAGCAGATATAAATGAAAGTTGTGAACAGTTAAAAGCCATAACATCTACATCTACAACAACAAAAATAAGTATTACGAATAAACAACAAAATAATAATACCAATAATAATAATAGTAACAATTCAATATTGTTATGTGACGAACAAATTGCAAGTATAACACCTGAGGAAAGTCCAGAAAATAGTGATAAACCAAAAGATCAAGTTACACCGATGCATACAAATGAGGAAGTGACAATAAAAAGTCAATCAATTGAGGATGTAAAGAAAAATTTAAAACTTGATCTAATTTCAAGTACTAATGTAACACATGACAAAAATGTTGTTGTTGTTGATCGTGAAGAAAGTGAATCCATCATCAATGATGATGATCATTCTAATCAGTCATCAATGATTGAACAAAAGAAAAATAATGATGATAATGAGTCACCGACAATAAATGAAGTGTTAATAGATCAGGCAACAACATCAAAAAGTATTAAAGGAAATGATTTAACTAAACCGAAAAGAAGTAGGAAGCCAAAAAATCCAACAGTTATAACAAGCCTCGGACTACCTTACAAGCCACCTCAAGCAACTGGTAGTCGTAAGAAAAAGGTCGAAAAGAAAGTTGAACTTGAAATGGACTTTCATGACCCACTTAATAAAATATTGTGGGAAGATGGAATTGGTGGATTAAATAATTGTAACAAGCTCTTTGGATTTAATGAATTTGGATTGATTGAGGTATTAAGTAAGAAAGATGCATCAGCAAAATTGAAAAATGATGAAAATTCATCGGTAATTGATGATAATTTTAATTTCAAGTTCCGTAAAATTGCTGATCCACAAGATCAATTTACTTGCGTTGTATGCTCAAAATTGGGGACAATTCGTGACTTTTTTTCGCCCGAATGTTGCAGTGAATCATGCTTTGCGATAACAAAACGTAAGACGACAGAATTTAATTCCTCATCAAAGGATGAAAATGGAGATCATGGACAAATTTCACCAACAGATGCTAAAAAAGTATTGTTTGAAGGAGAATTTGTGACATTAAGTCAGTTACAGCAATATTTACTTGAACAGCAATTGCCTGAAACAAAGAAGAAGCATGGATTTACCAATAAAAATTCATCAATGACAATTCCGGAAGTTAAATTTTCATGGGAATCATATTTGACAGCAAAAAGTGTTCCAGCACCTGAAGATTTATTTTTATATACCAGCAAAACTGCCTCTAATCACTTCCGTGTTGGAATGAAGCTTGAAGCTGTTGATCCAAAAAATCAGCACTTAATTTGTGTCTGTTCTGTTGAGGAGAAATTAGGATCTCGTATAAAAATTCATTTCGATGGTTTTCCTTCAATTTATGACTTTTGGACAAACAGTGATAGCTATAACATCTTTCCTGTTGGATTTTGTCAAAGTACTGGACGAAAATTAAACGTTCCTCAACGCTGGACAAATAAAAAGTTTGACTGGACAGAATATTTTGATCATACAAATTCAGTCGGTGCTCAACGTTACATGTTTCCACGTCTTAATGAGACATCAAGTGATGTTAATCCATTAACTGTTGGAATGAAACTTGAAGTAAAACGTGGTGATTATTGGTATGCAGCCACAATTATTGATGTCCTTAATCTACGTGTTTTGATAAGATTTGATGGAATTTATGAGAATTTTGGATGTTACTGGTTTGATATCTATTCACCAAACTTATTTCCATGTAATGGCCATAAAACATTAGAGGATCGTAGCCTGTTCAAACCTCCATTTATATCCAACAAACCTTTCGATTGGATTGATTATATAAAAACACATAATGCTATCGAGTCACCAGTTGACTTTTTACTTCAAAAGACTAGAAAGCCATATCAATTTGAATCAGGAATGAAACTTGAAGTTGTAGATAAAGTCAATCCACAACTCATTCGTCCAGCTACAATTTTATGTAGAAATGAGTACAAAATTCAAGTAATTTTCGATGGATTTGATATCAAGTATGCTTATTGGTTGGACGATGATTCTGAAGATATTCATCCTATTAATTACTGTAAAGCTACAGAACATCCGATTGAGCATCCAGCTGGAGCACTTAAATTCCTTGAAAATAGTCTATGTTCAATGAATGGATGTAGAGGTATTGGTAATGGATTACACACAGATCGTTATTTCCATGACAATCCAAAAGAATGTCCATACAATATTGACAACTGGAACAGATTAATCGAACAAAAAGAAAATTCACGAATGGATTATAAGCCTTATGTTAGACGGTGAGTAAAATTTATCCGTTATTACTCAATTTGAATTTTTTTCAAATTTAATTTAAATAATTTTTGACCGTTAATTTTTTTCAAATTTAATTTAAATAATTTTTGACCGTTAAATTTTTCAAATATTTTTTTACCGTTATAAATACAATATTTTTTTTTTTGTGTAGGAACAAAAATTCAACAGCAGCAAATGAAAATCGTTCATTACTTTTGCAACAAAACAAGTACAAAAAAGAGAAACAAGAAGTAGAAGTTAAGGAAGAACCAAATCTAATTAATGACGACGATACAGCATCAAGTGAGAATGTAAGAGTCACAAAGAAAAGAGTAAAGAAGCGAAAGATTGCACAGACAGTTGTTGCTGACAATAAGGAAGAGATTATCGATGAAGAAGATGGAGAAATAAAAGCAAAGAAAATTCGAGTTTTACAGCACTTCCTCGAAGAATATGGACCTCAATTAAATTATGCTTACAATTTGTGGACAAAAAATTCCAAAGTCTTGGACAAAGCAATGATAACCGATGAAGATCTCACAGAAAATCCAATTAAATGGAACGTCGATGACGTTTGTACATTCTTAGTCAAGTTTTGTGATGAGGAAACAACAGCTAAATTTTATGCACAAAAAATCGATGGTGAAGCACTTTTAGGTTTATGTCAAAAGGATTTGGTGACATTGATGGACATCAAAATTGGACCTGCAATTAAAATTTATAATCGTATTTTGTGGTTGCGTCAGGAAGTTATGACAAAATTTACTGAATTTTAATTTTAATTCTCATTGTTCTGTATAGATTTATTTTTTATTTTTATTAATTATAATTAATTAATTATTGTATCCATAATGATGCTTAATTGTAAGGCAAAGAAGAAAAAAAAACATAATGTATAATAAAGATTGTTTTATGAATTTACATATCTCATAATTGTTTCTTTTCGTAACTGTTCAAATGTTGATCCAAGTATTTCTGACGTACTTTCATCCAATTTGAGAAAATTTTTAAGATCTGATTTAGTTAAACTTAATATTGCTTCTCCGTCTATATCCTCACTATCAAATCGTTTTGCTATTGCTTTTTGAGATGTAAAATTTTCAATAAATTTAAGAACTTGCTCTTTCGTCCAAAAAACTGGATTATTAAGCAGTTCCTGTATATTTTTAATTTTATTAAATATCGGATAAGTCTTTGAGTCACGAATCGATGATGGATGCTTACACAAGTTCATCTTTTCGTCATGTAAATGCTTAACAAGATACGTTAATCGTAATGAAATTACAACTTTTTCAGTATCACTTTCCATTCGGTCACCAAGGAAATAATCACTAAATTTATCACCGTACATTAGCACTTCTGGTCTCTTTTTGAGTGGCTTAGAACTTGAGACATTCTCATTTTTTGCTAATCGTCTTTTTTCAGCCAATTTTTGCATCCTTTCTCGTCTCATTAATTTCTTTTTGCGTGCAATTTGCAAGTTCATTAATCCTTTATATGTAGCACATTACAAAAGTATTAGTCATGAAATTATCAAAAAAATCATAATAATACCCAATTTACCTGATGTCCCTCTTTTCTTTTTTACTGGTGGCTTTTGTGATAAAAGTTCTTCAAAATCAATCAAAGTACTGCCAGTTTTGAGATGTAATGTTGGAATTGCTTTATCATTTAATGATTTATCAGCATTCAGACATTTATGTTCAAAATGTTTTATACAAATTAAAAATCCACGATTTAATTTCTCATTGATAGCATCTGAGTCTATATTTTTGTACCATTTCTGTTTATAGGATTAATAAAATTACATAAGATTCTTAATTACACTATAGATTTTTTAAAATTCGATGTAGTTATTTACTCACATTTTGTACCTCAGCATTTTTCGGCAAAGGGAACATAGGAATTTTTTTATAATCATCACTTTGGTTCCATTTTGAATCACAACCAGTAACAGCACATTTGTGGCTCATCTTAATAGTTAGAAGCTGTTAATCCTTATTAAATTAAAATTTAAAAAGACTGTCAATATATTACAGGGTTGGTGGTTGTATGTGTGGTAGTAAAAAAATATATTCTATTATGGGTTAGAGACCCCTTCTGTTCGATGTTATAAAAATTGATGACTGAATCTGCGTACATAATAATATATAATACATAACTTTATACCAAGTTAAGTACAGGAATTTGGACAGGATGTAGACATCAACTCTGAAAAGTTTTTAAATTAAACTCGACCGTTAAAAAAGTGACACATTTTATTATTGCATGTATGATCAACATGTTGGTGCTGAACATCATTTCTTTCTTTTTTGCTGACATAATTATTTAAGTATATTAAATTATTTAACTTTATATTATTATTTTTGAGATATTTAACTAAAATAGAATGTCCTAAATATTAATAATTATCTAATCAATTTTTTTAAAAACTAAAGTGTACAACTTTAAAGTTACTGCCAATTTTTTTTTTTTTTGATAAATTAAGTATAGTTAACAATATCCATAATGTGAAAAAATTGTTCATAAATGCTATATGCTTAACAACCAATCATTTCAAAAAAATTTACGTATAACACTAATAAGGAAAGATGCAGTAACAAGTCTGCAGTTAAATAATTTTTTGCTCTAAAACTTTACATCCTTTGGTAAATTACAGCCTATCGTTTGAATTACAGCTGCTGAAATTTTACATCCAAATTCAATGCACTTTCTCACTTCCTCGCCTTTCATATGGGCAAATAAAAATCCAGCAACAAATGAGTCTCCAGCACCTGTTGTATCAATAATATCATTAATATTAACTTGTGGAACTTCCACAGTATTCGAGTCAAAGCCATTTCTATTGCCGCACATGTAAATTACTGGATCAGCTCCATCTGTAATAATAACGAGTTTCTGACGATCTCTGTTGTTATATTTTCCAAACAAATCAGACAGTAAGTCATCCATTGATTGAAAACCATTTATTGTTGCAAGTTCCTCAAATTCATCACGATTTCCAAAAATAATATCAGCTTTTTGAACCATCCATGTGACATCTTTTTGAAAGGTTTTGACAATATACGGAGCATTGAGATTTGTAATAAATAAAGTATTGGGATTTTGTGAAAACTTTTCATTCAGGTACCGACAAATGTCCATTTTGTTAGGGATGAAGAATCCTTCGATGTAGTAATATTCTGGATCTTGTGTGAATTTTTCAATTTTTTCTTGTACATGAGATTTCTCGCAGTTTAATGCAGCTCCAATATTGGCCACTAATGATCTATCTGATCCTTTACATAAACACACACAAGTTCCCGTTCTAGTCTTAAGTTCCTGTAAGCTAATTAATTTAAAATTTAGTTAAGGACCATTATTAATAATCTTATTATTCATACCAAGCATTCACACCAGATCTTTTAAGTATCTCTTTTAAAACTCTCGCATTCTGATCATTTCCAACAGCACCAAAGAACGAAAGATCCCGTTGACCTAGTGATGCCAATATTCTTGACGAGTTTAAACAACTTCCTCCGAGACTATATTTAAATGTTTTATACCTAAAAATAAGATAATTTAGAATAAATATAGAACACAGAATATGAAATTAGGTATAATAGCTAAACATTCTTTTTTAGTCATTGACCTTCATTCAATATGAAGGCATTCAACTTGTAAAAAAAGCGTGTAAAAAATGAACTGATTGATCAATATTTTTAATGTAAATTATTACAGTACCTAGCTCTAGCATCACTAAATAAACTTGTTAATTTTTCAAGGGAGACTTCCTTTTGTCCATTCTTCTCAATATCGTACTTTTTAAGAATGTCATCATTTTCAATTTTTACAGTGACATCCAGTAATGGATTTCCAAAAAGCAATAATCTTGGTGATTTCATGTCAGCGCTGTTTTTTTAATTTCACAATTTATCCACACAAAAAAATAGTCGTGGAAATGGAAAGAAAGTTAGTTCCAATTCTATTTTTTTTTTATTAATTTACGTAATGTTGGATTATATTTGAATTAAAAAATTATCACCTCTTTAATATTTCACTTCTTTTAAACTAGCATTTGACATTTATTAACAATGTTAAATAAATATTTTAAAATGCTATAGAACTGCAAAAAAATGCCGACTTGAATGGAATAACTCAAAAAAACATCTGAAATGTGAGTAAGTACGGAGAAAAAAAAAATATTCTATACAATGTGAGACGAAAGTCACCAACACAATCAAAAGCTTATTGCACATTAAAGAAAGTTAGTCGGTAAATCTACAAATGTATGTATGTCGTTACTCGATATATGCGCAAGTTCGATAAAATAAGAAACACTAAACTGCACTAAACAATGTATAACACAAGATATATAGATGGGCCAATACAAAGTATACTCGACCATACGCTGTTGTAAACAAACAAATGAAAAAATAAAATTTTTTAAAAAAGCCAAATTTAATTTTTGATTTTTAACTCAAATTTCTTTATTGGAACTAATTTTTATGATTACTAAAGTAACATTATCATGTGAATTATCGCATCTAATGCTTTTTACCCACAAAAATTAAATGAAAAGTCCAAAAAATTGAAAATTAAAATTTTCCAAATTCCTTTCATGGTGTTAGTGTTTACAAAAATTTTAAATATTTCAAATTCATTTTTAATCGTTAAAAACGGCAACTTTTTTACATTTACATTGGCCCATCTATATATCTTGATATATGGGCATTTCCACGGATTGATGGAGTTTCTTAAAAATCGCTTGTAATTCTTCTTCTACTTGAAATTTTTGAACTTCAACAAATATCGACAATTATACACAAATAGCTTAAAATAAGTTAATATTCCAGTTGATTATTAAGAAATGTCAGCAATACGATCACTAATTAATTTAAGTTAGCGTTTAAACAAGTCAAATTGTTTATTTTTAGTATCTAGTTTAACGGTTTTTTTCATTTTCAAATTTTTTAAAAATTCAAGTGAACGCTTTTTGTTGGTACATTTCATAAAATTTTCACAAATTTTTTATTTTACTTCTTAATAAGTGTGTTTAAAGTGAATTAAAGCATTGAAATATATAAAAGTAAACACCATGTGCATGAAAACGGCAGTAAAATGTTGTCTGGATGTCTAAATAGTGTAAAATTTTAGTTTAAAGTTAAAAATTCCACATTTTGAAATGTACCAACGCTCACTAAAACTCAAATATTTCATCAATGAATACATTTGGAGGTAAGATATAAAGGGAAATAAGCAGAATTCAGCATTCTACTTGACATAAATTAGTCTTTTAATCGTCTGGATAGCTCTTTTAAGAGAAATTTTAACTCAAAGACGAAATTTTTGAAAAATTCAATCCGTGGAAACGCCCATATGTAATATATGATGATCATCTTTATTTTATTTCAAAAGCTCTTTTAACAACTTTGATTAGATTCCTGATGTAAATTAATTAAAATTATGTGACGTCATGGATTTAATTTAGACTGTTACTAATTCATGACATTGAAGCTTGAAGGAAATTATGCCATGCTTTCGACTTTTTGAAGTAGCAATGATTTTTGCACAATACAAGTGCATTTTTGAAACCTGACCTAGCCTTACTTGATATGGAACTCTGTTGATTCATTGAGTAAACAATAAATTCAAATAAGTTGGACGTAATGTCTGAGTTACAATCTTGTGAGCAATACAGCCATAAACTTTGTGGAAATAAATCATAGCGATTCTTAAAAATATAACAATCATCAACAATTACAAAATATCCAGACATGCAGACAATGGCACTAAGGAATATGTCCAACAAAAACTGCAATCCTTTAACATCTGTGTCTTTTTCTATCATCTTATTCTGTACAATAATTATAAACTCATTAAGCCACTTTTTCATAGGAAAGCATTTTGTGGATATTAAAAGCTTAATGATGGAAGTAATTAAAATATCACGACATTCATTTTTCGCATATTGTTCTAATATTAATTCATTCAGCCATGCCACTGGACTTTCAACATTTACATTTTCCTTTAAAATTTCACATCTAAATTTGATTTTTTTCTCAGATGCCAACGGAATTGCATTTAATATTTTTGAGGGAATTAGCTTAATAATATTGTTGCTTGGTGATCTATTAATAAACATAGACACAATCATCGTTAGATTTTCACGATTTGTGACGTTCTTTTCATGACTCAGTAGCTTAAGAATTTCATCATCGAGATTTACGTTTTGACACGTGGAAATTTTGTCGATGAATAATTTTAAAACTTCATTCGATGCGCCATTGCAAAGATCAACAAGAATGTCTAGTGCTATTTCAATATCCTCATGACTATTTTCATCAATGTTAATTAGAAAATTTTCGATCAATCGTTTTGCAGTTCCAGAAATTACAGCTTGTTTTGAAGCTACAGCCATACATTTTTCTCTAATTTCCTTTCCTTTATGAATTAGTTCATGCAGAAAAGTCCAATTTAATGGCGGTAGTGGTCGTGAATACTTTTGAGATAGAATTTTCAAAGCTTCAATAAGAATTGTCTCGTCTACAAGTTTTTCGACCTTTTTCGTTGTTGCTTGTTGAATCACAAAATGTGTCATTGCCTTTACGATGCTTTGTTTGGGGAGATTTTTATAATTTATTGGTTCCGCTTGTCCTTCTTTAACCAAGTAATGTCCTGAACGATATTCAGCAATTTCTTGTCTCATAAAATGACTAACAAGATCACCGGCTGATTCTAAACAGTATGGATTAATTTTTGACAACAATTGGACATAACATTCGCCAGGAACTTCCAAATCTAATATTGAAACTTCCATTCCTTGTGGTGCTTCCGGTAATGCAATATTTTCACGGTATGTATCAGGAATCATGTCTAGCGTAAGTGTATCATAACTCCAACTTTTGAAAGCATTTAAAGCACATTTAATTCCATGGACGTCACTCCATTGTATCATGTAAAATATACGACTTACAATATCCTTCATGAATGTTTCATACTCTAAATTATTTCTTTTGAATTGCGGAACCGTAGAAAAGAAATTACACAAACTTTTCACTACTCGAGGACGTTTCTCGTACCTTGTTGTTAAAGTTATAGCCTTCCATGTTGATGTAATTGAAATAATATGATTTTGGCACAAAAGCGTGATAGAATCAATTGCTAATGCAGCGGCAACTTCATCATTTTTCAACTCTAACGATTGATTTAAAATCTCAGAAATAATTGTAACTAAATCAGATCCATGATGTGGCTTTAAGTCGCAAATCTGTTTTATTGCATCAGCTCTTACGATGTTCAGGTTGAAATCGTCATTGTCATGAATTGATTTTTCAACAAGGAACTTGTGCAGGAATGGATAAATTCTTGGTTCAGTCTTCCATAGTTTTAAATGCAAAGTTATAGCCATCGATCGTACCATTCCAGATGATAGTGCTTTAATTGTACTAAATATTTCAGTCGATGCTCCCAAATCAGTGATATTTAGCAGAATTGATGTTTTCATTTTTGGATTAAAACTTTGAGATAATTCAAACAATAAAGGCATGACCAGTGAACTTTTTAATACATCATCAGACTTTGAAATTTCAATCAGATTTAACAGCACGTTGTTCCAGCTTTCATAATCCTCATTTTTTAATTTATTTGAATGAAGATATCCGCGTAATACAAGCTGATTTCTTGTCCAGTATATTCTCTCGTAATTCATTTCAATTCTTTTAATTTTGCAAAATTCATTTTCCTCAATAAATATGCATGCATCATAAGCATTAATCAGATTAATGTCAACAAGTGATGTTGCTGAAATCTTGCTTGTGACTCCTGAAAAATGCTGACTAATATCTCCACATCCAATATAATTTACTAGTTCTTCTATTTTTGCCATTTCTTTTGCATTTAATACAGGATATGCCAAAACTTGTATTAGTCCGTCAAGAATCATACATAAGAGAACTGAATGTCCAACTTTAACATCTATGATTAAGATGCTTAAGAGATTTATTAATTTTGGAATAAAACTTGCTGAAGATGTTTGTAAAATTTCAGCAATTAGGAATAGTATCATATTGATCCAGTTTGGATTTGCCATTATTATTTCAATATTGTCGATTATAATATCAATGTTTGTCGTTGGATCCAAAGAATATTCAGTCAAGTATTTTGTAGATGAAAGCAGGAGAAGTAGATTTTCAATATCCATTTTCTTTTTAAATCTTGACTGGATCATTGAATTGTAAAGCATGCAAGAAGCTGATGAAGTAATTCTTCTCAAAGCAATAATTTCTCTTATCAAATCTTCATTTGCATTATCCATTATTGACATCCAGATACTCTTTGATTCAGCATAAATTGTCTCATTATTGCAGAGAATTATTAAAAATACAGGACGGAGGAAATTGACACAAGACCTTTAATAAAAGCATAATTAATAATTACTTAATAATAATGAATGGACTTAATTAAAAGTTTACCTTTCAGAACTAGCCAAAATATCCTCAATTTTCTTTGACAGATATATCATTTTCGCTGTATTTGCTTCGTTGACAAAAATTATTGCTGGATGTGGATTTTTGTTGATTCCAAATTGACAGCTTGAGTTTTTAACATTATTCAATAGTAAATTAAATACAGCATCAGATAAAATATCGAAATTATCGTTCTTAATACGAGAATATCCAGAAATTAGTGCATTTACTGCAAAACCTGAATCATATCTCCTTCCAAATTTTATCAAAACATCACAAGCATTTCTGCATACATTTCGATTTTCACTAATTATATGAGCACTTATCCAGTCGATTTCTGTTGTTATCGGTTCATTATTACTTTTCTTTTCAGATATCTTCTTGAATATCTTGTGGAAGTAGTTATTTATGTAAAGAACTGAACTTTTAATCGGCAATAATTCCATTTTAAACGACGAATGTAAACACTGAGAACAAACTTCTACACTTCTAATTGGTTCAAAACAATAACCGTAAAAATTAACGGTTAGAAAATTTTTAAATCTAGGTATTGCTAAAAATCTGAAACGGGGTATACAACCAATTATTTTCCCGCTCAATTCTTGAGAAGAAAACGAATATTTTAATAATCATCGTTTTATCAATTAATTAGTGTGTTTGGTTGTTGTTTTGTACCAAAATAAAGTTTCTAAAGACAAAATAAATCGAAAATAATGCAAGTAGGAATGAAATCGCCAAATTTAAACGATTTTTCGACAATGATGGATAATAGTCAGAAGAAATTGCAATTAAATTCGGTATCATCTCCAATCATTAAAAGTCATTCAAGAGGAGCCAGATTTTTGGATCTAGTTAAAAGTAATAAAATCAATGTATCACCACAATTAACAAAACGTCTATCACTGAGTAAAAATGGAAAAGACTTGATGGAAAGAGCTGAGAAAAAATCGTCTGATCAAGATTACTTAAAATTCTCAAATACAACTCCAAATTTAATGGCAAGTCCTTCATCCGGTATACTAAGTAAGAGAAAGAATTCAGTTATGGAAACTCCAGATTCACCATCACAAAATAATTCAGCCAAGGTAAGACAAATAACAAAGAATTAGAATAGACATAAAATTAACTGTATGTTTTCATATTGATAGAGGAAACGAGTAAGCTTCAATGATCCTGTATCTACGACCAAGGAATATTTAATAACTGAAGAAGAGGAGAGACAAAAATCAAACAGTTTGATTCGATGCCTTACTTATGAAGAAAACGTAGAGCCTGATGATGAGGACTGTGAGAATAAGGAAAATTTGATTGTAACTGCCATCGTTGATGATAAGAAAGAAGCAATAATTCAGGAAGATATTAAAATAAAAACAGAACTCGAAGAAGTTGATACAATCTCAATGGATCATGATTATGACGAAAATCCTCAAAATACAGACATAACAACATCATCGGAAGACATTAATGAAGACATTACGGAACAAGAAATTTTCGATGATGATAAAAAATTAAGCTTTAAGGATAAAGATGATTTAATGGATTATGTGATGAAAAATTTCACATTCAATGAGATATTTGAGAAGTTTTTAGAGAATCATGATGAATCATTTAAACGTAAAGAGCTTATTCAAAGTGTATTGACAAAAGTTGACGAAAATGATATACTTAATGAATATCTACCGACACAAGATCCAAAACATAACAAAATGACAGCTGAACAATTAGATAAAACTTCAAACGTTATCAATCATTTGTCAAAAATGATGAAAATCAATGATCGAATTAAACACAAAGTACTCGAAACACTTTCTGAGAAACATTCAAAAGATTTCTTATCTCATGCTCTCCAAGAAAATTCAGTGTCAACAGTATGCCAAAAGCTTACAATTCCTAGTATTATAAATTATTTAATTCACAAAGTTAATGTTTTTGACGATGACAATATTGATTTTGAGGTCAATAGAATGAATCGAGCAATAATGCATCACTTGATCAAGAAAACTGCCACAACACATGAGATTATTAATGATCAAAAAGAAGTGCAAGAACTTTTGAAGCTTTTATTTACAAATATGCAGAAAATTGAAGTTTTAGACACCGTTCACGAATTTCTCCGTTCGAATATCATTCAGGGTCCATTCTGAAAAAATTTTCTAACAAAGGATTAATTTTAATTTAATACTTTAAGAATTGAATTAAGGAAATGATTCATTTTAAAAAGGTTTTATTTCTTCTTTATTTTTTTGCTTTCATAAAAAATCAGTTTAATTTTAATTCATGACATATAGGCTCTTTATGAATCTGTAAAAGTTGATAGTAGGAGGAAGTGATAAAAATTTAAATCGTATGATTATTAAGGATGAAATTTATTAGACTTAGAACCAAATGTAATGGCACTAAATTTTAATTATAATTATAAATGTTTTTTGTATTGGCAAACTTGGTTGAATGGAAAGTCTTGATAAATTAAGCATTGTACGAGAAACAATAAAAATAAAAGAATAAAAAAATTATTTTTGATTTCATGTCTGTAAACTAAATTTGTTTAATAAATTAAGCTACCTTATTATCTTATTAAAAATCACAATTTCATGTAAAAAAGAACTTAAACTGAAAACTACAATTTTCGTCGTGCTAATCGATTCCTTAAAAATTATCTAGCGAATATTCGTGAAAATTTAAACTATTTCCAATTCTAGGGCGTAAATTTTTTTTTCAATATCGGTGTGTATGCTTTGATTATTTTTCACTTAATTATTAATTTACAAGTTTAAGGGAACTGAATTATATGATGTACTAATCATCTATAGACTGTCAATCTGATTTACACGAAGACTAGGTATAAAAGAAATGTTATTTACACTCATAATTCCAGTTAAAATGGTTTTTAATTTGTTATGATTAGATAAATCATACCAAATTCAGTTCCCACATACATAATTGGTACAAAGGTTTTTGACTTGTCTACACTAAATATATTCGTTCTTCATTCTTTACTTTAAATTAGATAATAATGAAGGGAAATTAAAGAATTGAAGTTAAATGCACATATAAAAAGTGATGTGATGTAAATGGTATTCATCGTTTAAATTGTAATGGATGGTGGTGGTTTTTAATCTTTTATAAAAGTTTTATCTAAAATTACTCGATCCCAAATATTTTTCTTTTTTTATTCCTTTTTGGGGTTTCTTCGGTTGTGTTTTTATCAATTTTATTTTATTTTTTTTTACAATCTAAAAATGCATTCTTACTCAAAGTCAGTACATATTTTAATTCATTTTTTTGTTTTTTGGATTAGACACTTTTCTCCTCGAATAAATACATATAATATGTATATAGTATATATAACACAAAAGTACATAAATTTTCTTCATAAAGTAATAATCATTTCTGTTCATTCATTCATACACGGTATATGTACATGGTACATTTTTTTTTCTCCTCGTGCTTCTTCTTTAGAAAAGAAAAAAAAAATCAATTTGGAGGAGTGAGAAAGAGACAGAGAGACAGACATTTTTTAATTTAATTTAGTTTCACATGCAGAGCTGAGCTCTCTCACAGTTCTAACACTCAAATTCACTCGCTGTAATTGCACTGAGATCCTTCATTAAGCCCTCCAAATTGGCCATTTCTTGATTCAATTCTTCTGTCGATGTTGACGGCCGAAGTGCTTGAATCTCATCAGAGGAATGTGGCACTAACAACCCTGTTTGAAGTCTATTCGATGATGATGGTGTCGTTGTAGCAGATTTTTTGTATGGCGATGAATTTTGTGGTCTTATTGTTACTGAAGGAACTGGAAGTTATCAATATTATGATTATTGAAATGACGACAATAAACAAATTCCCTAATAACCACGACCGTTAAAAGTTAGTTAAAAGTTAGATTTAAGCTAGTGTATCTGAAGATAGCCGTGAGATAAACTATCTGAACACTAACTTTTAAAATTTCTGGTTATTGGGGATTGTAAATTATGTTACCTGGCTTTGAGTTTGGAATAAGTGGAGTATTTGATGGTGGTGCTGGAATGCTGAAACTTTTTAATGGATGACCTCTGTGTTTTGCAACTTCAACAGGAAATGCCATATTTGGATTGCTAGTAACAAGAATAATATAAAGCTATTATTGTACAAAATCAAAGTATTTTTCAACTTATAATTTACCTGTAATTTGGTGGGACAACATCATATCCATAAGGATTTTCAGGCGAATGAATTATTGAACCTCCTTGAATATTCTGTTGTGAGAGAGATGGATCCATTGTAGAAATGTGTGGTGGTCGTTGTATATTGTATTGAGTACGAGGATATTGTGGACGGTCTGATGCTGATGAACTCATAGAGTTCGCTAAAGTCATAATTATGATGTTAATTAAAGGATAAAATATTCAATAACAAAGCAAACTTACTCATATAGCCTGCAACATAGGTTCTCTTATCTAATGAGTTTGTAACATGAGCTGGAAATTGTGAGTCTGTCTCAAAGTCATGACCAACTGATCTCGGTAAAGTCATTGCTCCGCTACTTGACGCGCCATCACTGCAACCTGGGGTTGTTGGATGTAATGTAGTCTTTTCAATATTTTTCAACTCCATTTGATCGTGATGTATCCATAAATCAGGTGGCTTAATTTGTCCTGCTTGATTTTTCTGGTAACTTTTTTTGTGCTCAGGGGTTTCTTGTGGTTTCCGTCGACAAAATACCATCGCAACAACAACAATGATGATTAATATCAGTAAAATTATTCCGCCAACTAATGCATAAAAGATTTCAGTTGTTAGTAAAACATTTGAAGCCGGAACAGCTTCATTTGAAATCATTGCTTGTGCTCCAGTTCTAACAGAAACCATTGCTGAGAATGGTCCTAATATCTTTCCGTGCTTAGATTGTACTTTGAAAAAGTAAGTTGTGTGTGGTGTCAATTGATTAATAATTACAGAGGTTTTATCTGCTGGAACATATTCATAACTCCATTCCCGATCACGTTTCTCAGAATCTGTTGTATACAAAATTACATAATTTGTTATGGGTTGTGAATGTTTTGGTGGAGCCCAAGATAAATGAACACTTAAAGGTGATTTGTCATCTAAAAGTGTTACTTTTAAGTCTCTTGGTGGCAATGCTGGAGAAGCTGGCAGTGTTGTATTTAGTACAGACATAGACCACATTGATTCACGCCTTCCTTTGACAACTTTTACTTCAAATTCATACTGAGTATTTGGCTTAAGGTCAAGAATCATGCAGTTTAAATCTGTTGTATTGTGATATCGATAACGTGTTGATCCTGTTGAACTATATCGCACAGTATAATAACGATTATCGGTAACATGTTGACTTTTTCCTAAAGTTGTATCAGTCCAATATACGACAATTGTTGATCCACTCATTGGTATTGCTCGTAAGCCTACTGGAACTTCCAATGGCTGTGATGGCTCATTGATTAAATCTTCTCGTGTTCTTGTTGTATCGTATTTCGGTGGACCATCTCCTATATTATTACGAGCTCTTAATGCTATTACATATTCACTATTTGCCTCTAAATCTCGAATTTCAAATGCTCGACTATTTTCATCTAATTCGTGGGTTGCTTCATCAGGAATTCCTTTGCCCCATCCTAAAATATATGCTCTGACTTTTACATCTTGTTGAACTGGTGGTCCCCATGATACAATAATACTGTTTGCAGCTGGTTTTGTTCGAATCCACCCGGGCTCGCCGGGTACCTGAGTCTCATCTAAATCATTTGCATATGTTTCAACATTTATCCAATCACTAAATGGACCAGTACCATTAATAGTCATTGCAGCAATTTTAATTTGATATGCAGACATTTTTTCTAGATTTGTTAATTCATAAAATCGCACATTTCCAGGGGTTGTTTCTGTCTGTATACCTGACTTTTTAACCTTTCTATATTTCATTTTATATCCTGTAATCGGACCATTTCTATGTTCAGGAGGTGGAGGCTCCCAACGTATACTAATTGACTATTGCAGTAAGATGTGGAAAGAGAAAAAAAGAAAGAAATTTAAATTATAAAGGTTGCGAATGGAATGTAATAAATAAAAATAGTTTATAAAAGACAAGGAAAGGCAGATGAATAGATTAACATGAATATATGCATATGTCTAGATTAAAATCACTTATGTAAATTTTCATTAATTTGTTTTTTTCACTTACCGTTGAGCTTGTGGCTTCTACCGTAATATTTGATGGTTCTTCAGAAGGTGTGTTCGAGAATGTTTTTACTAATATTTCTTGTGATGGGTTTCCCATCCCATTTTGATTGAATGCTACTACCGATATTGTATATTCGCAATAACTCCGTAGTTGAGTGAGCATGAACTCATTTGATTTCGTATCATAAAATTGATCCTCTCCATTCTCGCCCTCTGCGAAATAGACTCGATAGTTTGAAATCAGGCCATTTGTTTCGCGTGGTGGATCCCATTGCAAGAATATTTCATCATGTGAAAATGCTGCTCCTTTAAAATTTTCTGGCGGTCCAGCCATATTTTCTTCTGATTGTGTTGAAATTTCTAAAATTTCGGATGATTCTCCAGGACCATGATTACTATTAGCAACAACACGGAAATGATAAGTTTTTCCAGGAAGTAATGATTGAATATTGGCTTCTTGTTCATCTCGTGAATTTGTTTTAATTTTTCGTTCTCTGTAAATGATTTTGTCATAAAGTTAATTACTTATACGTAGAAGATAGTGATAGACTTACCTTGCATCAGGTGCATTCATCTTATAGTATACTGTATATGATACAACTTCATCTGGATTCTTTCCTGGTTCCAACCAGTTAAGGGTTACAAATCGTGGTTTAATTATTTGTGCTTGTACTGCTCGCGGTGGCCCCGGTAATGGAACTGAAATGTGCTTATTGTCTTCTACAGTTTGCAGGAATGGCGGTTTACGAGTGACAATTTTCATTTGTGAATTAGAGAAATGAGAAATATCAGAATCGTGATTTCTGTTAGGATTTGTCAGTGCATGCAAAAGTTTATTTGGATCTGTATCAATATCAATAGGATGAATTGAACCTTCTTCATCGTCATTGTCGTCATATTCGTCGTCCTCTACATCTGACGGTTGATTGTCATTCAATCTTTCAAGATAATCATTTGAATCTTGAAATTTGCTCGGAGAAAATTGTGAATTTTTATTTCTTGATAAAAGACTATCAAGAGCTTGTTTAGATAAATTCTTATTACTACTAGATTTTTGTAATAGTGAATCAGGTTCATTAGAATTTTTTGAAATTTTAATCATGCTTTTCAAATCAGGCTTAGTGGGTTTTTTAGTTGTCGTTGATGTTGTAGATGTAAATTTCTTATTTTTCTGCTTTTTAGATCCTTTTTTTATCAATTTTATATTTACAAATTCCAAAAACATAATCATCCAAATCAAAACCAAAAATTGATGATAATCATAAGCACACAATCAACCACAACGAAATAAAATGATGAAAATAGAATAAAGAATTGAAACAAAAAAAAAAAATTATTAACATAAGATTATGAGTACGAAAAATTATATTTATGATGAAAATTAAGGCTAACAAAATATCTTTTCTTCTAATAATTACAATTACTATAGAAACAAATGATTGAGGATCTTACCTATTTGAAGGACTTCTAAATATGCTGATGCTTGAACACTCCCAGCAGAATTTGTTCCAATACATTGAAACATCCCTGAGTCGGAACTTATTAGGCCAAGAATTTTTAAATTATGTCTAAATGGAAAGAATGAGAAACGAGAAAAGGGTACGAATAAGTACAATGGATGGATGGATAGATGGAATGAGAAAACAGCATGATGTAATAATTATTATTAGATTTAAAACTTTTCATACCCTCCAGAAATTTGCATGTAATCGTTTGGTGTTATCAAGTCTCCATTTTTCAACCACTGAATTGTTGGTGTCGGTTTGCCATAGATTAAACATGCAAGCTCTAATTCATCCTTTTCATTTGCAACTTTATCTTGCGGTGCTTGAACGAATTTAGGTGGAATTTGCACATTTAATGCAGCAGTCGCGTCCAACGAATCAACCGAATTACTTGCACGGCATTGATAATCTCCACTATCATTATCCTCTACAGAAGTGATTTGTAACGAGCCTGTTCCAATCATTCTAAATCTTGAATCTAAATCGTTGAAATCAATATCTATGCCATTCCGAAGCCATATAATTTTAGGTTTAGGATTTCCGTTTGCAGCACACTCCAAAATTACTTGTTCACCCTCTTTGACAGTTTGTGTGACAGGACGAATAACAAAATTTGGTGCTGCAAATGCTGCAGTATTTCCAGAAGGTGATTTTACATTTAAATTTGTTTTACTACTCGCGCGCGAATAGTTTTCATACGACACATTGCATTGATATGTTCCACGATCATCAAAAGTAATTTCGTCGATTTCAAGTGACGCCGTTGGAAGAATTGACATTCGAGTACTATCAAGCTTAAATGGTACATCATCTTTAAACCATTGTACTTTAAAATTTTTGTCATTGATATTCATCAACGTTTGACTAGTCATGCATTTTATATAAGCTATATTGCCGAGATCAAGATAGATTTCATTCGATTCTTGATTCACTTCAGGTTGTGCTACATTAACGTGATGATGATGATTATTAAAACAAAAAAAAAGAAGAGTAAATAAATTCACATGTCATAATATGTGATATAAATTATAAATAAGAAATAGTTCATTTGATGAGATTAAACTTACAAGCTATTGATAAGCGTGCCGTTCTACTGACAATTGTTCCCAACCCGTCTACGCTCAGTAAGCACTGATAATTTCCAGTGAGACCACGATTCTCATTTACTGAGCTTATGTATAACGATCCATTTTTCAGTTGTGTTATAAATGTATCAATTCCAATATCTTGTCCATCTGGACCTCGCCATCTTATATTAGGTATTAACTTTTCATCCTTACTATGACTAATTTTTTTGCTAGTTTTTCCTGCACATTGCAGTAAAACTGAGCTTCCTTCAGGCACAACTGTATCTGACGGCTCTAATGTGAACTCCAGTACTAGAAAAATACACGATTTTCAATTTGGAATGATGTTAGTCATAAATATTTCAATAAATATACGATTACAATAAATTTTGTCTCTAGGTATCTCAACCACATCTTTCAAAGTGAAATAAATTATTCAAAACACTTTGTCTACTTTATCGAGGAAATTGATGCTTAGGTCAAGATTGAGGTTTCGCAAAATATGCCATTATCGGATTGATGCATCATCTTTTCAATATTACTTTATTTTAGTTCATGATTTCTTATCAATAAAGTTTATTAAATGAATAATCATTTTCGGAAATGATAGGAAAAGAACAGGAAAATATCAATGCGTTGTCATTTACGTTTAATATAACGATATATCCTACTTTTTGCTTAAAACTGTTCACTTTTTCAATCTCATTTATTTGAATGCGAGACTACATGCATTACTCAAAAAAATTAAATTAATTCTATGTGAGATGTCGTAAATAGATATATATGGATAAATTTTTTCGGTGGTTTACTTAAGTATGTAAATATTTAAGAACATTATTTTACGGGAAATCGTTAATGTAAAAATCATTTAAAGGAAGTAATCAAAAAGGTAGAACATATATTATATACAATACGCCTACAACGAACGGTACAGAGTAAGAGAAGAGAACCAAAGAAAGTGAATGAAGTATACACGTTTTTATAATAAACTCTGTGTCATCATCGTTGTTGATAACTACAAACTATATACAATCAGTGGTGCGAATAATTACTTAGAAATTGTTTTAGATTTAATTATATTGCTATAGGATTGAATAATATAGAGGGAGGAAGGGAAGCAAGGCAAGGAAAAATAATATTTTACAGTTCCGGCATAATATTGTTATAAGCAAACAGTTTGTTCTATTAAAATTTATTTTCTTTCAACAAATTTCAATATTTTCATTCAATTGAATTTCAAGGAGCTCGACATTTTCGCAGATGAAAGTATTTAAATTGAACATTTTTAAAAATTTAAAACATTTGTTTGCCAGAAGAAACGATTGATTTTTTTTTTTTTTATTTTCTTTTTTTCCCTTATTTCTATCATCTGCTCCGTTCATTTTGTTTTCATTGCTTTATTCTTTTCATATTTCACTCCTCATTTTTAAAAACTGAACATATAGAGTACAATTGTACAACTGCTACGTCTCTCTCACATTTAGCCTATATTGTTGGCATAAGAAAACAAGTTCATTTCTAGCACATTGACTAACCTTTTTGAGGTATTAACAAGTTAATTAAGTTTCCGATTTGATTTGCAAATTTTAAAACAAAAAGCTTTTATCTTTTTTAAAAACTAAGCAACAATGACAGACGAAATCAAGCATATCTTTTGCGAGTTTGAGAGTTAATTCAATAAGTAAGATGAAGTCCCTAGTAACCAAAATCGACCTAATGTATTCCATTCATGTTCCTAAGGAAGGTCAATGTAATACATATGGAATACTTTGGTTATATGGGGTCTCTAGCAAATTTCTCATGCTTGACAACTCTATTATAAATAGATCTTTACTACTTATTGTTCAATAAAAATTGAAGAATTATTAAGTACTTGATGTATAAAATGCTGCTTACCTTGACTTGCATCACATTTTATTATAAAAAATTGTAATACTAGTAACGATGTGAGAACTAATAATCCAAAATGTTTGAGGTTTCTTTGACAAATCCTTGTTTTCATGTTTTCACTATTTTTGTATTCGTTTGGTGCCTTCAACTTTTCTTTCACTTCTTTTTTTTTACACTTCTTATTCTTCCTTTTGAATATGTTAGTAAACTTTAATTCACAACATTATTCTTCTCTATTTGGATAAATCTTTTTGTGAGATTTGTCTCTAACAATGACATTATAATTCATTTCTCATTTTATCACATCTTTCTTTTTATTATTTTTTCGTACTTCTTTTTTGCAAACTCGCGATTTATTATATTTTTCTTGTATTACTTTATATTTTAGGCATCGATTTCACACATAAATCATCAACATTATTTACTTTTCAAGCATCATAAATCTCATCGACTTTACACAATGAAGTCTCGGAATACACTGATGAGAGTTTTTAACGAAACATTTGAGTTCACTTGAGATTTCACTTCATAAGCCGCGGATACAATTCATTCACACACATACAAGTAAAAATATGAGTAATGTTCCAAACAATCATATCATCGTACATATGATACTAATTTTTACAAAAATATTGTTACGGTGTTATCTATATTTTATCTGAAAATGATATTGATAATGAAAACAAGATTTTAAGAATAAGAAAAAAGAAAAGCTTATCAGTTTAATGTTTTTTTTTTCTTCTTATTTTTCTTTAAATTCGTTAGAAATGGATGAGACCACCAATAATAAAATAAATCCTAGCTTAATTTACACCAGTCTAGGCGCATTTTCTCACTTTTGATATATCTTTGAAAACAATAGACCAGTCAACCAAAACGTTGACCATGTGTTAAGTCATTTGTTACGATCATATGCGACCTTATGAGCAAGTCGAATAACTTGCTTTTGGTAATGTCATGTCATGAGTCTAATATCTTCACATAATGTCTATTGCTATATTATTTTTTAATGTCATACGCTATGCCGCAATGTCTCTTTTTTATGATTATTTAGCATGTGATAGACACTAATTTTACACACTTGTAAAAAACTAATGCAGAAAAAATAGTGTTTTACTGGTCACACCTATTTTCAAATTTCTCTTTCGTATGTCAAGTTATTTTTAAAGGAAATTATTATACGTGAACAATTAAGGAATTATCTTTTAATGAAATTTATTATTCAACAATTCTAAAAATCCTGGAACATGTTAAATTTGATTATTCTTAATCAACTGTAATTACTTTAAATACAGTAATGGATTAATGTCAAGTGAACTTCTTATTAGAATATTTTTCATTGAAAGTTTGCGTATGAATCAGCAACATAAAGAAAATGTAATTTATAAAGTTCGTTTTCAGACTTTACCGTTTACTTTACAGCATCCCATTAAAAAGTACGACAAATGAATGATAAATCAATAGTAAGTTTGTTACATTAACGCATTTTGTGTGACACAAACACTCTACACATGAACGACATTTTTATAACCGAAAAGGTATAAATTTTGTTTATCAACAAACACTTCTTGACTCATGCAAAGGCACAAGTTATTAATGTTAAAACGGGTTTTTGAGTTTGAGAACCAGATGAGGAAAATACGCTAAAATTTTTAAAATGTAAAAATATGAAGAACATAAAAGTAAAAATTACTAATGGCCTGTGAACATTTGTTTCCTATAAAGGCTTACTTTCATCATTTAATATTCTCATTTATTTTTGTATATATATGAATACTGATGAATACATGACTTTTTTTTTGTATATATCACATCACGTAGAGTAATAATAAAAAAAAATGGGTTGTAAAAAGTTGCTTGCCTTGAAAGAAATTATTATTTCTGTTTTGGAGAACAAATATATATCTGTTTAACTAATGCAGAAGAAATGAGGTATATTTTTGCTTTTCATTTAATCTCTCCATTCATCGATTTTATATGGCGTTAATTTTTTTTCCTTTTTTTTCTTGCACAAACTTATTTTGATTTTTTAAAACAATTTTTGATTACTTTTCACTGAATTTTTACACCAATTCCATCAGTTATGCATTTATCCACCTGATAATTAATCTTTTGTATATTTTTTTATAACTTTTCACTAAGAAATTAATTAAAATGTACAGAGAAAAAAATTTATACATCCATCTTATTGGAAAGAAAATTTTCAACTGACATCATAAGCCGCATACATGCACAAATACACTTATAAAATCTTTCGATAAATTTTCGATATGCTGCTTGATACTCTCTCCCTCTCTCAATTTTTTTATATCCATAATTTGTATATCATATCCACTCATTCGTCATTTGATTCATCAATCGAATCTTCTCTATTAAATAACAATTTGTGCATATCAATTTGCATCAAGAGAATTTAATTAAGTTGAAGTGTAAATGACTTTTTGACTGCCCCTTCCTTCCTATACCAGACTCTCAAAATGATCAACTCCAGTTCTAGGTAACTCAGTGACAAAAGAAACCACAATAAGGTATTTCAAAAATTTCCGTCAATAATCATAATTCACGGCAAATTATAGAATTTCAATAATTCTTTCACAGAAATGTTAATCTAAATACGCTATAAAAAAAATTGGTTAATGTCACATACCTTGCACATTCTCTGAATGACAAAGCCCATCAGTTGCCGCCGAAAAGCAGCGACATAAAGCATGACATTTTTAACAAGTATAACACAAGTTTGAACTAATTTTATAAATTTCACAAATCTGCAAATTAATCATTCTCATTTGTCATTTCTGCAACTGTTTTTTGTCATATCTTCAAGCAGCACATTTCTTTGAGAATGGAATTTTGTTTTTAAACTGTTCTGTTTAATGTGTGTCTGTCTGGTTAGTACTCATTTGTTGCCTTCATTGCAAATGAATGTTAATTTTTTATCAATTTCATTACAAGTGTTTGCTGTACATAAATGCGCTCTAAATTGATACTGTCCACAAAAATACTTTCTGTCTTTACGCTACACATAAAACATGAAAAACATTGTAGTGTATCAGACTTGAATGAAAGGTAACAAAATGTGAGCATATGTTTTTTTTTATATCGAATGATGATAAAATAATAACTTACTTTATGATCGCGCAATCATTAATTGTGAACATACCTCGCCCATGCTTTATTGTGTCTCTCGTTCTTTGATTTTTTTATTGCTTAATTTGCTGCGGTCAATACGATTATTAAAAGTAATATAGTCTCAATAATAGTCACAAGAACAATAACATAATTTAACGAGTTCAAACGAAAGAGATATGGAAGAAAATTTAAATAATAAAATTTTTCTTTAATAGACTGTGAAATGATAAGTACGACTAAAGTGAGGAGGTAGATAGATTTCTCTTCATTTTCAATTCTTTTTTAAGAACTTAATTTAGTACGTTGAGCCTACTCCATTAAACCCATTAATGAGTAAACTATAAATTTCCTATACAGTTCCAACATTCTTCTACGCTGTATATTCTCTTCTCGTTAATCATTATTATTCATCAACCACTCTCTTACATATCTTTTTTCACCTCTAAAAAGCAGCATGAATGTCTTGAAGTGCATGTATATTATATAATATAGATAGATTCTCTTCAGAAAGTATACAGCAAACGAGGTGTAAAATAGTGTGTGCGTGAAGTTGGGGCGTGACCAACCGAATTGAGGGAAACGGGGTATGCAGAAATCAAGTAGAATTTTGTAGTCCTCCAAAATTAAAAACCGGAATTTTGTAGTCCCTCATGGGTCTGAGTACCGAGCATCTGAAGTTGGGGTCTCACCAATTTTCACTTCACACCCAAACTTTTTCTTATAAGTCTTGAAGGATTTTTTAATATTTTCTGAAACTTTGCCTGAATTTTGTAGTCTGTCTGAGGATTATAAAAAACCAAAAGAATTTTTTTATTTCACCGTTATGTGCAAGATATAATGAAAACAAAAGGGATCGGAGGTGAAAATTTTGCTAAATTTAAATTTCATCTCATTTTTCAAGGAAATAACGAAATCAATTCAAACAAAAACTATTTGTGAATTTTGTAGTCTTATTGAACTTTGCATTTTAGCTTTTAGTTTTTTTTATTTGGACATATTGGTCGAAAATGAGCGATTTTAAAAGGGAAAGGTCGTAAATTTTTAGGTAAATTAATGAATTTAATTCTATAAATCTCTTTGTTTTTGACTTATTATTGATGTTATGGATTATAATGACAGATAAATACAGTAGAATTACTTTAAAATAAAAAAAATGTGCTTTTTTTTAGTTTTCGTCAACCTATGAGAGTTTGAAGAGTAGAAACCACTAGTGTATACTCAAACTGTTACTGTGCCTAACTGTCTTAATATTTTTTTATTCTGTTTTCTGTATTTTGTAGTTAAGAATAACACCTTTCTATTGATATATAAAGCTTTTGTATTAAGTTCCACCTGCTGGAGAAATTTTTAAAAAAATTAGGGTGATTTTGACCGACCAAACTTCAAAAATCGAATTTTTTTCGAACTATCTAAAAAGTTGTTTTCTGTTACTTTTTGAATTTATTTTGACTAATTATGACATAAAATGACCAAAAATATAGAAATAAATCTTTTGAACAAATCTTAGTGTGATTTTGGCTATCTTGTATTTATCACCAAAAAATAATCTCCAAAAGATTTATTTTTATATTTTTTGTTATTTTATGTCATAATTAGTCAAAATAAATTCAAAAAGTAACAGAAAACAACTTTTTAGATAGTTCGAAAAAAATTAGATTTTTGAAGTTTGGTCGATCAAAATCACCCAAATTTTCTTAAAAATTTCTCCAGCAGGTGGAACTTAATACAAACGCTTTATATATCAATAAAAAGGTGTTATTCTTAGCTACAAAATACTGAAAACAGAATAAAAAAATATTAAGACAGTTAGGCACAGTAACAGTTTGAGTATACACTAGTGGTTTCTACTCTTCAAACTCTCATAGGTTGACGAAAACTAAAAAAAAGCACATTTTTTTATTTTAAAGTAATTCTACTGTATTTATCTGTCATTATAATCCATAACATCAATAATAAGTCAAAAACAAAGAGATTTATAGAATTAAATTCATTAATTTACCTAAAAATTTACGACCTTTCCCTTTTAAAATCGCTCATTTTCGACCAATATGTCCAAATAAAAAAAACTAAAAGCTAAAATGCAAAGTTCAATAAGACTACAAAATTCACAAATAGTTTTTGTTTGAATTGATTTCGTTATTTCCTTGAAAAATGAGATGAAATTTAAATTTAGCAAAATTTTCACCTCCGATCCCTTTTGTTTTCATTATATCTTGCACATAACGGTGAAATAAAAAAATTCTTTTGGTTTTTTATAATCCTCAGACAGACTACAAAATTCAGGCAAAGTTTCAGAAAATATTAAAAAATCCTTCAAGACTTATAAGAAAAAGTTTGGGTGTGAAGTGAAAATTGGTGAGACCCCAACTTCAGATGCTCGGTACTCAGACCCATGAGGGACTACAAAATTCCGGTTTTTAATTTTGGAGGACTACAAAATTCTACGTGATTTCTGCATACCCCGTTTCCCTCAATTCGGTTGGTCACGCCCCAACTTCACGCACACGTAAAATAGTTTTCTTCTTCTTCTTCCTCTTTTTATTTTCGTGTGTTTCTTTGTTAAAAATAGAAGTTTCATCTCGAATTAAGATTTTTTTTTTTACAATTCTCTTTTTTTTTCGGAAAGAAACTTTTTTATGACTTTTTTTTTTATTCCAGTCTTATCAAGAATTAAGTTTTATTTCTTCTTAGATCTCACTCTTCAATGAATGACTCAAAATATGTGACTCCAGATGACAATTTTTTTTCAGAATTTTAATTAACTTGTCGTTTAGAATTTTTATTTAAAAGGAATCTGTAAAAGAGAAGCAGCAAATGCATTGGCATATTTTAAGGAGGAAGATGAAAAGGCATTAATCTTAACATATAACTATAATTAACGTGATATATATTCAAAGATGAATTTTAAAGAAGTGCATTTTTGTGGAGGAAACGAAATACCTTTCAATTTATTTAATATCTTGTAGACTGAAGATAAATGAGGTGTGAACAACAAAATTTTTATCAAATGTGTTCATATTCTTTTTTTTCTAGGGGCCGTTCACTTAGTACGTTCAGGGAAGGGGGGGGGGGGGGGTAAATAAAACCATAGAAATTCCAAGAATTCTATTGTTCGTTTTTGAAAAAAGTTCGTTAAAGCGTAACGTACTAAATGAACGACCCCTTGCAAGTTTTAAGGTGTCTGTTCGGCCTAAGTAGGTTCAAAATTTCCGGTATGTATCTTATACGTTTTCAAAAGGTTCATCTATTGTACAAAAATATTTTATGTAACGATTATGATGCATAAATTTAAGTAAGCATCAAATAATTGAAAAAAAGTCTCCCTAAAATGGTCCAAAGTCAAAAGTCATGTCATGAGGAAAATGTAAAAGAATTTATCATTGCATGCTAAAACCGCACACGAGAATATGTTTATTTGTATACACATTATGGCACTATTGCTTGCTGCTGTTCCAAAACGAGAAGATGCAAAAGAAGAAGAGAAACACATAAAAACACTGTTTATATTCATTTAGATTTTCAATTCGAGTAGCAGCGGGCAAAATAAAATAAATTGTCTCATGATGGCTTGGAAATAAATGTACTAAAAAGAAAGAAAAAAAAATTAAAACAAATCTGTTCATATGTATGTATCCATGCCATGCCATGTATTGTATATAAAATAAAAAGAGAGCATGTATTTTGTCGTTCAGATTGCACTTTCCCTTTCTATGCAATATGCTTCAAAGGATTTATAGTGCTGTTTTGACACTCAATGGGCTTTAATCTTGTTTTATTTTTGGATCATTGCCAGACACTCACTTCAGAATCAGCAACAAACATCACGAAATATGACATTTTAGTCATAAATCTAATAGGGTTCCGAGTGAATGAGTGAAAAAAAGAAGAAAGAAACGATTCAATTGTAAGTAACAATATGCAGTATAACATTAATTTCTCCTGAGCAGACAAATCTCATAAATTAAAATACGCTATGATAAATGGCTTGAAAGTAAATAGATTAAATGATGAAAAATTTATTTTTTCATACCCATTCATGTTCTGTTACACATCACGATGTGCCGTCTTCATTAGTCGATATTTTTGTCGCATTATTCAATTAAATCTTGATACTTTTACTTAGGAATAGCTCACAAGTCAATTTAATTTATTAACTTTTAATTAATTTCTTCCTTCAATTGTATAGCGTGGACATACATTTATTAATTAAAAGGATATAAAATCACTTAATTACAATCACTCAGATTCATTGAACCAAAAGTCGAAAAAATATATCCAACTGCCACATTTTCCATATTAAGTATGTACTAGTAATATGGCATATGTTAACATGTCTTTTACTCTTCGTTTTAAATAATAATATTACTACTATATTATCTGTTTAATGAAATTTACAATTCATTAATTAATGTCGTTTAAAGGGGCTCATAAAATGTCAGTAGTTTGTCATATATAGAACCATAAAATAAGAAATAAGCTTCCTCCCAAATTTTATACTTTGTTGAGACAATGAAATCAGAAGTATCGTGTTTCAGTCAAATATTTGCCCCTACAAATGCCATTTAAACGCATTTTAATTACACATTATGCAATATGAGACGGATTTTAAACAAAATATAGGCATGTATATTATGTACACATCCAGACACACGTTTTATGATTCACGAAATCGATTCTAGTTCAAAATCATACAGAAAAAAATATAAATCGCACTATTTACTTCGTACAGAGCAAATGCTCACGAGTCTATTATGTTTCAAGGGCTTTTTAAATAATTGCAAATGCATATTCATAGATTGCATACATACTTGATACCTATTAATATCTTTTTTATCAATATGAAATTTATACGTAAAATGTGTGCGATAAATACATGCTATAAAATTTTGAGTAGTACTAAAGTGCTTTTAAAATTTCAATAGCAGCATTTTCATCATATTGACGCATTTCTATACGTAGATTAATGGATTTTGAGCTCAATTTTTATGGTTTTCTGTGTGATTAAAAACAAGCAAATAGTAAAATGTGTAAATTTTTTATTTCTCCTCATCTCATCTCAATTGGAATTGTTTGAGTATTATTGGCAAGCTCAAAAAGTCTATGGGCATGTATGAATACTAAAAAGAGATTTGAAAAAAATCAGCATATTTTGGATATATAAAATCAATAAGCCAAGGTGTAGAGTTTTCAAATCTTTTTTGTCTTCTCTATTTTTTTTCTCGCATTTTTTAATCTGTAAACAGCATTTTGGGTTTAGCAATAAGACATGTGGTGCTTGTATCTAGTTAGAGCATTTTGGCACAAAGCTTTTTAAAAAATATGACACGTGATTTGAAGATTAAACAAATGCGCGTTGTTACTTCGATGAATTTTTTTTTTTTTTTTTTTTTTTTTTTTTTTTTTTTTTGCAAAAATAAATTACAAAAGTCGTGTTTCATATCGAGGGACTTCAGCGCATTTTTGGCGCGGCGATCAGTAATCGAGCTACGAATTGAAAGTATATCAACTTTCAGGACAGACCTTGCAGTATTCTACATAAGAATAACGATAATTTTACAAAAATGTTACAACAACAATCAAAAACCCTTCAGTTTCAATTTCCTCACATTCATTGTTCATGCACAAGTGTGTTTTCATTATGCACAAACTAATAACTTGCAAAACTGAACAAAAAACTTTTCGTAAAAAATAACGGTCAAAAAATTTTCAAATGTCAACGGTTAAAAAATATTTGAAATTTCTATGACGTGAAGTTGCAGTCGTGTGTTGTTTACACAATGCACAATGCATTGTGGTCTGAAATCGAAAAAAGTGTCCAAAATTTATATTTTGTTGTAAACTTTAGAGGTCGCAAAGTTTTGTTTGATTTTCTTTATTTTGAAAGTGTCAATAGCTTTGTCATGTCTTAATCATACATCTCTGAAAATATGAGCTTATGACATTAAGGATAAATATGATTTTTCATTAAAAATTTGAAATTGTTTCTCAAAAAATTTTGTGCACAAGCAAATTTGTATGGAAAAATTCGGAAAAACAAGTGAAATTAAATTGCAAATAACTGAAAATTGGCATCGATTGGCATTGCCAGAGTACGATTAGAAGGTAAATAAAGACTCAATCTTTCGATTTGTATGAGTTTCAGAGACGGAGGGAGACAGGAAACAATACTTATGAACGTTTAAAGTTTTGGAAATTTTAAAAAATTTAAATGCATTTTCCCAAATGATAAAGCATTTGGCTAATGTTTTGTAAGCCTTAACATAAAATTTGAGCAATAATTAAGCTATTGACAGTTATTAGAATGTGAAACAAACAACAGAAAATGGAAAAATTTATGGAAACTTTTTCATGTTGTTTTTGTAAACAAATTTTTCGTGACTTTGGTTAATGATTGACAGAGTTAGACAACGATTGGAAGCTTGATATTTTCACAGAAGATGCGTCAGTTTATGTTTTATAATACTGCATTTAAATGATGAGGTTTAAAAGACAGGACTTTAAATAAATTTTGAACAATTTTTTCGATTTCAGACCATTGCAATGGTCTGAAATCGAAAAAATTGTTCAAAAATACATTTTAGGGGAAAATTTAAAGGTTCAAAAGTTTTTGCCGATTTTCTTTATTTTGATAGTTTTAATAGCTTTATTATGATTTGATTATACACTCCTGAAAAAATCAGCCTATAATATTAAGTGTAAGTATGATTTTTTGTTAAAAATGTATCAAAAATTTTTGTAAACAAACAAATTTGTATGGGAAAACAAGTGAAATTAAAATGCAAATATCTAAATTTCCGCATATTTCCGCATTGCCAGAGTATGATTAGGAGTTAAATTAATGCTCAATTTTACGATGCATGTGAGTTTCAGAGGTTCATTCAGGTGACAAAATAATGTAAATAGCGTCTAAAGTTTTGTAAATTTTCAAAAATTTAATTGCATTTTCCCTAATGATAAAGCATTTGACTAATGTTTTATAAGCTTTAATATAAAATTTGAGCATTAATTAAGGTATTGACAGTGATTAGAACATAGAACAAACAAGATAAATTGGAAAAATTTATGGAAACTTTTTCATGGTGTTTTTGTAAACAAATTTTTCGTGACTTTGGATAATTATTGACAGAGTTAGACAACGATTGGAAGCTTGATATTTTCACAGAAGATGCGTTAGTTTATGTTTTATAATACTGCATTTAAATGATGAGGTTTAAAAGACACGACTTAAAATAAATTTTGGACACTTTTTTCGATTTCAGACCATTGTGTTTTGTAAAAATAAATTATTTAAATTTTCTGACATCATACATTGATACCTAATTCTTTGTTGAAAACACGTGATTAATAATTTTAGTTTTATTAAGCATTTTAATTACTAATAATGAGTACCAAAAAAGTTTAATTCTAAAAATGCCTTTAACTAGATCCGAGAAATTACTAACTACATAATAAATCATCAATCAATTTGTTCCAACTATTATTTTTTTTTCCAAGTTCTTATCACCCCATTAAAGAAAATTAATGCATCAATTAATTTAAACTTGAATGACATAAAGTCATTTGTAAGAATTTGAACGCTCAAGATTTGTCTGTTCTATTATGAGACATGTTGAATGACTTTTTTATTGATAAGAAGACTGCAATCGGAAAATGTCACACATTGAATACACCAATATATATTGGAATACACATCCAAAAAGAATTACTCAATTTATTTTTTTCTTTTTTCACTCTAACTATTTTTTCTTTATTTTCACTGAATATTATTATTTCTTCATAGAACTAAGGAACTAACTCTTAATTACAAAAGTTAATGTAAAATTAAATGACCAACTACACACAAGTTCCAATTTATTCAAAGTAACGGTTACAAAAAATTTAAAATCAGGGTAAAAAGCTTTGGTCTGTAAAAAACTAAAGCTGTGAACCCCTTTTTGAAATTTCAATTCCACGATCTAGTGTTGAAATTGTCTAATTTTTATTAAAAAAGGTAAGTTATAGTGCAATTAAAAGATTAAATTTATATGGATTATAATCAACTTAATTGTATGCATCAGAAAATATAAAAAGACAAAAGAAAAGTGTTGAATTTGAGTGAATATTTAAGAAAATATTTTTTGTTACTCTAAACTCTTCTTAAAGGTTATGTGTACAATATAATAATATTGTTTTTGTTAACATTTTTAAAGAAATATCTACTAATTTCTGTTCTTTATTATCATTTTAGATGACGACTGCAACCATTCGTACAAGAAAGTTTATGACAAACCGTCTCTTATGTCGCAAACAAATGGTATGCGATGTTCTTCATCCCGGATTACCATCCATTGCTAAAAAGGAAGTTCGCGAGAAATTGGCTGCAATGTACAAAGTTACACCTGATGTTGTCTTTGTTTTTGGCTTCAGAACAAACTTTGGAGGCGGAAAATCAACAGGATTCGCATTGATCTACGATACATTAGATTTTGCAAAGAAATTTGAACCAAAACACAGATTGGCTCGTCATGGACTCTACGAAGTCAAGAAGGTCACACGCAAACAGCGTAAAGAACGTAAGAACAGAATGAAGAAAGTCCGCGGTACCAAGAAAGCAAAGGTCGGTCAAGCAGCAAAGAAGTAAACTAATGGATATACATGAATTAATATACTTTCCATTAAGATACTTTTCCATCAAATTGTTCTTGCTTATTGTGCATTCTCGTGAATTGTGAAAAAATCATCTTGAAAATAACATGAATAAAAACATGAAGATGTGCGATATTCAGAAGTAATATAGTTCAATGTGCCTTGAATTTTATTAAGTCTTTACATTTCAGCTGTTCTGTCTAATTATTAAATGTCTTATGAATTAACGATTGTAATTAATTTAAAATATTTTAAAATTCAAATTAAAAATGACCGTTATAAATTCAAATTAATTTAATTAAAGTATGCATCCAGATTATTTTTTAAAAAGCAAATAAGCATTGAATAATATTTAGGAATCTCGTACTGGAATGAAGCAACAAAATTGTATTAAATGGTATTAAGTAACGGTTATCGAGGAATTCAAAAGTCTGAACGCACTCAGTGAGTAGCTAAAGACGGCAAAAATTTGGACAACTGAAGAAAAATTAATTATCACAGGTATCTGCTTAATATCATGACCTGTTGTAATAATTGTGATAAGGAAGAGTAGCATTTCTTTCATTTGTAAGTAAATATATATTAAAATAGACGTGTTTTCGAAGTATTGATAAGAATTTTTATAAAGCTTCAAATTTTTTTTTCTCACTTATTCATTTTTGCAAATACAATTTCCCTACATTTTTTATTATTATTTAACTAACTTTATTAGGAAATGATGAGCTATTTATATACAATAGCATACAAAATATCGTCATTTTAGATATAAAGTGCGAATAAAAAAAATATTTGCTTTTCTTTTTAGATTCACTGGATTATATATTTTATACACACGAAAAAAAAAAAATAAAATAAAATATCAACAAGGATTACAGCGGACTCGATCGATTTCCAATAAACTGTTCTCATTTAATATTCACCTTTTTTGGTCGAATAGTCTAAAAAAAGAAACAAAGCACGAAAATGTCATCATCCCCTCCTAGCTATTCGGAAAGTCCTAATGCCAAAAAGCCATGCAGTAAGTCATATAAACAATATTCGTACACATTCCTTTTCTTATGGCACATTCTTAACGCAACTAGCTTGTTAGTCACGCAATTTAAATTGATTCATAGAATCAAGTGCTAATCGTGATTTAATCAAAATTAATTAAGGAACAAATGTGTAATACATAACACGAAAAGTTACAGTAATTTCATTCCATATCCTTAATATGTATTAATTTCTTGTGTTTTTTAGAGGGTATTCTGAAATCATCAAGTTTCGACAAACAATTCGGTGCTAGGTACGTAGAGAGGTCAGTGATATGATTTTATTATTTAAATATTAATTACTGAATATTTAGCAATAATGATGCGCAATGAAGGTATTAATTGAGATTTTTTTTATAAATCTCAACAATAGCAATCGGAAATCAGCAAAATTCGATGAGATAAATGTCCTTCAAACTTATCATCCACCTAATAAAGATTATGGCCATATGAAAGTTGATGAGCCTAAGACTCCCTACAACTACCTTAATCCCGAAGAAATAGTTGATGAATTAGACGCTGGTGTTTTAGCTGAAAAATTAAAGGTAGCACAGGAAACACAACGTCGTGCATCATTACATTGTGAAGATTCCGATGAAGAATTGCCAGAAACTGATGAGCAGCGTGAAAAACGAATAGAATTTGAGAAACGACGTAAACTGCATTATAATGAAGCTAGTGCAATTAAGCTTGCACGAAAATTAATTGAAGAAGAAATTGAAGAAAATTTATTAGAGGATGAAGTCGGAGAAGCTGGTGGCAGCATTGAGGATTCAAATGATGAATTAGAGAATGATGAAACAGCTATTGAGGAAGATGATGGAGCAGGAACATCTGAGAAGCCTTCAAAAAGTACGGATCCTTAAATCAATGCTGAATTTAGCTATATCCATCAAAATTTTTTTATACTTTTGTTCCTTTTAAAAACTATGACCGATTTTCATTTTTTCTATATTTTATTTTGGTTGTAATAGACAGTTCCTTAGACATACCTTATATTTTTTGTTGTCTGTCGTACAACAGTTGATTGAAAATCAGGTCATAGAATGTAGCATGAAATGGTCATTTGTACTATTTTTATGCTACAAAAAAAAATCTATTCATTTAATTATTGCATTCACATAAGTTTTTTAGGCTGAAACAGCAAAATTATGATGTTACTAAAGTATATTTTTTATATTTCATAATTAAAAATTGATACGTAGATCATTCAAATATTGAATTTAACAAAACCATCCCTTGTCAAATCTTAAAAAAGAATGAAAGCTGTTTTTAGTGCCAGTTTTCCTTATTATTTTCTGTTTTCTTTTTACACTAATATGTAATAATATTTAAGGCAGAAAATGAGAAGATATATCGAATAATATTTAATTTTAGAGTTGGAACCGTATGCACTGTGCAGGTGCAGAGTAGAAAATAGATAATTTTGGATTTTTAGTAATGAGTGGACCTAATTTAACTTGACTTACTTATCAAGTTCTTAATTTAACAATTCACGCGCAAATATTTTAATGTGCAAGGATTCCAACTCTAAATAGTTTTGAGTCATATTAAAAAAAATCATATAATGGAGAATTTACCCTATCAGCATAATTTAATGTTAAAAAAAAGCATCCTCATCAAAACACACATGATTCAATATTATAAGCAATTCTATTTAAAAAAAAGCAACAAGATAAAAAAATTTCTTAAAAAAAGTTAGTAATTGAAATAAGAAGAGACGATGACAAGAAATTTATTTAATAATTTTCTGAATTGGAGAAAAAAAAATGATAAGAGAAAAGATATTGATTGATGATAATAAGTTCAGTAAACGAGTAAGTAAAAGTATATAAACACGAACAAACTTTTTCGGGCATCAAAAAAAACATCTTGAATGATAACAATTTATTTGTTTCTTATAAATTGCTTCCAAATTATGGCCAAAAAGCTTTGTTTATTTTATTATTGTCACAAAATGATGAAAAAAATAATAGATTTAAAGATAAAATAAAAAGGAAGAAAAAATGTTCAAGAACGAATACTTAATAGACTTTTTATATAATTTTATTATTGTGTGCTTTTTATTAACAAAATTGACAAAAAATAATAATTCTCTCTTTTTATTTTTATTTAAGGAATGATGTTCGATTTTGCTGGTATTTGTTCGTTAAGTAGTACATGATGCGATCATAATTTAAATTGAAAGTTTATGAATCTTTAATTTTGTTTAAAAATCTGATTAAAAAAAAAAGTTTTAATCACATTCTTGTTGGCGATACTTTTAAGTTTATATTCTACTCCTTGAGTATCCACTAGATTTAATATCAAAGAGCTTCCTAACAAAATAAACTTGAACAGTTGTCGTCACAACTATCACAAGAATTTGCACAATTGACCATGTTCCAACATATGAATTATTATCTTTAATTAGAGCATAATCCCTAGCTTCTCTGGCTCGTGAATTTGCTTGATATTGAGACCTAAAATCATTAAGCATGTAAAAATTTTATGCTGTCGATTCAGTTATAAAATAGCTTACATGACATTTAAATTCGATTCAACAGTCATTACAACTTGCGTGAAATTTTGCATGTTAAGATTGAGATCTTCGATCTCTTTTGTAAACTTTTCCCAGTCATCATATTTTACTACAGTTATGTACAAATTGACCAATTTTCCTGCAAATCTTGAGAACTGATTGTCGATGCATACTGAATAATATCCACCTAAAAAAATTTATTTCGTAAGATTTAAACGCTTATCTTATCAATTTTATGTTCTCTTTCATACCTGTGGATTGGCCATCTGTATAATCAGTATTTGCGACCCATTGGTACGGATGTACTATTTGTCCACTTGGATGCTTAACAGCAAGTCCAGCCATACCATCACCACCTCTAATTACCTATAAATATTATGAGAAAATTTGAAACTTTCTCTTAGTAGCTAAATGTGAAGGAATTGAATTCTATGACGTCAACAAAATTCAACAGTTGGATAAATGTAAATTCAATGAAATTACTTGCATAGACACGTAAAAAGTTGCTCCTTGCGCTACATACTGATAGAAACAATCTTCTTTTCCTATAAATTGAGATATTATAAGTTATTTAAAGAAATATGAGGTAAAACATATTTTTGTACAATAAGGTAATATTTTCAAGTTACCCGCATCGATGTGCACTTTATAATCCATTGCAACAGCTGGAAGACTTTCATACCAGCTTAATCCTCGATTCGTAGTTTCATCACTTTCAATATATCTAACTAAATTAAGTAAAAATATAAAAATAACTAATTTCATTCTCATCGTTCCGAAAATATTTTGATTTTATTTGTTGGGGAATTTTGGGGATATTTGGGGAATATCCCTTGCAGAGAATCCAGTCTTTAACTTTATGAATTAAATCATCCTTTAATGCCGTACCTACATCCAAATATTAGGAAATGAGCTTTTAAAAAAGCTCTATTCTCCTTTCCTCTTTGTTTAATTTGATATAAATTTGTTGTTTTACAGAATATGACCCTCCTCTAAAAAGTTGACGTCATTTGTGAATGAATCCTATATTTATTTTGTAGAAAGAAAAAAAAATTGAATATTTTTTAGTTTTATTGAGTTTAAATTTGTATTTTGTATAAATAATGAGCAGCAGTGAAGAGCAAATAGATACTAAGGATGTGGACATAGAAATTACACAGAAATTCATTCAAAAAGAACTTGAAAACCAAAGTAGGTTGAATTTTTTCACTTTATTAGTCACTTTTTTTATGCCATAACTCATCATTTTTCAAAAATAGCAAGAAAGATTAGATAAAACTGCAGTATATTATGACTTTAAAGCAGTGATTCTCAAACTACTCGATTCATTAAATTTTGCATTATAAGATCCTTAATAATAAATCATTTAATAATACATTAAAGTTTTAAAAGAAAAAAAATGGATTGTGCAATTTTGTATCCGAAAGACATTGTTTGAGAATGACTGTCTTTTAAGCAATTCTTTCTTATCATACTGTATCTCACTTTCATTTTCTTTCGTGTTTGTTCATTATCTATCTGTTTGGCTTTTAATTGTAGACGAAAAAATCATTACATTAGATTTGGCAACACTTGACAAAATTCCTGATCAGCTGTATAATATCCTTAGTAAAGAAGTCGCCAGTTGTAAAAATTACACTCAATTTAGCATCCTTAATGCCCTTGCTTTGTATTGTGCATATGAAAGTTCATTAATCGGTGATTGGTCGGAGATTGATTTATCAAATTATACATTAAGTTGGTGTTCGGCTTTTAATCAAAGAATATTGCAACAATGCACATTTGCCAAAGATATCAACATTAATACTAGCATGCTTCAATTAACATTGAAATTCACATTAGAACAAAATCGCAAAGTTGTATTAAATTCTTTGGAGAGCGGTGATTTTGCTATTTTAAGCATCTACCAATTGAAGGATCTTGACAAGACATGTTACGGAAAGTGTAAATCCATTACAATTCCAATTTCAAGATATGTGCCGTTTAAGAAATTATGTGATCACATACCAAATTCATTTAGAAATTTAAAGGAATTGTCAATCTTGTTAAAAGAAAATTTATTCATACCGATTCGTAATCAAATTTACGATGATTGTGCAGTACTTTCATGTCCGTATCTTAATGGTTTACCCGATTGTGTTCTAGTCAAGATTCTTAAATATTTAAATAAAAAGGATTTGCATAGCTTAAAATGTACATGTCGCAAACAATATGATATATGTAAAGCTTTTGCTTCAAATAAAAAACGAAAATTTGAGTAAATTTATACTCGATTCTTTATTCTTTTACTGTCCATTTTAGGTGAAATTTTTGATGAAGGTAAGCATTGATTTAAATTTTAAAAGTCAAAAAAATTTAGAGCATTCACATAAAAATTTAAAAAGAAGTACGAGAAATAAAAGAGAATAGAGGACGGCAAGTTTAAATGCTGACGATTTAACGGACATTTTTTGAAAAAATTACAATTCGAACATAAATGTTAATCCGAAAAAAAAGTCAGTCGAAAGCCCTGAAGTAATCTGAAAAGTTAAATTTTATTTATTTCTTAAAAAATAAATGTTTCTAATTGATTAATCATGTAGTAAAATGTAGTTTTAACGTCTTAAAGTTGTAATAATTCATCGTAATATAAAGATCGCGTTAGAAATTCAAGTGTTGGTGTCAAAAATAGCAAAAGTTTGTTCAACAGAAAGATTTATTGTTGATAATAATGGTGTTTTCTGCACAATTTCTTAATATTTTAAATGCCTTAAAATAGTGTAAAATTAAGATGTAACTTGTATAATGGAAGCATTTAAGTGATGTGCATAGTATAATAATTATTATAATCGTTAAAATAAATAAATCCAACTGAAATTAAATTAATAATGGAAAATAATAAGTCAGTGAAAGAGAAATTCAAAAGGAAAAATTGTGGAAAAATTATCTTATCATGTTGCAGAAATATTTGTTCATTCTAATGAGATAAAGTTTAATTTATTGCCATTGTTGCTTATATATTATCAGTATTTAATTTAATTAAATTTGAGACCAATTTTTTGTTCAATTAATTCGACAATTGCTAAGCATTAAAGAAGGCATAATTCTTATGCTAATTATTCGCACAAGTATGTCTCATAAAAATTGTCATGTTCTGTGGACTAATTAAATTATTTACATATAGAGTCAAATTCCTTCAAATATTTTCTGTTAGGGGCGTAAATAAGTGTGTGAGAGAGAGATACATAAAGTCTATAGAAATATATGATACACAACATATAAAAGATTTTTTTGTATGTATGAAACAATCGAGAGAATGTTTACCTGAGTTTTGTGTAAAGGCATTTCCCAAAATCCAAAAAAAAGTCTCCTATCCTAATAAAAATAAACGGATGATATGGAGAGAAGAAGCGACAAGTGCATCTTTTTCGTTCATTTACTTATTTATGAATTAAAAGAATGGGAATGAAATCATCATCATCAACAAATGAAACATATTTCTCATCACAATTTAAGACTAATTTTGCGAGAAAAAAAAACTTTTCTTCTATATTTTTTCTGTTTAAAAATACGTTAAATTTGCGTGGATGATTTTATTTTATGTCCTCGTGAACAGTTTGATACTACTAATTTGCATTCCTCATTTGTGATGGATTGACTTTTTGTATACTAATAAAAATCGTTCTATCAATTTTATTTAACAAAACACTTGTGCGTCTCAGTCATTCATAACTCAATTTACTAATTCCAATTTCTATGGATATGCAATCATCTGCGATGAAACCAAAAAGAAAATGCAAAATAAAGTAATAATAATAAAGAGAAAAAAAAGTAAATTATATTTTTAAAAACTTATTTCTCTCATACACACATATGTATGTTTTATGAAAGCAACAACACTAGTGCAATTGTTAATTTTTCTAAAATAAAAAATCACTAAAGGCATAAGAGAAAAAAATAGTAACAATAGAGTTTGTAGCTTTTTGCCTACATTAAAAAAAAATGTACATGCTTTAGCGTTTTATTTTAATTCCATTACAATTTTTTAATGATGAATTTCAAACTCCAAATGAGAAGTGTGATGTAAAGGAAATACAGTCTTGTTATGAGACATTGTCTGCAAAAAACAGCAAACTGTCAAATATGGGAAAATGTGCGAATTCCATATAAAAAGTTATGAGTAGTAATATTAACGAGATGAGTCTTGTACATGCAAATTAATAAAAGTCAAAAACGCATTTTCTCATATCAATGTTATTAATATGGATTTTGGAAACATTTTAAAATCTTATAAATTAGAGGAATAACTTTCCAAAAAAAAAATCATTAAATGTGTAACATTAAAGTGTTTTGAATTTTCATGCCTCCAATTATTCAATTAGGCAAAATGTATTCGCATATAATATGAGTTCTGCTTAAAAAAAAAGCGAGAGAAACCAAATGAGCATTTCATCATTTTATAGGTCATACAGTCTGAGTGTTGTATGTATTCAATTCGCTTTTCATATTTTCATCTTAAATGTAATGCAAAGCATAGATACATTAGAGAGAGCGCAAAAAGCTATGAAACTGAAAATTACATATTGATAATGCATTTTTTTTCTTCTTTCCTTGAATTTACTTTGACGATTTATGGTTATACACTATGTGCAACATCTTATTCTTATACTTTTTTATGAATTTGAAAATAACAAAAAAACATGAAAATTTATGTGCAGAATTAATATCAATCTAGTAAACGTAAAGAAAATGAATACCGAGAAACACATTGTATACATTTTCTTGATGAAATATTTTTTGCAGTTAGTGCCAAAAGAAAAAAAAGCCGTAAAATATGAAATAAAGAAAATATTTTTTAAAAAAATTCAACACATAAAATATCTGTAATAAGCTCTTATTCCGTCGAAGCCAATTTGAAAAAAAAAAAACACAACAAATGTTGACAATTTATCGGATATCAAATCTTTTTTCTACTAAAAGTAACTATATTTACTATAAGATTTTTTGATAAATAGAGTTCTTATCTTTTTATACAAGTTATGAATCTATAAAAAAATTGTAAAAAAAATAAAATAGAAAAAAAAGATGATCAAGATGTGCAAAAAAAGATTTTTTTGCTAGAGACATAACAAATGTTTATGAAGCCAAAAGAAAATTTGAAAAGGAAAAGGAAGAAACGAAAAAACAGTGTTTTTATAAACGTGATCAATTATTATTGTAAAGATATAAAAAATATATATAAAGAGTGAACAAGAGAACGAGAGAAACTGAATTTAATTGAATTAGAAGAGGCACAGAGTGCTTGATTGATTGATCATCAACACATTCAGACGACATTCAACATGTCGTTGATAAATAATAATGTGAATGATGATACGATGAAACAACATGAATATCAGCAACAAAGTGTGCTGACTATGCAAAAATCTGTTACGATAACTGTGACGCCACAACGTAGTAATTCCCTTGACTATTTAAATTTTGAAGAAAAACGACAACTAATAGCCTCATCTCTGTCATTGAGTGACATTCTTCAGGTCGGTCCAGCCGTTGCGCAAGCTGCAAAAGAAGCAAGTACTGTAATAGGTAAAGACCAAATACGATTTTAACTTTTACTCCATCATCAACTTATTTATTTAATATTATGACGATTGAATTCAAAACAACATTTATAACATGTGTTAATCAAAAGCATCAACTTTGGATTCACTCATTTTATTCGATAATTCTGTGGTGATAAAATAATTCTCTTCAAATTTTTATTGGAATTTTAGATTTACTTATATAATTGTCATTCACAATTGATTAATGCGTCTTACTAAAGTGTTGACTAATAATACTTTCGAGTGGGTTTCTTACTCACTGCTTTTGTTGATTCAACTTGTTGATATCTGCCAAATAATTCAAAGCACTCATTCATCGATTTTTTCCTCTCACATGGTATTTTACAAAATAGCTGTTAATGATTTATTTACTACCTACCGCGTAATATTATTAATACCTTTATATAATACTTTTTTATTATACGTTAAATTGTAAACAAAAGGAATTTTTATGTGAAAGCTCATTATTCAGAGTTTATAAATTTTATCCTAATTAATTTTAATCGATTTACATTTTTTTTCGATATTCTTTTAGTTAAAAAACACAATGGCACAACAACTTTACGAACGACAAGTTTAAATACTGGCACGAGAACCCCACCGTTAGAGCGGAAAAGTAAATTTAGTGCTCTGGGGAGACTTTTTAAACCGTGGAAATGGAGAAGAAAAAAGAAAAGTGAAAAATTTGAACAGGCATCAAAATGTAAGTAGTAATTAATTTTTTATTGACTTGATATCTAGCACTAAAAAGTAAGAATTTAATGCAAGCTTCACATTAATGTTTACAATCATTTACTATTATACAGCTTGATTCTCTTAATAATAAATAATTGAAATATCATGATTGAAATTAACCACAACAGTATGTCACATAAAAATAAATGACACATTTTCTAGGGGTTCCATTTTTCTGTAACCTTTATTAACACTTCCGAAATTGTGTTTAAAAATAATGGAATCTCTGAATTTGTCACTTAACATTCCATTCATTAATTTTATCACTCACTGTTACTGACATTGTGTTTTTCATTTATTTAATGTTTTAATCATTTCATTAAATGAGCTTTTTGTATTGAAGCCTTATTTTTGGCATGAAAGAAATAAAATTCATATCAAATTTTCTCCAAAAATTAAGCTTCAAAAAACATTTTTCATAAAGTTTGTTTCAGTTTTAAAATATTTAAAATAATTGTTGATCACTAGAAATTTTAAAATATCTCTTATGTGTCACTATTTGTAATTTACTAATATTTTTATTGCCAAGAGTCTGTACTTATTCATATATCATCAGCGTCCTTATCATCATCATTAATGAAGAATATAAAAATGATGAATTTTATGTGGGTGTGAATTCTGCTTTATTAAAATATGATTTATGGTTCTCATTTGACTTTTTGAAGCTATTTCTGAAGCTTGTTATGACTTTTTATTAGTAATTTTTTTTTATGTTGTTAAATGTTAATTGCTCACATTAAGTTAATTGTTGAATTTCTAGCCCTCGAACGTAAAATCTCTGTACGTGCCAATCGTGAAGAATTAATTGAAAGAGGTATTTTACTGCCCGAAAGCACATTATCTACGATACCGGAGCCAGGTAATACATACATATACAAAAAAAAAAAAATATATATAGAAGATTATTCACATATTCAATAGACAGTTTAGGGGAGTCTATCAATCAAAATTATGCGATGTTACACCCACATCAAATGAGGCTTAAATATAGCTCCAATTTAATTCTAATCAAATATTCTTTCGGCAATTTTTTTTCGGTTCTTCTTCGACACCCTGAATGATTTTTTAAATTATTTAATGTTATGTTTCATCATTATCCTTATTTTGCATGCTGAAATTAGGCTTTCTCGCTATCGGGATCGGGATCGGGAAATCCCGATCCCGAAAAATCCCGGGATCCCGAAAATTTTCGGGATCGGGATTGAAAATCCCGATTTTAACCATTTGCATAGTAAAATATTTTTTTTTTAACTTTTTTTCTTCAAAAAAAAAAAAAAAATTTCATTTTTTTTAAACTGAGTATTTAAAGAAACATTCACTTTAAATTTTATTAAAATTAGTTTCAGTTAAAATTGAGTGTCATTTGATACTTCATTTTGTTAAAATTTTAAAAAATTTGGAAAATCAACCAAAATTCGTAAAAATCTACATTTTTTTTAAAAAAATATATTTTTGATACTTAGAAAAAAGTTTTTATCATGGTTAAAATAATCAAAAATTGACTTTAAAATTAAACCTTAATTTAGAAAAATATTATTTTAAAGACTTTATATAATAATCTAAAAACAATTCTTTAAATTAATGATACTTTCTAAAACATACATTAATATGAAACTATAGAAATAAATTTACTAAATTTTTAATTTTGTAGTTTATTGAACCATTAATGACCAATTGTAACAAAATTGTATCAGAAATATGTTGCCCAAAAAAATAAAAACTTTTAAAAATTTATTACCTTCATTCAAATATTAAAATTGGATATACAATCCACATAAATTTTTCAAAAATATCTTTCGGGAAATCCCGGGATTTCCCGGGAAATCCCGATCCCGATCCCGATCCCGAAAATCAATCGGGATCGGGATTTCGAGAAAGCCTAGCTGAAATGCTCTGTCGTAAATAAATTTTCATTTTTTGCATTCTCACCATGAATATTTAATTATGTAAAAATATATTTTTATATATTATATATTTGTATATCTATCGATGTTTGGCTTAGAGCAACTATATTCTAAAGTATGTTCTTAATTTCATGAATATTGATGAAAGTGAAAAGAAAGCTGAAAGCTTCTAATCCTTATGTTCAATAATTGTGTATAATTAAAATTAATCGATTTTTCATGTTTTCTTGCTTCCTTTCCAATTTGTTACTTCAATAAAAATCAATTCAAATGAATGCTCATCTAAAGTAGATGATCAGATAACAAGTCCAACAAACTCTGCCGTCCTTATAAATTCCCCAACTAGTATGATATCTAATACATCATCATCAATCAGTGCTGTGCCTTCATCTCAATCGGCGCACAATTTAATATCACCGATGAATGGTAGCAATAACAATCAGCAAAATAATGTTACAAGTGGTCCACTGATAAACAATGTAAATGGAAGTCTTATCGTACCACATTCTCAATCAGCACATCAAATCGGTCATGCTACATTACAACAGCAACAGCAACAACAAACACCGCACACACCGCTAGCTGCACATCATCAAGCCCTCCAACAACAATTGCAAAAGCATTTTGCAAATAACAATATGGGTGAGTGGAAAATTTTGATCCATAAATATCTACTTTATTTTTTTCCCTTTTTTTATGGGCATGAAATATGCTCATGTGAAATTTTATACTCGCTTTGATATAAAGGTAGACATAACCTTTTTCCATCCTCCCACGACAATATCGTATTTTAAATTCTCTCCTCACTCTCTTTTACTCTAGAGGGTTAGTCACTTATGACGTTCAATATATTTGCTAGTCTCTTAATTTTTTTCTCTCAAATAATACTGTTTGATCACACGATATAAAAGCTTAAATAGTAATACAATAACAGAATTTTTGCATTTAGTTCATAAAAGGTTAATTGAGTTATTACCCTAAATTAAGCGATCTGTTTGCATGGAAAATTAACTTTTAATTGAACATTCTATCAATGATAAAATAATTCAACATAAATACTCAAATGACGCATGTATCGGTAATTTTCGGAAGTTAATATTTGAGTCACGATAAAATAAATAAAACAAGAGGAATATTGAGCTTTAGCTGAATGTAAACATCAGAAGAAATTTCAAATATTGTGGTTTTACATTACAATATAGATTTAATTTAGTAATCAAAAAATTATTTACATTAGCTTAAGTTTATGAGGGTTTCTGTACATTGATACAGTATTTGGAAAATAAGGGAGACTTGAATTTTTTTTAATGACTTAAACCCTTGTAATTTATGATCTTTATGCATAATAACTTAGCCGGTAAATAATAATGTTTTCTCAATTCCTGAATGACGTTCCAATTCTTTAAATTTATTTACTTTTTATTCAATAGATAAAAATGTCTTTAATTATTTTTAATTCAGTTCCACATATTTTTTTAAAATGAAAAAGTAGAAAAATTCTCTTCAAATATTTTCTTGATTCACGTGTACAAAATGAAATCATTTTTTGAAATTTGATGAAAGATTTTATAGTAAAAGGATTATATAGCTTGTATATAAAATTGCCGAAAAATAATAGAGTTTTTCTCTTCATCTTCTGGTCACATCTTGTGTTTTTCGATTTCTTTTTCATTAACGTACAAAAATAAAGCGACACATTGTGTGTTGCCAGAGCAAAGTTGAGAAACAGGAAAGCATGTCTTATGCGCATGAGTGGGAAATATTTTCCCCAAATTGAAGCAACAACAACAAACAAAAAAAAAACTAAACTGCTATTTTGCAATTTCTTTTGCCTAGTGAGGAGGCTTAGGATATAAAAAAAAGTCATTTTAAAAAAGTTATTCAATTAAATATAAATTAACGTGTAGGTCAGTTTAACGTATTGAAATTGAGTTGTATAAGCTGTAGAGAATAAAGTCATCCATTTCTTATATAAAAATATTGAGTCTTTGTGTAACATATTTTAAATGCTTGATACTTTTTTGAGGAAGAGAAAAATTCAAATTAAATAAGCTGAACATTTTTTGTGTGACTTTTGTGACTGGACAACGGCAAAAGAGTAATTAAAAATAAAAAATAAAATGAATCTAAAACAGAAGTTATTAATTGAAGCAAAAACCCATAAATAATTATTTGTAAGAGGAAATCATATTTTTCATCTTTTTTATGAAAACAAATACAATAGTCGCCACTGTGTGTTAATTTATCTGTGCACTCTTCTCAAACATACATAAATGTATATATTTCTATAGAGATAAATAAATGAAAAAAAAAAATCATCAAATGAATTGTATAAAAATTTTAATGCCGCCATGTATACATACATATATATTCAGTTCAGTTTTAATACAAAAAAAAGTAAAATGAAATAATTGATAATTTTCTTCAGTTACACATTTGCTTCATTCATTGATTGACTTTAAATTATTCTCTACAATTTTTTTACTCCTCAAATAGTAATTAATAAAAATGTTTTATCTTTGCAATATCAATTGATTTAAATTAGTGCCATATACATGAATGAAAATGTATCTGCAGGAATTGGAGAGAAAAAAAAAACAGTGCATAAGAAGAAGAAAGAAAATTTAATGCTTAAAAAATATTTGAAAAGTTTTTTTATTTAATCGCGTAGTGAGATATTTTTTGAATTTGAAAACAAGGTGCTATTTGCAAACATACACAAGTGTGACAATCTTTAAGATTCACACATTTATGTGCAATAATCACTATTGCCAAGTTATGAATCGTTGACTTACCTTAAAAATATTTATTTAATTCATTAAGTGCAGTTATCAAATTGGTCCTAAAACTTTTTAGTTGCAATGTCAAATGCATTCAATAACTTTAATTTAACGCATAACACTGTCGGTTTCTGTTATTTCAATACGGCACTACTTATGTCTTCTTCATACTTGCTGAGTAATGAAAAGGAATGACGTATTAAGCTATAATAAGTTTTGCACAATATGACATAAGAAGAACTAAATGATATGTTATGTTGTCCATTAATAGCTACATCGATTGTCATCATAAATAATAACCATAATATTTATTGGACTAATTTTTGTCATAACATTTTTTGTCATTAGGTAAATGGCAGAAGAGTATTGTTCTGTTTGTTTGTGAGAGTTTGACCTCTGAAAACACGTTTAAATGACCAAAGCAAATGTCACCAGAGTAAAACTAAACAATAAAAAAATAATAATAATAATAAATTGTTTTTTCTGGACTTGTACTGTTCATACATATTTTAAGCAAACGGCTGAAAAAGAACGTAATATTGATTTTTTACCCATTTCTATGTTTTCCTTCCTTTTGTTTATCCAAACAAATGGGGAATAAGAGAAGTGTTGTGTATATTCTAGGTGAAGCAGAATGAAATTAAAAAGTCATCGCTTTTATATAAAAAAATTACAAGAGTTTTTATGCATTGGAAAATTATCCTGATTCACAAAGGATGACAAATATTGAATTATTCTAGTTTATCTCAGCATTCTAATTCATCATTTAAAGTTTTTGTATTAATGATAAATTTTTATCTCAATTTTATTCTCTATGAATAAGTTAATAATCAGAATTAAACTAAAATTTATCAAACTTATTCTAATTCAAAAGTTGCAAATTGAGACTTATTAATAAAATATATAACACTTTATATTTCTTACTTGCAATAAAAAAAAAATACTCTCAACAAAAGTGTTGGTAAATGTTAAAAGCCGCTAAAAGTTTACGCACGCTTTATAAATTTTTTCTTGGTAACTTTCGTGTATTTTTCAAAAGTATAATAATGTCGTGACACGTGATATATGTACTCTATCTACAATTCGATAATGGTTTTCTCCTTTTTCACATTCGGATATTATCTACGATGACGTATAAAACACAAAGCTATGTAGCCATTAAAAAACAAACTATTTAATGATAAACGTAAAGAATTTGGCAGTACTTTTTCGGCATTTTTCGAGGAAGTAAGTGTGTGTTTATTTATCTCTTTCTTATGAACAAAAAAATAAATGAACACAAACGAAATTAAATTCATTTTCATTCATGTAAACACGATGGCATTAAAATAATTTCAAATTTGCTAAATAAATTAATTTTTTAAGATATTGAGATTAAGTGAGATTTAATGTGCAAATCATGATTACAGATTGTAATATTAATAAATCAATTTATCATAAATGATTTTTCAAATAGTGATCACATGATGGCAACAATAACGATTAAAGCTATTCATGCAATGAATTTATAAATAAATGACTATGAAATGCGACTGTGGACAAACATTTAATAAATTGCATGACAATATGATCATGCAAAAATAGTCGAGATTTATATGAGATCGATGACTTCGAATATAATAGGATTTAAAATTTGATATGAAGTAGTTAAAAATAATAATAATCAAAAAAATTAATAATTAAAAATCAGAAACAAAATAAAAAATAAAGTGCATTCTGATGATGGGATACATAATGGGCTGTGCTTGTTTCAAAGGTAAATATTTTTTGGCCAAATATTTATTAAAGATATTCTTATAATTTTTGCTCGAGGTTTGAGTTATCACTTATTAATGACTTTTAGAGTCATTTATCTCTTTCAATTATTAAGTAAAAGATCGAATTCTATAAAATATATTGTGTCTTTCCAAATGCTATTAAAGACCATAATTGAATCAATAAATTTTCATCGATAATATTTTTTTTTTCATGATATTTAATTGATCACATATCAAGTATATTAAAAATTAAAACCTTATCAATCTTAAGGGAATTAGATGTATGTTATGTACACATGACGATATAAAGATTAGATTATTTGCAATATTGTTCATTTTCTTACTTGTTTGTTTTGTTCAACATTCCACTACAAAATGAATTTGTTCAGCTTAAAATATTCAGATAAAAAATTAATGTTCAAAAATTGATGTTTTTTCACTAAAATTTCACATTTGTTTAATGGAGAAGGGAACGATAGATTTTAAGACTAGTTCTATATATCTACATCGTCTTCTTTTATTTTGCAGGTACGTTACAGGATTTGATAGTTGATAAATTTCATATTAGTGGTGAGTTTTATTATTTATTTATTTTTTTTTCTTCGGATTTAAAGTTTTAGTTTTAAAAAAGGGTATAATAGTTTTATTATGATTTTTAATTCGATTAAAATGACTCACTAATTACAAAAATTTATTGTAAATGCTTCCGAGAGATATAAGACAAAGTCAAGGTTTTTTATTTCCTTTTGTGGTTGCCAAGAAAAGGATTATTTTGAAATTTTTGCAGTGTAAAAATTTACATTACAGAAGTAATATTTACTCAACAATTACAAAATTTACTCTCAATATTCTCATTTTCTCTCTTTAATCCATCTCTTTTGAACGTACACTAAGCAACCTGTTGAAAAACATTCAAAAATATATCCATCCTTTTCTATTTCGACTAAAACATTCATTCCGAAACAAAATTTTCCGAATGTTTTGTGCTTAACTTAATGTTTCATGATTTGTGAAGCGCTTTTCGGCAGAGTTGTATGTGTAAAGAAAAGGCAATGAGTTTTGTTTTCCCTTTCAATGTGTTCATTTCAATATATCTATATTTATGTACATTCATTCAGTATCACAAGCATTCCACAAATATATTTTTACAACATTCGCGAGAAAAGCAACAACACTAATAACAATCCTTAAAATGAAAATAGAATCGGAATTTTTTCCTTAATATATACAATTTTTCGGTATAGAATCTGCTCTCACTCTCAATTTTTGTTTTTGATTCTGTTAAAGTTCTTCATCCTGTTCAGTCACATTTTTGCACCCGTTGAGTTTTGACTGACTCATATCCAAATTTTTTTCTTGAATCTTATTCCCCTTCTTAAAGAAAAGGTTTTCATTTTTTTTCTTATTATTATTATTATCGTGGAAAAACAATAGATTGAAGGATTTTTCTGTCTAGAGATGTTTTCTTTTTTATTCCTACAAATATTTGTGACGTGTAATAATAAGTGTTTAAGAGAAGTTCAAAAATCTATGACTTTTTATTTTTCATATGCTTAAAAATTTTGTGGTGTTTTTAAACTAAAAAGTCTGCAAATACTTACGAAAAAAAAGTGAAGAAAAATTTTCCAACCCTCACATGGGGACAAAAGTATGAGTGAACCTTACAAATTTTCCCAAATGAATCATTTAAAAGGATTGGAAAATCTCATTCTGATATGATTTATGTGAAAAAGTTTTAAAAGCAAATAATTACAATTATGTCAAAGACTAAGCAAACGGCTGGTAAAATAAAATTATCACCAACAAGTAACCTAAGTGGTGTAAAGCTTTTAAAAAGTTTTGCACCAAGCATAAGAAGACGTCGACAATGTGATAAGGAAAAGTTAGAAATTTATAATCTAGAGCAGAATGAAAATCAATTCAATAATAGTTGGGACAATATATCTCCAATTACACCACCAGCTGCTTTCCTTGGTAAGATTGTTTCTTATTTTTTTTTTTCGCATTGTGTCTATTTCGTGACGATTAGCGTTGAAACAAAATTATAGAATAGAATTACATAAAAAGAAGAATCAATTTATCCCAAATTACTTTTCAATGAGTAATCAATTTTTTTGGTATATTCTGTAAATAATGTGTACAACCTTCACCCTTCCTCCTTCACCTTGCTAACGTCATTGAAAAGAAGATGAACGTGTGTGAGAGAGAGGGAGAGAAATAGGATGATTATGGTGATGAGAACAATTGTATTAATGCATTGTGGGTGTATTCACCACAAAGATTTTATTCTTACAATTTTACATGCATTGAACAAGACGATTTTTTCATGCTTTTTTTAAAGTTCTTATAACTAACTTTATTGGTATAGAAACTAAGCTTTTCAAAGTTTCATTTTTTGTACCAGACTATTTCTTAATCATTGTATTCCTTCATTTCTTTTACTTTTTACTGGTATACAAGTGTTATTGAGAAAAAAAAGGAAGAAAAAAAAAATCAATTCAAGGTCCTACAGCGTATATCAGAACATGCGCATGGATGCTGCAAATGTCGTTTCATATTGTAGTATTTCTCATTGTTTTATTATATCTCTGAACTTTTTTGAACATAAATGAATGAAGTGAGAGAGAAATGAAAATAAACTTTAAACAGAAAGCTTCGTTTGTCAATACAAGTGTTGCTCTTTTTAATGCCAGACAACTTTTATTTATGATGACTATGCATAAGGATTCTATTAGACAAAACATGGAAAAAGTTTTAACAAAAATTTGATGTGCAGATGACTTTTTGCTTTTATCTATTCGTAGACAAAATTTAAGAAACTTTATGGAATAGAAGTTAAAGATTAAGAATTCTAAAAATTTGTTCCTTTTAAGTGCAAATTATCAACAGCTTTTAACATGAATTGCTGAAAGAAATGAAAGCAAATCTAACTTCATGAATTCTTTATTATTCTAATCTTGTACTGTGTTTTTTAACGCATGAAGCTAATTGAATGAATGTTTTTAGAGAGAAAAGAATATGCAAGAACGTCATTACATAATCTCTTTTTATTATAGCTAAATATAGAACCTGAATAACATACAGAATATCAAATTGAAACCAGAACATCAAATTTGTTTTAAATTGAAGCTTTTTAGGTTATTAAAATATCACATTTTTCGTACTCATGCTATGACGACTGACGACAAAATTTAAATGAAATTCTCAAAGGAAATTAAACAAATAAAAAAAAAAAATAGATAAATAAAAATTAATTTTCAATCGTCCTAAATCGAAGGAAATAGATTTTCTGCTCTAACCTAAAAAGACACAAAGTACAATTTTATACAATTATCAAAATTTAATGTGCTTTCATTCATAGCCGGTTTATTGATTTTTCTTTTAAATGTGCAATTTGCCGGCATTTTGGAAAGGAGAAAAAAGCAGTCTCAACTTGTTGTATGTGATAAGAATAATTCTTAGATTGTTGCATGACGAAAAACATTGTTTGATTAAATCTAATTCGAATTCATCAGTTCTGAAAGCTATAGCTGAATTGACATAGATTTTTATAATTATACAGCAGTTTTATATTCGATTTTTAAACAACACTTTTAACATTCTCGTGAAAGTTAATTTGTTTCCATAAAGAAATTAATTTCTTCACACCGAACGCATGAAAAACATAAATCTTAAAAAATTCAAAACTTTGATTTTTAAAAAAGAAATAAATAAAGAAACAATTTATGAACTTTTCAACCCTTTATGAACAATTTATCATGTCACCTTTGACTGTTTCTAGCTATAACTCTTTAGTCGCGTGTAATTTTTTATTTTTTAAAAAAATATGTTTGAAATTTTTGAAAAAAAAAAGTTTAAACTTTCAAGTCTACAAAACAGAAATGAAATTGCTTATTTGGAAAAAAAAAATCCCGAAAGAGTTTTAAGATATTCGAAACAGAGAAAAAATAACAAATCAGAAAAATGTGAAGAATTTAGCAAATGAGTAACTTGATGTAAAGGAACGCATTAATTTTACTAGGAAATTCAAAACGAATGTATTTTTAACTTCATATAAAATTGCATATAACATTCTAAAAATAAACGTGAAATGAATGTGAAATTGTGACAAGATTAACAAGCAATTACGAACAATTATAATTATTTTTGAGCGCATTCTCATTACTCGGTAATAATTTTATTCTGAATCAAATCAAAATGAATTATGAGAATTCATATTTAGTCATTCAAATTTTGTCATTAATCTAAATTTTGTAATATAATACGTGTAGTATGGAACACTTTAATTGAATTAAAAAGATTTTATCAGACATAGACAAAACAATGTTAAAAGCACAGCATCATTCAGAAATTGCAAACTCAAAATTCTAAGGTCATTGAAAAAATATTTTCATTCATTCAATATATCTGTCTGTTTTAAAATGAAAAGTAGCATTTACTCTCCATTCATTCTTAATTCAAAACAAGATACTGATGAAATATGGGAAATCTCAGAAAGAAAATTGAGAAAAAAATACATACATTTTTGTTTACTCTTCTTCGATGTCGTCAAAAAAAAAAGGAATTTAATTTTTTTTTCTCAGCTTTTAACAAGAATGTCTATAGATCAAAATTTCATTTATAATGTTTCACATTTGTGATTTATTTGCCAATAATAAAATTATTAAATTCTTTTGAAAAATACCAAAAGACTTTCCCTACACGAAAAGAAAATGATGCTTATGAATTTTTATATGACAAAATAAAATTAATTTGTAAAAATAAATTCCTTAAATTCAATTTTAAATCAAAAAAGCATTCCAATATGCTGAATAAGTAAGTTAAAAATAATTTTCTTTGTTAAGATTTTTTTGACTGTTTGTTGCTATTGAGCTCTTTTATATAGTTGATATGTATGTACCTCGTCATAAGAAATGAACATTTTTGCTTCATCTGCGCAAAAAATTAAATTTCTTTTATAATAAAAGAAAATTCCTTGTTGAGAAGAAAGGAAAAGGTTTTTATAAAATGTACATAAAAAAGGTAGCATAAACTGTTTAAATTTTCATGAAGATGTAGTCATGTGTCTCAGAATATTACAAAGAAGTTAGCTAACATACAACTTTACGTTCCTTTTTGCAATTCTCATGAATGGAATGACGTAAGCATAACACAAATACATTCATGTTGGCAGAAAGGATCGATAAATTGTTGATAAACTCCGAAAGAATAAATGAAGCATTTACTACACAATATAAATTTATTAATATGAACATTTCTCATAATCAATTCCAAATTTTAAGTAAAAAGTTTAAATTTGTTAAGCACAATAAACGAGTTTGTTTTAAAAATGATCATTTTCGGTCAACTATTTGTTACTTAAAAATATACCTTTATTATTTTTTTTTTTTTGCTTAAGTTTAATATCAACATAGTGAAGTAGATTGTTTTATTAGAGAATTTTGTTTTAATAATATAGGGTAAATAATCTATTTTTTCGAAAATTTTGCACTTGAAAACTTTGAACGAACAGAACTCTTAAACCATGCCGCTTCTGATCCTCAAATAAAAAGTAATTAATAGAGGAACATAGGAAGTGTTAGTTTCTCATTTTTGCTTTATTGTTTTCATAAAGGAAGTTCCTTAAAAAATGTCTCAAAGTCAAATTTTATTAATTCGAAAGAAATTTTATTTTTTCGAAAGAAAATTTTTATTTTTTCGAAAGATTTTTTAATAGAAAGCATTGAAAAATTTTGAAGAAAAAAATGTAAACAACAATTATTTTCATAATGAATATGCATGATTTCTTCCAGAATATGAATGAATTGAGTCCAAAATATCGTTTTTGATGTGTCTTGATCCAAAATCTTTCAGTTGGTTAATTTTTTAGCAAAACAATTCCATTCTTGTTAGCTCTTGTACTTATTTCTTGAAGCTTCCCATTTTTAATGACTTTAAGGCTCTTCTAGTGCTCATTACGTAACAAAGAAATCAATAATTCAAAAATAAGCAATTTTAAAAACATAAAGCAACATGAAGCTTAATCGAAGACTTGAGACAACTACTGAAAGACTTTAAAGGCATTTAGGGGATTCAGTTAAAGAAAAACAATATTCGGTTCATAAAATAATACAAGTTTAACCTTAATTTTATTTTTAAATAAACTTTCATGACAAAATAAAAATTATAAGCAAGAAGATAGCCAATTCATCAAAGGACAAGTTTCCACAATTTTCTTCTGAACGATAAACTTAAATTTTTGATTTTTGGTGATTTTTTTTATTTTTGGTGATCTTGAATATTTTTTGGAAGTCCTCTTGCTGTTTTTGACACTATTTCCTTGAAAAAATTGAATTTTGAGCTTTTTGGATGTTGTTTCTATTCGAAATTTATGTAAACATTAAAAGAAAATTTCAATGAACAATGCGATTAAAACCTTTCGAAAAAATAAAATTTCGCAAAAAATTCTTTCGAAAAAATAGAATTGATTTTGGACTCCAGAAAAATTGAAGTTTCTCAAGAACGACTGAATGTTATACCTTGAACTTTTTGGTAATTGAAAGATGGAGCAAAGAAGTATCCTTCATGTTAAAAACCAAAAGCCGTACTTTCTCTGAACTATGATTTTTTTCTCTCGAAACATTTTGAACGGTTTGTATGGAAAACAATAATTCGTAGATTTTGTCTATTCAAGCAGTTCCAATTTCATGAAAATAAGAGAAAAGCATTCTTAATCTCATTTTTAATAATTTTTTATTTACACATTGTTTTTAAAATGGACCGTTTGAATAAAATTTAAAATTTAATTTTTCAAAATTTTTTCGAAAAAGTAAAATTTTCGAAAAAATAGATTATTTACCCTAAAGTGAAAAATGGAAAAATGTATAAATGTAAAGAAAATATTTACTTCAAAGTCATTTACTGAATAAACAGTCAAGAAGAGTTGAACAGAGTAAATGAAAGTTTTTCTTAAACAAGTTTACCATATTTTTTTTTTAAATTAAAAATTAATTATGCAAAAATTATTTAAGTTATTTTATATCATTTTTTTAGTATTCTTAAGGCATTCTATTTATAATTTCTAATAAAAAGCCATGAATATTTTTTAGAACAAAAAAAGTTCTAACAAAATTCAAAAGAAGTCTTACTCATTCAATAAAAATATGAAGATGAAATAAATTTGTTAAAAATAAAACAGACCTTACGCTTAACGAACTTGGATATTTTATTTATAGTATTAAAGGAATTGTGAAAAAGAAGAAAATAGAAAAGAAATATTGCTAACGTAATCTCAAAACTTTTGTTAACTTGTAATGTTTAGGGCATTTAATAATTTGTTTGTTGTCGAGAATGTTGAACATGCTGCAAACGAAACATATTGTTGCATTTTCTTCTTATCGCAAACTATTGAAAATTCATTTCTGAGATAGACTTACAATAAGTTGTAAAATTTTTTTTATTCAAAAAGCTAAAGAAGTGTAATTTTATAGCCATGTTTCGGTCTCGATCCTTATATTTTCACTATTATTATACGTTTCTTGATTTCTATTCAAACATATAATCATGCTTACTTTTTGGCAGACAGGCACGCAATCGATTTTTACTCTCGCCATTTCATTGTTTTGTTTGCATGTAAAAATTGATTGGATTTGATTTAAATGATATTGGAAATCTTTTATTGACCCTTTTCTGTATATTTCATTAATTCATTTAGGTAATTTTTTATGTACATTAGGCTTTCTCGCTATCGGGATCGGGATCGGGAAATCCCGGGAAATCCCGATCCCGAAAAATCAGGATCGAAAATTTTCAGGATCAGGTTGAAAATCGATTTTAACCATTTGTATAGTAAAATATTTTTTTTTTGACTTTTTTTCAAAAAATTTTTTTTTAAACTGAGTATTTAAAGAAACATTCAATTTAAATTTTATTAAAATTTAGTGTCATTTGATGCTTCATTTTGTTAAAATTTTAAAAAATTTGGAAAATCAACCAAAATTCGTAAAAATCTATATTTTTTTAAAAAAAAATATTTTTGATACTTAGAAAAAAGTTTTTATCATGGTTAAAATAATCGAAAATTGACTTTAAAATTAAACCTTAATTTAAAAAAATATTATTTTAAAGACTTTGTATAATAATCTAAAAACAATTCTATAAATTAATGATATTTTCTAAAACATACGTTAAAATGAAACTCTAGAAATAATTTTACTAAATTCTTAATTTTGTAGTTTATTGAACCATTAATGACTAATTGCAACAAAATTGTATCAGAAATATGTTGTCCAAAAAAATAAAAACTTTTAAAAATTAATTACCTTCATTCAAATATTAAAATTGGATATAAAATTCACATAAATTTTTCAAAAATATCTTCGGGATTTCCCGGGAAATCCCGGGTAATCCCGATCCCGATCCCGATCCCGAAAATCAATCGGGATCGGGATTTCGAGAAAGCCTAATGTACATATTTAAAAATTGATTTATTTATACATTTTCAAAATTTCATTCAAATACCTAGTTATTTTTAAAATATTTCAACTAAGAAAATTTGAGAATAAAAAGGATTTAGAATCAACAAGAAAAATTTCAATTATTAAATAAGCTCTATGTCATTTGCATTTTATCTATTTTTAGCGCATTTTCCTCTTGGGAAAAGGACGCTATTGTCCGCACTTTGTCCGTCCGTCTGTCTGTCTGTCTGTCCGTCTGTCTGTCATCGCATCTCCTCCTAGGGATTAAGCTTTTTTGATGCGGTTTTTGGCTTAAAATGTGTGTAGTATGTCTGGCTACCATGTAACCAAAAATCAGCATGAATGGTCACTTCCTCTGCTGGAACTAGCGTAAAAAGTGTCAAAATGCCATTTCTTTGTATGTGTTAGTGTGGTCAAATGCACTAAAATGTTGACTTTTCAAAATCTCAGCCTTCCTCGGTTCAAATCCCACCGATGACAATTTTTTTTTTTTTTGCTTTTTTTGATACTTTTTTGATTATTTATGACATATAATATTGAATGATGTCATAATTTTCCATTTTCACAATTTTCCCGAGTTTTTCCGACGATTTTTGTTAAAATTTTCAATATTTTCATACAATTTTCATAGATAATTATTTTTTTATATTTTTTTTGATATTTTTTAGTTGTTTAGTTTTCTATTTTTATGAATTTTTCATAGTTTTTCCAGAAAATTTTGTGAAAATTATAAAAACTTATATTTATATAAAAAAAACTCATTAATATTTACACGCTTTTTATATAATTAAATTGTCACAATGAAAATTCATTAAAATGAGCGGCAGTGGCGCAAGTGGTAGAGCGTGCGACTAATACCGTGGAGGTCAGTGGTTCGATCCTAGCCTCCGGCAAGTTATTTTTTTGCTTTTTTTATTTTTTTTTTTGATTTCTTATAACATTTATTATTTATTTGTGTCATAATTTTTCATTTTCACGAATTTTCCAAGTTTTCCGAGCGTTTTTTTTAAAATTTTATAATATTTTCATATAATTTTCTGAAAAATAATTTTTTTTTTATTTTAAAAAAATTTCCATCATTATAAATAATTAAAATGTCACGTTAATATTTTATAAAAAAGGGCATCAGTGGCCTAAGTGGTAGAGTGCGCAGCTCCTACCATAAAAGTCATGGGTTCAAACCTAGCCCGAGACTAAAATACTTTTTTGCTTTTTTTTTAATTCTAAATTGTATAATGTTTTTCATTCATTTTTTTAGTCAATTTTAAATTTTTGGGTAAATAAAGAATGATTATAGTTAAATATTTGGCTTTGGACTTTTGGGGTTTTAATTCTTTGTGCATTTACTGATCGCGGAAAATGCGCTTTCGTCGGTCATGAGTGACCACGTTGATACTAGTTTATTGCTCCATTTTTCATTAATTTATATTAATCTTGTATTTAAGCCTTTCTTTTATCAAATAAAAGAATTGAAGTAGAGCATAAAAATAACATTAATATGTATGAAGCTAAACAATATAACGTAATTTGTCATGCCCAAAAAATTTTATTTAGCATTTGGCATTTTATTTAGGCGTAAGAAGCAAATTTAGTTTTCCTTTTTCTTTTCATTTCTTACCTTCACATCAAAAATGATGTATTACTGTTAATTCAATGAAATATGAATTTTTCTTTTTCGTCATTAGATCAAAAATGTGTGTAATGCAGGCGATGAAAAAAAGGAGAACATTAGGCATTACAAATGTAAAGCTCTCGCCTAAAATGTTCATTTTATTTTACCATGAATGACATAAATTGTGATAAAGTGGTTCAAGTTTCGGAAATAACGCATATTCCTTCAAGTTTCAAGGTATTCTTTACAACTTTTGATTAAATTAAAAGAATTTTCAAAATTCGGACAAGCGACAGGTTGACGATTGAATTACTTTCAAATCTGACTTATCTCATAAAAATAAACTGAAAAAGGTTCAAAAATGATGAAAATTTTATAAGCCATCAATCCACTGTCACAAAATTTCCATGGATCTACAAAATGATGTACACTCCGGCAATATTCTAATAAAAGAAAATGAAGAAGAAAATTGTTGTGAGCCACGAAAATGAAATATGAATAAACCTGAGCAAACGAAAAGCATTCTGATAAATTAAATTCCATATCGTGATATTTTGAATAAATTTCTCACATAAAATGCCGCCATGATACTGTTGAGCCAATAAGATTTTGCGATTTATGTGAAAGTAAAATGAAATGATGAGCGAGCGACTTACTTCACGCATATATTTACGCAGAATTGTATTTTTTTTTATATTTTTATTTACATTTGATATTATTTTTTCTGTCATTACTTCCCATATTAAAGGAGTATCCTTATACTATTATGCTTATTGACTCTTTTTCTATTTATTTATTGAATATAATAAAAGAGGAAATAAGTCAAGAAAAGGAACTGAATTGTGACGATTCCAAGTTCTGTTTCGTAATATCGTCTTTTTCATAGTAAATATTGACTGTGAAAGTACTTCACTTATCTAATTCAATATGAATAAAGTAAAAGTATCGGAAGAATGCAAGTTCCAAAATTACAACTGACAAACGATTTAAAAGCATATTTATCTATGATTATGTTTTTAAGGATGAATAATCAGTCCAAAATGAACAGAAAATTGCTGAAATGTAGAATATGAATAAATTTTCGTTTATTGTTTTACGATATTGTCATATTATTCTGTCTAGTGCTCATAAGCGATTTATCATTGTTAAAGAAGAGCTTTTATACTTCAACAAGCTCTTTCAAATATTTATTTATTTATCTATTAATATTCTTTTATTTATTTCCTTCTTTTTTACCATCCGATTTCAATAATTTAGAACCGCGAAAAGAAAAGACTGACAGTAGTAATGGCAACAACAATAATGCTCTATCGCCACAAGAACAGCAAGCTAGCATGCATATGATGATGATGTCATCTGGAGGAGGCGGTAACATGGATGGTCAAGGAGGACAAATGTTAAAATTAGAACGGCCAAATTCACTTGGACCAAAAATAACGAAACGCATTAACTTTTATCACGGTGATAATTGTGAGTATCATTTTTTTATAAATTAAGTTTTAAATTGTTAGGCATACGAGTATTGTATGAATACATTTAAGAACCCCTTTTAATTAAAAACTTGAAATGATCATAAAAATTAACAAATACCCAAAAAATTATTCAGATCAAGATAATCAAAAGAGAACACCTGATAGTCCTTTGCAAGCAAACAACAGTATAATTAGCAATAATAATAATCAAATGAATCAGCAATTCAATCTTAACTCGGGATATATGGGCAATAGTGTAATACAGGGCAATGCTTCAAGCGTTGATAGCTATGAATTACCGGAACCGCCAATCCCAGTTAGCGAAATTGGCCCAATCCCTCCACCGCCAATGTTTTCCACGCCTAGTCCAACAATGATTGCTGGACGACCGCATGGTCCCGCTGTGTTAGGCTTGAGTCATCATGATTATGATTATGATGGTAAAATTTTATTTGTTCATTACTAATTTATTATAGCATTAATCTCCTTCGCTTTTTTTTTGGTTAATTTAGATGATGATCAGGATGAAATGGATTCCGATGAAGAATTTATGTATCCAATGCAAAATCCAAATATTGATACAAATCGTGTTGATGAGATTCCTGCGAAGGAACCAAAGTTCAATGCGGTGCCATTAAAGTCAGCTTTAAAAAAGAAAACCTCAAATCCTGGAACACCGACGACTCAGGATAACAATAAGACACTCCAAGAGCGTCAAAATTCAGCGTTCAAGTATGTCCTTCAATATTTTCATTTTTTTTTATTACTATTATTATTTTATATACCTACCTTTCATAATTTTTGTTCTGCTTAAATCTTACTGTGCTATATCCATAAATATAGAAATTATGATGATAAAATCTTTGTGATATCAATTGTGTGTCCTAGCACTACACACACACGCATTCACACTGCAGAAAAAAAAACTAAAATTTTTATTCTGTCTACAATTAATCTCTTTTTTTTTTTGTAGGTATGACTAGCTAAATATTAACCCTCTTTACCTTAAATTTCCTATTAAAACAAACACTTTTTCCAGCTATGACAGTCATTATCATGATAAAGAAAAACCCTTTTTTTTGGATCTTTTTCCCCCTCTCTGAACGATGTGCTTAATTGTTTACTCTAACTTATTTTTATGTGGGGTTTATTTACAACTTATCTTGCAATATCCCAAGCTTTTCCCAATATTTGAAGATACAACATTAATACAAAAGTATCTTAACATATATGTTAAGCACATGTTACTCGAATTCTCTTGAATTTTCTAAAACAATTGTTCATTAATTATTTTTTTGATTTGGATTTTGTTGATTAATTTTTGTCCTAATTAAAAATCTAAGCAAAAATTTGTATATGTTCGTTTTTAGGCCGATACTGCGACCGCGGATCAGAATCTGGTAATTTCCAACACATCACATTTTGTTGACTTTTGGGTGTCCGTGAAGTTGGGCAGAGACATGTTAAGCGGAGAGTTGAAAACTATACCAGAATTTAGACATATTTTCGACATTTTCGACAAATTTTTCCTGATTTTCGACACCCTCATAATTTCGAGATATGGCCACTTGAAGTTTAGGCCAATTCTCTGCCCAACTTCACTTTTCAAGTTCACCTATCTGTAGTGATTAAAATAAAAAAGTTTTTATACCTGAATTTCGACACTTTTATGAAACTTTTCGACACCACTTTAGTTTTCCAAAAAACCTTTCCGTTGACCGCCTGCATCAAATACCCTATTATGAGATTTTTGACCAAAAATATTCAAAAAATTCTCAAAATTCACTATGACAACCAATTGTCATGAAACTTTTTTTAAATTGTTAGTTCTACTAAGATCTTTATTTTAAATATGCATAAGTTCCTATTTTGGACCCTTATGCTGCATAAAATTTGAAAAAATGCGATTTTTTCGACATTTTTGGCTACTGGAACTACAGTTGGTTACAAAACAATTTTTTTCTAACTGATTATTGTAGGTAATATTAGGTAATATCTAGATTTAAAAGTTTATGATACATAAACATGATTTGGTGCACCAAAAGTGAGATTAAATGAGAAATTTGTTGATTTTTCACGATATTTTGGGTTTCTCCAAGGTTTATCAGCTTATATAGACCACTAAATGGCTTCAGGTAACTTTCAAATAATATTTTTGTTGTAGCTCCTACATTATACTACAGAAATATGCAAAAAAATTAAAATTTAATTGTCTTCCTGTCGACCAGAGGTCTTCATAGAGAGTTATGAGGTGAAGTCCTCGAAATAAAAAATTGCATATCTCGACAATACTCAATCAAATTTGCTGAAACTCTCAAAAATTATAGAAAATTATATTACTAATCAGTTTTGGACATTTTGATTCAAAATAAATTTGGTCTTGACAATAATGGCCAGAAATGAAAATTTAAAACACGAAGCCTTAGTAAATTTGAGCATTATTCAGATTTTTGACCATAATTCACTCAAAACTTAACCAAATGTAATGTTTTATACATCATTCGATGCGTTTTCAATTATGTGAGAGAATTTTTGTAAGATAAATGAAATATTAACTCATCCTGAGTTGGTAGGAGTTAATAGTGAAATATTGAATTTTGACCTAACTCGATAATCAGTAAAATCGTCACAAAGTCCAACGATATAATTTATTTTGAATCAAAATGTCCAAAACTGATTAGTAATATAATTTTCTATAATTTTTGAGAGTTTCAGCAAATTTGATTGAGTATTGTCGAGATATGCAATTTTTTATTTCGAGGACTTCACCTCATAACTCTCTATGAAGACCTCTGGTCGACAGGAAGACAATTAAATTTTAATTTTTTTTTGCATATTTCTGTAGTATAATGTAGGAGCTACAACAAAAATATTATTTGAAAGTTACCTGAAGCCATATAGACTCTATATAAGCTGATAAACCTTGGAAAAACCCAAAATATCGTGAAAAATCAACAAATTTCTCATTTGATCTCACTTTTGGTGCACCAAATCATGTTGATGTATCATAAACTTTTAAATCTAGATATTACCTAATATTACCTACAATAATCAGTTAGAAAAAAATTGTTTTGTAACCAACTGTAGTTCCAGTAGCCAAAAATGTCGAAAAAATCGCATTTTTTCAAATTTTATGCAGCATAAGGGTCCAAAATAGGAACTTATGCATATTTAAAATAAAGATCTTAGTAGAACTAACAATTTAAAAAAAGTTTCATGACAATTGGTTGTCATAGTGAATTTTGAGAATTTTTTGAATATTTTTGGTCAAAAATCTCATAATAGGGTATTTGATGCAGGCGGTCAACGGAAAGGTTTTTTGGAAAACTAAAGTGGTGTCGAAAAGTTTCATAAAAGTGTCGAAATTCAGGTATAAAAACTTTTTTATTTTAATCACTACAGATAGGTGAACTTGAAAAGTGAAGTTGGGCAGAGAATTGGCCTAAACTTCAAGTGGCCATATCTCGAAATTATGAGGGTGTCGAAAATCAGGAAAAATTTGTCGAAAATGTCGAAAATATGTCTAAATTCTGGTATAGTTTTCAACTCTCCGTTTAACATGTCTCTGCCCAACTTCACGGACACGACTTTTGGTTCTGCTTATTTTTGAACGAAAACATTTGTTTTATTTTCTGTGAATAAGGAAGAATTGCACGTTTCCTTTTTGGTTAAATATTAATATTTTTCTTTTATTATTACATTCGGTTAATGTTCATTACTAAACAATACATTTAAGTAACGAAAATTCACTGCACATTCATTTCTTGGTTTCATAGTAAAATGATCCTAAACTTGAAAGCTTTTAAATGTCAATATGACAAATATCCACGACACAATAATTTATTTTGAATAACACTAACATAAAATTATAACGATTCCCTTTTTTAATTGAAAATTTAATTATTTGTGAAATTGACTAGTGAGATTTTTGTTATTCTTAAACTAAATATCAAATTACTTTTTACAATAAATTATATTTTGAAGAGTTTTAAATCATTTCTATAGATTCAATGTTATATGCAAGCATGAAACAATTTCAAAAGATTTATGTTCAACCTTTTATTTTTTATAAAGTCAGAATTCATAGAAAAACAATATGATGATTCTCTCATTTTTTATTGAATGGAAGTAACATTTAGTTGAGTATGTTCCAATGAGTTAGAACTAATAACATATTAGATACAAAATTCGAAACCCACTAATTCATTTAAAATGCACTTTTTTTTAAGTTTCCTTTATTTTGTTTATTGCACGAAATATTGTAGCTATGGTCTGTCCTTAATTATTCTTCTTATAATTTTTGAAAGACAATCAATGACATTGAAAAGAGTATCAGATGTATGGAAATGGGATGAAGAATATATCTTGATACATTGCAAAGATTATAAGAAGAAGTAATTTGTATTCTTTCATTTTCTCATAATCCGCTGTATCCTTGTGATAAATATGATTCATATAAAATTACATAATAAAACTCTGAGTGAATCATATTTTATTAATAAATTTTATTATTCCTACAGTCCGCGTCCATTGCGCTTTGGAATTGGTTTACCGTGTACAATGGAGAATAAAGAGAATACTAGGCCATATATGGTACAGAACGGTAATGCTGGGACCTTTAATGAAAATGATGATGACGATAGTGATTCAAATGATGGACCGATTTTATATCGAGATGATCCCGTTGGAACGGATCGTGCTGCAAAAATAGCTAGGAAAGAAAGTTTATCGTTGAAATTAGCTTTGCGTCCTGATCGTCAGGAGTTAATAAATAGAAATATTTTAAGAATTCAAACTGAAAATGATCAACAAGAGACAAAAGAGGCAATTGGAGCGCGATTGATTCGAAGGCTTTCAATGCGACCAACAGCGGAAGAGCTTGTAGAAAGAAATATCTTGAAAAGTAAGTATAATTCAAACAATACAAAAATGGAATTTTAAAACTAATTTTTTCAATTTTTTTCTGATACAGTTCAAACTCCCGAAGAGCAGAAAAAGTCTAAGGAAGAGAAAAAGAGCTATTTATTAAGAAAATTAAGTTTTAGACCAACAGTAGAAGAGTTAAAAGAAAAGAAAATTATTCGATTCAATGACTATATAGAAGTGACGCAAGCACAGGACTATGATAGACGAGCTGATAAACCATGGACACGATTAACGCCAAAAGATAAGGCGGCAATTCGAAAAGAATTAAATGAATTTAAAAGCTCAGAAATGGCTGTACACGAAGGAAGTCGTCATTTAACAAGGTAAGGAATTAGTCACTCGATTTATATGATATTAATTAAAAGTTTATTTATCTTTTATTGTCGTTTATAGATTCCATAGGCCATGACGCCTCGTATTTCAACTCATCATCAATTTCAACTTTATTCATAGCATTAATCGACTTACATTGATGACTGTTGATGAAACTTCCGCTATAACTAAATATTTAGTGAAAGAAAACAGTAAAATATTAAAGATATTACTGTGATAATGTTGAAGTTATTAAAATAGGATGTTACCTACCTTTATACTAAAAGAAAAAAAAAAAAACAAAAAAAAATGAGGAAAAATTTAGATTGCGCAAAACCAAAAAACACAAAAAAAAAAATTAAAAAAAAAAAAAAAACTTTAAAAGCATTAATAATAAAAATATTAATGATTCTTCATCATTTCATAATTTTATGAATGAAAAAAGCAAATGTATTTTGTACAGGCTTTTGTTTGCCTGAAAATTTTAAGCAGAAGTTGTAATCGCTGCTAATTTTCCTCTTGTATTGTGTGCAGTTGAGAATGCCATTAAATTTTTTAATTTATTATTCTGTTTTAAGAAAATGTCTAATATTATTCAAGGAATAATATAGAAGTATTGAAGTGAATTTATAAACTGGATAGACAGTATTTTTAAAAAAAGAAAATTGTAAACTTCATGCATCTCTTTCGCAGAACATATATAGCATACATTTCATAATAATATTCATTACACCTTGAATTTATATAAATATTTAAAGAAAAAAAAGGAAACAATCAAGAAAGATACAATACATAAGAATCAAGAATCATTAATGTTTGAAGACGTCAAAGTAAATCGAAACTGAAGAATTTTTGAAAATCAGAAAATGATGATAATCTTAAAGAAATAATTAAGAAATAAGAAATTAACTTATTGACATACATAAACAAATAATGAACCTTAAACAGCCTGCAGTAAAATGTCTGCAGAATTAAGTTAATTTTCAATCATTTTGCAAAAATTTTTAGTTCACTTTTTTGAGCAATCGAAACAGTCACATAAAGTTGAAGGCAGTCAAAATGGAAATCAAAGACTTGATTGAGAATTTTGAAAGGCATTCTTTCAAAGGAATAGTAGTCAATTTGCAGTAAGGATGGCGTGCTTAAACATTTCTTTTTTTGTGACTCAAACGTTAAGGATAAAAAGATTGATTGACATTCAATTTAAATTTTATTCCTCAAATCTATCCACTTGAAATTTTTCTTTTATGTATGATGTAATTTACATCCAAACACCAATTATGTAATATTTCTTTTGCTTACACATTTATAGAGTTAATTAATTAAGTTAAGTATTGATTTTATTCTAATTTGTAATTTGTACATAAATTTGAACATTTTTTTGTCTCTCGTTTAAAAACAAAATTGTATCATTATTTCTAAAAATTTTTTTTGTTAATTAGTTCAAGATGCCAAGAAACGAACAAATGATCATTTTTAAATATAATGAACAAAAAATTACAAAATTAAAGAATATTTATTCTTATTCTTAAAACTTAACTTTTGCGTCCAAGAATTTTTTTGAAAAATTCATTCAATCTTTAATTTGATTTATTTAGACAAAAAGTATCCCATACATTGTGTGGCTTATCTTCTTTCTTATTAGAAACTTGAATCTGCATTTATATTTTGTTTCATACTGTCCGTATTTTTCACATTTTTTTCTACCAATTTATGATGCTCGAAATTCTGTTCTTTAAAAAAATCTTGAGTGCAATTTGATCAAGCAATAACTTATAATGTCTATGGATATAGAGAAAGTGTTGTAAAAATTAAATGTCAGAGTCGCTAGAATCAAGGATCAAGCACTAAATGTAAAAATTGCCAATAAAGCTTTCTGCCTAAAAGTAAAAAAAAAGAGAGACTCTCATTTAACAAATAAAACAGCATCCTGTGAATGTCTAATATTCATAATTGGCAATAAAATCTTCCACAAACATTTTCGATACAGTTTTTTTTAAGCACCGTTCTTTATTTATTCTTTTGTTTCTTTACATCTTTCGGTGAGTTTTTCAAAAGTATCGTCATACTTTTGTCGACGATAAATTAAAAAAAAAAAAATAAAATAAAAAAAAATTCCATATTTTTCCAAAACGTGATATCATTACATGATTGCAAATTAGAATGACGTATACTGAGAAAAACTCAATTTTCACCTCTCACATTCATCACAGAAATAAGAATAAAAGAATTATTGATGAAAAAAAATAAAGCAAAATGAAAATATTGCGAGAGAAGTAAAAAAATAGTATTTAAGTTAAACCTTAAAAAAATATGTAATAATTAATTGATATTAAATTAAATTGAAATGAAATGATGAAAAGAAATTAACGAAACAAATAATAAAACGTTTTGAGGCAAATTTTACTTTAAAAAAAAAATGAGTAATAAAATTTTTTTCGAGACATAAGATGAAAAATTATAAAACATAATAAAATAAAGGAATAATAAAATTATCGGTTGTGTTCAAACGTTTTAAAATGATGAACAAAGCAGTGGAAAAAATCAGAGTTTTTCAAGTCATGCAAATTGTGGCATGAATGCTAAATTATTCAAGTTTGAAATTATGGATGAAAAAAAAAATTAAAATACTCGAAAAATTGATAATAAAAAAATTAAATGTTTCATTACGTTTTATATATTCAATTATGACTTATTCCAATCTTTAATTTTATTTCAGATTTTCATGAATTTCAAATCCTTTGAGCTTTCGATTTTTAACAAAAAAAAAGCTTTCATAACGAACTTTTGGTATTCAAAATTTGAATTTATTTTTTTTTGCATTTCGGTTGATTTTCCCCTTTACCAAAACAAACAAGATTAGAAATGAATTTCTTGAAAAATCACAGATTAAACTCCTTGCCTCGATTAATTTGCAATGCTAATACAAGAAATGTAGCAACAAGACGAAAAGCACCAGAACTGCCAACGCAAAGAGGTCAAGAAATTAAAGTTAGTGGATTTGGAAAATTTTTAATGGTAAGAAAATTAAATTTTACAATTATTCGTAAAAATTGCATCACTTATGATTTTTATTAATTATTACAGCTGATACCAATTGCAACATTTTCATTAGGAACTTGGCAAGTTAAGAGGAAGATATGGAAAGAAAATTTAATTAAAGAAATGGAATCAAAACTTAATATGAGTCCACTTAATATGCCGGATAATTTAGATGACTTGGAAAATATGGAATATCAAACCGTAAAAGTTCGAGGAAGATTCATTCATGACCGAGAGTTGTATTTAGGTCCAAGAAGTTTACTTACACAAAATGATGAACAAAAAGGTGGAGGAGTATTTTCTAAAGCTTCCAATTCTGGATATTATGTAGTCACACCGTTCAAATTAGAAGGACGTGAAGAAACGATATTAGTTAATCGAGGATGGGTATCTAGACAAAATCTTAATCCAAATACACGTAAAAATGGCCAAATCGAAGGAACAGTTGAAATTGAAGGAATTGTGAGACTTAACGAACCACGACCACAATTTTCACCAGAACATAGATCTGGTCCATTCCTATATCGTGATATTAATAAAATGTGTCTCTTAACTGGCTCTGATCCTTACTTTATTGATGCAAAATATGATTCAAATTTAAAAGAAGGGCCAATTGGAGGACAGACAAGAGTATCTTTAAGAAATGAGCATTTGTCGTACATCATCACTTGGTATAGTTTAAGTGGAATTACTGGATATCTTTGGTGGCGTCAAATTGTTAAACGGGTTCCGATTTAGTAAAATAAATTAATTTAATTTTATAGACAGAATCTAAAGTTTTCTTAACTGTTTAATAATGTATGAAGTTTTAGTTCTAATTCACAGAATATCTTAAAATGCAAAAATGTCATTAAAAATTGTAAATCATTCTTCTGGATATGAACAAATGCACGCAAGTGTTATTGATTGAGATATATAAAAATATAAACCAGATCTGACCAGAACATTGCATTTGCTCTGTCCATTTACAAATGGAGAATGTGAAGCAATCTGATTTAATTTCATGCTTGCACAATGAATATTTAAATTGAATTTTCCAGAATTTCTAAAAAAAAATCAATATACATGCATGCTGAATGATGCTCCATATAAATAACTATAGGGAACCATGATGTGAAAACATAAAGGTATTTATTTATTGGAGCCATGTAGTACAAATAATGTATAAACGGGTATGAAAGTTTTATTTAACAAAAATTCTACCGCAATTAATAACCGAATCATAATTTATTCAATTCGTTTATCACTGTTGACCGTATCGTATATGATGAGGGAGCGAATCAGAGAAAGGATGTATAGAGGAAACATACACGCTGAGAAAAAAGCAGTAAGGTTTAGTTAAAAGAATTTAAGCGCTTTTGAAACTTTCTATGAATTCCTTATAAATGATTTTGAATTCTTTTAAAAAGTTTTTAATGATACAAAATTAAGGAAGCTAATTTTTAAAGAAATTTTTTTAAAAAAAAAAAATGTTACAATTCACGATTTCTACAAAAATTCAATTAATTTATATAAGTTTTATCCATCCGACCACCAAGAGCGTCGTCCAAAAGTTTATTACAATGTGTGAAAAAATGTAGTTTACGAAATATAAACATTACGATTATAAAGCTATTATTATTGTTATGTGTATAAAGAACATAAATCACTTCCGATAAATCGGAAGCAGAGTAACGGACATACACACATATGTGAGTAAAGTTAGTGGAAAGGAAATAATATTCATACAGCATCTTCCCTAGACAACAAAATTAAATTAATAATCTAATCTTGTGATAATTTTTTATGGACATAAATGAGAATGAGGAATGAAATTAGGCATTCTTTGTTGGTTGTGAAGAAAACCCAAACGAGAAATGTGTGCATGCATGCTGAAATTAAATCTTTTTTCGTCATTAGTAAAGATTTGAGTAGCTTAATTAGACCACTGGAAAGAAAATATACTTGAAATGATGTTTTGGACTGAATGATGGAATCTAAAGCTAGAAAAAGATTTTATTAGACTTAATTTGTGTACACAGCCTTATTTCTTCATTATAATTAGAAGATGTAAATCATGAAGAATGAGGTACAATCTTGAAATCCCAATCGATTAATTAAATAAAAGAAATCTCATTCATAGCTCACTCGTGAACGATTATCAACCTAAGGATAATATAATGAAGTTTTCATCATTTTCCGTCCTTAATTATTCATTATATAGCTTATAATGTAAATCAAGTGGAGAAAATTTACGTCACTGATTTTATTTTAATGAGAAATATCTGCATTTATTTAAGGACATGCTTGATGCTTTGAGATTTCATTCATTTTTTTTTACTTTAATTTTATACAGTCCCTGTACCTGTGCTTAGTTTGAATTTTATTTTTTGCCAGAAGCTCAGAATGAATTTTTTGAAAAAAAAAAGAAACAAAATTTTTCACACGTAAAAAAATTGAGAAAGCTTGAAATTAATTAATTTTTCTCGTCGCTGGAAACAACTGAATGAATGAATGAATGAATAAATAGCAATAACAGAAGTGAACAAAACTCTTCTCATTCCACTGTAAACTTATTTTTCTAGAACATAATTTTTCAACAAAAAAATTCTGTATTTTACAATTCAGTGAATTTATAATTGGAAATTCTGTTCATACATTCTCAGTTGGAACTTTATTTGTGGACATAATGAACTAAATAAATACAGGGGGTCCTCGATTTGCGTCACTTCGATTTGCATTATTTCGATTTGAGTTACAAAAATTTTATATACCAAAATATTCGATTTGCATTATATTTTGACCGTTATTTCGATTTGCATTATGTTTTTGTTGATATTTTTGTTTACAAAAAGCTTAACGTCTTTAAAAAATTCAAATTTTTACCACATTTTTCAGCAAAAATTTTTTGTTTACAAATCAAAACAAAGAAAAATATTTGTAATTTTTCTGTAAAATTTATTTTAGCTTTTGAAATGCAAATTAATTGTTTTTAATGTTAAATATTTATAGCAATAAGAAATGGCACGTTCTTAATTTAACTTTCTTCAATGCTAACACATCAATTTTAAAGAAAAGTCAAGTCTTAAAATAATACCTACACATTTTTTCTGGTAAAATTTTCTTGAATTAAATATTTAATTAACATGAAATGCTTCAAGTAAGACAGTAATATGCAATATTAACATTTTGCATTAGAATTAAGAGAAAAATCTTATCAAAAAACTCAAAATATTTACATATTTTTGAGTTCAGGAACCAAATTGAAAATTTGTATGGATTTCTTTGTTCGATTTGCGTCATTTCGATTTGCATAACATTTTTCCGGTCCCAAACAATAACGCAAATCGAGGACCCCCTGTAACAAAAAATTTTCGATTGATGTGACTTTAAAATCCTTGAGACTCGTTCAGAAAACTGTAGATCACAAATTGACAATCCATGCGGAATTTCATGACCGGCAATTTCGAATGAAAAAGCAAGCATGTATATGAGCTTGGATGTTGCTATGGGATGAATTATCTTATAAAGGGATTAAGATGATTAATTAATATGAAAGTTGTGTATAGTTATATGCTTCTTTTTTTATTTAGTGTTGATGTAAATAATTTATTATTTGAAGGTATCATATACTTATACAGCATGACTATGACTATGACTTGCGACAAGAAAGGAGATTAATTGCTTATCGTTATCTTTTGCCTTCTCTATTCTTTTGTAATTTTCATTCCAATGATAATTTTAATTTTCAATGTCATATCAGTTTGCCGGCCTAAAAAAATCTTTACAGCATGCTCGCTTTGAATATTTTAAATAAATGCTGTTAAGAGTTGAACTCATGTTTTTATAAATTTTAAGTTACCTTTGTATTTATTAAAAATATTTATTAGGTAGCTTATTTGTCTTTAAATGAATTTTTTGACACTGACAATTTCTAACAAAATTTGTTTCTGTATCCGACACAGCCTAAAAGTATTCAATGGACTACTTAAAAAGTTAATGAGAATTAAAGTTTTGAAATTCAATTGCTCTCACGTCATTTACGAACATAACATTTCGGAAAAATCTAATTTACTGCGAGGGAAATTTTTGCAAATATAAACCAGGAAATACACCAGACTGTACACAATCAAACTGTCTTTCCAATTTGTAATTAAATGAACATGAAATTTCCTCTCATTATGGACCAATAATTGGAATATTCGTACAGAATCCAACATAATTTTTTTATGTTTTACAATATTTATATATGTCTTCATATGAGAAAAGTGGCCGTTATTTTTTTTCAAATTTTTGAAAAATTCACTAACACTATCAAATTTTCAGTACAAAAAACTGAGCAACTCAACTGAGCTATGGTCGGCGTTTGGTCGATGCTCAGTTGTATGAAGACATATAAATATATTGATGTTTTATTTCATATAACAATGAGTAGAAATAAAGGATATAAATCTATTGCTGAAAAGAAAAGCATTAAGAGATTATTATAGGAGTGAGACAGATGGAAGGAAGAAGTTGAAAGTGAAAGTTCATAAATCAATTTCACGTTTCTTGCCTTATTAAGCATCAATATATTTATATGTCTTCATACAACTGAGCATCGACCAAACGCCGACCATAGCTCAGTTGAGTTGCTCAGTTTTTTGTACTGAAAATTTGATAGTGTTAGTGAATTTTTCAAAAATTTGAAAAAAAATAACGGCCACTTTTCTCATATGAAGACATATATAAATATTGTTAAGCATTTTCATCATACGCAACAAAACATTACAGGCATCTCCAAATGAGAACAGAAAAGGAAAATAAGGCACAGCTAAATGGAGCAAAATAAATGAAAATAAAATAGAAAGAACAAGAAAATATATTTGTTTTTAGCGCATTTTTGAAAACTTGTTTTCAAAAAGGAAGCTCAATCATGCACTTTGATCGGTCGTTCGGTCGTTCGGTCGTTCGGGTCCCAATTATCTCTTGATCTAGACTTCGTAGCAAGCTCGGAATTGTTTTAATAGCTTCATTGAATGTTTTTATTCCCGTCGTTTATATTGAAAAGTCAAAAAACACTCATTAAATAGCTTAATTCATCGATTTTTTATTTCAAAAAAAAATATGTAAACAATGCAGGGCAAAGCTATGCTGATGATAAGTTTGAATTTTTTCTAACCGTTAAAAAATTTGAAATTTTTTTGACCGTTATTTCGGATTAAATTTTTTTCTTTTATACACCTTACCTAACATTTAATTTTTTCATACAAAACAAATATAAGTGCGTTTAGAAATTTGAAAAATAATGGATGTGTTCAGAAATTTAAATTCTTTGCTAACGGAAAATTTTGAAATTCAAAAAACCGGTAAATCGTAAAGCTATTATTTGCATTGAACATTATAAAAATCAATTTTAAAGGAATTTTGATCTTTAGTTTTAAACTTATTATTGAAATGCATTATGATTAAAGAAACAGCAATAGAGTTTTAAAACTTGACATTCTTTTCTATTTAATCAATTGCTAATCGCTGCGTCAAAAATGCGCTGAAGTCCCTCGATATAAACGAGGACTTTTGTAATTTTTTTAAAGGTTCACTTACTTCCTTTTGGCAATTCTCATTTCTTAGGAATTATTATATAAAATGGAATTTACATATTGGTTACATCCGTTTTTCATCAACAAACGACATTTCCGTATATTCTGTCAAAAACATATTTTTTTACACGTTTGAAAAACATTTCATTAGGTGATTTAAATACGATTTTTGATGTCTTTTATGACTTTTAAACATGCTTTTTTAAAAGTCATGATTCGCAGAAAATTAGTTTTAAATATTTTTAAAATATTTTACTTGTGAAGTATATAAAATATCGCAAAATATTAGAGTATACAATGAGCATGCTTAAAAATGAAAGAATTTGGAAGAATTCTAATGAAGATATTCAAAATGAGTAATCAAGAATTAAATGATAAAGACTCTTATTAAAATCTATTAAATTGATTGAAAAATCGCAAATAGAAAAATATCACAAAATTCTAATTTTAGGTATTTTTTATTAAAACAAAATTGATTGTCAAAATCAGCAATGAGTCAAAAATGTCAATCACAAACTTAAATAACAACAAAACATTTAGATTTACAATTGTCACTAATCAATCTCGGATCGTCCACCCAAACTGTCAATTTCACAAAAACTAGATTCACAATAAAGATGCTAAATATTTTAATTTAATACCTCTCAATTCTACCTTTCCGCTCACTTGTCAGTGATCAATAAAATAAAATAGAAAATAAACTTTGCAAACCAACAATTTCCATTAAATTTAATATTTGAATTTCAATTTTTCAATTCATCATGCATTCATATTTTTCATCTCGTTCATTTCATTGAGGGATACTTTTTGTGGCATGGAATCGGCACACGCGTCTCAATAATTAATCACTTTATATTACACATTAAATTGTCATTCAATTTTTTTTGTTTGTCACTGTTTCGGTATCAAATGGCACTTCAGAAATATATTTGAAGTATCCGTACGTAAAAAAACCCAATTATTCAATACATAAAAAAATTTATACTTCCTTCAGCCATCTGTCGTTAGAAGATTTTTTTTTTGTTTTTGTTTTTATTCTGTAAAAAAAGTGAGATTAAAGAAAGAGAAATTCTCGACGTCACTTTGAGTTGAAAACTTTTTTTTTTTGTTTGCAACAGTTAAAATGGAATTGGTGATATTTTATTCATTTTGTACCATTTAGGTTTATATATTTTAAATCTATTTTTTTGCAGTTCCTAATAAATTTTGAGTATAGTAGTAAGAATCTAAATGTTTACTCTAATCAACAAAGATTCAGATCCATTTTTTTAAATAAATTAAAGCTTTTGCTAGATCTGATCTAAATTAAAAATTTGTATAAAAGGATTAAATCCTTTTGACGTTTCTGAAAGATTAAATTTTGAACTACAAAAAAATTACAAAATTTATTAGTTCTGAAATTAAGTGTTTTACTTTGTCAATTTATTTAGTAACAAAATTTAATGAAAATTGATAAATTCAAAAATGAATAGAATTTGGAAAAGAAATCGATTAAAAATGTTGAAATTTAAATTCCATAATTCAGTTATCAAATTTTTAATTGAATTCTAAAATGCGTCTTATCTCCACGAAATGACGAATTAATGTGTCAACTTTTCGTCTAATTCCTTTTCTCTTTTTTCATCATTCTTTCCCACAATAAAGGAGGAATTTAGATTGTAAGACATCTATGTCAAAAATGTACTTATTCATTTTATGGTTTTCTATCAACCAACAAAAGTTTCTTCTCGCCTCGAGTTTTTCATCCTCTTCTTTTCCCCATTATTCTTTCTTTATTTCATCATTCTTGTTGTTCTATATGTATTTTCTCTTGATGTACAGTCTCATATCCTTTTTTTCTCTCATTCCTTAAGTAAGAGATGATCCTCTTGATTTTTATTGTATTGTACTCTGCTTGTAAACCTTTCATTTCGTCACTTCTATTTTTAGACATAGAAACGCTTCTTAAATATAATTGGAACTTTTCTTAAGAACCCTACAAGCCATACACGAGCTACTGTTGAGGAACTTTGATACTTCTATTTTCAATTCATAAATATTTCATGTTGATGAAAAAAGTTTGAATAAATTTGCGACTTGAGAAATTTTTCAAGTTGCTAACTAATTTATTTCTTTAATTTAATCAAGCTTTCATTTTTTTTGGAAGCAAAACATTCTTCAAGGTTTTTAAGTATATCTCACTTCTTATTGTTCCTTTTTTCTCGTTTTTCTTTTCAATTTTCATAGACTTTTCAAAGCTTTTTTTATGAAAAGTTTTTGAATAATTTAAAAGCTTTTTACCAAACTTAATTCAATGAAATTCTCTTAAATTAAATTAAGCTTAAATGACTTTTATTTGGGGCCACAATCTTGTTTTTTTAATGGTACGTAGCAATCATATTTTATTTTTTGTAAGAGCTTATTGAAATTCAAATTCTTTGACAAATATTTTATTTATCCAAAACTGAGAGTTTTACTTTAAATTTTCATTTCCAATTCATATTTTGAGGCTTTCTAACTTGCTTGTTGAGAAGTCGTAAAAACTCCTTTAGGGTTTTGTAATATGATAATAAAATCACGTTTTGGTAAAGATATTTCTGAACTCATAAAAAAGATCAGAATTTTTATTAAGATTTCATTGATTTATTGCTGATAAAATTAGCGAAAGATTCAAAACATTTTTTAAAGAATAAGAAGAATTTGGAACTTTAGAAACTTGTTTAAATTATTCGTTCCAATTTTAGGATCAACAACATGTTACGTCCTTTAATAAATTTTAAATCCTTAAGAATTGTAATTCGTAAAAAAATATTAGCACACAAAAATTCTATCGCTAGTTCCATTTTCAGCTTATAATCTTACTTATGAATGTCGTACGTGAACAACACTTTACCGTTAGTAAGCTATGCTTATAATCCTTTTATCTTCAACTCACAGAACCAAAGAACTTCAAACAGAATTTTGATACATTTTTATGGAGTTCAAGCATCATTTTAGCACTAGATCATAAATTTAAAGTGCTATTGTGTGTGCCAATAACTCCATGAAATCTCCATCTCATGACATCATATACATTTATTATGTTTTATCTGGTAAAATATGTGAGTGACAACAACATTCTGCATCCTTTACCTCTCTGATTCTCTTCCTGTATTTTCAAAACAAAATGCAATTTTTTTTTATCTCACGCAAGCGTAGATTCAAATTAATGTGAAATTCTCATCAAGAATCACCACGTTTTTTCTGTTCTCTCACATTCCTATGCATTATAGTCATAAACATTGAGAGAAATCTCTTCAGTTGACATCGGTCTTTTGGAGAAGTGAGTTGGAAATAGAAAGGAAAATTCATAGACTAAAAAAAGTTTGATTTTTTTTTTAACATTTGTGGATTTAGTAATAAAAAAGTAAATTAAGGATTAAAAAAAAATTTTTCAAGAATTTGTGAATGTGAAAAAAACCTAAAATGTTGACAGAAATAATTCCGCAATAAACGTTCAATATCCGATTGGAAATAAAGTTACTGTCTGTTACCTTTTGAATATTTTTTTCATCCTTCCGTATCTTCTTTAAAAAAAAAACATTCTTTCCTTTTCTTCTCCATCCTCTTAAATTATTGCCCGCAAGTTGTTTTCTTGAACTCTTATATGTGCCATAAAGTTCCTCAACATCTACATTAATCTTCGTATGCCTTAAAATATTGAATATTAATTTAATTTTGTTATGATTGAAATTGTGATTTAATGGTGACAAGTTTGAGAAATTTTTGTTGCGTTTATAAAATATTTTGTACTTGTTGGGAAACTTTAAAGTGAAACAGTTGCCTGGAAAATATTAATGCAATTAAAATTGAACCAAACTGCAAAGGGATCGTTCACTTATCATGCCCGACTTTTAGGGGAGGAGTCCGAGCTTGATGATTTTTTTGAATGAAAATTTTGTGGCAGAACGATGTTTTTGATGGACGTCATAAGTGAATGACCCCAAATTGATACACATGAAATTTTTGCTTGCATCTTTCGACCTTTAAAAAATAAATAAATGAATTTAGATGAGACAAGACCCAGCTTTCTAGAAAATTAATTGGCATTCTGTCATAAATTGATAATTTTCTGTTCCTCAATGCTACTTTTGTTTTATTTTATTATTTTATTTATACAAGATTATCAAGTTGGACATTATTGTGTCCAAAAAAAAGGAAAATGAAAGTTGAAAGCATAGAAGCAATTATTTAATGTCACTGTTCTATCTTTGTCTGCTACTGTCTTCTTTTGGCTTCTTCAAATAAATAAAAGACTTTTAATATTTTTCCTCTTTTTTTTGTGTACCAAAAACTTTTCTGTTTCTTTAATGTCAAAAACAAGGAGAAACAGCAATTTTTCATCTCCATTCTTTTTGCTTAACATTGATTCATTATGAAGAATTTTTGTTTTATGCTTTTAGTTGTGCTTCTATATGCTTGTCCAAGGATGTATACAGGGATTTTTTCGAGAGTCTAATATTTTTTTTTTTATTTATAACAAAATTTGAGTTATTACTAAATACACCCCTGTGACTGCCTGTATCAAAATTTCATTCTCAAACGTCCACAAATGAACAGTTTGTCTGCTTTGATTAATTAATTAGTAACAGAAACTAATTTTAGTAAGGTATAATTAATTATTAAAGGTATTGCGTTGTAATAAATTTTATTTTAATGGAAAAAATTTTCTCGTATTTTAATTTTCAAAAGTTTTAATGCGGAAAAGTTTTTTTTTATATTTCAACACTAACAACAATAAAAATTATCAGAAAGCCACATCCGCGGTATTTTTAATTACGAGAAGGAAGAAATGGAAATGGAAACAAAAGAAGAAAATAAAAGATTTTTTTTTTTTATTTCCTCACCACATTTGCACATTTTCACATTTATCTTAATTCCTTCATTGAAAATTGCAAGATTTGTTTCACAAACTATGCAGTTCCAACTACAGAAAAAGTTTCTTCTCTCATTTTTGATTTATCTTCTAAGAATGTTGATGAAAATTTCAAGTGTATGTATGGATGTGCTTTAAAACTTGAAGTCGTAAAAAAAACTCTGGGAAGAGAATTTTACATTTCTGTTGTTAACATCCATCTCAGCTTCCATGCCTTTCTTATGTTTGTGATTTTATGATGCACAATGAAAAACGGATTTAAAATGAAGAAAATTTTATGAATCTCGACTCGAGATTTTAATCATAAAATTACAGACGGATATCGTAACTTTTCTATTCTACTTCCACTTCACTTACTTTCATATTGTCTCCTGTTTTAATATTCCAATTTACAACTTCTTCATTTGTAATTAATGACGTTAATCTCATGAAAGTTTTTAAATTTTTTTGCAAATCTTTGAATATATATTAAAAAGCTTTCCTCAAAATTTTTAAAATTCTAAAGCTTGACGATTCTTTTTGAATTTTATTTTGGAGATTTTTTCGTGCAACAAATTCCTATAAAATTTTTAAAAACATTCGCATTATAATAATACTTGGAAGTTTACACGAAAAAGGTTGATATAATTTTACATTAAGACTTTCTTCCCGGAAAACATTTTATTCAATATTTTTAAAATAAACTTGGGTAAATCCTTATTCACCTTATTAACTATTTTTTCTGACCGTACTTCAAAGCTTTACATTTACATTTCATGCAATTATTTCTCATTTTTTTACATCATAATTGAATTTGATTTAAAAACGTTAGGTTAACATCAAGACATGTTCATATTTTGTTCCGTCAAATTTTCTAAGATTTAAATAAAGAATTGTAATTATTATTATTAACTATTTTTCGTAAAATAAGAAATGAATTTAGGTACCTAAATTGTATTTTTGAAAATTGATTAAAGTTCCAATCTATAACTTGCTTAACTTAGAATCAATTTAAAATTAAGATCATTTTTTTTTTTTTAAACCTTTGTAAAATTTCACAACTTTAATGTTTAAATCAGATTTAGAATGAAACTTTTAAAATCATTTTTAATGCATTTTTTTACTTTTAAAACTTGATAGGAAAAAAATGATTTAAAATTCAAATTTTCCTCCATAAAAAATAATCTAGAAACATAAATATTTTGACTGTGTCACAATGACATAGACATTTTATAATAAAACGGATAGCATGTAGTTGATGAAATTATTGGATATGAAATTTTTCCAGCATTTCATGACCTTGATTTTACAAACTCATTCACAAATGTTCAGAAAAAAATTCATCATGCAATGATTTTTTTGGTTCTGTAGTTGTTGGATCATTTGCATGAGAATTGAATTACGTTTAACGCAGGTTGTGCACTGATTTTTGAACCGAGACATGTTATCAATATTTTACATCTATACAGGATGATACAAGCGTAACTATTTGTGCTTGATTTTACAAATGTAAAAGCACTTCATTTTGTAAAATAAAATTAATGAAAGCTTTTGTGGGATTTCAAGATTTTTACTAAATTTTTAGAGCTTTAGATGCAATTTATTGATCAATTTTGTAGCTACTAACAGCATCCAAAAAAGTTTAGAAAATTTTCCGTTCAAGATTTAATTAAATTTATGGATTCGACACATTTTGAGATTTTTCAAAAGTATGAAAAAGTTTTCAATTTCACTGAGCATGTATCACATCATAAATAAGCCATTTTTCTATTTCTTTTCTCTCAATTACCTCAAAATTTTCTCTCCAATTTAATTTACTTTGTAGGCAACAACATACCATAATAAATACATGAAAATAATGTAAAAAGAAACATTGCTATGGAGCATAGCATTTCGTACATTAGTAACGATAGGTAGCGATAATAAAATGAGACATATGAAAAACATTTTCAACTCACGATGTTGTAAGCTACACAAAGTAAATTGCGAGGATAAGAAGTAATTTTCTCGAATTAGCGTATTCATGTGAATACTTGTGAGCAGAATTTTACTTGCTGTATAAATGTGAAAATAGCAAGCAGCGTTAAAGGAGGAGCAATAAAAGAAATGAATAAAAAAAATCATATCTTGTTCATAAATGCTGGAAAATATTTTCTTTTTATCCTTGTTGAAGAATTTTTTTTTTCCTTACACAATTTGTAATCTTAAAAATTCAAATAAATGCTACATTAAGGCTGCAAGCAATACATTTCGCGACATTTGATCAAGGATGTTTTTTGAAACTTTTAAATATTTTGCTTTTAACTTTTAAAATTTTTTAACTTTTAAAATTTTTAAGTTGATACTTTTAATCTTTTTAAAATTAAGTAAGCTAATTACTGCTAGCAATTCATGTTTTATTTAATAAACTTGTTTACAAAAATTAAAGAATTCATTAAAAATAAATTAATTTTCAAGTCGACCGATAGTCATATAATGTCTCAAAATATTCAATCCTGTTATTATTACTTCCGTCATTTCATCTGGTTCAGGAATATCAGCGTAATATAAATATTTTAATGATGAAGAACTACGAAGAGTACAAAGTTCAAGAATAACTGCAAACAATCCCAAGTCTAACGAATTTACTTCTAAACATTTTAAGTTTCTGAACTTGGACAGAATACGCATTATACTAGAATCGTGATGTTGTTCTGGAGAATTCATAATAACTAATGTTGTAACAGTTTCATTCAACGGATATTCTTGAGTTATATTAGTACCTAAAGTGTCTATGTATATCGTATGCAGGCATGGAAAGTTTGACATAACAAATTCCAAATTATCTGTTGAGCAAAGATCGAATATTTCCAGTGTTGAGCGGTGTTGCAATAAAAACTCGCCTGCTAAAGTTTGAGATGTGCAAGCAGCATATTTAAGATTAAACTGGCGGTTAAACCATGACTTCCAATTATTAATGAACGTTTCAAAAGCTCCATTTAAAGCTTTTAGCTCTGTCATATTTTGTAGAAATTGTTCCATAATTTTTAAAGATTTAAAATCCAGTAAACAAGAAACGAAAAGGGATTCAATGACTTTTGTTGTCGATAAAATTCCGTTAGAGTGAATAACTGCACGTTGTGGTAATTCTAATTTAATTGCAAATTCTATCAATTTTGGAAGTGACACTCGTTTTGTATCATGTGAAGTTATCAATCGCGTTATTGAATCTGAGAATTTGTTGAGGATAAGCCTGAATATATTCTCAATCCTTCTCTTCCTTGAAAATTCTTTGTCATCACAAATGAATTTTACATTTTGGTACCGACGACTGCTTTTAAGAACTGGATTTATGTCTTTATTCAATTCACCATAATAACAAAGTGTTATTTTACCCATACAGTCATTTGATTGAGCTATATGATTATACCAATGTTTTGAGACTAGAGATGCATTCAGGATATCTGATTCCGACAAGTAACTCAAAATTTCATCAGAAATTTCACGCGGAAAAAATGCAAAGAAATCCATTTCTAAAAAAATCAAGAAAACTATGTTTAATATGCTTGTATTCATATGTTTCATTTCTATTGCACTGTACTTACTGTATTCAAGCTATTTTAGTCTTAATATTGCATTTATTAACTTTTTAACTGATATTTTTACGAAAATTGATGAAATCTTATTACTAATTTTTTTTTCAAATTTATCGTAGTTTTCGAAGGGTTTAAAATTTATTGTAATTTTTCAAAGGGCCTAAAATTTGAATTTTTATACTGCTTTTTCAGTTAAATCCAATAAAATCTTGTAAATCGGGTAAAATCTAATATATTTTGTATTTATAAGATGTTTAAAAACTCAAAAAATATTGTAGAATTATTTTGAGTCATCATAATGCAATTTTTATGCAAATTAAAACCGTACAAATCCGTATTCTATAATGATTCTTTATTGAAGCCAAAACATTTGTAACTTTCATTAGAAAAAGCTGGAAAAAGATCCATATATGGACAAATTTTGTGAAGTGAAATTATGAAAAGCTTATTTACATTTTCATGACAAATTTCTGCCTTATAAAGATGGCACAATCCTTTAACAGATATTTTTCAAGAAAGTATACCAACTGTGCAAAGTGAAAACATGATAGGAGATTTTTAGCTAGAATATCTGTTAAATGTCATACAATATATCTTTTAAAAGATGCATATGAATGATATAATATTAAATGCACAGCAGAAGTTAAAAAAAAAAGATTTTTCCTCTTTCTATACACTCTTTTTTTTATCATCAAACAAACCTTGCATAAATGCCACGTGTGGGTATGTGTATGAGAGTTCGTGAATGTATAGGAAGGTATTTGGGTGAATACATCAGCATTTTTCCAGTATCTATAAAAAAAGTTTTATAATAAAAAAGCAGCAATTGTAGCAATAGCATTTGAGAGGGGACATAAAGCAAATAGTAATTTGCATATGTGGAATTATTTCTGTCATTCATTGAATCGAACAAACACATGCATACATGCATAAATGTTCATATACAAAAGATCTCTATTTAATGTAGCATAATAGAACAGAAATTGAATAGATATTTCAAAGGAGGAAAAAAAAGAGTCAACTATGATAAGTGAAAGAATCCATTTGTTGTGAAAAGAATTACTATTGCAATTGAAAAAAAAAGCTTTTGCAACTTTTTATCTGTTGACTTTATGTGACAATAGAAGTAGCATAAAAAAATTGAAAAAAAGCGAACTGATGACAAAAGATTCCATCATGAAACTCAACAATTTGCCATCAAATGGCATTCTCATTTTGCTGATTTTTATCGCATTAAATACGAGATTTATATATGCTGACGATGCGACGACGACGACAACAACAACAACACTCGAACCAGGTAATAATCATTTTTCATTCTTTACATCCTTTTCATGCTCGTTTTTGAGACATCTTGATAGCATAAAAAGGCGATAAAGTGAAAACCATCTGGGAATTTTTGTGTTTTTTCTCCTTTTTCTTCTTCTACATTATTCTACATTTCAATATCAAATTCTTCAGATTGTATCTATTACCATTGATATCAATGCCTTCTCCTTAGCACTCGCTCGCGTGCTGTGACTTTTTTTCAGTTTCTTCTTGGAAATTATTTTTTCCATTCTTGAAAAGTTAATATCAATAAAAGTGAATCCAAGACATCTATTGACAGTATGGTGCCAAAAAAGTTCACTGTTATTACTGACTCATATCCATCCCTTCTTTATATGACTGGAACATTTTTTTTCTTTCTAAATTATTCTGCATTTAAGTATGTTTTCCTTGGTTTCTTTAAAAAATAAACTTTGACTGTTTAGAACTTCAATTCATATTCCTGCTTATAGGCACATATGTTATGGCACATATGCCATAAAAGGTTAATGACAATTTAACGAGTAAAGGGTCGTTTTTTTTTAAATTCGTAACGCCAAAATGCCCATTTTTGACTCTCCCGCTGTTCGTAAGTTTTGTTACGTTTGTAAGTGGATCGTAGCAAAATCTTAAATCCCTCCTTCCACCCTTTATCTAAGCGTTACAAATTTTATAAATTTGTTTATAATTTTGGAATTATAGAGTATATAAAGTAGAAAGAAGGATAATTAAATAAATTGCATTTTCTTCCTATTTTAAAAAATTCTCCTAGACCTAATATTTTATTTCCAAGGAAAGGCGTAAGATAATTGTGTGTGTTTGGTACTTAAAAATAATTGTACGTCTAAACTATATCTAGTTACTTCAAACTCACTTAAATTTTACAACATCATAAATTTGTTTGATTCTCAAATGCAGCACATTTTATGTCAATATACATATCGAAAAAAATTTCCCATCACCTGCCAAAAATATTAAATTTTTATTTGCTGACATCAATCAAACATGAGTTGCGTTTTATTCAATCCCCCCAGCAATTCTTTCACTTTTTCTCCAAACAGATTTTCTGTCGATTATGTAAATTTATCGACGAGCATCGACATCTGTTGATTAAATCAATTTCCAATATTTCTTTAATTAATTTTAAATTTGAGATGTAATAAAAAAGTCTGTGAGAATGTTTAACTTTTCATCTTCCTACTTTATAAATTTATGTATTCATCTCCGCCCACCAAACTCGTCAAACTTTTTCTCTCGAAGTAAGAAAGCTTTTTCTTATTTTTTCGAGGTGTTATTGTCAAGGTATAGGAACCAAGAAAAATTGAAATTATGTCAAACTTTTAAAAACTAATTTTGCTTTCTTAACTAAAAGTTTCTTGAATTGTAGACTAAAGAAATAGAAGTTATGACAATTGAAAATTTTGGATGATATCCACAGGAAATTTTTATCAAAATGACATTAAATTCGACTTTTTCACACATCTAAAAAAAGATTATTTAAAGCACTATAAATCAACTGTTTATCTCCCTAGGACATTATCGAGCTCAGAAAATATTGAAAGTAAAGAGTACACATATGAAGGAGCAAAGTAGCAGTAGGCAGGCAAAAAACATTGAAGATTAAATAAAATTCTCGTGTTTTGAATTATCTCATACTTCACATGATGATGATAAAGTAGAACAGCACTTGTGAATCAAGTGTGAGGAAAGCAAAAAAGAAAATTGTGTCACAGTCATCAAAAAATTACAATTATAATCCCATTTTAATATCTCATAATTTCTTCATTTCTCTTCTCTCTCACAAGCACTCTTTTGTGCGTGCATGAGTCTGGAAAATTTAATTAAGTACTTTGAAATTGCTATACATAGGTGGAAAAGCTTTTGAAGCAATTACGATAATGTTTTATTTATCTGATTGAAGGAATCACTGACATAAAAGGCGCATTTATGAAATTCTTTGTATTCTGAAACAATCTTGAGATTCATTTTGGTTTTAATTGACTACCAAGGTACCAAGATGCTTTGAGATATTTTATATAGAAATTTTTGAAAAGAATGAAAGCTCTGCAAAAAAAACTTTTGATGTTAAGACATTTTGAAGTTAAATTATATTCTGACAAATATTAAATAACTTTTATTTATAAACTACTTTATTTTAAGTGCATGCATTTGTTTTTTAAAATATTTAATTTGTAATGTTTTAAAAAATCAATGAAAAATTAAAGTCTAAAATTCAATGAAAATTTTTCAGAATTACAAACCTATGAAATCTTTTTCAAACTATGCTTCGAGCAAGAACATTCCTTGTATTGTTCATGACAAAATTTTGTTTAAACTTTTGATCCTTTTACAAAACATTTCAGATTACATTTTTGTTCGTGTTAAGCCCTAATAGACAAAGAGCATGCTCACAAAATAGAGCACATAGAGAGTATGCTCAGTTCTAGAACAACAATGTGCTCACTTGAGTATGCTCTCGTGAGTACACTATGAGTACATCAATATGATGTACTCAGATGAGTATGCTGCTTGAGTATGCTCTTGAATATACTCTAAGTACACTTTCATAAAACATGAAATATTTCAATGTGCTCTCGTGAGTATGCTCAGTGAGTGTGCTCTTGAGTACATCTTGAGCATACTTTATTATGCTGAGAGTATGCTCACCTAAGTGTACTCAATATGTACGCTCTTAAGTACATTGGGAGCATACTTCGTATGTGCTCATTGAAGTATACTGGATGAGCATACTCTTGAGCATACTCTGAGCACATCTTCATAGCTTATCACTTTTGATCGAAACGTGCTCAGTTAAGCATGCTCGTTATGTACATTTTTGAGTACATTCAGAGTACGCTCACTAGAGTATACTTAATGAGCATACTTTTGAGCATACTTTGAGCACATCTTTATGAATTATCACTTTTAACTGAAACGTGCTCAGCTAAGTATGCTCATTATATACACTCTTGAGTACATACAGAGTACGCTCACTGGAGTCTACTTAATGAGCATACTCTTGAGCATACTTTGAGCACATCTTCATGACTTATCATTTTTGACTGAAAAGTGATCAGTTAAGTATGATCAATATGTACACTCTTGAGTACATTCATAGTACACTCACTTAAGCATACTGATTGAGCATACTCTTTAGTATACTTTAAGCATATCTGTTTGACTTATCACTTTTATCTACAATGTGCTTAAGCATATATGATATGATATAAATTTAAAGTGTAAATGTATCCTGATTTTTTATTGTAAAACCAAGGATTAATTAAAAAAATGATAAAATGATGAGAAAGAATATAAACAGTAAAAAAAATATTAAAAAATAATTTCTTATCTAAGGGACTGTTCACTTAGTACGTTCGCTTTTTAGGGGAGAGGGGGGTCTAAGATTTTGTAACAGATTAAATAAAACAAAAGAATTTTTATACAAAAAAAAGTAAACATTTTTGCTTTCAGAATTTAAATTTTTTTTACAAAAAACCTAGATATTTATAATATCTGTATGTTTTATATGTTTTAAGATATAGAATAATTTTAAAAACCCTTTTTAAATAAATGCAAATTTTAGCTTTTGTATCTTTGAAAAAAAGCTAAATTTTTTTACTAATCATCAATCATCAATAAGAATTTTTCAAAAAAAAAAAATTTGAAATTTTACCATTTTTGATAATTTTTTTTTCTAATTTCTCACATTTTTTTTTAAATGATATGAAATAAAAGAAAATGTTACTCTTTCTTTTCATTTAATAATTTCACATGCATAGTTTTAAAAAAAATAATACAAATTTTGAAAGTCAAATAAAGGATATGTTAAGAGGCTTCAATTATTAATAACACAAAATTTAATCATTTAAGAAAATAATGTTTATTTATTTATTTATTTATTTATTTTTTTGAAAAAAGAATTGCCCTTCATTTAAATTTCAAGAAAAAAACATGCTCAAAATGTTGAAAACAAACCATGTACTCAGAGCATACTTTTTAATGAAAACTCCTCTTGTGAAGTATATAAAAACCGAAAATATTTTATTAAAATGATGAATAATTATTTTATTCGCCAATTCCTATTTAAATCATATTTTAGACTAAGTTTTGCTCTTTTGTGTTTCATAATAGTTTATATTATGCTTTTTGCCAAAATATAATTACAACAAAAAGTACTTTGGTAGAGCAGAGGATAGCGAGTTGGTGTCAACAATCCTTCAGCGGTCATGGGTTCGAATCTCGGCATGAGCGGAAAATTTCAAACTTTAACATTTTCTTCTAATTACAGCAAATAATTATATACTTCACAATTACAGATCTAAGGGGAAAAATCCCCCCCTCCGAGGGGGGCACAGAATAAAAAAAAATAATATTTTTTTAAAGAAGCTCGCAAGAGTATACTTAAAATGTGCTCAGTCAAACATGCTCAAAAGAGCATACTCTTTATGTACTCTTGTGAGCACTTATAAATAAAAAAAAAAATTGTTTACAAAAGTATGCTCACAGTGTGCTCATATAACGCCACTCTTATGTGTGCATTTTTAGGGTAAAGTAGTGGCATCAATTTCTCTATGAAAAAGTATGCTCAATAGAGTATGCTCACCCAAAATCTGAGTATGCTCTCAACGTGCTCTTTGTCTATTAGGGAAGCTTAAGTTTTTTTTTTCTATTTTTTTTTTTTTTTTTTTGAATTTTAAATTGGAAAAATTCAAGAAGAATCTTAAAATTTAAAATTAGTAAAAATCTCTAAAATCATCTACTAGTTCACCTATACTTATCATACTTTAAAGTACTTACCTATGTTAGATTAAAATAAATTTCTCAAAGGACTCAATGAAGTTTTATTTAATAAAATTTAGAGTCCATTCATATTTTATTTGAACAAAAAGGTTAGAATTGTTTTACTGATAATAATGATAAAGTCACTCCTAAAACATTTTTCTACTTTTGTACAATACTTGAGCTGCTTACGTGCTTATAAAGGAACAAAACGAAAAGAGCATTTTTTTGAATAAAATATAAATGTTTTGTGTATTTGGAAGAAGAAAATTCACATATAGAGCAGCGTCATATCTTGTTGTTATACCTCTTTCCACTTTCTGTATATCTACAATCCTTTTCTAATTTTTTTAAGAGAAATAAAAGAATGAAAAGATGAAAATTGTTTGTTTGCTCCACTTTCCACCCTACTTGAGCAATAATAGAGAATGAAAGCTTCAATTTCAGCATTTTTTCTATCTTTTTATTCTCTATTCCGCAAAAAGTAAGAATGAAATTTTTTTTCCTCATTTTGTTGCCGAAAAATAAGGAAAACGAGTAATGAATATTATGAAGGAAAACATAAGCTCACAATAAAGAAATAATGTCTAGTAAAAACATGAAACAAAAATGTGTCCTCAAACCACACTGTAGTAATGTTAGCGATGGTGTCATAAAATTTCAAATTAAGCTACTGATGAAATTAATTTTAGAAAATATTAAGGAACTTGGTTCAAGAGTTTTTATGTACATGATTTAAAAAGTTTGTGCTTGTGAGAAATTCGTCTAGGGCGTTCACTTTGATGCCCAATTTTTAGGGGGGAGTGGGGTCTGAGGCTGTGTGACAGTTTTAAACAATAGAATTTTTTTGTATGAAGATTTTGCGACAGAGGGGGAAGGGGGTCAAAAAATCCAATTTTTTGACGGACGTTATAAGTGAACAGCCCCTAAAGCGTATGCTCAAAATGACAAAAATATGGAAATTTCAGAGGTGAAGGAATAAAACAAAATAGGACCAAGTCTTTATCAGAGTTTATCAGCACATAATTAAATTTGAATAAAAAATTTCCTCCGTATTTACTTATTTTGTACTTTTACCGCCTCTCATTCTTCCCTTCCTTAATGAGCTTCTTTTGCTTATCCGTGAATATAAAGTGAAAACAAGTTCCTTTCGCTCTTATAATGATAAATTCAGCGTCCTTTATTTACGCTGTTCTACAAATGAAAAGCTTTGCTTGCAGCTATTGCTTTTGCATTCTTAATTAGGGATTCTAATCCGACAGTTTGAAATTTTTTGCGGATCATGAATTTATTTTTTTTTAATAAGCATTCATTCATGTGTCCACCATTAAAAAATTGAGTTATCCTTTCAATTAAATTCAATATCCAATAATTTAGAAAAGTCGGGAAATCGAGAAAACCTAACCTTAATGTTAGAAATACAGCAAAAAGAGGATGAAAAAAATTAGTCTAATGGAAGAAATTTTAAAATATTAAAAATACCACAGCAGTAAGGAATGAAGATTTTCTTGAATAAGGAATAAAAAACTTGGCAGCATAGAGAACATAAAATAAGAAAGAAAAGGAAGCAATATTGAATAAATCATCCTCCTTTTTAAAAAGCTAATGCCATCTTATGATGCTTTTTTGTATGCATGAATTATTGAAAAATAAAGGAAGGAACGAGAAGTAGTCAGAAAAAAATAGACAAAAATTCATATTTTAAGAATTTTAAACGAATTCTTTATTCATGCATGTTCAGTGGCTTTAAGGCTTCAAGTCAACATTTTACTGAGCTTTACTTTTATATTCAAGATCTAATCGAAAAATCAGTATGCTTCTTTCCAAATTGAACTATTTATTTGCAAAATCATTGTTTGTCTAACTTCAATTAATTTTCTTTAACTTAGAGATTTAGAAAACTTTTTCAATTTAGTCCAGAATGAGCATGCATCGTAAAATGAAGGTTAATTTTTTTATAATCCTTTTTCAATCAAGAAATAAAAAACATTTCACCTTTTTTCGTATGATGAAAAGTTTGCAGCATATATGCACAAGATGCTTCTTGAAAATTTTCTGCATACACCTCTGAACAAAAAACTATCGTCTATTCACTGTTATCAGCAATAGCAATGAATGAATTTTATGTACACAAGCTGTTTCATAAAATCCACTTTAATTGATTTCACTGTCTATTCTTATTCAATCTAGTACCTATGTATGAGGAACTAAAAATACAGAAATTATGCTTAAATATAATATTTCGAAAATTTAAATTAATTTATGTTGAACAAATTTTGCATTTTCCGCACGAAATGTGGATGAATTAATCAAATAACAAGACATAATCGATTTACCTGTATTGACTCTGTTGACACTGCATTTAATTAACAATTATCAATTAATTATGCAATCAATTTCAGCACACCACAGGTTCTAGTGTAAATTATTTTGTCTGTTCTGTTTTCCTACTTTTCTCACATTCTCTTTTAAGTGCTTGTTAAAAGCAGACGAAAAAAGTGAGTATGATGAAGGTGGGAGTTCTGAAATAAAATGTCAATCAAACAACCAATATCAACTTCCGCACTTGTTTATTATAACTTATAAGGATCTTAACTTTTAATAGTTAAATTTTTCATTGTATGATCTAAAATTTATCAATTTTTCAAACTTAAAACAAAAAAATCTTCATAAAGAACCGATCACCTGGAAGTTAAAACATCCATCATTGCAAGCATTACAGCACGAATTTTGCGTTTGCTTTATCGACCAAATTGTTAATTAAAAACTGTGTGTGTTAAGAGAAATGAAAATATGGTCTGGGGTTTAATGTTTGCTCTTATCCTTTTTACAGGGTACGGTATCACATATGGAAAGCAGGAGCAATCGTCATTCAACCAAAATACAAACAGATTAATTCTGAAAACTTTGTTATTACATCCGAATTATTTTTTTGTGCTTTAACATTTAAATCTTGTTCATTAAAAGTTTTTTACTTTATCTGCCATTTTACATTGTTTATTCATTCTGTGGGGGATTTTGTGGCAAATTCATTCTCCTAAATAGCAAAAGTTTGGCAGTTTTGAGCACTTTGAATGAAGTACTATTTATGCTTCAAACTAGTTCGTTTTATTCCCAAATTTGCAATTCATTTTAGACATTGATTTTATTTTACTTCTATTACAGGATTAAATTTGCATTTCAATTGATAAAAGCATTCAATTACAAACCACAGAAAAAAACATTCTAATTCCTAATACTTTTGCAAACCAAATATAAAATGACGAGTTAAGTATTAAAATGAAAAGAAAACATTTTAAATTTCAAATTGAATCATTTACGTTTGACTGGATCTTTATCCCTCAAACCTTCCAATTTTCGATACTTATTCTACTCATCCTATCTATGCATACATTGCTTGCTTCATGTAAATAAATTTGTAAAATTTAAAGATCCCTTCCTCGGAATACTTCGTACATATTATGATGATGATAATAAAAATAAAGCTACAGAATGTTTTTTTTTTTTTGAAACCCATACGAGAACTGTTCAAATAGAATGAAAAGGGAGCTGGTGTGTATATGTCTCTATGTAAGAGGAATATTAGCACAAAATAATAAGACCTGTCATGTTTAATAAAACATCATGCCCTTTTAATACTGGCTAATTAAAATTTCACGCTTGTCATTTTAACAATGTATTAAATCCTTTTTCCTTTCCTAAATCCTAAATCTAACCTGTTGTCATATTTCCTCATTTTATCTCATGATGGGAATATGCTTGACACATTTTCCTTATTTATGTGAAAATATAGAAGCAGTCCTCTCTCATAATTCCATTTAATCGTGCAGATATTTTAGACAGAAGTAAATGAGAAATTTTAAAAATTCATTGTGGTTAAGGATATCTCCGTCTCTGTTTTGCCTTTTTATGTCCATATCTAAAGTAATACATTTCATGCTATGCACACAACTGAAAGCATCTCGCATTATGAATTATTAATCATTTTAATTTAGAATCATATTTCCTAGTTGCACGATTTGGTCCTAAATTTATTTATATTTTGTGTTTCTTCTCGCCAGAGGCTGTAACTGGCTGCGCACCTCCAGACTTTAAGGTTTCACGTAGCAAAGGGAAATTGGCAACAACAGAGCAACCATTTGTAACTTTTGAAACAACGACTCTTTATTTGCCACAAGATTTTACAACACACGATTTAGAGTTTGTAGATGGAAAGGCGAAAGATAAAACAGGAAGTATCGTGAGCGAGCAGATAGATAAAAATACACAAAAGGATGCTACAAAAGTAAAGGAGAATCCTTACTGGTTTGAGGATTGGATTGTAAAAGATACAGAACCTCATTATCATTCTGAAAGTAATGTCCATCATCAACATCATCATCATCATAATACACGTCGGGCAAAAAGAAATCATTATAGGAAATTAAAGACAATACAAAGCTTCAGCAATAGTGAACGACTTAATGAAAGAATTCTGGCAAAGCGAAGTGTTGACTATCAAGATGATGAAATTATAATGCCTGATGAAGTTTTATCGCCCTCAGATGTCATTGAAAATATTTTTAATGCAAACGATACAATTCCAACAAATATTAATGGAATGGCTGGTAATAAAGATGTTGGTAAGTCCAATGTAAATTCATTATTTTTAAATATTTTTACCGAACAAATTTGATTATTTGAATTTTTTATTATAAATATTGGAAGTGCTTTATAAAATATGTTCAGATATGCATTCTGAGATAGAAAAAAATCGATTTGCTAAAATTTATCTAGATCCTTGATGAAAGAATCCAAACAAAATCTTGTGGAATATTTCATTTAATTTATTCTGTGTTGAAAATATATTTGAATTATATGTCTTTAATACAGAGGTTCCACTGTAGAGAGTCTTCACTGTTTATTTTAACCTGTTACTATTAAGTTTACTTGAATAAACTATTTTATTATATTTCACACTTATACTCGATCCTACGCTGCGTATTTAATAGATTCCAATAGGTTATGGGCCCAGGCTCATTAGGAAATTCGAGTACAGTTAATTAAGTGGTGAAAAGTTAGTTTAAATCGAAAAATTAGTGTAAAGTGAGGTTAACCGGGAAAAACTTCTCAAAAATGGCGGATAAATTACTTCATCTGTTTGAAAAATTAGATGGAAAGAATTACAACCATTGGTGTTACAAGATGAAAATGGTGTTGATGCAAAATGAATGCTGGGATGTCATCGAAAAGGAAAAACCAACCAAAGATGCTGAAATTAAAGAATGGGAAAAATTCGACATGAAAGCACGTTATTATTTGGCGCTGTGTGTAGAAAATTCACAGCTTACTCATTTGAAAAATAATACAACTGCAAAAGAAATGTGGAATGCACTTAAAAATATCCATCAAAGATCAACCATGTGCAGTAAGACCAGATTGATTAAGAAATTATTCAAGGCTGAAATGAAGAAAGGAGATAACGACATGGAGAAGCATTTACAAATGTTGCAAGATTGGATGGACGAATTAAGTGAACTTGATTTTTCAATTGAAGACAAGTATAAAAAATATATTATACTTTCAAGTTTGAATGACGATTATGACATGTTGGTAACAGCATTAGAAGCCCGTGAAGAAGAGAAACTCAGCATAGATGATGTTAAAGCTAAATTGCTTGATGAATCTGATAGACGAAAACAAAAGTCGGAAGGAGAATCATCAACGGCATTTAAAGTTACAAGAACTTTAAAAGGTGTCAACAAGAAGAAGTCCCAAGTCATTAGATGCTATAATTGCAACGGAATTGGTCATATCAGTAGAGATTGTGAGAAGAAAGTCTCAAATCAAGGATCCAGTAAGAAGTCTTCACATAAGGCTGGATTAGCGATGTCCAAAAATCATATCTCATTTCTTGCAAATGGTTATGATATTGCAAACGGATGGTGCATAGACTCTGGCGCAACTTGTCATGTATGTAACAATGAAGCTGCATTTTCTTCTTTGAACCTGAGCGTTCAAGATGAAATAACGGTAGCAAATGGTGAGAAGTTAAAAGCAGTCGGAAAAGGAAATGTTGACTTAATAATGAAGACAAACGATGGTGTCTTATATAATACGACAATTCATGATGTGCTGTATGTTCCGGAAGCAAAAGGTTGCTTGTTATCAGTACAAAGACTAATCGAACATGACTATCAAGTGATATTTAGAGGAAGTATCGCATTATTAGTAAAAGGACGACGTAAATATGCAGTTGGCAATTTGATGCATGGACTGTATATTCTGAACGAATATAAGAAACAGAAAGTCAATTATGCAAGGAAATCTGAAAAGTTTTGCATTCATCAATGGCATCGTAAGTTAGCACACAGAAACTTTGAGGATGTAAAGAAGATGTTAGCAGCATATAAACTTGAGATTCAGAAATGCAATTGCAAAAATGATTGTGAAGCTTGCATCAAGGGCAAGATGGTACGAGAATCATTTCCGAAAAAGTCGTTAAGTCCAGCAAAGGAGAGATTGGACGTTATAGTCACAGATGTTTGTGGTCCGATGCAAACAAATTCGATTGGTGGTAACAGATATTTTGTCACATTCATAGATGAATATACTCGATATTCACACGTTTATCTAATCAGAGAGAAATCGCAAGTAGCAGACATACTCATCCAGTTTATAGCAAAGATTAAGACAAGGTTTAATAGAAAACCAAAGGCTATAAGAAGTGATCGTGGAGGAGAATACATGAACGCTAAAGTTCAGAAGTATTTGGAAAGTCAAGGAATACAGATCCAATATACAGTGGCATATTCACCTCAACAAAATGGAATTGCTGAACGCAAGAATCGGACAATTATGGATGCTGTTAGAAGTATGTTAATTGAGTCATCGTTAGATGAAAGCTACTGGGCTGAAGCCGTGTTATGTGCAAATCATGTGCAAAATAGACTCGTCACAAATTCAACAGGTAAAACACCATATGAATTATGGAACGATGAAATGCCAAATATCATTGGATTTCATGAGTTTGGAGCTGATTGTTATGTCTGGATTCCTAAAGAAAGACGTAAGAAACTTGATAAAAAAGCGCAAAAGCTTAAGTTTATGGGCTATGATGAATCATCAAAAGGCTATCGTCTGATAAATACTATTACAAAAAGTATTACAATAGCAAGAGATGTTGTGTTTTTGAAAATGTCATCCGAGAATTATCAAAAACAGGAGGAGACATCTAGTGATAAACAAGTCATCATAGAAACGGAATCAAATGCATCAGTCCAAGAGACAATTCAAGAAGAATTGGATGAAATACCTGAAGTTGAGATGGATGAATCTCATGGAGACACTGATATAAATGAAGTCTCGGAGTCTAGTTATTTTGAGTCGGAAGTAAGTTTTTATGAAACTGATCACGGAGAAGAACACGATGATGATTATGTTGACGATACATTGCAAGTCAATACGACAGATCCTGTAAGACGATCGACTAGAGGAAATAAAGGTTCGACAAGCAAGTTTGACGACTATATATGTAAGGCTGTTAATATTAATGAAAAAGAACCAGCAACATATGAAGAGGCAATTCAACGAAGTGATAGCAAATTATGGATCAAAGCTATGAATGATGAATTAAAGTCGATTAGTAAGAATGAAACTTGGAATCTTGTTGATTTACCTAAGAATCGTAAGGCGATTGGATCGAAGTGGGTGTTCAAACTGAAGCGTGATGTGAATGGAAATATCGTCAGATATAAAGCTCGACTCGTTGCACAAGGATATAGTCAGAAATTTGGAACTGATTATGACGAAGTGTTTGCTCCAGTTGTAAGACAAACAACATTTCGAACACTGTTGAGTGTAGCAGCAAAGACAAACTATAGAGTTCGACACTATGATATCAAGACAGCATTTCTTAATGGCAATCTTGAGGAGGAGATATTTATGAAGCAGCCACCTGGTTTTGTTCAAGGTAACAAAGTTTGTAAGCTGAAGAAGGGATTGTATGGACTCAAGCAAGCGGCGAGATCATGGAATAAGGCAATCCATAATGTGTTAATATCTCAGAATTATAAGCAAAGCAAATTTGATAAGTGCTTATACATGAAGGTGAATAGTGTTGGAGCGTGCTACGTACTGATTTATGTAGATGACATAATTGTTGCAAGTAACAATATGAAGGAAATTAACAGTATTGCAGGCAACATTGGAAGTAAATTTGAGATGACAGATCTTGGAGATATTAAGCAATTTCTTGGAATGGAAGTTGAGAGAGACACAGAAGGAAATTTTCTGTTGAGTCAGAAAAGTTACATTGATAAGATTGTAAGCGAATGCGGTTTATCAGATGCGAAAATATCTAAAGCTCCATTAGATACCGGATATGAGAAGTTGGTATGTGATAAAATGTTGGATGACAACAAAATCTTTCAAAAGATAATTGGTCAATTGTTATACCTATCAACAAATACGAGACCTGATATTGCTGCTAGTGTGTCTATTCTAAGTCAACGAATGTGTAATCCAAGAATATTAGATCTGAATGAAGTCAAAAGATTAGTTAGATATTTGAAAGGAACAAGAGACTATAAATTAAAGTTAAGTTCATCTAACAATCATCAAGGACTTGTGGCATATACAGATGCAAATTGGGCCGAAAGCAGAGTTGATCGTAAGTCGAATAGTGGATTTATATTTATGCTGAATGGAGGAACTATTTCCTGGTGCTGCAGAAAGCAAGCATGTGTGTCACTATCATCAACTGAAGCTGAATATATAGCATTGTGTGAAGGATGTCAGGAAATGACATGGCTCAAAGGAATTTGCAGAGACTTGAATGTTGATCTAAAGGAATCAACAAAAATATTCGTAGATAATCAAAGCTGCATTAAGCTTGTTGACAATCAGAAATTCAGTAATCGTTCAAAGCATATTGATACTAAATATCATTACATAAGAGACTTGAGTGATAAAGGAGAACTATTATTGGAATATTGTTCATCAGAAGACAATGTAGCAGATTTGATGACGAAACCACTTGGACCGAAGAGAATTGATTATTTAAGGCGCATGGCTAATTTAATCAACTAATGACTATGAAGAGAAGACAACATTAAAGACAAGGAGGAGTGTTGAAAATATATTTGAATTATATGTCTTTAATACAGAGGTTCCACTGTAGAGAGTCTTCACTGTTTATTTTAACCTGTTACTATTAAGTTTACTTGAATAAACTATTTTATTATATTTCACACTTATACTCGATCCTACGCTGCGTATTTAATAGATTCCAATATTCTGCAGACAACATAAAAGCATTAAGGCTTCCATTTATGTTGTTGTTGTTTTAAAATAATCCTTTTGAATAAGCACAGGAAATGTTCAATTTCTCAAGAAACCTTCGAAATAAACATCCTGCAACACAATTTTCTAAGCGAAAAAATAAATAAAGTAACGTTAATCCAAAATAACTGATTTAATCGTTAATCCCTTTTTTATTTACAAATTCTTTTATTGCTCTGTTTCCCCCAACCTCCGACCATAATAAAATATTTTATTCAGATTCAGATCTGTACGACCTTGAAGACATTTTAGAAGAATTAAGGGAGCTCGAGGCAAATAATAAATTTCACGAAGGTGATATTATCTCAAAGAGCAGCAAAACACGAGTAAAGAGAAAATCCGGTAGGTTTAGTTGGATGGAGAAAATAATGTTCAATTGAATTTTCGAATGACTAAGTTTTTATATGGTATTAGCAGGCAAAACAACATCAGCATTAAATAGGCCCAAATCATCATCAGATTCAAAGAAGACATCAACTGGCCGTAAGTCTCACGGAACGATTGATGATGATGGGCAATTTCAAATTGATGATTCCGATGAAGAAAGAGTTCAGTCAAAAGAAACAGATAAAGATAGCGATGAAGTAGATGAACCGCCCGAACAAGCACAATTTAGGTAAAATAATGAGTATAATTGGAAATTAGGCATAAAATCTTTTCACGTAATTGAATTAATTAACTTAATTAGGGAAGTTTCTGAAGTACGTTTTCCAGCAGAAGTTGGTCCATTGGGGACGCATAGAAATTGTAAAATTAAATGTATTGATGGAATGTGGCAGGGACCGTTATGTGCTGTACTTGAACAAGAAGAAGGTGGTCAGATCAAGTATGAGCCTTTATATAAACGATGTGTTGTTGATAGTATTCCACAGCATTTACTTCTCTCGTATAAAAATGTCTCTGTCGTAAGTAAAAAATTAATTGAACTTGAATTACTAGAAAAAATAAAAATTCCGTACTTTAGACTTTAAATTGGGATTTGCCACATGGTCATACACTGCAAGCACGTTGCGCTGATTTGGGCCTATATAAACTTGTCGGTGAAGCAAAAGTTTTATGCAGTAACGGATTATGGGCTCCAAAACTTCCACAATGTGTACCAACAACTCTTCTTACAAATTATTCTGATGACAGTCCACCATCAATTCGTATTAAAGTTGGTGTTGGTTCTGCTAGTTATGAGCCATCGGGAATGTTGGCAGTCTTACCCGGAAGTACGTTACATTTAGATTGCATGTATCCACGAAAGAAAGGATCTCCAGTAAGTCAATGTCTTTCAACTTTTAACCCAGATCTGTCAGAGATGATAAAATAAGAAAATATTTCATTTCCTTTACTTATTCACCCATTCATGCAAATAGGAATGGACATGGACTGGATGGTTTAGACAATATTTAACTGGTAAGATTGAAGATTTTTGCTTGAAATTGAGAATTTACAATTCAAATGACTTCATCTCCTCTTTCACATAAATATAAATAAAAGGATGGAGTGCTGTTCCGGAAGAGAAAGCTTCAAGATATCGATTGTCAATAAAAGATGTTCAAATGCAAGATTCTGGTACATATACGTGTGCGTCTCCTAGAGGATTGACAAATAGCATTACGATTGTTGTTGCAGGTAAAACCATAAATGTAGACTATTTTGGTAAATGTCTCTCCATTAATCTTAATCCTTTTCTATTCTATGCTGTATATTTTTATCGCCATATAAACAGTATCTCAATGTCCTACCATGTCAGAACCGAGTTTACCACTGTCGTTACGATTGGAAGGTATCAAATTGGGTCAGAGAGCAATCTACAGGTGCTTTATAATAATTTATGTTTCATGAACTTGAAATGTCACTTTATTCCTTCCTTTATCAATATTAATGATCATCCAACTTTTCTGTATCTCTGCCTTTTCCATTTATGCTATACATGAACATATAACAGATGCCAAATGGGATATATACTCCAAGGAAACGCTAATCTGACTTGTCTTGCAAGTGGAAATTGGAGTACTCCACCTCCTTCTTGTATACCGATACAATGTCCACCGCTCTTCCTTGAGGATCCTCATTTAAGCTTAATTGAATTAAATACAAGTGCTTGGGGTACTTTTTTTATTTTACTTTTCTTTCGTCGCATTTCCATCACTTCCTTGCTGACATTTTATTTTAATTTTGTTTTTCACGTGACACATTTTTGATATAGGACGCGCTGTCTTTTCTTGCTCTTGGGGATATAAATTAAGCGGCCCATCAACTCTTGAATGTCTTGCATCTGGACATTGGAGTCAAGCTGTTCCAAGGTGTCGTGGTATGTAGAAAAAAAAAATAAAATCTTCCTTAATGTGCATTTTCATTCCAATTACTTATTCCCTAAATTCATGTATGAAATTCTGATAAAAGCACTTGCGGATTATAGTTATTAAATTAAGTGTAATTTAATCCGGATATGCTATTATACTCATTTTGCATTATAAACTTTAAAGAAGCGACATTGGGCATGATGAAAATTGGAAGAAAATTAAATTAAAATTACATTTTAAATTGGCATTAAAATAAAGAGAAAAACAATTTCCTGCTTGCTCTCTTGCATAGCAATTCAATGTCCCCAGCCTCTAATTCCGTTAAACGGTAAAATTGATTCAACATCTGGAGCTTTTCCTGGCCAAAGAAAATATGCTGTCGGTGCTTTGCTAACGTTTAGTTGTAATGAAGGGCACGTGCTGCAAGGTAATTTAATAAATTTTAAAAAGCATCTTGACACATACTTAATGCTGCAAAATGCATTTGAATTTTTCCAGGGGAAACATCTATTGTGTGCTCAGAAACAGGTATTACTTATGATCTTTTTAATTATGATAAGAGTTGTTATTTATGCATTTCATTTACAGGCTTTTGGTCAAACATTCCACCTATTTGTAAGTATTAAGCAGTTTAATAATGATTTTAATAATGATGATGACGATAGGAATTTGCATTCAAAATTCAAATGAAGAACAAACCCAATTAAGCTTCATTCATTTCCATTCATAATGAATCTTACACAAACTTCCATTATCTTAAAAAAATTCCATTTAAATATCATTAGGTAAGGCACAATGTCCATATCCTGGCGATCCTGTTAACGGATTAATTGCACCATTGAAATTTTTCTACGATCCTGGTGACTACTTATCAGTACAATGTCGTGAAGGTTTTGTCGTTCATACAACAGATAGTGGATTACCAGAACGACCAAAATGCTTACAAGATGGAACGTGGTCTGCAAAAGTTCCCGAATGCAAAAGTTTTGAGGAAGTCTAATTTGCTTTTATTCGAATGAATTTATGTAAATAAGAAATGAGAAAAATTCTTTCCTTGAAAATTTATATTTTCTAGCAACAAACAATTTGCAAAGAAGTTTATATACAGTATTTCTTTTAAAGAGTCTCTCGAGACACATGTTGATGGAATGGAATGATGATGAAAAGAGGATAATATACTATAGTTGAGGGAATTTTTTTTAGAATGTAAGAAAAGTTTTACTAGAAAAAGTAGGAATTAAATTTTAAAGAATTCTTTTCCTCAAAGATTATCAAAGCTTTGAAACTTTCAGAGCTATTTTTAGACATACTGCGTGCATTTATTTATATAAAAAGGAATGTCTTAAAGCTAATAATTCTAATTCTTATTTCAATATCAAACAATCTCAAAGAGTTAAAAATAAGCAAATAACAATGCACGAATAAAAAGCAGCAAGATAAGAAATTAAAAGTTTCGGAAAGATTCAGATCAAGTCTTTGGATTTAGTAAATTTAATTAAAGATAATTTGGAATATCATACATTTACTTAGGAGCTGATTACATTATAAATTCTCATAGCATATAAATTGAGATGATATATTTATCACATATCATACAAAACATATATCTATTACTACCTTCCATCCCTGCTGTACGTTCTTTAAAGTCATTTATCTTAAAAACATATTTCTCCATAATAAAATACAAAATGAAAAGAATTCCTTGTAAGAAGATTTAAATTTCCTATTGTATAGCTCTGTATAGCTGTTACTGATTCTTTGAAGACATTAATTATGAAAATAAAGTGGAATCTATCAGTCAACTTGAACTGCTTTTTTTGTTACTTTTTTAAGGAATCTTTACTTCTTTAATTGTAGGTAATTTAAGCATTTCATATTCACTCTTTAGGATATAAATTAAGATTCTCAAAAGTTTCTCTTCAGAATTAAATTTAGTCTTAAAGGATGCACACTACAAAGGCGATAGCAATTGTGAGTGATGGATTGTTAAATTACAAATCTGTAGATTAAAGCAATTAAAAGTGTACAACGACTGTAAAATGTAAGAGCGTTAACTGATTTCAGAGCACTTGAATACTACACAAAAGCAGAGCATGAAATGCTTTTTGATGTAATTTTAATGAAGTTTACTTTCAACAGCACGTGTATCCTGTTTCAATCAGCAGAAGATAAAGTTTTTCGAGGTTTTTAAACGCAAGTACTAACTGGAAAGAAGAAAATGAAAAGCATGAACATTTAATTAAAATTTTTATTTATTCTTCAAATTTATTGATTTTTTTTTATAAAATATTCTTGGATCATTTCCGGAAACATTGATTTTCTTTTATTTAAATCTTACATTACATTTCTTTTTTTTGTAGTTTTTATGAACAAAAAATAATAAAATTATAATAATAATAATTAAATACAAACATAAAAGCAAAATATAAAATTTGTTGAGATTGAGGAAAGCTTTAAGCTCACTGATTTGAAAACATTTTAAAAATTTCTGCGTGATGGTTTTAAACAATTGCGATTATTAATAATAATAATGATATAAAAAATGCAGAAGAAAAATGATTGTTTAATCAAAGACATGCAACGTAAAATTTCGCTCAACTTAATAAAAATGGACATTCGACGATGGAGCTTTATAGAAAAAATGGCATCAAGACATTATAAAAATGTTTAATAATATTTATGTAAAAATGATTGAATTTTCTTTTTGATCAGTCTGTTAATGCATGCTTGATCTTTATAAGTCATTAATATCCATTATTCATGAAAAATGCTCCTCATTCATGCTCAATGAAAATTAATTAAATTTAAATAAAAATAATTACTATTATGATATTCTCGTTTAAACCGTAAATTAATAATTTATAATAATCTCTGAAGTTTAAGTTATTGCCAAAAATATCTTATAAATAGCTAATCTTGTATATAACTGACACATTGAGAAGATGAAATGAAACAGTTTTAGTTCCTCTATGCATTTAATGTATATTTTTCTTAGCAATATATACGTGTCTCTTATGGTTTTTCTTTTATGTTTCCTTGTTTGAGTTTCAAATTTTTTTCTCTCTTTCTTTTTTTTCAATTATTAAAAATTTAAATTGTACGATTGAGAACCGCCACAAACTAAATTAAATAATTTTTGTCTATTGATTAGATTATTGAAACTACTTACAATGATTTTCTGCTTTTCATTATTAATTTTATATAAAAATTGCTTCTTATATGAGAATCGAAACTATTTATAGTTAGAACATGTTAATCCTAAACTTTTCGTATTCATCATGTCCTTGTTGTTTTTTTTTTTCTTTTTATCAATTTCTGGTATAGTCATTTATCTAGTTAAATTACATGCTTTTTTTATATATAAATCATCATTTAGCTCATTCTATTGTTTCAACCATATAAAGCGACTAACAATTTTCATATTCATATTTTTTTAATTCTTTTCATTTTAAATATTTACATGATCATTTATTTTCAAAATCTTCTCATTCTTATTGGATATTATCTTCATTTTATTTTATAAAGGATTCTTCATAGAAAATATAAAATAATTATTTAAAATGCGTCTTGCCATGTCATTTTACTTATTTAAGAGAAAATCATTAAAATGGAATTGAATGGAACCAAATAAACGCTTAGCATTAGTCTAGAATGATAATAGAATGGCTACAATTGAAAATGCGTCATTATTTCTTACTTTTTTTTCGTCTTAAAAATTACTTCTGAACACTGACTTTTTTTGAAAATTGTTCAAAACTTTTTAACATGTCAAAGATTGAAAGTGGAATTCATATTATGAATAGGAGATATATGTTGTTTTCGAATGATAAAAATAAAAGTCAATAAACAAATTTTGTTTAAAATAAAAATACCATTTTTAGCACGGCCACAAAATTCTTTTCTTAGTTTTTCTTCTTATTCTTACCGCGTTTTTCACTAATGCTTTGTGCCGTGCCATCGTCAGTTAATCAGTATGGTTGTGCTTCTTTATAGTCGGACTGGTCCATTGTGAAGAAGTCCTCCAACTTCCATTGCAATGTTTCAAACGTCGGTCGTCTCATTGGATCCTAGAAGAAAAAAAAATATGGAAATTTTAACAATGAATCGTTTATAATATTAAATTATCATAATCAATTACCTTGTGCCAGCATTCGAGCATAATTTCGTAAAGAGCAGGTGTGCAATTTGGTGGCATTGGCATTCTAGGAAAAGAAATATATAATTATATTAGTTAACAGGAGGATGATGTTACAATAATTTTCATACCTATATCCATGTTCCACCTGCGTCAATACCTCAGCATTTGTCATGCCAGGATAAGGAAGTCGTCCGTATGTTACTAATTCTGTTAATAAAATACCGAAACTCCATACATCTGATTTGATTGAGAATCTGCTATAGTTTGCTGCTTCAGGTGCTGTCCATTTAATCGGAAATCTGTAAGTGTTAATGAATGATCAATTAACTAATGCTTCATATTAAATTTAAATTAAATATGATATTCAATTTACCTTGCTCCAACACGTGCCTCATATTCGTCTTCTTTAATTAAGCGTGCAAGACCAAAATCAGCTGAAAGTAATAATGAAAGTTATTGTACCATTCTCATTTTTGTTTGTACATAAGTTTCACGCCCGAGAAAATATGTATGAAAAATTTCACATCATTTTTTTTTTGTATGACTAAAATTTTTGTAAGAACTTTACAAAAGTGTTATTTGAAGTGATTCCCAATTTTTATTTTTATTATTCCAAATCAAAAGTTAGGCAGACTTACCAAGCTTCACAAGATTGTTATCGCCGACAAGGACATTTCTGGCTGCTAAATCTCGATGAATATAATTTTGTGATTCTAGATATGCCATTCCAGCAGCTATTTGTGCGGCCATATCAATTAACTGTGGAAGTTTCAAATTTCGTCCTTTTCCTGTTTGAAAGTTTTAATTTAATTAAAATTATTAGGACATAAATTTTAAATGAGGAGAAAATAAATAATAACAAACAAACCTTGTAGATATTCCAATAATGAGCCATGCTTCATTAATTCGGTGATAATATAAATTGGTTCTTCAAGTGTACATACAGCATATAACTGAATTAATTTGCTATGTCTTAATTTCTTCATTATTTGTGCTTCAGCTAAAAAGTCCTTTGGATCCATAGTATCTATTAGAATATAAATGAATTAGAAAAGGCAAAATGACAGCCAATATTCTCTTAATACTCACTTGGCTTCAATGTTTTAATAGCAACTGGCGTAGTATTGTTCCATAAACCTTCCCATACATCACCGAATTGACCAGATCCAAGTTTCTTTACAAATCTTAATGAGCTTCGATCAATTTCCCATTGATCACGTGTACGATGCGATAAGCCATCAGTTACAGGCTTCTCAATCTGCACAATTTCACAAAAATGAGGAAGAAAAAAAAAAAAAAGAGGAAAAAAATACAAAATGTTATCTCATGAATTATTCAATAGCATCATATAAATATATATACTCTATAATAATATTTTTGTGTGTATTTGTGTACATAGCAAAATTACAATTTACATGCAATGAAAAGGTAAGAAGAAGAAATAAAATTGAAAAATTATCTCGTATAATAAAAAAATTCTGAGCTATTAATATCAACACTTATGTCTCATGTGAATGGTGGAGGATACAACGTTAAAAAATGAGAAGATTTTGTGTAGCAGATAAAAAAAGACAGGAAAGAAAGAATTCAATCGTTTTGTTGATGTTTTGTAAGGAAGAATGCGATAAATAACAGTAAACAATAAGTTTAGTTATAAACATAAATGAAGAGAATATCCTCGAAACAGCAAATACGTTTTTGAGAATGAGGAAGTCTCGGAAAATTCTTTTCTTACTTTATTGAAATACCAGCTTTATTCTCGAAGTGTTGTTTGTCATGATATAGAATAAATACACGGAATTAAAATGTCTCACTGGAATATCATGTGAAATACATGAAATAATGAGTAAGCTCCAGTAAACCCATTGAAAGTCCCATGACATAAATAAGTATATGGAATTGTAGTTTTGCTTGCATTAGGCATGAAAGTTTATACTCTATATACGAAAATATTTGAATTTTATAAAGGATCATTAAAATGCGCTAAAAATTCAACTAAACCACAATGGTCTGAAATCGAAAAAAATGTTCAAAAATTAAAAAATATCATGTCTTTTAAACTTGATCTTTTGAATGCAAGATTATAATACACAATTCAACGCATCTTCTGTGAGAATATCATTCTTCTATTCGTTGTCTAACTCTGTCAATCATTGACGAAAGTCACGAAAAATTTGTTTACAAAAACACTATGAAAAAATTTCCATAAATTTTTCCACTTTATATTGCTCGTTTCACGTTCTAATCACTGTCAATAGCTTAATTAATGTACAAATTTTATGTTAAGGCTTACAAAACATTAGCCACTTCCTTTATCATTAGGGAAAATGCAATTAAAGTTTTGAAAATTTCCAAAACTTTAAATGTTCATAAGTTAAAAGCGGGTTTTTCAGGGTCTCTGAAACCTACCAGAATCCAAAGATTGAGTCTTTATTTAGCTTCTAATCATGCTCTGGTAAGGTACTTTGATGCACTTTTCTTGATATTTGCATTTTAATTTCACTTGTTTTTCCAAATTTTTTCATACAAATTTGCTTGTGCATAAAATTTTTTGAGAAACAATTTTAAATTTTTAATGAAAAATCATCTTTATCCTTAATATTATTAGCTCATATTTTCAGTGATGTATGATTAAGGCATGACAAAGCTATTGACACTTTCAAAATAAGGAAAATCAACTAAAACTTTGGGACCTCTAAAGTTTCCACCAAAATATAAATTTTGAACATTTTTTTCGATTTCAGACCATTGTGTAAACTTAAATAGCATCAAAACTTAAATTTCAACACTTGCAAATTCCCCTTGCTCATGACTGTTTTCTAGAATACCTCTTATGTAATTACTAATTTTAATGTACTTTACTGTTGCTCGTGTGAAGCAAAATATAATTAATGAATGAATTTTGCACAAATTTTGGCACATTTCTCTTGTGTTGTGCATGAAATGTCTATACAATGCAATAAATCATTTTTATATACCATGAACATGAAATAATTTTGTAATAAAATTAACCATAATGAAGCCATTAAATATATATAGATAAATTATTATTTATACATATTGGGGTGCAATGAACATCTATAACAATCAATTTCATTTCTATAAAAAAGATTAACAAAGAATGAATAACTAACAGAAAAAATTAATAACTTAACAGAAATAAATTAATTAATGTCTTGTTTTTGGATTTTAAAAATGAAATAAAGAGAATCCTACCTCAAACATGTAACCGCCCGTCTTTTTTATTTTATTTATTTTGCAATTTTGTCATTTTTTATCGATTTTTGTTTTACATATTTATCGCAAATTTTTTTTTTTTTTTTCAGAATCAATTCAATCAAATGTTTGAGATTTTTGCATATTTTTTTAATTTTGTTAATAAAATATCAATTTTATTTCGAAAAAAAGGAAGGAAAAAAGAAAAAAAGAGAAAAATTCAATCATTGAATGTGCATATCATTAATTTTTTTCATTTATGATTATTTATTTTTTTGCTGTTTTATTGTCCGATTTATTGTGTTATCATCTAAGGCATGTCAAATGGGGACATTGCACTATATAGAAATATGATTTCTTTAAAATTGAAAAATATTTATGTACACGTGACTAAGAATATAATTTAGTATTCCGAATCATTCATAAATATGATTTTCATCACAAAATTCCTGATAAATTTTAAGTCATAAAAAGTAATAATATGTGGCTTTAATAAATAATTTAAAAATTATTGAAGTAGTTTGTTGAATTTAATTTTCAATCAAAACTCAAAAAAATTTCAGAAAGTCTGAAAAATTAAAACGAGAACAGGTTTTAGAAGGAATTTTCTTGACACACCTTAGAATCATTTAATGATTTAAATGCTTTGTTTTTGTTTTATAGATTGCAATAAATATATAAGATTTAAGGAAAAATTCGAAAGAGATATGAAATGAGATACTGTGAAAAATTAAAGCATAAGAAACTAAATGAAATTAAAAAAAAAGGCGAAAGAGAATGATTTAATGAACTTATGTGATAAAGAAAAGTAAGTAGGTTTACGCAATACTTAAATATACATGATGACTATTTGTAATTATATGATGAAGAATATAAGATGTATATATATAATATTTACTTTTATGTACAGCAATTACTATGGTGACTTAAATATTATTATTAATTTTATTGCCGCATGAAATCAACTGTATATTCTTACCTGCACACATGGTTTGCAAAGATTCACGCATAATCCATCAGAGTCTTTTGAATAGTGCTCTACAAGTTCTTGAAGTGTTCTGAATTTTTAAATAAATAAATGGAAATGATACAGGACAAAAATGAGGAATGTTAATTATGACTAGTCATGAAAGTAATTTAAAATTAATTTATATATACGGATACAAACATACCTAAACGTTGTGCGTCGAGCTATGAAGAATCCTCCTTCATCAAGTTGACGAATTCGATAATGTTTCACTGTATCGCCATCTCTCACTAAACGAAAGGAATGTTGAATTCATTAATGACTTTTTAATTTCCATCAATGTGTAAAAAGTATATTTTTCATACCTGATAATGAATAGTCATTGTGGCGGCTTTCAGAATCACGTATTAAGAAAGCGCCATGCTCATTTTCTGGTAACAGTAATTTCTTTTCTGCCTCTATTCTCTTTATCTTCCGGAAGTACCATCTGTTAATGAATAAGAAAGAAAACAATATTATAAATAAGATGACATAAACATAAATGCTAGTCTACTGTATATTAGTTTGATGATGACGAAATTCGAAGCTGATTCTGGTGGTTAGAGCATCGAAGGAATAACCCCTATGATTCACATCACTTTATCATTTAATTCCTCATTACTTTATTCAATTTAACGCGCAAGACAGAACTGTCACGTAAAATTACAATGCAATTAAAGTCTTGTGAGAGGAAAAGTGAAATTAAACTTGATTCATTTGGGTCAAAGATCAATCAATTACTAACCGACGCATGAATAAATTATTTTTTTCTGATTTAAAAACATTTTTTTTATTATTATTATCAACGACAGAATGTCTCAAGTCGACAGCATATCATTACTACTGTATATTATGTTACTGTTGTCATTTTATTTCATTCATACACCGCGACATGCTCGTCTCTCTCTCTCGAATTATTAACATAAATTAAAATTTCCTTTTTCTCTTCATTTTACTGTTTATACTTTACATCGTCGCGACTATTGGAATGTTTACAATTTTATATTTTTATCATCATACCATAATGTTTAGTTTATGGATATTATTTTATTCATCAACAACATTTATTTTAGTGAGAAGCGAGAGAAAATTCTTTCTTCAAATTTTTTTGTTGAAATTTTGGAATGCGGGACGCAGCTCTTAATGTTGAATGCATGTACATCCTGTTAACAACTGTATTCATTCAATTTAGGAGTTGATTGAAGAGAAAAAGAGATTGAAACATTAGTAAATGGCTCCTGATCGTGTCATTCGTTTATGCTGCATAATTATCGTTAAGTAAACATATTTTCATGCAAATTTTTTACTCAACATAAATGAACGATAAAATATAATTAAATTTCTTTTTGCACCAGTAAAAATTGAGTGATAGAATAATTATATGATCTGACATAATTTCATTAAGTTCAATATATCATTTCGTTCAGTAGCATAATTATTTTAAATTATACCGCAAAAAAATATGAAGAAAAAAAGGGGTAATGTTGGTTAAAACACTTCTTACATTAACTTCACTTTCTCATTTCTTAAAAGTCTCTCTTTTTTGTAAAAATAAATGTATATATTTGATTATTGGAATTATCTTGTGATGCCCAAACACTTTGCAATGCAATTCGCATCTCATTTTTACATGATTTGATTCTATATAATTTGATATTATCGTCATGATTGGAAAATGCGATTAATATCTATATAAAGTATAAAAGGAGAAGAAATTAAAAGATTCATGCACGTTCCAGTCATATAAATACAAAGTCTAATAAATGCAATTCCAATTGTGACGGTATGGAAGAATGTTATTTAGGTTAAAGTGATTTATAATTAAAATCAATATAATAATTCCATTCTCTACAATATTACAATCTGACAATGTCATGATGGCGACGATATATGCTGGACTTTCATTTCATTCATGATGCATTAAGACGTCTCATTTCTAAGTTCACTTCTTGACTTTCATTTCGTATCAAAATTTCCCTTAAACATCTTTTAGATCTGATTTATTAAATATAAATTTTATTCTCTACGGTATTAAGAATTGAAGATTAAGTCATGCTTTCGATAACATAAATGCGCTTTAACAGAGCGATAAAATATTACAACTTTCAAACTGCATTTTTCATTTCATTACTCTCTCATTTGAAGCATTTAATATCTAAAAGCAGCAGCTACACATAATAACAACGCATTAAGTAGCTCAGCAGATTCCAGTACTAATTAAATCTATTACCCTAAATTTATTTAGCACTGAGAACGTCCCCGACCTTATTTCGCATGTGCACTTTTTATTATTTATACTCTCACAGTCTGTGTGTCATTCTGAAATAACTAAAGCTAAATGCTTCCTCAAGTGACGATCATAAAAATATTTTTTTTTTACCGGTATCGATCATAAAAATAAAAAAATTGTAGCCTTCACAAGGTTAATAACATTTTTCCTATTGTATATAGCAATATTATTGCCTATTTGTAATAAATAATTCGCATTCGAATGCGTTTTCTATATGCAACAAAATACATGAGAAGTCGCAAAAATTCATATTTCTTCTTCCTCTTTTGTTTGTAATTTTATTTAATTGCTACTTATTAGGATAACAAACTAATTTAGCGCTGTCGTTATTAGATACTTTGGTGATGATCATCATGGCACGCATTCCTATGATGGTAGAGTAATGGTTTTTCAATTTATGAAGGCATTTCCGCTTTTGTGGAATGTGCATCGTTATCAAAATTTATCAAATTCAAATGACATAAATTTTTGGTAAATTCAAGCTCAGTGATATTGTATGAAATGAAGGTCTGCGATATCTGTGTGAGTTTCTGAGCAAATTATGCAATTTAAGTGAACCAAAAAGTGTTCAAGTGCATATCTAAAAATGTAATATGTCCTTGAAACATACATCGCATTGCATACCACAGACAATGAGTAATTGTACCAGAACGTTCACATATTCAAAACCAATGGCATCAATTAAATGAAATTCCAGACAAAAATTAATTCGTGACAAAATTGGATTTTTTTCCGTAATCATATTTTCACAGCATTTATTTTTGTTATCATTAAAGTTAGTTTATCACCTAACATCTAAAACCTGTAGTTTTATTTTTAGACACTGCTACTGCATTGAAAAAAAAATAGTAAAGTATTTTAATTTATGTGAATGAGCGCACAAACATACATTTTTACATCATATGCTGCAAGTTTAATGAATATCTCGTTATCATGTTATTTTCTCTCTTGAGAGGAAAATTCAATCACAAATTATGCAAAAAATGAATCCGCGTAGACTTAATCAATTGAATGTGATTATTTTATTTTATTTAATTATTATTTTTCACAAATAAAATGTTACAATCATTTTTTTTGATCAATGTGGAAAAAAATGAGGTGAATGGCGCCCGACACTAGAGAATTTTATGACATGCTGTATTCCGAGAAATTATTGACACTCATCATCAACTGTTGTACATTGATCGTGCCAGATCGTTGGCGACAATTAGTGAGAGAAAAATGTTCGTCAATGTGAAAATATAAGCATTTATTGATGCAATAAATTTACAAAACTACCCAATGCATTCGCACATAAAATCAATAATATTAAGATTTTTCGCCATTACTAATGATATTCGTATATATAATTTTTTTTCCACGTGATGTTACGAAAAAAGTTATTTTTATAACTTTTTAATTTCAGTTTTGTCCATGATTATTGCTTCTTTGTCAATTTACTATTTGCAACTCAATGCACATTTTTCATTGTGTATGCGTCATCAGCTCTACTATGTGAATTATTACTATGAATAATATCAACAAAAAAAGTAACAAAACATAAACAAAAACGTGTGCACATAACAAACAATGAGCCAAAATGAATGAATTTTCAGTGACAGTGGGCTTTAAATTTACATTTAGCACAAAACATTTATCCTTCATGCATAAACTTACAAAAAATAATTTTTCTCTGAAGAAGGATTTGTTTAATTTAAGCTTTTAAAAAATAATAATAATAACTATAACTCATTAGAAAAGCATTCCTCACAAAACACGAAACGGGAGTTATTTCAATAATTTAAGAAAAGAAATGCAGAAAAGTATGCAGACAAGCTTAATGATTGGTAATTTAATATGCATCTTATGTAGATGAAATTACAGGAGCAATTAAAAGATAAATTAACATGTGTACATTACATCAACTTTAATCGAACGCATATTTATCTCAATAAAAGTATATGTCAATGTGAAAGAGAGGTATGTCTATATTCATCAGTTTACCTGATTCCGCTTAAAGTAATTTCGAAGAAAAAAAAATATTTCTGCAATAATCAGAAAAATATTCGAATGGGATTAACCATCAACTTAAACTTTGGATTTTCCGTAATAATGTTTTTGAATCAGTGAAGGATTTCTTGAAATTTGTTTTATGAACATTTTCACAACAGATTGATATTATTTCTTTCTATTTAGATGCTTCTTTCTAGTTTATAAATTTAATTAACATTTACTTTAGTGGCGTCGCGGAGAAAATGCGCTTAAGTCATTTTTGTATGGCGACTCTTTTTAATTTTCTTTTTTTACATTAATATAAGCACCATTGATATTTGTCTCACAGAGGATTTGTTATATTTGACTAAATGAGGTATGTGAGGCGCCAATATTGGAATTTAATCGCGGACAAGTGTTTATATCTTCTCAATCATTTTTCTCTCTCATTGCATAAATTTTTTTTCTGATTTTAAATATTCACTCGCGTAATCATGTTTATTGACACATAATTGATTTTAATTTCACTATCTTGATTGTTACTGATCATCGATTATAAAAAACTAATGTGTATGAAATTAGTCTTTTCAATTATTAATCATAATTTGCACATGTAAACGATGAAATGAAGATTTAGATGTTATGTGTATGAGAAAGATAGAGGTACCTTTTTTGCGTTATGTTCACAACTTTCATTAAATAACTGATTTAATTGACACCTTTATGAATTGAAAGTGACAACGTTCAGTAAGCAAATGTATATATGTGAGGTACTAGAGAGAAGATCCTATTATGGAATGGCTAATTTGTGTTAAAACAACATAACTTTACGAATATAGACATATTAGCAATAAATGCACAAAATTATTATGATAGACAAAGACGGATTGGTGAAAAGAGTGAGATGAACAAGAGGAAAAAAAATATATATAAAAACTCCATAATATAATTAAATGTCTAACTAAATTGATGGCTAAGAAAAAACATGTTTATGTGAAACAAAATAAGAGAAAAAAAAATGTGAAAAAGGAATTTCAACCTGTTACCCATAGTGAGAGAAAGATTGCTAATAAATGGATAAAATTAAACTTCTGTCTCCGTAAAACGCATATATGTGGAGCCCGACATCTTTAATTACTATTGATTTAAGCATTTCAGTTGTAAAATTATCTATTTGTTTGTTATTTCTTTTTTCCCCATCACGACACATCGCAATTCATCCACATCACCTACTAATTATCAATCGTATTTTATTTTATATATTTTGCAAATAAGTAATTAATAAAAAAAAAAGATGTGGAAAAAATAAATATAATTACTTATCTATTAACTAACTTGCATCATCGATCGGAAAAAAATAATATGATGCAAAATTATCATGTTAAACATTGTCATCGACACCTGCGTCATATATTTTGAACTCAATAAAAGTATTTTTTTTTTTTCTTCAACGCTTACATAATTTTTCTCACAATATTAAGTTCATCTCATTATCAGATTAAAGTAAATTCTTCTTGAACGTACAAAATTACAATTTCATTCATTCAGATTTCTTACTATAAATAACAATAATATGTGAAAAAATTATCTTAACTTTAAACGCGGTTGTAACCAAATATTATATGCATTACTCATTAATAAAAAAAAGCTTTAATCACAGATTATATGAAATTTAACCCGGTATGAAGTATGTGTAAATTAAGAGGAACTAATAGTTCAAGATACGGAATTTCCAACAGCTATTTGTCACATAATCTTGTAAAATTTTTGTTTTCAATAAAATTATTTTAAATATATTAAGGGCACATCTCATATTATTATTATTTCTGTAGTGTTGCATCATTTATGTGCATTTTTGAAATTTTTCTTCGAAATATTTTGTACATATTTTTAAGCCTATATTTCTTTCTAGAAATATTTTTCTACCTTTTTATTATTAAAAAGTATCCTACTCTAATAATAATAAATTCATCATCGAACTATGTAGCGATAAAAAAATTTCTCTAATTTTTAAAAGAATGTTGGAAAGTGTGTGCATGTCTTTGCATCACATTTTTAATGTTCCATAAAGCATACCGCTCTCACCTGACGCCATTGTTTATATTCATCAATAACAAATTATTCTCTTTTTCTCTTGCTTGCTATATCTTGATATACTTCTTTCTTTTCTACCATTAACATAACAATATTATCATTATACAGATCCGTTAATCTTATTATATTTTAGACGTTAATGGTTTAATGGCAGAAGCCTCTCTCTAATCGAGACATACATTAAGTATCTTATCACGAAGTTTTACTTTATAAATTATTTTTTAACCATTTAATTCTTTGATGAAAACTAATAACATGAAGTTTAATAGTTTAATAGTTGTACGCTAATATTACTTACAATTTTTCATTCAAGAATTCTCCACGAGTGAATTCCGATAAACGTCTAGTATTCTTCTTTGGAAGAATTTTTGGTGGTAAATGAGCTGGAACGGATATTTTACGTAATGGAATTTTTTTAACAAATTCTAAATTATCTTCTGTTGTTGAGAGCATATCCAATGAATTGCTCTTGTATATTGATCCTTCATTTTTAGATTTTGCTTGATTTAGATTTGAAGTTTTTTGCTGTTGCTGTTTTTGTTGCTGAGCATGATCATTTTCGATTATTTGAACTGTATTTATTCGATTTAAACGAGAATATATTTCATCAATTTTAATATCGGGTTTAGTTTCAATATCAGAATGAATATCAGTCGTCTTGGTATCAAATTCATTTATAGTTTTCGGTGTATATGATAAAATATTCGAGAATCTTCGAAGTTTTGTTTGTTTCTTCTGATCATTAGTACATGATAATGTAGTTTCTTCTATATTTACAGAAATTTTTGTATCATTTGCATTATTAGAAATTGAATTCGAATCATTAATGTTAATCACGTTACTACTGCTGTTATTGAAAGAATTATCGCTTTCCTTTTGAAACTCAAAAAGTTCTTCCTCAGTTATTTTACGTACTAAGAAACGATTTTTATTATTCGTTTGAATCGATATACTTGTATCTAATTTCTTGGTTTGCAAAATATCGTAAATAGTTGACAATTGCTTGCTATTAACTGATGTTATTGATAATTGATTATTCGTATTGCAACTTCCTTGTTTCAATGAGCTCGCACTTGCTGATGTGTTTGATGAATTTAAATTTTCTTCGCTTATGTCAGTGACATTACTGCTGCTACTAATTTTTTTAAACAATCCAATGTTACTATTGTTAACGTTATTTGCATTTTTTTGAGTTGCTATCGAAGAAGCTTTAATGAAATCATAATTAATTCGTTGTTTATTTGAGTATTTTTCCGAGAAAGTACGTTTGCGATCGAACTGATCACCTTCATCACTCTTCCTATGTAGAATTTCATAGAGTGTTCCGTATGTCATATACTTATCATACTTTTTACAGCTTTTTGAATATATATCATTCCGCTTTTGTATAATATCGTAAATTGTACCACATGACTTTAAATTATATTTGTTTTGCTCATTACAATGATTCTCAAATAGTTCGAGATTTTTATCGTAATTCCTTTTTATCACATTGTTAGCATCTAATAAATTAATATTATTATTATTATTATTGGAACTTTGTTCATTCTTTCGTAAAATATCATAAATAGTAAATTCTGCAATATCACGATGTTGTTCCTCATTGATCGATTTTTTACTAAATATATTACTATTAGGATTATTAAGATTATTACTGCTAGTTTTACTATAATTACTATTTGGATTGCTCACAAAAGTTTTACTGTTATGCTTTTGTGAAAATCTCTTTGATCCTCTCCTCATTCGACCAAAGAAAGTACTTAAATTCTCATTACTACTATTATTTTTGCTTATTGCTAATGATTCACTTCCACTAGGCTTATTGTCATCACATATAGAGCTATCATTTTTATCAATAGTGTTTGTTACAGACTTAAATTCTTCATATGACTTGCGACGTGATTTACTTAAACTTTTGGATTCATTCACATTCAATAATGTATTTTTTTGATCACAAAATAATGACTTAAATTCTTCATATGACTTTCTTCTGTTCCTGGATTGCTGTGGAATTGTCAATCGATTCCACGTGTTTAAAGCTTCAACTTTATTAGCAGATTCCTCAATATTTTGAGCATTATCTTCAACTTTTTCAGGTGGCTCAATTTTTATTTGAACACTTTCAGTTGATGATATTTGAACTTTTAAGCCTTTTCTGCCAAGTTCAGTTTCTATAAATCCAGAATCCATAGAACTAATTGTACATGTCGAATCAAAACTTGTTTTTCTGAATGATTCATGAAGTGTTGACGAAATTTGTACGATTTCAGCAGTCAATGTTGTTTCAGTTACGTCATTTTTTACATTTGCATTCATTGGATTTGCATTTTCTGATTCTGTTGTCTTGATTTCGTTGCTTTTTATCTTTTCTTTTTTATTTACGGTCGCATATATTGGAAGCACGTTGGTCGATTGAATTCTTTTTAGTATTCGTTTTTCACTTTTAAATGAGGTTTTTGTTCTTTTTCTATTCCTTAAAGCTTTGTTTCCAGCTACTGCTGTTCTTCTCATTGCTCTTGCTGCATTTATTTTAGCATCCAAATATTTTTCAACAATTTTTGAGTTCTGACTTGATTTGCCATTACACTTTGTTCCCTCACTCATACATCGTGCACAACATAAAAATTCATATAATACATCACTAGATGTATTGATGTTAAAATTAGGTCGAATTCTTTCATCTTCATTTTTCCCATTTGTGGTTTTTAATGCATCATTATTATTTTCAATGGTATTTGTAATATCGCAAATTCCTTTTGTTTTATTTATCTCACTTAGATTTTTCTCGTCGCTACTAACTATTAAACTTCCTACCCCAACACCACAGCTCAATACAACAACACCACCATCAGCTGGTAAAAGCAGTCGTCCTTCGGATGCTGCATTTATTAGTTCACGTACAGCGAGCACATGTTGCTCGCTTATATTTCCTTGCAAATGTATGCCTTGCAGAGCGAAAGCTGTCGGCTTATTATCTACCGAATTTCTATCAGCGCACCAAACTACTGGTAAACTACTACTGCTCGTCGACATTTTCAATATTTTTATCTACTTTTTTCGTCGTCTTCAATTGTTGTTTTCTTTTGTTTTGTTTTTGTTTTTATTTTTTTCAATAACAATAATTTGCTACACTTATATGCAATACTTTTTTCTTCAACACTGTTTTTTTGCACTAATATTCAGTCAGTTGAGTTATTTAATTGCACTTCATACGTTAACATAGTTTTTTTTTCTTTCGGTTTATTTATTTTTTTATGATTGAGAGAAAAAAAAATGTTGCACAAGATTAATTTGCTACTTTGAGTTCATATATACATATACATAATATTTTTTAAATATACAGATGGCAAGATACATGATCACAACATGAGTAAATGTGGAACTAACAGTTTTTTGTAATGATTTTTATCACAAGCAGTCATGTCTTCTTTTACTCTTATAGTAGTTGTTTGTATTTTTTGCATTACATTTATTTTTTTCTGTTTCACTTTCATTAATGTTATTATTATTTTTTCTTCTTCTTCTTCCTTCAATATTTTTTTTTTCTGCTTCTATGACTGGCTGTTTAAACATAAAGCAACAAAAATAATATATAAAACTAAATAATAATTTTAAATTTCTTTTTACACATATTAAAAATTGTGATCTCTTAAATAATCATTACAACAATAAAGAAATTTACAAATAATCTCAAGAATTTTGTTCAAAAATTATCTTAAGTTTTTATTTAAAACATCATATCTTTAGCAAAATAAATAAATTTAAGTAGTTGCCAAAGATCATAGGGGAACAAATAATAAGAAGTGTTTAATATATTGTTAATATTTAAAGTAAACTTATGATTGAATCGTTTCATCTTTAATTTATATTTAACAATGAAATGAATGATCAATGATGAAATTTTTTTTAAACTTTTTGTAAATAAAAAGAAGCTTGAATGAAGAGAACAGAAAAGGAGAATATAACATGAAACCACATACAATGAAAAATAATTGACATCATAAGTCTGAAAATATTCATCAATTCTTTCGTTAATCGAATTCTTTCTCAGAAATTTAAGAGAGTCAAAGGAATTTTTTTTTGGAGTTCTCTTATTGTATGTCCAACCATAAATTTATATTCCTTTACCATGTACTTAATTATGCAAATTGTCCAGTAAAATGAGATGAATGCCTGAATGCATGCTTGTTTTTTTTTTGTAATAATAATAAATTTCAAGCAAAAAATTCTTCATGTTTTCTCTTCATTCTCAAAAACAAGATTCTTTTCCATTTCGTATGGTTATTAAAATAAACCAAGCAGTAAATAAGAAATATCACACGCAAATGAAGAAAAGTTTCTGCAATACAATTTTTTGTTAAGATCATCTGAACCTTTTTTTCTTTCTTATACTTATGCCTTTCGTACATTAAATATTTGTGGCTTTATATTTCATATTCTTCAGTAATTTTTCTTTAAGCAAAGCCTTTTATTTCATGTAGAAATGTATTTGTAGAACGCTGCCGATACTTTATTTGAAGAAAAAAAAACTTTAAGGTATATAAAAATTGTAACGGGAATAGCAAAAAGCAGACATTAATTTTCGCTTTTCAGTCAATAGCAACATGTCAATAAATTTTTAATTTATTGTGATAAAAATTCCCAGAAGTCTTTTTTTGTTCGCGCTATACATTTTAAGATTGGACATTAAAGTTAAAAGCATACAATATCCGTGAAAAGAAATTAAGAGAGATCAACAATTTCTATTATGTAATGATGTTTAAAATTATTATTTGTTTCATTTTTTTTAAAGCACTCACAATATGTTATTATTATTTTATTTTATTTTCTTTCTTTTTGCAACATGAACTATTTGAGAAAAAAAAAATTGATGTGTAATTCACAACCGCAAGATTTATATTATTGTAACTTTTATTTCGATCTTTTCACTTCGATGGTCAACTGATGACTTTGAAATAAATGCTCTTCTGTTGCTATTTTATTCCGAATCATCCGAGATTCTCTTTCTCTATATGATCATTTTTCCAACTACCCCGCGTGATTGTGAGATAAAAAGTGTGTAAGCATATATTTATAATAACTTGCTTGTCGTCGTCGTCGTCGTCTATTTCAACCAACTCTATTTTCTTCTTCTCTTCAATTAGCTTTTTATTTAATTCCGCTCAGCATCCAATGTAAACTAACTTTAAGTAACACACAAAGAAGTCACTCAATGCAGATGCTTTCCACTTCAATATTGATATACAATAAGAAAGATAACTATAAATATTTTAACGTGCTCACTTGTTGCGATCTCAAAGACAACTGAACAAGACTGAAAGCGACATACAATAATAATAAAAAAATGTGTGTGAGAGAGAGAGGAGCGTCACATGTAGGTGCAACATGAGCAAAAAAAGTACACATAAAATGGCATTAGTGAGAGTAAGTCGCTTGATGTGATTTATTTATTAGCATAAAACAAGATATGGTAGAGTAGAGAAAGAATTTAAGATGTGAAACACGTTTTTCAGTTAGAAAATTAAGAACACAATAAATACCAATAAAATCAAATATTCCGTGAATTCTACAGTCATAAACTTATAGAATATTCATCGGCATTCGCAAAGGTATTCATAAAAAACCTTACTATTTATATATGTATGGTTGTGTCAAATACACAATCAGTCTTTAATAAAATACTTATAAAATTATGCATTTTAACACTTGTATCGGTATTTGTATATTTTTTACATTTATTTTCTTTGCGTCTGTATTTTGCAACTTTGTGTGTCTCTTTTTTTATTTTATTCCTTTGAATTGCAGACAATAAAAATTAAAAAATTTCTTTTTATTCCTGAATCATATAATTTGATTATGAATCAAAATCTCATTTTTTGATGATGATAGATAACATAACATTAAAGATATTTGATTTATATTATCAATCGCTTATCATGCGATTTTGAAATTCATTTCTTTTCTTCTTAGTTCATTGCCATTACGTATGAAAATGGTGTTTGCCAATTTTTTTTTTCTTTACATTATATTGCCCAAAAGCTCATACATTTCGATCACGCAAACGTTACTTCTTCTTATTATTGAACACAATCAGTATTGTTATGATATTTTAGTATGGAATAAAAACTTTTGCTAAAGCTCAATACCCTTCAATCGTACATCTAATGAGACTTTTCGAGAAATTCTTATCACAAAAAAGCTGCACATAAAATACAAAAAAAATTACATCAGCTTTAACTCATTAAGATTGCCATCTCTATTGTTGCTTTCCGACTATTGTGTTTTTTATTTCATTTTTTGAAATTTTGTAATTTATTATTTCAATATACCAACCAATATATACTTAGTTTTGTCTTCAATAATGAGTTTTTTTGAGAGCGAGAGACAATTTTTAGATCAAAAGAACACAAACAATTTTTGAAATGTGCCTCACAATCAAATTTTTTGGCAAAGTTATGACTTTCAAAGTGTTACATAATGTGATCATTGATCAGCTAAGGCGAGAAATATTTTTTTAGTCGTTCCGATTAATCCTTTGTTGATTACTGTTCCCAATAAATCATCTTATTCAACATTTCTCGCAATTAACTGATTTCTTTCTTCATTATAAGTCATCAATTCTGTAATTTTTAAATATTGTGACATTTCCAGACATTTCTATAGATTTCGCTTTAAATTTCTTAAGGGTATAAAACTAATTATTTTAAGCATTTATTAGCCTTTGTAATTACTAGGAACTCTATTGATTTTAAAACTGAGAAGTGCACTTAGTATTTAATTAGTTTTACGATTGTTTACTTAGTTTTGAACAACATTCCAGTATTAAAATATATGTCACTTGAACTTAATCACTATATAGCATTTCATTCTTAAAACTTAGCACAAGAACAAGAATAATAATTATAAACTTTTTTAAGTTTCAATGACAAAAAGTGTTAATGAAAAGTTGTGAAAAAAAAATCAATAATAAAATATTTTGATTATTAACATTATCAAGCAAAAAAATGTAGTGTACAGTCATAGATTTCATATGAGCATTTTATATCAGCAAAGATTTTGAGGTGAAGTCGGCTAATGTTGACTTTAAAATTTATTGAATGTCATGACTAATACTTTGTACTTAATTTCACTTTTTCATTTTATTTGTATAAAGACATTCTAGACATGTTGTGTAATAATTTATATTCTGTTAAGATTATTACACAACGTCAAGATAGATTTTTTTTTGTTGTTGTTGTTATTCTCTGCTCAAATTCCCACGCATGAATCAGCAACGTCATGATAATGACAACTTTACGTTAATTTTTTCTCAATAACTAATATACTTAAAAATTATTATTGTATACTCACGGTTCAGCTTCAATTGACTTAAGCTTCGCCACATAATTTGATGGAATATAACCTTCTTGGCGAGTTTTTTTACTCCTGCTAAGCCACCAATCACCTTATGATTTTAATAAAAAGAAGAACATAACATTGAAGCATAACAAGTAGTAAAGAAATGCTGTTTTTTAATGTAAATCAAAATCAATTGATCATTGTTAAATTACCCTGAAAATAAATAAAAATGAATAAAACATTAGAATTTAAAACTTTAAGGATATTTTGTTTAATTGAATGAAATAATTAAGCAAAATAGTAACATGAGTGTTCAATTAAAGAGCAATAAAAGAAACAATAATAATAATAATAATGCATTTCGTGGCACTTAATGTCAATCATTATTACCCAAATAATAAAAATTTAAGGAAGATATAAAAAATAACCCGAGAAATTTTAATAAGAAACGACTCATTCGGTGGGAAATACGGCGTTGAAAATTATTGTATCGTGTTGTTTGTTTGTATTGCTTGTTAAGGTCACAACTATGCGAATTAAAAGGAAATGAGAAAGACATTAGTGGTTCTTTATGAATTTTAATTGTGCAAATTAAGGGTAAAAATAATTTAAAATATGTGACTTGACGGACATTCTAATCATGATAGAATAAGAATAGTTTATGGTAGTAAAAATATGAATAATTTTATGCAGTGCAAATATCAAGGACTTTTTATAAAAATTTCTAAGAAATAGCACTCGTTGACTTCTGAACAATTACAGAAAATTCATTTAAAATAAAGCAGTGTAAACTTAATCTTCTTTTTATATTAATTCGCTTTAGGGCAATAATCATGAATTTTTTAAATACCTATACTGAAATGCTACTTGACGTCATACATGCCTTAGTCATTTCCGTTGAAAATATTTTTGCTTTTTAAAAGATTAGTTTTATAATCGGTCGGTCGGTCGGTTTTTCAAGTTAATTTTAAAAATTATGTTTTGAATTAATTGATTACATGCAATATTTTGTATTTTGTGAAATTTCTAATCAAACAAATTATGAAAGCTTCAAAGAAAATAAAAAGTTAAATAAAAATAATAAATTGAAAGCCCTAAATATTTATTTAAAAATGCAAAGCGTGTGCATTTGGTTTCATCCATCGCAAACGGAAGAGTGTACATTAGATTCAAGATGTTTTCACTTTCCAATAAGTAGCAGTTAGTCAATTAAATAGATAGTAGAAGTTAAACTTTTTTTTACAGCTGCAAATTTTCCGCAAAAGCACATAAGTAGATATATTCCGTTAAAGAGTAATGCAATTCAGAAAATTCACTGTATTTAATTGTTCAATGATAAACGTTGGAAAAAAAATTTCACTTTAATTTCTATTGTTTATTTTTTGTACACACTTTTTTTATATGAGATATCAAACATTTTGCATCAGCAATTAAACGAGTCTCTAGGTTGTTATCAAACACAAGAGAAATGAATCTTTTATTTTTTTGTTGTTCTGTGTCTTTCTGTTTTATCTCTGTGCACTCAAACATGTTACTTCAACATTATGCTCTAATCTAAAATTATTATTGAGTTGGAGTTGAATTGATATTAGAAAACATTACTTTTATGACTACCTAGTTTCACTTCATAGCATAAACTAACGACTGTTTTATCGCGCCTGATCGAACTATAAAGAAAGTTTTTCCTTTTCTACCGTTTGTTCTTTTTATGTACATTAGACAAGCTTAGCCATATTATGGTCACTAAAATTCAATGTTTAGAACATTTCTGTGTTTGCTTTATTTTTAGCATATATGAACAGACTACGGAATATTGAACTTTGTTTAAATTCCTAATTAAATTTGATCATTTTATTATCAATCATGTGATGAGAGCATATCGATGAAATTTTATTTTCTATGACTTGATGCATATCTTGTGCAGTTTATTTTTAAATCAACAATTTATTTGAGTGAAACATACAATAATATGGCATAGTTTAATTTCCATGTTCATTCATGATTACTACTAAATGAATAGTTTTTTTTTGTATTCGTTTGAGATTCATAGAAGAGAATTGACTAATTTGTAAAGTGTTGCGAATTGAGAGCAGCAGTAAGTAAGCAGTATATTATAATACACTTAATGAACTATCAATAAATAATAATAATAATAGTTGAGAAAAAAAAACTATTCGAAATTATAATGAATGTGAGGAGAAATAAGAAAGAAAAAAAATAATTTACAGGTTCTGATGTGTATATTATTGACCGAAAAAACAGGTTTTAGGCTCACGTTTGAATTCTGTTTATCAATCAATAAACACACCACACAGAACCATTTCAATAGTTTTTTTTAAAGCGAAAAACATAAATAAAGGGAACAATAATAAAAGAGAAGAAGATTTTTGGGTGTGTGTAGCAAGTAGGTACATAAAAAAAAATTACATGAATAAAAAGAGATTTGTAGAAGATGGATGGATGAATGATGCACAATAACTGACTATAGGGCATTTCCACGGATTGATGGAGTTTCTTAAAAATCGCTTGTAATTCTTCTTCTACTTGAAATTTTTGAACTTCAACAAACATCGACAATTAAACACAAATAGCTCTAAATAAGTTAATATTACAGTTGGTCATTAAGAAATGTCAGCAAAACGACCACAAATTAATTTAAGTTAGCGTTTAAACAAGTCAAATTGTTTATTTTTGATATCTAGTTTAACGGTTTTTTTCATTTTCAAATTTTTAAAAAACTCAAGTAAACGCTTTTTGTTGGTACATTTCATAAAATTTTCACAAATTTTTCATTTTTCTTCTTAATAAGTGTATTTAAAGTGAATTAAAGTATTGAAATATATAAAAGTAAACACCATGTGCATGAAAACGGCATTAAAATGTTGTCTGGATGTCTAAATAGTGTAAAATTTAAGTTTAAAGTTAAAAATTCCACATTTTGAAATGTACCAACGCTCACTTAAACTCAAATATTTCATCAATGAATACATTTGAAGGTAAGATATAAGGAGAAATAAGCAGAACTCAGCGTTCTACATGACATAAACTAGTCTTTTAATCGTCTGGATAGCTCTTTTAAGAGAAATTTTAACTCAAAGACGAAAATTTTGAAAAATTCAATCCGTGGAAACGCCCTATATCAAGCATATTAAAATAAAATGTTTCAATCTCAAGTGGATAATGACGATATGAATATACTAACTATAAATTTTATTTCACATATTTTTATATATATGTAAGTATACATATATAAACTAAATATATATGTTATTCATTTGTTATCTATAGCTTTTCGAATTAATTCATAATACATACTTGTGAATCATTGAGGATTTCTAGATGCTCGCCTTTTCTAAAGCTAAGATCCTCATCCGTTCTGGCATCATAATCATAGAGAGCTACAAATATCTTGGCATTTGTATTAGGTGGTTCAGGTTCCGGTGGTTGAATAGGTTGTATAGGCTGATTTGGATTAATAATTGTTGGAATTGTTGGTGGATTTGCATCATCAATGGGAGTTGTTTCAATTTTTGGAGTCTCCGCTCGTTGTTTTCCAAAACACTTGCCCATTTTTTCCTTATTCTATCTTCTTTATCTACCTTTTAAGATATACAATTTTCACAATTTCCCGAGAGAAAATAAGAAAAAAGTTCTTGAATTTTTCACTCTTCACAACTTTTCTTTCAATTTATGGGCGAAACAACTTTCACTACAAAAATACTAGTTGTGCGTCACAATTTTTAACATTCTACAACACAAATTTCCTTTAACTTATCATTATAAATGATTTATGGTACAATTTTCCTTTAAATTTTAACTTTTAAAAATGTTAAAAAATTGCTTCAAAATTTTCATTAGAATCAAGGGGAACTAACACTTACTAAATATTTTTATACTTTCATCACTTCTGCAACCCCCTATATGAATCACTCAAAATATCCACTATTCACTTAATGATTTAATTTGATATTTTACTACTTTATTTCTTATTTAAATTAATAAATGCTATCTTTGTTAAGCATTTATTGTTGTCTAATATTTAACTTAAAAATTGCACAAATTGGCTTAAACTATTATTTCAAAACATTTTCCAAAGAAAAATTACCAAACCGATGTTAAGAAATAAAGTAGTTTATGAATTTTAAGTATTAAATTCTACTTTTTAATAAGTTTTTATACGCTAAAGTAATATGCAATCAATAATTAAATGTTTAAGTGTGAAAATATTAAAAGCAATATTTAAAATTAAGAACATCACTAATCATGGATTATAATCTTCCGAGCGTTTTAAGAAATAGATTATTAACCCCAGACTACCGACATTTCATTTCGAATTTCTTCGACATTAAGTTCGATTTCTTCGACATTTGATTCGAATTCTTCGAAATTCCAAAACAAAAGAAATTTTAATAATCAAAATTTGACTCTTTAATGTGAGTTTAACTTAAAGTTTTATGCTTTAAACTAAACTTTGATGATTATTAAATGATTCTCTTTGCATTACACATTATATAATTTAATAGTCAAAGAGAAATTAGAGAATATATTTCAAAAAATTTTGATTCACAAAAATTTTGTTATTGTTTACAAAATTTTAATTTAATCAAAAATTATACTTTAACCCATTTGAACAGATAAAAAATGATTATTAATACTAAATAAAGTGTCTATAAACTAAACTGGATGGTTTCTAGTTTGATTTAAGGCATATTAACAAATTTAATTATAAAATTTTAACGACTGGAATTTTTTTAAAAAATTTTGAATTTTGGTTTTAACGGAGATTTTTGAAATGTCGGTAGTCTGATTAACCCAAAATATTTTATTAAATTAGATCAAAACTAAAGAAATACAATCTGATGACTAAAACTTGTTCAATAATTTATCAATTTAGTAAGTTAGTATCTCAAAATTCTACATAATTCTTTTATATATATTTTTTCACGCGGAAGTCGAAAGTGCTAATCAGTCAAAAACTTTTGTTTACATTTTTTTAGTAAATTTTTCAAAAATATTCATTGAATTTAAAAAATTAATTTAAATTAATATGGAGTGTTTAGCAACAGTTTGTGACAGTTGTGGTAAGCAGTTTTCCAACGTCTATACATTAAATGCTCACAAGAGACAAGTTCACGAAAGAATCGCGAATTACGAATGCAATATTTGTAAAAAATGTTTCTCAACCAAATATAAATTAAATCGGCATATTCAAGGCATTCATAATGATATAAGAACAAACTTTTGTGAAGTATGTGGACATGCTTTCAAGACGAGAGAAATGTTAATTAAGCATCATCGGACACACTTTAAAGGACCTTTTACATGTCACATTTGTAATGAGATTTTTAAGTATAAAGCAAGTTTTGATCATCATTTTAAAATTAAACATGAAACTAAGGAAACCAGTGAATTAGTTAAGACTCCTGATAAAGTCAAAAATTATGAATGTAAAATATGCTTAAAAGTTTACAAAAATTTCAAGTCTCTCCAAAATCATGAAGAAAGTCATACTAAAGGATCTGAAAATAAAGTCAAAAAAGCTGGAATAAAGTCAATACAGGAAACTTTTGTATGCTATGTCTGTAATGAGAATTTCGATCATAAACAAGATTTTGAAGTTCATTTGACAACTCACGAGGAAGATTTAGAGCAATATAGAATAGAAGATATCATTATTGAAGAATCAGACATAAATAATATAATAGAACAGGATATTGAATATGTAGAGGATGAAAGAGATTCTACAGACATAATAGTTAAACAGGAACAACTTCCAGAAATAATTGCTACTGCCTGTCATTCATTTGAAGATGATAATTCTCTTATCAAAGAAGAAAATGACGATCCTCAAGATATAATCTCACTTGACATCAAACCAAAGCAAAGAGGGAAGAAGGACGTTTTAGAGAAAATCGTTTGTGATATTTGTGGAATGCTGTTTATGAATAAATCACATCTTAGGCGTCATCATGCTAGAAAACATCGAGACAAAAGCGATTACAAGTACGAATGCGATGTATGTGCTGTTAAATTTTTACTCCGTTACGATTTACAAAGGCATATGATCAAGCATAATTCGGTTCGTGAAATAGAGTGTCCACAGTGTAAGAAACAATTTAAAACCAAATCGTCATTAGATTGCCATATTAAATCCATTCACGACCGAAGCAAATCAGAAAAGCAATTCGTTTGTAATATTTGCTCACGTTCGTACTTTCATAAGCGACATTTAGATTATCATACTAGGTAAATTAAAAATTTGACTAAACGACTATTTAATTTTGTACTAAATTTAATACTTTATTACCATAACAAACATTTCATGGATACAAATTACCTTTATATTTACTATTTTTTAGAAAACATACAGACGATCGAAGATATAATTGTGATAAATGTGATAAGTCATTTTTATATAGTGATGCAGTAAAGTGGCATCAAATAAGAGTTCATAAAGAACCTCCTCCCTTCGTATGCAATATTTGCCATAAAAAGTTTATTCATTTTAAGACATACGAAACGCATACAAAAGAGCACGATGAAGAAACGGGATCGTTATCTGTAACATGTCCAATTTGTAAAAAGAAAATATCTGAAAAACGACATTTACCCAGACACGTACGTACACATTTAAAAAAGGGATTTACCTGCGATTATTGCCATGAGTCATTTAAAGAAAGATTTCAGCTAACAAAGTAAGTTTTATACTTTTATTAAAATCACTAAGCTATTGTGCAAAATGTTATATTCTTACATTCTATTTTCAATTATTTCATTTTCAGGCATTTAATGCAATGTGAAGATAAGCATAATAAAGAGGTGGAAATCATTTATGAAACGTTTGTTGAATAGCAAATAAAATTGTAAGAATGTGGCATCGAATAAAATATGTATGAAAAAAAATATTAAAGACTTTTCCACTGTCTCATCATAATTATTTGCTAAACTGTCTAACCAACATTTCGTCGATAGCATTAATAGCACACTCTCTTTCATCATCATCTGTTAATTCAAGGAGCTCAGTAATGTCATGTAAAGTTTTCTTCGTACTCTTTAGAAATTAAGTTAAAATTAATGACATTCAAAAACAATTCGAGAAAATAAAAACTTACGATTAAGTATTGGAATAATGCTCTTGCCGGTGATTCTAAATGAACCCATTCCTTAATACGATCAGCCATGTCCATTCTTATTAGCCATATTTTCCAACTATCATTCTTATTGAAAATTTCACAAAGTTCTTGCAAACATTTTTCATCTAAAATTTCTTCCTTCTTATCGTCATAAAATGATGATATTAAATCAATGATATCGTCCGGCAATTTATTATTAATAGATAACTCCAACGGATTTAAACCGTCATGACTTTCAAGTGTTAAAAGTGCCTTATCTGTATCAATCAAGAGTTTAATTAACTCATTATTTACGGTTTCATTAAGTAGGGCAACATGAAGGCACGTGAAGCCATTTGTAGGATTCTTTTTCAAAACATTTCCTCCGTGCTTTATCAATATCTTTGCCATTTCAAGATTATTGTTTTGCACACTTAAATTCAAAGGTGTATGACCATTATCATCACATTCATTCATATTTATTGATTTTGCGGTGTCCAATAATTCTTGTACGATTGCCAGATTGTTTCTTTGAACTGCTAAATACAAAGGTGATGATCCAAATGCATCAGTTTCATTTACGTCAACACCAAATTTAATTAATACCTTGATTAAGCTAATATAGCCCAAGTTTATTGCCAAATGTAATGCATTCTGATCGATTTCATTCTTTGACTTGAAAACTTCAAATAATTTGTACTTTGCCAAAATCAAAACAAGTTCTTTTATATCATTCATTGAACCATATTGGATGACATCAATCAACAAATTCTCATCTCTATCTTCAGCAGCTTTTATCAAAACCATCATCATTTCATGAATTTTTTCGTCTTCATACTTTTCTTTAAAAAGCTTCATTATCATTTTTAATTTATCAAGAATTGATAGATTTGTGTGATCAATTGAGTCTCGACCAATAGATTTTGGTGCATCAATTGCCAATCCAAGATAACTATTCCAATCTACACTGCATTTTTCCATATCACTCTCCTCTAAATTACAAAGAGAAATATCCTCAAGGGTAAAACTCATCAAAAAACTGAAATCATTTTCGTTCTCATGATGCTGATTTTGTTGGTGATGATGCATAGTATTTTGATTTATATCATATGTCGGATGGGTGTTTGCTGTTGGTTGTGGTCCAAAATTAGGCTGATTAGATGTTGTGAAATCACCAACTACAGTTGGAATTACTGTATCATCATTAGGTCGTTTTCGTTTTGTCATCCTATGATTATTGGGTTTATATATAAATTCCAATGGTTCACTTGTTTGCTTATCAGTTGTTCGAAACAATTGAATAAATACTTTTACATTTGTATCTAAAAAAAGGTTGTACATCATTTAACTTTCTGGTATGTACAAACAAAATGGGGATTTTTAGTCCTACTTACCTATGTTGGCGTTTTTATATGGCGGAGTCTTAAAAACAATTCCAAATTGATGATGAACATCCGATGGACTAAACTTTCCACAACTCTCCCATATGATATCTCCATCAGCATCTCCATTTTCCGTCTCAAAAAATCTCACTTTGATGGTTTCTATTAAAATGTGACTATAAATTAGAATTTGTATAATTAGTTTAAGATTAATGCTTACGTTTATCCACTTTGCTAACAAACATAAAGACTTCTTGATTTCCATCAGCTTCACTGGTGTGTGTAGACATTCGGCAAATTTTCAAATCCCCAACTTTAGCATTCTTCTTGTTGTTTATAACAGTGCTGTAAATTGGACCACTGATTTGAATCCACGTATTATCATAACTATTTTTCATAAAAGCTGTATATCCCAAACGAACTTGATTGATGTTTGTCTTTTTAATCAACTTTACAGCATCAGCAAATAAACGTTTACTTTCCTCATCAGAAAGCTTGCGATTCTGTTCATGTTGCTTCTCAGCTTTTAATTTTTCATAAAGAATATTTTTCATGCAGTCTCTTTTGGTTTGAATGATCCCCAAGCCTTGGAAGCTAAATGGCGAAGAACATAAATTGTGAGCTTTCATCCAAAAGCTTTTAAAAGCTTTCAGCATACTTACACTGCTGTGTAGTCATTCTGTTTTGACACTTCAATATAATGTGGATCACAGTTTTCAACATCACCGATACGCATGATTAATTTGTGTGGATGAAGAGCATGCACCTCTTCATTTGGTTCAAACTGATATAATGAGCACTTAATCAAGAACTTTGTTTGATCATCAAAATTCTCAGCATTTAATAATTTAACGGTAGGGTAAACTTTTTGATTTTTATTATGAGGCTTTGCCTGTATCATTCCATGTGGACCCTGCATTTCGGTCTCATAACGGAATCGGAAAATAGTTTTAGGTTGCTCAATTATTTTGAGCTCAGGTTTTGGTACTTCTTGAAAATTTGTCGTGCCTGTTAAATAAGAAATAAAGGAATATATTTAGCATGTGATGGAATTTGTAAAAAAATAACTAGCACAAATACTAATAGACATGCTAATAAGAAAGTTATAGGAAAAGATTACTTACAATATTTATCGACATCAGATGATGCGGACATTGAGGGAGATGGGAATGAAGTAGTAGTGTACGGTTGCGGCATTATATGATAATTTGTGGGATTTCCCAAAGAGTTTGTAAAGCATTGGAAGTTATTTGTGTCTGTAAAAATGGGATGAAAATAGCTTAAGTTATGAAGTAGATGAAAAATACTTTAAAAGTAAATTACTGTAATAATTAGGTACTTGATCGACCACATTTTGATTAACATTTGAGGAATGGAAAGGCGAATCATGTCCAGAATCCATTGATGTTGATGAACGTGAAGAAGGTGACGTGTATGGATATGGGCTCATAAAACTTGAATCTATAAAAGTCAACATTAATTTTCTAGTTAATTAACTTTCAATGTATATTGCTGAATATCATAAATTCAAAAAGCTGATAAAAGCTCAATTTGTTTTGATATGCCGAAGTATAGCACAAGGAAAAAAAAAAGAGGGGGAGACACATTTATTGACTTTTCTTATCAGAATGTGATAGGCACGGTGAAAAAAAAGAAAAACATTTTCTCAGAATTTTCGTGCAAATAAAATTATATCAATAATATTTTTTTTAGAGATTAAATTCGTCCATGAAAAGTTACAATTGTTCGCACTTATATATTTTTTGTACTAATCACTTCAATCCATTTTTTTACCACTTATTTTAGATTCATCCTTTGCAAAGTCCCACAAAAAGTTCTGATCACTTAAATTCATTATTTTTTATTCTTTGTTTTTTATAAGCACTGACACTGAACTAAACTGCATAAAATGACACGATCAAATGAGACATGCAAACACAAAAAAACAGCAACTTGTTGCTTCTACTAACGAATCTCTATTGAATGTATTGTGAAAATGAGAATATTTAAGTTCTCTCCTCTCGCATGCAAACGTTAAACGACAAATGAAAATAAGTGATGTAATGAGTCTTATCATGAATACTAAAATAAACACCACATCATTTTTGTCTCAATGTTTCTTTGTCAAAAGACGGTACTTACACAGAAATAAATTAGATTATTTAAATTCACGATGCTCAACTAATATAAAAATTATTATTTTAAAATTCAAAAGAGCACAAGCCTTTTGCATTTCAACGTTGTGAAGGAAAAGCACGTTCTAAAATCAATTAAAGAAATTTGATGTACAAACTTTTTTTTTCTATGGTGATTCCCAAAATCGACAACAAGTGTATTAATGATACAAACACATGTTTAGTCTGTTTATGATGATGATAAGTGTATGGTATGAATGGATATAATACACAACGACACAACACTGAATGTGAGGAGAAGAAAGACCGGTATGTATTTGGAACAAGAAGGAAGAGAAAAAAAAAACTGATTCATCAGAACGTGAATCCACATGTTGGAAATTCCCGCAAAAAATATTTTAATGTACAGTAAGTGCTCGTTCACTAATGACGTCCAAATCGGCATTTATGAGAAAGTTAACCAGTTAAACAGAGCTTCTATAAATCTTTTTTCTATACTTTAAATTTTTCAAACATAAACTTTGGACGTCATTTAACAAGAGCTCCAGATCAAGGAAGAAGAAGTATTCTGGATTTTTGGGAAATTCTAGTTTTTTTTTACCCCACTCGTAACACTCAAATGATTGTCTTATAACACTATACATTCTCTTTTGCTTTCTACAGTTTATTCCATCAAAATACTTTAAATTACTATCAAGCTTCTTTTCGCTATAAGCTTTCTTATTAAACTGTTGCGAAATTTAATTTGTTTGTGGAATAAAAAGTTTACTGATAAGGTTTTCTTTTTTTATAAAAACAATATTTGTAATCTAAGTGAATCCCCGAATGTTTAATAAAAGCCAATCTAACATACTTCATCTTTTTGTCACAATTACACAATTTAATCAGGTATTTATACGCATTTTTTACTTCTTAATCTTTTAACAATTACAGGTGGAAATTAATCAATTTTGGTTCAAGTCAGTGCTAAATGTGAGAAAGTAATTAGAATGTGTTATCACATGTGCTAGCGATTAAGTTTTGTAAATACGATTTAATGAGATGTGAATTAATTCACAAGCATCCAATTTTAATTTAATCTGACATCACGCGGAAGAAAAACAAATCGATGGGAAGTTCCCAAAATGAGATCTCACATCAACCGGAATTTGAGATTCTTTTGAAAATCAACATTGATTCCTTTAAATAGGATCATTCGCTTATTTTATAGGGAAGGGGGAATTTTAAGATTAAGATGATATTATGAATTTTTTTTGTGCATTTAAATTAAATTCTAGATTATTGAATTCTTTTAAGCATTTGCTTGCGTTCGCAATTAGTCAAGGTCATTAGATCGCATACAACAATTTATAAAGTCAGATTACAAAACTAAGTACATATGAAATTTAAAACCACAAATTCTTCGAAAATACGTAACTAAATGAGCTTTCAAGCACATTTTATATGACCTTTCTCAAAGTGCTTTTATATTAGAAGAATATTTAATAGAATAATAATAAGAAACATTATTTCGGAAATATTTGGAACTTTACGACTCGTAATAAAAATTAATAATACTCATAAAGAATAGAATTTAAATTACTTTTTGATAGAAAGGGGGAAAATAGTTTTTATTTCGATAATTTGTAGTTTGGTATCACTTTCTTAGTAATTATCTTGAACCATTTTTAGATCTTCCTGAAATTATTTCCCATATGATTTATGTTTAAAAAGATTTTTGTTACTTAACTAATCAGCGATGATTTACATAAAACAGAATAATGCAAAACATAACAAAAATTTGTTTTAAACTAATTCAGCACTTTCTTTATTGAATCTGTCTTTTTTAAGGATTTTAAAAATAAAATCAAACTTCATATGAGGATTAATAATTAATTTGTTCTAAGTATCTATTTCTAAAAATTTCATTTTTCTAATAAAAGATATATCATTATCTCAATTCATATCATTTTTATTAATATTATTTTTTTGAGAATCGAGTCTAAATCTCAATATGCTAAAATCTTGTTGCGTCTGTTTATTAAGTGTAGTATCTTATAATGTTCAAGTATTTAATTCTGTTTAATTGATATTTCCATAATAATCCATTTTTTAAAGAATTGAGGTTTTCTCCCGTTTTTAAAATAATAAATAATTAAAACATCAAAAAATATATTTTGTAACATAAACACAATTAAAATTTAAAAAAAATATATTTTTTGTTTTGAAAAATGTGAAAGAAATGAATAAATTAATTTAAATTTTTTAAATCTCAAATAGTTCAAATAAATTAGGAAATAAATAGTTTTTAGTTTGGTAATTTTGGCAGCTTGTTTTGAAAGATTGTTCAATTTTTTTTAAAAAAAATAAATTAATAGGTAGAATAAAAATATAGAATTTAAATTTGGAATAAAAGCCACACAATATAATTAAATTCACAGCATTCGTGTGCTTAGTTAAAAAGTGGAAATGACGCAGAGGATCTCAATTCAAAATACAAAGTAAGAAACAAAAATGTTGATATTGATAAATATAAGTTAATTATTCATATATATATATTCTTAAAAACATGCAATAGATTCACTTGACTTCAACTTCATAAGATTCATTAATAAGCGTTTGAAAATAAATTTAAAAAATTAGAAATTTTTTTCTCAATTTTCGTTTTTATATTTTTATAAAAATTTGTTATCGACTATTTTTTTCATTTAATAAATTTTCGCTATAAGAGGCCAATTTTTACTAAATTTCAGATTTCGTTTAATTTTTTTTTTTAAACATGATAATAATTTCATTAAAGCATTTGATTCGTCTTTTTCATAATATCAAATTGTATACAATGTTCATATTAGGCATTTTTTTGAAATTCCATAATTCCAATTCTAAGGTAATGCATACAATCAACATCACATCATATTCTCAATCACGTAATTTGAACAAAATATATTCTAATTATTTCTAAAACATTCACATACGGCACATATCATGTGAATTTATATTGACATTGTTTTTTTTTTTTTTGGTATGAAAAGCACTTACTCCATCTTTCCAACTAAATCTTTCATTTTGATTTTCTTATTAATTCATATAATGAATTTTTATAACTACTAATTGCTAAAACATGTTCACCGTGTAAGGCACAAGGCTTCAAAAAACATTTAAACTAATAATATTGTGCAAATTTATTTATAGGACGTGGTCGTAATAAGGAGAAAGACTGATAAAAAGGTGGAATATTTCATGACCATCATTATTGTAGCAATATAATTTTAAAAATTGTGCTTCCGTCAATCTCAAATAACCACATAATACTGACTTAATATTCCAATTCTAAAAGAGTATTATGAAACCAAAACAATAAGTCATGTTTTGTTGTGAAAGACCAAGTAAGCTTTTCCAACCTTTATATTTTTTTCTTACTAAAAAATAATGAACGTAAAGTTTCTCTTTAAAACATTTCATGGAGCTTAAAAATCGGTAATTAATTTCATAATTCACAGCCCTGATCATTCATAATGATCATCAGTGACTCAAACAACTTTTCAGTATGTTTCATTTCCGGTAACAAATAAGTGCTCCTTATATTTTCTTAAAAAAGATATGTAGTCTCCTACTAATTGTTACATGTTAATTAAATTATTTAAAATCAAGTTTTTCATTAAGTCATACTCAAAACTTTTTCTTAATGGCATCCTTTGCGCTGTGTCAATTTTAATTTCATAGAAAGGAAATTTTTTTCTGGTGTATGACATTTGATCGTAAGATTTGTTACAAAATTATAAAATTCTTGCATGTCAGCTGGTGGTAATTGATGCTGTGAAATCATTCCTCTTGCTGCACATTTGTCTTTACTAAATTGATAAAAGAATAGTGGATGATGAGTGCGTTTTATTTTCAATTTTTCAGCAACAAATCCGGTAACGTAAACGTCCTCAAGATGAAATAAAGGAATTGACAAGCTTTCATTGTAAAGAGATCTAGCTGTTTCTACGCTGAACACATAAGCTGAAAATGATAATGATTGTAACGCATATAAAATATACATTATATTCCAAGGAGTTGCATCATTATGAAATGACTAACTTCAAAAATTTGACTGGATTTTGGAAAGTATTGATTTTCAAAAAATTTTGTATGAAAAAGTTTGATTTTTTAAAGATTTTAAAAAAGCAAACCCCCCCCTATTTTCGCGAAGTTTATACTAGATATTATTGAATTTTTCAGATCCGAACAAAAAAAAAGTCGAAAAGTAGCAAAAACCCCACCTCCAAAAAATTCCTGGCTTAAACCCTGCAATTGTTATTTAAAAACCAAAAATTGTAATTAAAATGAAGACATTACAAAATTTTGATTTTTTTTCACATCATGGCACACAATCTAAATTTTCATACAAATTTTTTTAAAAACAAACATTTTTTGGATCCAGTCAAATTTTCATCGAAGTTGGCCATTTTATAATCATGCAACCCATTGATTATATCCGATAATTTAAATTTTAAGCTTACCTGTTCCGCTAAGATAGTCTGGATATTTTGTACCACTAAACATATAATTTGGTGCATACCATTTTGATCGAGGATCTAAAATCTTTTTAGCATTACAGAATTTGTAGCCGAGCAATAATTGTTTAGATTCTGGTAAGCGATTCTTCTTTTTTGTGACAAATATGGTTTCTTTATCGTAAAAAGATATTGTTGATTTATAAATAGGGATTGTTCCTCCCAGTAAGATGTGAATCAAATTTGGAACATTTATAAACGTGTCATCGTCACATTTCATGATGTATTTTACTATTGTTAGAGATAAGATAATTAAGTTAGCATACAATTTTGGAACCTTGAATCAAAAAAAGCCTCAAACTCATTCTTAACGAATTGAACTAAGAGTTAAAAATTAATTTAGAGGGTAAAATTTAAAGAACTAAAAAAACTTTACAAACTGAAAATGAGCTTGAAAAACTCGTCGAAAAAAAAGAATAAACAAGTAAAAATGACAACAATATATTAGCGTGTAAAATGTCAATTAAAATGTCACTAGATATTTATCAGTCTGTTGCTTGTCTTATCTAAACATACCTTTGTCAATACAATTATTCCTCACCCACTTAAGCATAAGAATCGATTTTAATGTTAGGTTGTTGTAGCTATCTAAGAAATTCTCTTGTATAATATCACCTTGAAATGAAGAAAATAATAAAAATAAAGGAAAACGAATTAATTCGTTCTTGAAAAGTTCGATTGTGAAAAGTTAATTAATTTACCATATTTTTCATGTTCATAGTTTATGACCGATTGCTGTTCATCAGACATTTCAGTCGGTGAGATTCCGAGAAGAAAGACTACGCTTACTCGAAAATTTGCAAATTTAACAAGTGTTTGACTAGAAGCATTGTCTACTGACTGCTATATGAGAACAGAATGATTAGTAATTTTATTACATGCTATCATATAAATATTACTTACTTCTGAATATGTTTTCCAATCTTTGTAATTAATACCTAAATAACTAGCGTTATGGGATCCATGAAATTTGTCAAATAACTTGTAATTAAATTGAGATGTATTTCCCCATGTTTCACGTATTGTTTGTCGTGCATCAAAGTTATCTGCCGAAGAGCAGACGACAATTAATAATAGTAAAGGATCCTCGCTAGCATGACATACATTTGAGTCGATCAGAGTTGTATTGAGATTCGGTAAAATGTAGTCCGCTATGTCTCTTGATGTATTTTTAGACCATCCTGCAACTTCCTTCTTTATATTTATTTTAACGTTACTAAAGATTATTAAGTGCACGAAAAGTAGTAGCACAAAAATTGAAGAAAAAATTAAGATTCTATGATGTTTCATTCTAAAATTGTTATTGCTGTTGTATTTTGGAAGTCTTCGCTTTAACGATGTACTATTTTTCTCTAAAATTAATGGTTCGGATTCACTGCTATTTGCCGAAGAATCAATGATTGGATCAAAATCAATTCTTTGCATTTTTTTCAAGGCTGGATTTATGCGATTTTTTCGTATTGTATGTTTCGATGTATATTTATAATATAGCACATATTATTAGTCAGACTAGTTATGTTATCAACGCGACTTGACAATTCACACTGATATTTATTTCAACGAAATTATTATTGAAATAAAAATAATAAATGGAAAAATAATACGAAAAGATTCGATTTTTAAAAATTGATTAATATTTGCTTGCATAGCAATTTTTCAATTCTGTGATGTTTCCTTTATCCTTTCCGTGATGTTTGTGATGAAAACTCTTAGTTGAGTATCCACAAAACTTTGTATTTTCCACTTTTAAACTTAAATTAATTTTTCTTTTGAGTAAAACATTTTTTTGGGCTTAAAACTGAGCTTTACTTTGTTTACTTTTTACTTTCTCGAAAATCTTAAATGAATTCTAAAAATTTAATAATACTTTTTGATGTCAATTCATTCATTGCTACTTAATACATGATACTTGAAAATATTACACGTAAAAGAACTCTCTAACTTCCAAAAAACTATAAAATAATTATAAAACTTATCCGCGGCTTATAAAACTAATAAGTACAAACGAAGATCATTTTTAAATGACTAAAGCGCTTTTGTATTGATCTCATTGCAACATTCAGTAGACATCAGGACAGACTGACAAAAGTTGTAAACTTAAAACATTTTGATTTTTTAAGGCTTTAAAGTTAAAAATCAATTCCTATCAAAAAATATTAAATTTTTAAAAAATAATTAATTTAATTGGCTTCTCTTGTTGTTTTTGGATTATTGTAAATTAAGAATGGGTGCGTTTACATCACAAACAGCCGTTGCTAAAACATTTGAGAAGAACCAGCAATATATAAATGAAATGAATAAATTGAAGGTAAGAAAAGAAAATTACATTATCCAATAATTATGTTTTTAATAATATTTTATATAACAATGACTTAATAAGCTGGAAAGATGGATCCAAATGCAAGCTCAAATGAAACAAAGAGAAAAGGCACAAGAGATTGCAAAGAATCGAGAATTATTTATTTGGATGAGTGCATTCTATTTAGTCGCTGGAACTGGAATTCTTTCAAAGTGAGTTACATAAATTACGTCTTATAATCATTGTCTGTGATTACATGATATTTTTTATTCATAGATTCTTTCGTGTAAAGCGACCTGCTGTGCTTTCACCTTTGATTCCAATGAGCTTTGTTTTACTTTATTATGGAGATTTAAGTTATGGAACCAAATTGCATCGAATTAATTTAGAAGCAGAAATGATAATGGAACATGAAAAGGAATTACTTGAGTTTCCTTGTGATTTACCTACTGTTGCAAGCATAGATTCTGCACGAATTTTACTCGATGAAGAAAGTCGATTACATCCACCACATGTCTAAACGGTCATTTGTCGGTTTTTCAAGCATGCTTGCATGTCAATGACAATATTATCTAGTCGAAAAAAGAATGTCTTAACTCCGTGATTACAATTACTTCTTAAAGCATTTTATAGCAATTCTATGTGTAGATTTATAAATCAATCAATCATTCCACGATGCATACGTTTGCAGTGTCTTCAAATCAATTGATTACTTTTTGCATTTCTTTTTGAATCTTTATTAAGATTTATGATTACTTATCATACATATTGTGAGATTAAAAGTTGTAGCATTTAAGATTGCACTGTAAAATAATATATCAGACACATCGTATTATTTGTGTAAAAAATTGTTCCTTTATATAAGAATTAAACATATATGTGTGTGTTCACAGTTTAACTGAAAAGTTAAAAAATAATAATTAAATACTTAACATTCTAAAGATCACCGTACGAAATTAACATAATTTTAAAGTTAATGAAAATAAATTGAATTTGCTCAATTTAAAGTTTAAGATCTTAACTTTTTTTTATAACTCATCTTTGGAATTTTCTCGGTATTTAAATGAACTGAGAATGTTTAACTTTTTAGTCAGTTCCTCGACTTTCTTTTTACTCAATTTATCTTTGAGTAGTTTGGAAATTCTTTCTTGCTGCTTGTTAACAAAATCATCACCATTTTCAATGATTCCCTTCATTAGTACTGTATAGAACTTTCCTAGACTCTTTTTCTACATATTTATTATGGAAAGAATACGTTAGATAATTAGATCATGCATGATAATTAATGGCACAAATATTACCTCTGTACAATCAATTTTTTCTATCACTTCTTCTGCTTTCTTTAAAATTTCTGTACGCTGACTTTTGTCTTTCATAAACTTTTCAGTCATTTCATCCAACTCTTTATTACAACCTGGAGCTTGAATATAGACTTTTGAATGATCTTTAAGAAATAAGAAGAGCTTTTCTGTTGTGATATCTTCTTGACCTGATAAAATAGCAAAAATTTTGAAAAATTTTAAAATCACATGTGAGCATATAATTGTAATAATTATAATAACTACCTCTTTCAAAATGTATTGGACTTTCCAAATTGCCATCAATGAAAAGTTTGATGACAGGAAATGATTCTGCTTTAATATCATACTTATCTGCTATTCTTTTGTTCTCAAAATCACCATAATCTAGAAATTTCCGTTAATTATTTTAATTTTTTTTGCTGTAAACTTTGAATCAATTTCTATAATGGAATTCTTACCTTTAACACCGATTGTAGCAATTAAGACATCAGGATGATTATTTCCATTCAACGTCTTATTGCTAATTGCTTGAGAAAATGCTGAATATGCTTCATGATTTGGTCCATAAGGAAAGGATACATCAAACTTGACTCTATTAAAGTTATGAATGAATTTTAGCTTAAATTCCTTCAGAATTCAGAGAATAAAGAAAGGACTTACAAAGCAGTTTGGAATTTCTTAATAGTTTTTTCGAATGTTAATTCATCCAAGTCTATACAACCCCCACATCCGTACGTTAAATTTATTAATGAAAACACTAAAAATATTATTTGGATCATACTTAAAACTTTCAAGTGATTCATTTGGAAGCTTAATTGTAAATGTCGAAGCACACGTCAGTCTGTTAGTTAGATAAATACAGATTTGTAAGATAAGACCGACGAAAAGTATTAAAATGATGATTTTTTTTCTTTTATAAACCGCGGCTTATGAAGTAAAAATAACAGAGATGCAAAATTTGAGGGGATTGGAACTTCCTTTTCGTTTTTTGCCTACTAAGAGTAAGTCTTTTCAATTATTTTAAATTAGAGTTTGTGCTTGCAAAATAATAGTTTAATTAATTTAAATATGTAAATTCAATTCCTAACATTATGTTTTATCAACAAAATATCAAGTTTAAATGAAATATCGTGTTTAAAATGTAGAAAAATATCTTAAAAAATATTTTCTCGTGTTATGTTACACACGCGGTACAAAATGAAGCTTTTTAATTCTTACTGAATTTATTATTCTTGCAAGTATAAATATATTAAATTATTTCTTTAAAATGATTATATTTTGAGTGCCATACTGAAAACATTTCAAGATGAATACTTTGTATGATTATAAAAAATATAAATTTCACATATAACCAAAGATCCAGTAAACTCATTTCTAATCGATTTCGTTTGTTTAATTTTTAGGAAAATGGCAACATCGTCACATCTCAACTGGTTGATCGTTCGCGATCACAATGCTTTTATGCTTAAGCAGCGTAATATTCCTAAACCATTCAGTAAGGTGAATATCCAATTTATCAAAACATTACATTTTAGATTCTTATTCTTACAATGATGACTTTAAACCAACCAAGATCTCTGAAATTCTTTGAAGATCAATTTGCTACTTCTGATAATATTCCTTTTAATCATAAATTTATCGATGAAGAAATTTAAGAAATTCAACAAATAATGACATTATTTCTTTATTATAGGAAGCTAACAACCTTATGAATGTCAGCACATTCCGTTACAGTGGAATTGTTCATCCACATACAATCGGAATTACTCCATCAGTTGACAAGAAGGGAGTTATTTTTGCATACAAAAAGGGCAAGAAATTGGTACGTAAACCTTTTAGTCTAAAACTTTCTATAGTAAATTTTTGTGATGAATCACAGTTCTGATAAAAGAATGCTGACCACGTTGTCCACTACCCCTTTGACTGATAACATTAATATGTGTTTATATCATATAAATACCTAAATTTAGCATGATTAAGAATTAATATTCTGTGTTTATATATTTGCAGTATAAACCAGCTGAAAGTACAGGAAGAATCACCTTCAAATCAGGACAGAAACGAACTTTGAAAAAAGTAAAGAATGTCATCCAATCAAAGAAATACCGTCGTGATTTACAACAAGCAGCATTGAAACGTGTGAGCGCAATCTATCGTTCACAAAAGACGAAACCAGCAAAAAAGAAGGGAGCTGCTAAGAAGACCGAGTAAATTAAATGTAAATTCGTGCTCTAATGTTTTTTCAACAAAATAATAAAACATCTTTTAAAAACTGAAATTTTAGTTCAATTATAATTTATCAAAAAATTGATAATTTCTTTATTAAAATTTTCTTATAAAACAACTTATCCTGATTTACAATGCGAGTATTAATTTATGTACAAAAGAATATAAATGGTTCACATAGTGAACAACAAATTTCATTAACGAAATGAAATTCCATATTTTTTAGCAACTTGAGGTGAATGAATAGAAGCTATAGACAATAATAATGGTATATCATTTACAGATAAATTTAATGTATTAGTTAATGTATTTAAGGAACAAAATTCAGTTTCCATAAGAAATGAAGCAAGAGTCTCTGAATGCAGATACATTTCTCGTAATTTTGATTCAATAAATGAGAGACATTGATATACAGAAACACCTGAGCTAAACATGGCTTGAACACACTCGAGCATTGAGGAAATTAACTGCGACATTCCTAAGACTCCATTTGCTGTATTGTGCGAAGGTAGAACATTTGAATGAGATGAGATTAGTCTTACTTCCCATTTATCGATATTAGCTACTATTGCTACATTTTCAGCATGTGATTGCTCTAATACTGCAGAATGCGATGAAATCATCAAGTCCTGCTTTAATTGTAATTCCCATTTCAATGGTGGAGAAGTAATTCCCTGTAAATAAATTTAAAAAAAAATGAGTTGAAAACTTGTGATTAATACTTAATGTATTAATAAGTTTATTACCTGCAAAATCATATCGGAAATGTAATGATCTGAAGTAGATGTAAATAATGATGATGTAAATCCAGGTTTGATAATTTCATCCTGAACACTTTGTTTCTTAACATTATCAAGCATTGGAATTTCTACAACCTTTATATCATCCTCACATTTCAACTCTTTGTATTCATCTAGCTTTTGTAGATGAGAGAAATTTGAGGATATTGAGGAAGATGATGATTCAGCAAATGGCTTTTTCTCAGATGCCGTTAAATAATTACTATCGTGTGACTGATCACTTGAGAATTCAAGCTCTGTTGCATTTGAAGGAGTTTGGAGATAATTTAAACTGCTTCCATTTTTACAATATTCACACTCGTCATCAGAATCACTACTGTCGAAAGACTGCAACGTGATATTTGATGCAAAATCAGATTTTAATTGAGTAGAACACGCTGCTGCGCCTTCTCTTTCAAGTTTTAGCCCTTTTTCGAGTACCTCAAGCTCACTAAATTCTAAATTCTTACTCTTCATGTAGTTTGTTGCTATTTGTGGATATTTCTCAAAATTAAACTTAACGCCGGAATGTTTTTTGTTATGCTTACAAATTTTTTTCTTTGTACCATTACTGCTTGAAATTTGACCAGATGACGTGCTGGCTTGAGCCTCATCACCGGATGTAGCAATTGATTGCATTGAAGGACTTGTTTTAAGACCAATCAGCTTCTCATTATCTCCTAGAACAAAAACGACGTTAGCACTCGCATTCTCTTCTTCTACATTCTCAGATATTAATTTCAACTTTTCCATCTTTTTTTCGTCTTGAAGATGCTGTTTGTGTTTTGCGCTAATCCGTTCTAAATGCTTTATTTGTTCCAAATTTAGTGCTTCTTTAAATTGATTCTTTTCCCAAAACATTTTCATGACATTCTGCGCACCTCCCAGACTATTTTCCGTAATTAAATTAGACAGACTTATAAAATTATCAAGTTGATTTTGCAAGTCACTATCATCGTCGAATTCAATCGTCTCTTCAATGCCATCACCATCGGGTCGTGTAACTGTTAACTTAATATGATCACCAGTCAAGGGTAAAATATTTTTTTGATATTTACTTAAGTATTGCCTATCTTTAGCAGACATTTCAATTCCTGTATCCATACTCTTATTCCCTATTCTTAATTCTTGCTTTACAAAACGTGAGTCACGAAATGCTAAAACTTTTGGAATATCATTCATCACATTCTTTTTTAATATTTTCATTAACAGTCGATATGCATCGGGATCAAGATCATTCAAGTTTTCTATCGTTGGCCTCTCATCTTGTTCTATTGCTTTACTTAAATCTTTAACTGTTGTTGCCGTTCTCGTTAATCCACCACTGGATTTTTTCAAACTTCTAAAGCTTGAATTATTTGAACTTGACGGTTGAGTTTTCAGGCTTTGAAATGTTTTTCTCTGATTGAGTTGATGATTTACGACTTTATTGAGTTCATCCTTATCAAACACTTTTGTGTGTGTATTTCTTCGAATTTCACTACACCGAATGAAATAAGTCAGAATATTCAACAGTCTTTCAATTGTTCTCACATTTGTCTCATTTCCACATATTATTGTTTTACTTAATTTTATTGGATTCGTTATTGCGCCATATAAATCACCTAGTTGTGCCCATAATGCATTATATGGATAAATTTTGGAGATTTCTGATAATTTCAAGTTTTCTTCTTCGATGAGTTTTGAAATGAATGGATTTGTGCCACTCTTGTTGAGTGTTTCTCTAACATTTGACGTCATTAGAGGTGCTACTGTTCCTACCCAACCCAAATGATGAGTTAATACTGCCGTTAAAAGTGTACTAATAAAACTGTGGGATTAAAATTTAATTAATATTAATGATCATGCATATATGTAGTGTATCTTGACTTACAAGTTTGTATCTTTGGTATCTGCTGTATTTAACAAATTGCACAAATCATGCATAAATTCATGCGCTAAATTATTTGAATTTTTAACACCTGTACTTAAGCTTAACCATACTGGGCTTACGATTCTTGGTGCTGAAAATAGATCCACAAGCCATTGGGAAGTTATATGCCAACTTTTGATCATCAACTGTTTAAATGATTGAAGAAAAATCATAATTAAAAACTCAGATTAGAAATGAATGGAGTTGCACATACTTGCAAAAAATTCTGTCGATTGATGTAAGCACTTTCAGCAGCCGTCCTTAATCTATAAATCATTTGTTCTAATAACGCCATGTGTTCAGAACAAAACATCAACATTTCATGCTCCATACACTCACTCATATTAATACAGACGGCTACTGCCAATCTAGGTCGCTTTGTGCGATGATGTAATGTCGATGAATTCGATGATAATGCATCTCCACTTGTAGTCTTTCTACGTGAATCAACAACCTCACTATTTCGTCTTAATTTTGATACACAGCCATCACTTAATCCGACAATATTTGAGGCACCAGTTACAGTGTAGTAGTTGTTTTCAATAATATTTGACATATTTTCTGTTATTGTCGATACATTTTCAAATGACGTAGACAAATTCTTCATAATACGTCTATTGAAATGTCCAAATTCACAACTAGGATACTCTGAAACGGATGATGAAATGCTCATTTTGCGACTATGAGTTTCAATATCACTATAAATTGATGCAAGACTAGATCGTGCTGATGAATATGGATACCGTTGTTGTGCGGCCCATATTTCAGAACTATTATACCCTGAACTATCGCCTATACTTTGCGATATAAATTTAAAATCATCATTATCCAATGATAAGGCAGTTGGGACATCTAATGGAATTGTTTTCATTCCTATATTGTGAGCACTTTCGCTTACAGAAAAGGAATTTAATGAATTAGTCTCGGATATTGAGCCACTGATTTCACTTATTAAATCAGATCCATAGTTTGAAGAGTGAGTATGACCCGAAGACGAATGAGTATTTGTTGATGACGAAGAGGCTGAAGAATATGGCTGTACAGGAGCAAGAAAAACTTGTGAGCACAATGTTCTAGTTGGTGAGTGCAACCAATGAACTTTAAATGATGTTCCACGAAATGATATTGCAACAGATCCAAAGACCATCTCGGCAATTTGATTAAAGTCTTGACTTGGACGTCCATACTGTTGATTTATTGGATATTATAAAAAGTTCTTAAAATTATATATTTTTTTTGCATTAAGCACACATACTTTATATGGTTTCCCCTCATAATACTCGATATTGTTTTTATCTAATTTTAGTGGCAAAGGCTTTGTCTGTGTAGCTGATGTATTCATGACAGTGTGTTGTTGTTGCTGCTGTTGTGATTGAATTGGTGTGGCTGTTACAGGTTCGATGGCACTAGAATCAAATAATAATCGTCTGCCACGCCAATCACATTCTCGGAATAATAAGATTCTCACTTGATCCTTGCTGAATGGAAATTGACTGTAAAGAAAGAAAAGAAGTGGAAATTTAATTAAAATAATGAAAGCATGCATCTGAAAAGACTTGAAAATTTAAACCTTTTCTTGGCTTTTCTACGAATAAACCAATTTTTAATACGATACATTCCACGTCTATATCCAACAAAAATCGTTTTAGAAATGTAAATTTTCGTTCATTTTCTAAATTTTAACGATATCTAAAGCGTCAATTAAGGTTTCGCAAAGCTATATATAAACTATAAACACCTCCTTTTCTAAGATAATGACGCAAACATCATTCATCATATTGCAATTTTAGTCAATGAAAAAGCTTCACAAATAATTTACGAATGGCTTTTTCTCGCTAAGTCTTTTAAATGACGTCATATTAGCGTACGTGAGCTATTGAAATTTTTTTCCCATTGATAATTTACTCATTGCTTTACATCAAATGTGGGTAATCTTATCCACAACTTGGTAATTACTTTATTTATTTTTGATTCTTTTAAAAATATATTTTTTTTTTTTTTATAAGACATGAGAAAATTTTCAAGTGCACCAGTCAGTCCTTCTCTGAAGTTCTTTATTGCTCTGATAAATTAAACTGATAGTGAAATTGACTTATTTTGTGTGACTACTTAAAAGACAAAAATAAAAGACACAAAAAAAATCTTTCTGAAAGTCGAGTACGAATTATGCGCTTCTGTTCATCTATAGGAAATTACTTTCAGATGTAAATAAATTCCGTGTCATTCATCTTTTCTATATTGAGCAAAAAGTCACAAGATTTCTGGTTTTATAGAAGGTAGAAATATAAATAAATGAGAAACAGCACAAAAAAGTCCACCTACAATTCTTGCACATGTAGAACGGTCATGGCAGAACTGACATATTGTTATTTCCTTCACACACATTTATATCTGGTTTGTTACGTGCTTACTTACTGCGTAAGAATCACATGAAAACAATTAGTCTTGTAGTAAATTTAAAAATACTCATCTATCATCATTTAGCTGTCCAATTTTTCATCAAAAAAGATTATTTTAGATTACATACTTATCGATCGTTTGTAAAGCATACGAGTATGTGATTATTTACTTTTTTGTAAAATTTTTCGGAAAAAAATATTTGAGATATTCGATACATATTGACAGAGATATGAAAAAGTCACGATAGTCTATCTAATTTTTTTTTACACGTTCATGTTAATTTGAATCACGTCAAAGAAGTCAGTATCATTTCTAAATTTAACAGCAACTCTTCTTCAATTTTTCATTTTTTTTAACTTGTCACATTTAATTTGTACATTTAATCAAATTCACGTGCTTTTTCTTTTTTCTCTTGTTGTCATTTTGGTACGTACGGACGTACATTGTGCTTTTCATAACACAAATTGTTTGTCTATAAACAAGTAAGTTCGTTTGGAAATGATAGATTGATGTCTATTTATAAGCCCATTTATTTATTTGTGAGTCGAAGTAGCTCGGTGGCGGAATGATTTAATACTTCGGTACCTAATTATTGTAACACCGATTCTGCGTTCATAGATTCAAGACTCGACATGAAAAATTTTTGTCCTTTTTGGAATCATATATACTATGAAGACGACTCACAGCCTCCCTTTTAAGGCTTAACTCAGTAATGCCATCAAAGAAGTGGTTCGGATTTCACCCATGTAACCAAATGGAAGATCGACGTATTCCCTAAGAATCTTCCATGGATGATACGTATGTATAATACATGTATCGTCCTAAGGAAAATATTGTCGCATAGCAATGGAACAAAATATGGAAGATCGAGTTTTCCATTGATGTATTATAAATTTTTCCATACAAAATTTAACCAAATGCTCTTGCGAAGTATATGAGAAAATTAAATTTAGAACAAAATTTCTAATTTTTCTTGAGATTCGAACTTATGCGTTCCTTCAGTTATCCTTGAATGTAATATTTTTGTTACTTATATGTATCAAAATTTTGTATGGAAATTATGGATAGTACATTCGGTTTTCCGTTGATGTCAAAGGAAAATAAATGGAGCTTTATGGTTTCATGTGCACTTTAAGCTGTAGGTTCCAAGGCGTGAGCGATATGCTTATCTTATATCCTCACATTTAATGCCTGAGATAAGTGATATTGGAACGTTGAAATCAACGTCCTAATACTTCATGGAGGAAATACTTCACGCATAGCTATACGTGTAAGTTATTCGAAGTTTAGGGGTTAACATCTTCTGCACTTGGATGATAAACTTTTCATGTATAGAATTCCAAAATGTTTTCAAAGGAAGCAGATTTTATTTGATGCTTTTTCACGTTTTCGATGTGTGGCAATCAAAGAAGAAAGGAGGAAAAGCTGTAAATGATCTAATTCTGTACACATTTTTTTTTCTCCTTCTGTTTACATGAACAAAGTCTTGTGATGTGAAAATGAACAAACATATATAAAAACTGTTTGTCGGAAGATGATAAAAAATAACTCTCAAGCCTGGTTTTTTCATTGGCATCACATGATTCCAGTGCAAACAATTAACAAAAGTCGGCAAATAAATTTTTCAGCTAACTGCGCGCTATACATCTTTATTTTCACACATTTATGGAGATTCCTTTACGATATTTTTTATTAGTCGAGCATTAATTTCATCTATTTTAATTTTGTGGTAGCTTTGAATCTGTTCCTTTTCGTAAAAGTTATTTTATCTTTAATTATGATGTCGGATTTTTAGGGGATTTGAGGATGTGTGACATTTTAAAACATCAAAATTTTTTAAATATTTTGTGACAGAGGGGGTGGAGGTCTAAAAATTCAAGTTTTTGATGGACGTCATAAGTGAACGGCCCCTTAGGTCTATTTATCTATTTAATCCTCGTCGGCATTCTTTACTTTTTATTATCATTCCTTCTTCAATTAGCGGCACTGCTTTATGCATTAAATGTGGGAAAGTCTTATTTAATGCAATAATAATAATCTGATGACAATAAATGAAATCAAATGATTAATAACATTCTTATAGATGCGATAAAAATATCCTTTAAGGTATTACATTATAAGATAAGATACACGTTTATTAATTGATAATTCGTGACTGCAAATTTGACACGATACTTATAATTTGAGTTTTATATCACATGAATGGATATAAATAGAGACAGATAAATTTCGCATTTACGAAATAGTTGCGAAATTTTGGCTTTTTGTGGCAATAGATGCGAAATTTCCAAATTTTTTAAAAAATTCAAAATATGAAATTTTCAGTTTTTAGCAAAAATTTATAATTAGAGACAGATAAACTTCGCATTTAAAAAATAATTTCGACTTTTTGTGGCAATAGATGCGAAATTTATCTGTCTCTAGATATAAATAATAAAGTTCTTTTGGAAAATTCATTATTGGATGTATAGTGATGCCTTTAATTAGAATTGTTGTCAAAATTAAATTTGTGTGGCGTAAATGGACAAAAATTCGATAATTACATGTTTGCTGAATCTCATTAGTCATATGAGAGCATCGTAAATCTATAATTATCAGGTAGCGTGTGATTTACTATCTGTACATCTACCAACAATTATTATTAGCTTTTGTAAATACTCGTGTTATTTTTGAATATTTTAAATAGAGCAAAACAATCTTGCTGAGATTCTGTGCTGATGCTACAACAAAGAAATATGTCAGATTCTAATTACTTGTTACAAAAATATTATTCAGGAAATTTTAGAGACTTGTTTGTACTAAGCAGTACTAAGCTACAGCAAGTTTATTTAACCTGAGTCAGAAAAGTTCAGAAATGTAGAATTATCGATTCAAAAATAATAAAATAAAAAACGATACTTTAATTGACTTAGATGCAAGTTTTAAAAGTCACATTTGTTGACTAGCAAAACAGGATTTTTCTTTATGTTTCTTGAAAGATCTTAAAGCTATTACGTTTATGCTGTTTACGATTGATAAATAAAATGTGAATAGCGTGTAAACAAAAGTTAAGTTTCGATAATCAAAGCTCTTGCAAGTATCAATAATTGAAAAGGAATTTCAAAGTTCATTCAAGCTTGCTGCCAAGGGATTTTCAACCACTCAAAATAATTTATTGCTGATTCTTTTTTCGACGATAGGTAAATAAATTTTTCTGATTCTTGGATTTTTTGAAGGAGAAAAAAAAATTAATTTTTTCCACAAAATTTTGTCTAGTCATGCGTGCACCTGAAAGCAGTTAAATCAAACAAAACAGAATCAAAATTTTATTATTCATTCTGTCAATTGTGGTAAAACACAGATTTGGAATGAAGTCGAAACCGCTCCAAACATTTTCTAGCATGAACAATAGATTTTAGAATTACATCTCAAATTGTTATTTTGTGGAATTCTGGTTTGAATTTTTTTTGAGATTTTTGCACGATTAGAATAAAAATAAAAATTTCCAAAAGATCAAAACAGGAAGAAGCTTCTTCGTCTTACCTTGATGATGTATGCGATGACGACGGCTTAACGGATTTTCTTTTGTTAAAAAGTTTATTGAATAATGCCATAGCTAATTTCTTTAATCCACTTATCACATCTTATGAACTATTTTTAAGGTCATTAAAAATTTTTAAGTTTATTCACTTGAAGGATTTTATAGTTCTTTCTTTTTCAGTTTTCATAGTAATTTCTTGTTTTCACTAAAGTTTCTTTATGTCTATAGCTATTAAATTGAATATGACATACAGTCTGATTTCATTGTTTTTATGTCACTTTAATTGAATGGTTATTTCTGTTGTGTATACAGTTTAGAATTTTGATACTTATCTGTAAAAATAAAAAAAAAAAGAATTTTTGCATTCAATAAAATTGGATATGAAATAAGGAAGAAGATGACGAAAAGCTATTGGAATGTTGTTTACGCAATAAACAATCTCGAGCTGTAAATTTGCGTAATTTTAAAAGTTCACTCATTAAAAGAAAGTTCCTCAATTATTAACGACAACAAATGCATTCATTCAGTATGTACGTGAATTTATATGGAATAATAAAACCTTCGCACACTATTAATGAAAACCATGTGCTTCACACAAAAATAAAATTAATATTTTCTCTTCGTTTCGTGGGGACGAATTAAATGAACGTCAATTACAAAAAAAAAGTATTTATTAACTTCTAGGTATACAAAAAAAAAAGTTAAATTGCACGTCTACAAACTTTGTCGTTAAGTGCAATGATCTTGAAAAAAAGTAAACAACATTTTAGCTATATGAAGAAAAAAAAGCCGATAATTATCGAAGATGTAGCGACGTCATAATTTCATAGTTCCCGAAATCACGTGTTTCTATTTTCAGCTTTAATCGACAAGCCTCAAGTCATATGATTTTCATCATTTTGCAATGTTGTGTTGGTTCGTATTAATATGAATCACGGTAAACAGGCTGTGGAGATGTATGAGCGAAGAGAAGGAAGGAAAAAAAAAATAAATAAAGAAAAAGTTTCATTTACGACTCGACAGTGGATGGAGTAGACAATTGTCGCTCTGCCTGTTTTTTTTAAATGCTTGTCACACACATTTTTTTTATTAGTTACTTGTGATTGCAGATGACACAGAAAATTTTTCCAACACATAAAATCACAAAAAAACATTTGTCAAGGTCATGATCTACTAAATGGAATTTTTTAAACCGGCGTGTCTTGTTAGTCGATCGATCAATTGATCAAGAGAAGCAAGTAATGTCACTTTGTATATTTTCATTTGTCACACACATCAATTAACATAAATAAATATTATATCGCAACAATTGGACACTTAATCGCATTCACATGTTCATCTGAAATTTGTTTTCGAGTCTGGAAAATTCCATTAATGACTACATTTAACTCTATTGTTTTTGTTGTTATTATTAAGATACACGATTAACTACTGTTTTCATCACTTTTACGTTGCTTAATAAAATTATTTACCTTAGTCGAAACTTTATAGACTTGAAATTTATTAAGTATTGTATTGTATTTTTTTAATTGCACTTGTTACTTGTATTTTTTTTATAATTTCAATTCGGTTAATGACTAACTATAATGATATTTTATTTTTTTTTTTTTATAATATTTAAAAAGCACTTCCCATATAAATATGTGCTATACTTTAATTAAAGATGTTCACGACTTAAATGTCTCTCGCGAAATGACAGTCTTTTCTTTAAGTTTTTATGCCAGCTAGTCACAGAAACATTTAAAATTTTTCTTTGTATGCTTTTTATTCTCTTTCTCTCTCGCGTTTCAATTTAAGTTTAATATGTGTTGGAGAGATCAGTAAGCCCGAACAGAACAGCATGTAAACTTACACGACATGTTTTTTTTTACAACGGATAAAATTCATCTATTTACATGATACAAATAACTAGACAGATAAGGTGAGTTAAGTTCACTAACGAACGTTACGAGACCGTAACAAATCCCAGATCCCCTCCCCCTCAGAGCGTTGCGTAATAAGTGAACGGCCCCTAATCTGGGGGGATCGAATTTTTGAAATTCGATTAAACTCTGAAATTTACATTATAACGAAGAAGAGCTAAGTCTAATTGCGTTGTGACGAAAAACATGTGACATGTCGCATGTCACAAAAAGCTTCAATAATATAATACATTGTATTAAAGATGTGATGCAAGACTAAACTAATGGTCACAAAAAGTATGGAAAATTTAAAAAACCAATCTTTAGTGTTTATTCATAGTTCAATAAATTTAATTTAATTTAGAATAACGATTTTAAGTCTCTGAAAATCGCAATTAATGTAAAATAGGAAAAACTTCCTATAGATTTTGAAACAAATTAAATTTATTATAGTTAAATAACTATTGATAAATATTACAATTTTTATACAGTTCATAATTTCTCTTTGCTCTTAATTAAATTTAATAAAGTCGAGAAGCAGAAAGAACAGAAGCACAAGTTTGTTTTTTTTTTTGTGCGCATTTGATGCAAAAATTGGACAAAGCACGCTTTGGTAAAAAAATATATTAGTTTTTTCCTTTAAAATTTAAACATGATTTCATGATATAATTTACTCTAAAAAAATGAATATGATGAAAATTTTTATAATTTAATAATTAAAAGATTATAATGGAATGTGCCAATGATATATAAAATGATTTAAATTGAATAAGTTTTCATGATTGATCTTTCTAAGCTCAAATTAGAAAATTTAATCAAAATTTCGAGTCACTAATTAAATTAATGATAAATGAGTTTATAGCATGCCAATTATTGCTTCTAAAATTTTACTGTCATTTATGGAAGGAGACTAGTTGATAATAATAATAAAAAAGATTTAAGGAAGATAAGTTTCATGTCTCATTCAGTTATCCTTTTTTGGTCCATAATTTACAGATTTTTTTGTACTGACAGTTTGATCAGTATCATCTATTGGTGCTGACGATAAATTAGTCATCGATCGTCTTAATTTGTCATTACTTCCGTTTGATGACATTTTATTAAGTTTTTTAGGAGTTTGCGAATGAGACCTTTTTTGTCTTTTATTATTCGATTCAGTACGATTTTGATTTTGTGGTAGCCAAATTCTTCGAGCTGTTAGCATACACAAGTCTTTAAGGTTTATAAGCCAACCTCCTAATGTCTTAAATATTTCACATAACCCATTATACTCGTTTGGTATGATTCCTTCAACAGAACTCTCAAAATACGAGAAGAGAGGGAACCAAATTCTTGTTCTTGTTGAGTCATGTGACATTAGCGCTTGATTATTAGCTAATGTGTGATAGTAGAGGAACAGACGAGATGATATATAAAATGCGATGAATACCTACAAGAAAATATGTGTTTTTTTTTTTTAACATCGACTTAAGATTTTTTTTTGAAATATAAATACTTACATCAATCGAATAATGCTCATGTGCCGCCAAAATAAAGAATATTCCAAACATGTTAAGCAACCATGTTATTGTGTGTAAAAAGTAAAGGTTCCTTGGTGTATCTAAAATAATAATTAAATAAGAAGTTTGTCCGCTTGAAATGTCTTTTTTTTTAATCCACTTACATTCGGTAATAAAAAAGTTGAGTAATGTTAACGCAACAGTATGTCCTGAAAACATGTAATCACCGCATGTTCGAACTCCCTGAATAGACATTCCTAAACCACTCCATATAGTATATGCACGACTTATTCTATTAGCAAGCATTTCATAAACATTAAAATCTTCACCATCATCAAATTTATGGTCTGACGATTGACATTGCAGATGAGATCCTGGAACGCTGAGCGACGTGATAAGCATCGTGAAACATCTCAACAAAAATACAGTTCCACCGAGAGCGAAAAACCTTCGCAGAAGAATCATTCTAGTTATAGAAAAAAAAGAGGAAATGTGATTAATATGCTAAATAATGAGTAAGTAAGTATGATTGGTGTGTACCTATATTTATGGAATATTAACACGCAGACCCAAACACTGAATAAAATTGCACCTGTAACCTCACATGCGAAAAAAGCCCAAGAAATATGAGGAACATTGTCCAAGAAGATGTCAGGCAACGGAGGGTACTTCTTTACATCTGGAACTCTTTCATGCACCACGACCATTACAAAGGCAGTTATCCAAGTCACCAAGAAAGCATAGCCTATAAACATAAATTAATGAATATTATGATTTAAATGAAATTTACTTTTTTGTTATTAAATGTGTCAATGGCATGATAGTGATCCGCAGTAAAATTTCTAAGGACATTTGCATTTAAATATAGAGGAACTTGTTACGCATTAAACACAAAAAAAAAAAATGAATTTGACTTTAAAAAGAAAGAATGAACAATTTTTAATTTCTAATAGACATCATTTATGGACAATACTTTTATTTTTATGAAACTGTTATTCCTTACACCCTATGACAATGTTATTACACATAGTGAATCATAGGCGATAATAATATGTTTCCTAACAAAAAAATTATATCACGCAACAGCTGTGTACGCTTATACTGTAAAGCTATTATTTAATCATCTTATTAGACTGTCTTATAGAACATATTAAGTATATAAGACTTGAAGCGTGAACATAACATTACTACATTATGAATAAATTAGCACCACAAAATAAAATAATTTTGGTTAAAATTGATGCTGTTTATAATTCTGACAGATAACAAAAGTCAAGTAGACTTCAAGTCATGCGAAAATGTTTACAGACAGTCATCAAAACAAAGAAACATTATAAGCAATCGCTTATAAATGATATGAAACGTGCAATAAAGCACTTATCACATTCGTCATTTCTCGTCAATCAAATGTCATCAATATCCTCTTGCCATTTTGTCAATGAAATGAGACACCAATCTTCAATAATGATGTATGAAAATGAAATTAGGAAAAAGCAAGTTTAAAGACCATGAAATGAAAAAGTTTCCCAAAATGAAATAACTGTAATTTTTTGCTGGTGATTCACGTGTGCCACATCATGCATTTTTTCTCTTTTTTTTAAATAAATAAATGTTAAATGTACACAATAACTATTGGACGCATTCAAATTAAAGAGTAAATTGCGTGGCACTTAAAATATAATAATTAAGTCAAACTTATTCATTTGCTTTGATATTTGACGTCAGAAAATATTTTTCTCTAAATATGACAATCAAGGTCAAGGCTCCATTCTATTTGTTTTCATTCTGCATGATCCCGTTGACTGCCTCTCTAATTATTCGTTATTATTCCGCAATCATTTCAAAAACATTTGAAAGACATTTGTTCCTGTATGAGACAGTAACAAAAAATTGCATGCTGTAGGCACTTTTTTTTTGGTTGTTCGGGAAGTGAGGGTCATTTTAAGAATAGACAATTTACTTAGTAACAAGGAAGAGAAGAAAGAAATGAATTTATCTATTGATGTCCGATGATAAGTTAAAAATAAAATCACTTTCCGATAATTCCTATTTTCGTCAATATACAGCTAAACAGATTCGTAGTAGATTTTTCAAATGAGACTTTTTATGGATCATGAACGAATGACACGTATTAAAAGTAATGAACTATTGCACATGATTACACATATAGATAATATTTAATTTATCCACTTACCTAAACTTACGACAGTTTTGAAAAATTCAGGTTGAATACATGTTGCAAAACGTACTGCATTATTGGAACCACCGTCGACAGAATTAGCAGGCGATATATCGATATTATCGTGAAAATGATTTCTTTCAGTCAAGATGTTATTTTGATGCGGTTGAAAGGTAGTACGATGTTGTGAATTTGAATTAAATAAATTGTTAATCAAATTACTTTGACTGTCAATTAAACCGAGATACACAAGACAGTTCCGATTTTGAGATTGAAGTTTGTGAATGATTAATGAAAATTTCTTCAAATCACCCAAAAGGATATTATATTTTGCTTCCAATGAATACAGATCTCTCTCATTTATCAACAATAGAGTTTTTCCGTCTATTTTCTCCTCAATTACAGCACTTAAAATCTCTTTACTTTCGATTTTATCTTTTAGGAAATTTTTCACATTTTCTATTGTCCAATTTAATACGTTTTCGTTCATTTTTTTGAACTGAAATTCATTTAACAATATATCATTAACAGAAAACATTATCACTAGATTATTACACTATTTTAAATTTATAAATTATAACATTTTTACAACACGAAACTTTTCTTGCCTCTTCGCAATTTCCCTTGTAAACATTTAAATCCTGACTGTATTTCAAGGCATCGCTGAAAATACGTTCCTTGCGTACATACTGAACTTGTAATCACTTAATAACTCGCTATTAAAACTGTCTAATTTCATTTTGTGAAATTTTTTGTTCCACTTTTTATTTTGTAAACAAAGTTCATTACTGGATCTTACTGGATCAAGTAATAAATCGTTCAAAAGATCAAGTCCAATTTCCTTATTTTTCTGGCCATAATAGTTTTATATGTATTTGTGAGCAGCTGTAGATTTTTCGAAAGGGCTTCATTAGTCACTAATAAAAATAAATTTCTTCTAACTACAAAAATTGTCAAATTCTTTGTTTATTATAAATTAATCAAGTTTAAAATAATTCAGAATGTTTTCGAGTGGTCCAAATTACAATAAATTGAAGACAAATCTTCGTTTAGCTGTAAATCGGCTTAAATTACTTGAAAAGAAGAAAACTGAGACGAATCAAAAGGCAAGAAAGGAAATTGCAGGTATTTGCGACTTAATTTTACTTAATTTCATTGATTAATCATAATAACTATTGAATTTTAAGATTTTCTCGAGATCCAAAAGCCTGATAGAGCAAGAATTCGTGTAGAGCATATAATCAGAGAGGATGTAAGAAGAAAATTTTCAATAACTTTTATGAGTCATCATTTTAATTGCAAAAACAATTTGATTTCAGTATCTTGTAGAAGCGATGGAGATTCTTGAAATGTTTTGTGACCTATTGCTTGCTAGGTTTGGTTTACTTACTCAGCTAAAAGAACTTGATGAAGGAATATCAGAAGCAGTATCTAGCATCATTTGGGTAGCTCCACGTTTGCAGGCTGATGTTGCGGAACTAAAGATTATATCTGATATGTTAACGGCAAAGTATGGAAAGCCTTATAGTGATTCATGCAGAGCAGCTATTCCACCATCAAATGTTTCTGAAAAATTGCAGCATAAGATGAGCATTCAAGCACCACCAAAGCTACTTGTTGAAAAGTATTTAATTGAAATTGCTAAAATATTCAACATCGACTACGAGCCTGATCAATCAATCATGAAAGATGAACAACGTCCAGAAGGATTTCTTATTGATCTTGGAGATAAAAATAATTTGGATGGTAATTTACCACAAATGCCTCCTAATCCAGGCTTTATTGGATATCCACAGCCTCCACAATTACCAATTTTGCCTCAGCCACCTAACATCCCATTTAATTATCCAAATGTTGGTCCAAATGCTTCAAATTATCCAAATGTTGGACCAAGCGCTTCAAATTATCCAAATGTTGGTCCAAATGGCGCTTCTTCATCATTTCAAAATTATCCTAGCGGAGGTGGTACTTCAAACTATCCAAGTGCTCCATATAACTACAACATACCACCTAATTCTATGCCTTCACAGCCACCACAACAGCCTTCAATGCCTGAAAAGAAGGATTTAAATGTAAATTTTATAAATGTGAGTAGATTTATTTATATTTTTTTTATAAGCAATACAATTAAATCTCACGTGCATGTTATTGAACACATAGGAGGAAAAGAGAAATGAATCGTTGCCTCCACCATATTCTTCAATAAGTCCAGAAGATAATGCACAGGTAAGCATTAACAACTAACGCATTCATAAAAATTTCAAATTTTCATTACTAACATGCAATCAATTATGGAAACTCATTTAATAATTGGTAATTTGTAAGTTTCATTACTCTTCCTAATTTTTTATATATTTGAGCCTCTTAATAATTTTCTATTAACTTGACTTATATTCATTTAAATTTTAGTTTATTCCGAATTTGTCTATGCAACCAAAACCTGCACCACGCTCAAAGGTAAATAAATAAGATAAGTTTATTACCTGACAATTTAATCAATGAAAAATATTCTCTAATTTTAGGTTTTGCCTGATTTACCAAACGTTCCGTCAAATTTGCCAGACGTGCCGAGTGACAATACTCAGAATGCACCCGATGATTCTGAAATCGATTTTGATGATTTGACAAGAAGATTTGAGGAATTGAAGAAGCGTCACTAAACAAATATTTATTAATGCGGTTACTGAAATACTAATGTTGATTATTTTTGTATTATATATGTTATACTGATGCAGATTAAACAGTTTTAAATAACCTATGCTAAATCTAATGCTTAAAAAAAAAATAAAAAAAAACTTTATGCTTTCAAATTCGTATTTAAATTTTTTTTTCTTTTCATAAAATATTTTGCGGTCTTGAAAAAGACCATTTGAGTTTTGCGATGCAGCAAAAGCAATTTACTTGGATGATGTGTATTTTGTGACGGCTTTTGTTCCTTCTGAGACAGCGTGCTTGGCCAATTCACCAGGCAAGAGTAAACGAACAGCAGTTTGGATCTCGCGACTTGTGATTGTTGATCGCTTGTTGTAGTGAGCCAAACGTGATGCTTCAGCAGCAATACGTTCAAAGATGTCATTGACGAAACTGTTCATGATGCTCATGGCTTTTGATGAGATACCAGTGTCTGGGTGAACTTGTTTCAAGACTTTGAAGATGTAGATTGCGTATGATTCTTTACGCTTATGACGTCTCTTTTTCTTGTCATCCTTTGAGATGGCTTTTTGTGCCTTTCCGGCTTTCTTTGCAGCTTTTCCGCTTGTTTTTGGTGGTGCCATTTTTTACGAAGTGTTTTGAATAAAATTCAGAATACAACTGATGTCTTTTCATACTTTTCACTCTCTTTATATACATTTTCTCTCATCATGTAGCATAAGCCACGCCCCTCATTTTTCCCGCTCATAATTTTTGTATAAATACCTGAACACTTCTGTACATTCAACTCAGTATCGAATCATCATTCGTTCGTAAACTTTCTCGTTTAAAACAAACCAAATAATAAATATCATACAAAATGTCAGGCCGTGGTAAAGGAGGCAAAGTTAAGGCAAAGGCAAAGTCACGTTCAAACCGTGCTGGATTACAATTCCCAGTCGGTCGTATCCATCGTCTTCTTCGTAAAGGAAACTATGCTGAACGTGTTGGTGCTGGAGCTCCAGTATATTTAGCTGCTGTCATGGAATACTTGGCTGCTGAAGTTCTTGAATTGGCAGGAAATGCTGCTCGTGACAACAAGAAGACAAGAATTATCCCACGTCATTTACAATTGGCCATCCGTAATGACGAAGAATTGAACAAACTCTTATCTGGAGTCACAATCGCTCAAGGTGGTGTCTTACCAAACATTCAAGCCGTCTTGTTGCCAAAGAAGACAGAATCAAAGAAAGCATAAATTCAACACTAATGTGCCTTTAAACATCTATAAACCGTCCTTTTTAGGACGACAAATTTTAATTCTTAAAGAAAAACAAATTTTAATTTCATAACCTCAAATTTTTCATACGCCTAATTTTAATCAATTTATTATTTTAAGAGTAAAAATCATTTATGTTACTTTTTAGATATTTTGATACAATTCATGGTTGACATTTCCTTATAAAAAGGAATACTTTAACAACAAAACGTTCATGTTTGCCTGATAACTTCCTGACTATTTTTCTTAAAAATATAACCTTTTAATTTTAAGGAAATTAAGATCCTGTAAGTATCAAAATTAAGCTGCAAAAAAATTTATAAGAATATGAATTCATTAAATAATTAATTTTCTAGATCCTTATTTTTGAATTTTAAGGAATTAGAGTAGCAGAAATAGTTCAAAAAATTTATTTATAATGTTAAGATGTGAAACCATTACTATAGCTTTATAATGATCTTCAATCATAAATATTATAGACCAACATTTTCAAATACGAACAAAAGTAGGATAGGTATTTTATTAGAATTAGTTGAAATATTTCATGACAAAATATATTTTATATTCAGGTACGTAAATTGAGAAACTTTTATTGATTTCTATGAAATTTAATAAAAATTTCTAAAAACTAAAACAAAAATGAAATCAAAAAATTATTTTCTTTTAAAATTAATTTGTAGGTACCTACGTAAATTGAGAAACTTTTATTGATTTCTATGAAATTTAATAAAAATTTCTAAAAACTAAAACAAAAATGAAATCAAAAAATTATTTTCTTTTAAAATTAATTTGCGGTCTTGAAAAAGACCATTTGATGTAAGTTGTTGTTATTGATGGAGAAAGAAATTTAACCTCCGAAACCGTAGAGAGTGCGTCCTTGGCGTTTCAATGCATAGACGACATCCATAGCTGTGACTGTCTTTCTCTTGGCGTGTTCAGTGTATGTGACTGCATCACGGATGACATTTTCCAAGAAAACTTTCAAGACACCACGGGTTTCTTCGTAAATCAAGCCTGAGATACGCTTGACACCACCACGACGAGCCAAACGACGAATAGCTGGCTTTGTGATACCTTGGATGTTATCACGAAGAACTTTACGATGACGCTTAGCGCCTCCTTTTCCTAAACCTTTGCCTCCTTTACCACGTCCAGTCATTTTGTATTTTAATGTATTCTTACTTCTTTACACGAGAAACGGTAAAACTTGAATGATGCCAATGTATGAAATTGACGCTCTTTATATACATTCTCTCTCCTTCCCCTCTCGCAGAATTTTTACAGCATACTCTATCGATTTCGAAAGTTTTACTAATCCAAATTACCTGATTCTAATCCTGAAAGTAGATTTGACAATTTTAAAAATATTTCAAAAACTTTTGCTAAATTAAATTTCAGAATTTTGATAAAATTATCAAAAGTTTCTCATTTCTCCTAATTTCTTCTCTCCCCTCCATTCAAACATCTGTTCGCGCCAAGAGAATCATATATAAAGGGGACTCATTTCTCGCTCTCGCATCATTTTTCGTTTGTATTTCAAATCGAACACAGTTAAGACAACAAAACAAAACTAAAATGGCTCGTACCAAGCAAACAGCTCGTAAATCAACTGGTGGAAAAGCACCACGTAAGCAATTGGCAACAAAGGCTGCACGTAAATCAGCACCAGCTACCGGAGGAGTTAAGAAGCCACATCGTTATCGTCCAGGTACCGTTGCTCTTCGTGAAATCCGTCGTTATCAGAAATCAACAGAATTGTTGATCCGTAAATTGCCATTCCAACGTCTTGTCCGTGAAATCGCTCAAGATTTCAAGACTGACTTGCGTTTCCAATCATCAGCAGTCATGGCTTTACAAGAAGCATCAGAAGCTTACCTCGTCGGATTATTCGAAGATACAAACTTGTGCGCCATTCATGCCAAGCGTGTTACAATTATGCCAAAAGACATCCAACTTGCCCGTCGTATCCGTGGTGAACGTGCATAAATTCTTACAACACTATTATCATTCATATTTCAATTGAACGGTCTTTTTCAAGACCACCAAAAGTATTGACATGAAAAGAAGAAAATTTTAATCAATCGAATGATCTCAAAATATTTATATAGACGCTTAAACTTTATCTATTGTTGCCTATAGCTACTTAATGTATTAATAAAATTCCATAATATTACGATTCCATAAAAAATTTAAATCCTTTTGTATGCATAAAACAACTTTAACATGACGCTACATTTTTTCAAAATGGCGACAAGAAAAAAATATTATTTTTACATTGTAGGAACTCAGGTAAAATCCTCTAGACGCACTAATGATGCCATACCAAACGTACTACACACTAAAGCAAACAGAATCGATGTAAATGCATGTAGGTATATCACAGAATTTTATTTTAGTTCATAGTAATCATGCTGAAATTCAAACTAAAAATTTGTTTTTCTTTTTCGAATAAGATTTTGTAGTCCTGAAAAGGACTATTTTGTGGTGATTACTGAATATCAGTAATGAATTAATTGCTTAAATAATAAATCTTAGATTAAAAGTTTGTCAAAAATCTTGTTTGCTTGTCAAATTTAAGCTTTCTTGGCTGCTGCTGGTTTTTTTGCAACTTTTGGTTTCTTCTCTGCTGCTGGCTTCTTTGCTTTTGGTGCTGCTGCCTTCTTTGGCTTTGCTTCCTTTTTGGGCTTGGCAACTTTTGCTTTTGGTGCAGCTTTTGGTTTTGGTGCTGCCTTTTTGGCTGCTGGTTTTGCTGCTGCTGGTTTCTTTGTGGTTTTTGCAACTGGCTTCTTAATTTTTGTTGCTGATGTGGCTTTTGGTTTCTTGGCAATTGTCTTCTTGACTTTCTTTTCACCAGCCTTCTTGGGCTTAGCAGCTGCTTTCTTTGGCTTCTTTTCTGTAACTTTCTTGGCTACCTTCTTTACAACCTTTTCCTTCTTGGCTGCTGCTGGCAATTTGAATGATCCTGATGCACCTTTACCTTTTGTTTGCAATAATTGTCCCTTTTCAACGGCTGATTTCAAGAATTTCTTGATGAATGGTGACAATTTATCAGTATCAACCTTGTATTGAGCAACAAGGAATTTTTTGATGGCCTGTAATGATGAACCACCTCGTTCCTTCAATGTCTTAACGGCATTGATAACCATTTCACTGACTGGTGGATGAGTTCTTGGTGCCTTTGGTTTCTTTGGCTTGTCAGATTTTGGCTTCTTTTCCTTCTTTGCCTTTGCTGGTGAGGCAACTGGAGCTGCTGGAGCGACTTCGACTGCTGGATCAGACATTTTTGATTTATTCTTTTGTTTTTTTCTTGATTCAATTGTGTAAAAATAATTTTCAAGTTGAAAATATTATGAGAATTTGTGAAACGTGAGGGTCCCAACTATGAGATGTGAATGGAAACGAAGCCTCGCGCTCAATTTTTGTTGGAAAATTTTCCTTCATAAACTTCTGCGTCGCTCTTAAATTTTGTTAATTATTTCACAAACTTTCACCAAGTATCCAAAAAACTTTTTTGAATCTTATTTTTTAATGAAAAATCTATCAAATGATGATCTTAAAATTATTTAATTTAATTAACAAAGGGATGTAAAAAGCTATTAAAGTCAAAATTTGTGAAAATTTTAGGAAATTTCTTTAATTAATCTTCAATATCTCTTTTAACGAAATGAGCTATTTTAATGAAATTTTCACTCATTGAAAGTTTATTTATTGTAGATTTATGAAATTAAATAAAAAATCTCAAAATATTAATTAACTTAACCACGAACAGGTACCAATCGAAATAATATTGAGCCCTTAATGCTTGAAAAATAATACGATTAAATTTTATGAATTTAACTTTAACTTATACGCATTTCAAGAAATTTAATTAAGAGTTAATTTATAGAAATTTATCAATTTAGTAAAATTAAATTAATTTTTTTTGAATCCAAAGTTATTCTCTTAATTAAATTTAGTTTTAAAATTCTTCATACAAAATGACAAACTCAATGAATGACGAGTAGATTATGTGAAATGATTGAAGGAAATTTTATATAGAGAGAAGATGAGTTCAGATTTTAATTTTGTGAAACTTTAATTTTAAAAAAATTTAATTAAGTTATTTGAAAATTTCAACTTTCATAAGATTTACGGAAACAAATAATTATAGAAATTTTAAATTGGTCGATATTACAAAAATGCGTCATACCAGAAATGCTAAGAATAAAGAAAAATTCTTGATGCAAGAAAAATAAAAATTCTAGAATTAGAAATGAATAAGACAAAATTTTGATATTTTTTGTTATTTTAATTAATTTAATAATTTGGATATTTTTATTTAGGTATTTAATTAACTTTTATCATAATAAATTGGTTTATTCTTAAAACATTATAACTAAGCAACTATATTTATTTTTGAACATCATATCTAGTGCCTATAAAGTAAAACAAGTCAGACTTATTTGATTTAAAATTTTTTTCTTTTCATAAAATATTTTGCGGTCTTGAAAAAGACCATTTGAGTTTTTCGATGCAGCATAAAAAGCAATTTACTTGGATGATGTGTATTTGGTGACGGCTTTTGTTCCTTCTGAGACAGCGTGCTTGGCCAATTCACCAGGCAAGAGTAAACGAACAGCAGTTTGGATCTCGCGACTTGTGATTGTTGATCGCTTGTTGTAGTGAGCCAAACGTGATGCTTCAGCAGCAATACGTTCAAAGATGTCATTGACGAAACTGTTCATGATGCTCATGGCTTTTGATGAGATACCAGTGTCTGGGTGAACTTGTTTCAAGACTTTGAAGATGTAGATTGCGTATGATTCTTTACGCTTATGACGTCTCTTTTTCTTGTCATCCTTTGAGATGGCTTTTTGTGCCTTTCCGGCTTTCTTTGCAGCTTTTCCGCTTGTTTTTGGTGGTGCCATTTTTTACGAAGTGTTTTGAATAAAATTCAGAATACAACTGATGTCTCTTCATACTTTTCACTCTCTTTATATACATTTTCTCTCATCATGTAGCATAAGCCACGCCCCTCATTTTTCCCGCTCATAATTTTTGTATAAATACCTGAACATTTCTGTACATCCAACTCAGTATCGAATCATCATTCGTTCGTAAACTTTCTCATTAAAACAAACCAAATAACAAATATCATACAAAATGTCAGGCCGTGGTAAAGGAGGCAAAGTTAAGGCAAAGGCAAAGTCACGTTCAAACCGTGCTGGATTACAATTCCCAGTCGGTCGTATCCATCGTCTTCTTCGTAAAGGAAACTATGCTGAACGTGTTGGTGCTGGAGCTCCAGTATATTTAGCTGCTGTCATGGAATACTTGGCTGCTGAAGTTCTTGAATTGGCAGGAAATGCTGCTCGTGACAACAAAAAGACAAGAATCATCCCACGTCATTTACAATTGGCCATCCGTAATGACGAAGAATTGAACAAACTCTTATCTGGAGTCACAATCGCTCAAGGTGGTGTCTTACCAAACATCCAAGCCGTCTTGTTGCCAAAGAAGACAGAATCAAAGAAAGCATAAATTCAACACTAATGTGCCTTTAAACATCTATAAACCGTCCTTTTTAGGACGACAAATTTTAATTCTTAAAGAAAAACAAATTTTAATTTCATAACCTCAAATTTTTCATACGCCTAATTTTAATCAATTTATTATTTTAAGAGTAAAAATCATTTATGTTACTTTTTAGATATTTTGATACAATTCATCGTTGACATTTCCTTATAAAAAGGAATACTTTAACAACAAAACGTTCATGTTTGCCTGAAAACTTCCTGACTATTTTTCTTAAAAATATAACCTTTTAATTTTAAGGAAATCAAGGTCCTGTAAGTATCAAAATTAAGCTGCAAAAAAATTTATAAGAATATGAATTCATTAAATAATTAATTTTCTAGATCCTTTTTGAATTTTTGAATTTTAAGGAATTAGAGTAGCAGAAATAGTTCAAAAAATTTATTTTTAATGTTAAGATGTGAAACCATTACTATAGCTTTATAATGATCTTCAATCATAAATATTATAGACCAACATTTTCAAATAAGAACAAAAGTAGGATAGGTATTTTATTAGAATTAGTTGAAATATTTCATGACAAAATATATTTTATATTCAGGTACGTAAATTGAGAAACTTTTATTGATTTCTATGAAATTTAATAAAAATTTCTAAAAACTAAAACAAAAATGAAATCAAAAAATTATTTTCTTTTAAAATTAATTTGTAGGTACCTACGTAAATTGAGAAACTTTTATTGATTTCTATGAAATTTAATAAAAATTTCTAAAAACTAAAACAAAAATGAAATCAAAAAATTATTTTCTTTTAAAATTAATTTGCGGTCTTGAAAAAGACCATTTGATGTAAGTTGTTGTTATTGATGGAGAAAGAAATTTAACCTCCGAAACCGTAGAGAGTGCGTCCTTGGCGTTTCAATGCATAGACGACATCCATAGCTGTGACTGTCTTTCTCTTGGCGTGTTCAGTGTATGTGACTGCATCACGGATGACATTTTCAAGAAAACTTTCAAGACACTGCACGGGTTTCTTCGTAAATCAAGCCTGAGATACGCTTGACACCACCACGACGAGCCAAACGACGAATAGCTGGCTTTGTGATACCTTGGATGTTATCACGAAGAACTTTACGATGACGCTTTGCGCCTCCTTTTCCTAAACCTTTGCCTCCTTTACCACGTCCAGTCATTTTGTATTTTAATGTATTCTTACTTCTTTACACGAGAAACGGTAAACTTGAATGATGCCAATGTATGAAATTGACGCTCTTTATATACATTCTCTCTCCTTCCCCTATCTCAGAATTTTTTCAGCATATTCTGTCGATTTTGTGAGTTTCGCTAATTCAAATTACCTGATTCTAATCCTGAAAGTAGATTTGACAATTTTAAAAATATTTCAAAAACTTTTGCTAAATTAAATTTCAGAATTTTGATAAAATTATCAAAAGTTTCTCATTTCTCCTAATTTCTTCTCTCCCCTCCATTCAAACATCTGTTCGCGCCAAGAGAATCATATATAAAGGGGACTCATTTCTCGCGAATATAGTGCAAATCGTAGACGTAATTCCTCGGAACTTTTGACGGAATTCCGAGGAATTTTTTTAGAATAAATTTTATAGACGGAATTCCTTGTAATTCCATGGAATTATTCGGAATTATTTTGTTCCCATCATTTTTGCGATTCGCAAGTCCAAAAAAATAATTCTGCGGAATTCTTAGGAATTTGAAATAACTGTTTTGCCTAATTTAGTATAAAAACTATGTAGATAAATATGTTTGCTACTCGCAGATAATTTGATTGAATGTTTTAAAAAAATTATGAAATTACCTAGGTATTTTGAAAAATTTATAAAATGATTTTTTAATTTATTTAATTAAATTTAATGTTTAAAAAACTTGATAAATTGATAAAATGTTATGCCTAAAACTAAAAAGAAAGAACCAAGTTTTATTTTTTAATCAGAAGCTTGTGATTAGGAATTTCTCGGAATTCTTCAGAATTCTTAGGAGCAAATGTTTTGCAGTTTGTAGTGAGTCTCTTGTTAAATAAAATAACTTTTTGATTATAAGTTTAATATTAAGAACTTAAAAAAATTGTGTCAGTCAAAAATCGTATCAAAACAATACAAAAAAAAATAAATTTACATACACAGGGGATAATCGATTTGAAAAGTTGTTTTGTTCCGAAATTTTTCTATTAAAACCGAATTTATTCAAGTCAAAACGTATGAAAAATGACATCTAAAAATTAAAATTTGAATTTTTGTATGGGTAATCTTTGGTTATTCAAATCGAGGACCCCCTGTATTATAAATTAGATTTAGGGGAAGCTTCTGCATCAATTTATGAGAATCCAATAGTTTTCAGGAGCTACCATATTTCGCTCTTGTTAAGAATCATTATTCTTTGGAATAATATTTTCAATTTAAAACCCCCCTTGAGATCGAAATTTCATGCATAAGTTTTTTTTTAATTTTTTCCCTAAAATTTTTAAATTCGGAAGCCAAAAACAAAAGATAAGAATTTAAAGAATTAATGTATAGGATTCTTTCTTTTTAACAAAAATAAAATCATCTCAATGATTTTTTAGAAAAAAAATAAACAATTCCCGGGCCCTTTCAAAAATTATGGTTAGTTGCTGCTACCAAAAATTCCTTGTAATTCCTTAAAATTCCTTGTAATTCCTTAGAATTACTTGAAATTAAGATGTAAAATTTAAATCCTTAAAAATTTGTAATTCCTTAAAATTCCTTGTAATTCCTTAAAATTCCTTGTAATTCCTTAAAATTCCTTGTAAATCCTTGTAATTCCTTAAAATTCCTTGTAATTCCTTGTAATTCCTTAAAATTCCTTGTAATTAAGATGTAAAATTTAAATCCTTAAAAATTTGTAATTCCTTAAAATTCCTTGTAATTCCTTAAAATTCCTTGTAATTCCTTAAAATTCCTTGTAAATCCTTGTAATTCCTTAAAATTTCTTGTAATTCCTTAGAATTCCTTGAAATTAAGATGTAAAATTTTGCGATTCGCAAAAAAATTCAAAACTCTAAAAACAACAGAATTTTTAAGAATTCCAAAGAATTATGCAGAATTCCGTAAAATTCCTTGAAAAAATTTAGCTTAAAATTCCTTAGAATTCCATGGAATTCTGCAAAAATAATTCCTTGGAATTACGTCTACGATTTGCACTACACCCTTTCTCGCTCTCGCATCATTTTTCGTTTGTATTTCAAATCGAACACAGTTAAGACAGCAAAACAAAACTAAAATGGCTCGTACCAAGCAAACAGCTCGTAAATCAACTGGTGGAAAAGCACCACGTAAGCAATTGGCAACAAAGGCTGCACGTAAATCAGCACCAGCTACCGGAGGAGTTAAGAAGCCACATCGTTATCGTCCAGGTACCGTTGCTCTTCGTGAAATCCGTCGTTACCAAAAATCAACTGAATTGTTGATCCGTAAATTGCCATTCCAACGTCTTGTTCGTGAAATCGCTCAAGATTTCAAGACTGACTTGCGTTTCCAATCATCAGCAGTCATGGCTTTACAAGAAGCATCAGAAGCTTACCTCGTCGGATTATTCGAAGATACAAACTTGTGCGCCATTCATGCCAAGCGTGTTACAATTATGCCAAAAGACATCCAACTTGCCCGTCGTATCCGTGGTGAACGTGCATAAATTCTTACAACACTATTATCATTCATATTTCAATTGAACGGTCTTTTTCAAGACCACCAAAAGTATTGACATGAAAAGAAGAAAATTTTAATCAATCGAATGATCTCAAAATATTTATATAGACGCTTAAACTTTATCTATTGTTGCCTATAGCTACTTAATGTATTAATAAAATTCCATAATATTACGATTCCATAAAAAATTTAAATCCTTTTGTATGCATAAAACAACTTTAACATGACGCTACATTTTTTCAAAATGGCGACAAGAAAAAAATATTATTTTTACATTATAGGAACTCAGATAAACTCCTCTAGACGTACTAATGATGCCATACCAAACGTACTAGACACTAAAGCAAACAGAATCGATGTAAATGCATGTGGGTATATCACAGAATTTTATTTTAGTTCACAGTTCATAATTCATGCTGAAATTCAAACTAAAAATTTGTTTTTCTTTATCAAATAAGATTTTGTAGTCCTGAAAAGGACTATTTTGTGGTGATTACTGAATATCAGTAATGAATTAATTGCTTAAATAATAAATCTTAGATTAAGGCTTATTTTTGTTTAGCTTGTCAAATTTAAGCTTTCTTGGCTGCTGCTGGTTTTTTTGCAACTTTTGGTTTCTTCTCTGCTGCTGGCTTCTTTGCTTTTGGTGCTGCTGCCTTCTTTGGCTTTGCTTCCTTTTTGGGCTTGGCAACTTTTGCTTTTGGTGCAGCTTTTGGTTTTGGTGCTGCCTTTTTGGCTGCTGGTTTTGCTGCTGCTGGTTTCTTTGTGGTTTTTGCAACTGGCTTCTTAATTTTTGTTGCTGATGTGGCTTTTGGTTTCTTGGCAATTGTCTTCTTGACTTTCTTTTCACCAGCCTTCTTGGGCTTAGCAGCTGCTTTCTTTGGCTTCTTTTCTGTAACTTTCTTGGCTACCTTCTTTACAACCTTTTCTTTCTTGGCTGCTGCTAACAATTTGAATGATCCTGATGCACCTTTACCTTTTGTTTGTAATAATTGTCCCTTTTCAACGGCTGATTTCAAGAATTTCTTGATGAATGGTGACAATTTATCAGTATCAACCTTGTATTGAGCAACAAGGAATTTCTTGATGGCCTGTAATGATGAACCACCTCGTTCCTTCAATGTCTTAACGGCATTGATAACCATTTCACTGACTGGTGGATGAGTTCTTGGTGCCTTTGGTTTCTTTGGCTTGTCAGATTTTGGCTTCTTTTCCTTCTTTGCCTTTGCTGGTGAGGCAACGGGAGCTGCTGGAGCGACTTCGACTGCTGGATCAGACATTTTTGATTTATTCTTTTGTTTTTTTCTTGATTCAATTGTGTAAAAATAATTTTCAAATTGAAAATATTATGAGAATTTGTGAAATGTGAGGTTCCCTCAACTATGAGATGTGAATGGAAACGAAGCCTCGCGCTCAATTTTTGTTGGAAAATTTTCCTTCATAAACTTCTGCGTCGCTCTTAAATTTTGTTAATTATTTCACAAACTTTCACCAAGTATCCAAAACACTTATTTGAATCTTATTTTTTAATGAAAAATCTATCAAATGATGATCTTAAAATTATTTAATTTAATTAACAAAGGGATGTAAAAAGCTATTAAAGTCAAAATTTGTGAAAATTTTCCGAAATTTCTTTAATTAATCTTCAATAACTTTTGAACGAAATGAGATATTTTAATGAAATTTTCACTCATTGAAAGTTTATTTATTGTAGATTTATGAAATTAAATAAAAAATCTCAAAATATTAATTAACTTAACCACGAACAGGTACCAATCGAAATAATATTGAGCCCTTAATGCTTGAAAAATAATACGATTAAATTTTATGAATTTAACTTTAACTTATACGCATTTCAAGAAATTTAATTAAGTGTTAATTTATAGAAATTTATCAATTTAGTAAAATTAAATTAATTTTTTTTTGAATCCAAAGTAACTCTCTTAATTAAATTTAGTTTTAAAATTCTTCATACAAAATGACAAACTCAATGAATGACGAGTAGACTATGTGAAATGATTGAAGGAAATTTTATATAGAGAGAAGAAATTGAGTTCAGATTTTAATTTTGTGAAACTTTAATTTTTATAAATTTAATTAAGTTATTTGAAAATTTCAACTTTCAAAGTATTTACGGAAACAAATAATTATAGAAATTTTAAATTGGTCGATATTATAAAAATGCGTCATACCAGAAATGCTAAGAACAAAAAAACATTCTTGATGCAAGAAAAATAAAAATTCTAGAATTAGAAATGAATAAGACAAAATTTTGATATTTTTTGTTATTTTAATTAATTTAATAATTTGGATATTTTTATTTAGGTATTTAATTAACTTTTATCATAATAAATTGGTTTATTCTTAAAATATTAAATTTAAACAAATATATTTATTTTTGAACATCATATCTAGTGCCTATAAAGTAAAACAAGTCAGACTTATTTGATTTAAAATTTTTCTCTTTTCATAAAATATTTTGCGGTCTTGAAAAAGACCATTTGAGTTTTTCGATGCAGCATAAAAAGCAATTTACTTGGATGATGTGTATTTGGTGACGGCTTTTGTTCCTTCTGAGACAGCGTGCTTGGCCAATTCACCAGGCAAGAGTAAACGAACAGCAGTTTGGATCTCGCGACTTGTGATTGTTGATCGCTTGTTGTAGTGAGCCAAACGTGAGGCTTCAGCAGCAATACGTTCAAAGATATCATTGACAAAACTGTTCATGATGCTCATGGCTTTTGATGAGATACCAGTGTCTGGGTGAACTTGTTTCAAGACTTTGAAGATGTAGATTGCGTATGATTCTTTACGCTTATGACGTCTCTTTTTCTTGTCATCCTTTGAGATGGCTTTTTGTGCCTTACCGGCTTTCTTTGCAGCTTTTCCGCTTGTTTTTGGTGGTGCCATTTTTTACGAAGTGTTTTGTATAAAATTCAGAATACAACTGATGTCTTTTCATACTTTTCACTCTCTTTATATACATTTTCTCTCATCATGTAGCATAAGCCACGCCCCTCATTTTTTCCGCTCATAATTTTTGTATAAATACCTGAACATTTCTGTACATCCAACTCAGTATCGAATCATCATTCGTTCGTAAACTTTATCGTTTAAAACAAACCAAATAACAAATATCATACAAAATGTCAGGCCGTGGTAAAGGAGGCAAAGTTAAGGCAAAGGCAAAGTCACGTTCAAACCGGGCTGGATTACAATTCCCAGTCGGTCGTATCCATCGTCTTCTTCGTAAAGGAAACTATGCTGAACGTGTTGGTGCTGGAGCTCCAGTATATTTAGCTGCTGTCATGGAATACTTGGCTGCTGAAGTTCTTGAATTGGCAGGAAATGCTGCTCGTGACAACAAGAAGACAAGAATCATCCCACGTCATTTACAATTGGCCATCCGTAATGACGAAGAATTGAACAAACTCTTATCTGGAGTCACAATCGCTCAAGGTGGTGTCTTACCAAACATCCAAGCCGTCTTGTTGCCAAAGAAGACAGAATCAAAGAAAGCATAAATTCAACACTAATGTGCCTTTAAACATCTATAAACCGTCCTTTTTAGGACGACAAATTTTAATTCTTAAAGAAAAACAAATTTTAATTTCATAACCTCAAATTTTTCATACGCCTAATTTTAATCAATTTATTATTTTAAGAGTAAAAATCATTTATGTTACTTTTTAGATATTTTGATACAATTCATGGTTGACATTTCCTTATAAAAAGGAATACTTTAACAACAAAACGTTCATGTTTGCCTGATAACTTCCTGACTATTTTTCTTAAAAATATAACATTTTAATTTTAAGGAAATCAAGATCCTGTAAGTATCGAAATTAAGCTGCAAAAAAATTTATAAGAATATAAATTCATTAAATAATTAATTTTCTAGATCCTTATTTTTGAATTTAAAGGAATTAGAGTAGCAGAAATAGTTCAAAAAATTTATTTTTAATGTTAAGATGTGAAACCATTACTATAGCTTTATAATGATCTTCAATCATAAATATTATAGCATTTATAGACCAACATTTTCAAATAAGAACAAAAGTCGGATAGGTATTTTATTAAAATTAGTTGAAATAATTCATGACAAAATATATTTTATATTCAGGTACGTAAATTGAGAAACTTTTATTAATTCTTATGAATTTAATAAAAATTTCTAAAAACTAAAACAAAAATGAAATCAAAAAATTATTTTCTTTTAAAATTAATTTGTAGGTACCTACGTAAATTGAGAAACTTTTATTGATTTCTATGAAATTTAATAAAAATTTCTAAAAACTAAAACAAAAATGAAATCAAAAAATTATTTTCTTTTAAAATTAATTTGCGGTCTTGAAAAAGACCATTTGATGTAAATTGTTGTTATTGATGGAGAAAGAAATTTAACCTCCGAAACCGTAGAGAGTGCGTCCTTGGCGTTTCAATGCATAGACGACATCCATAGCTGTGACTGTCTTTCTCTTGGCGTGTTCAGTGTATGTGACTGCATCACGGATGACATTTTCCAAGAAAACTTTCAAGACACCACGGGTTTCTTCGTAAATCAAGCCTGAGATACGCTTGACACCACCACGACGAGCCAAACGACGAATAGCTGGCTTTGTGATACCTTGGATGTTATCACGAAGAACTTTACGATGACGCTTTGCGCCTCCTTTTCCTAAACCTTTGCCTCCTTTACCACGTCCAGTCATTTTGTATTTTAATGTATTCTTACTTCTTTACACGAGAAACGGTAAAACTTGAATGATGCCAATGTATGAAATTGACGCTCTTTATATACATTCTCTCTCCTTCCCCTCTCGCAGAATTTTTTCAGCATATTCTGTCGATTTTGTGAGTTTCGCTAATTCAAATTACCTGATTCTAATCCTGAAAGTAGATTTGACAATTTTAAAAATATTTCAAAAACTTTTGCTAAATTAAATTTCAGAATTTTGATAAAATTATCAAAAGTTTCTCATTTCTCCTAATTTCTTCTCTCCCCTCCATTCAAACATCTGTTCGCGCCAAGAGAATCATATATAAAGGGGACTCATTTTTCGCTCTCGCATCATTTTTCGTTTGTATTTCAAATCGAACACAGTTAAGACAACAAAACAAAACTAAAATGGCTCGTACCAAGCAAACAGCTCGTAAATCAACTGGTGGAAAAGCACCACGTAAACAATTGGCAACAAAGGCTGCACGTAAATCAGCACCAGCAACCGGAGGAGTTAAGAAGCCACATCGTTATCGTCCAGGTACCGTTGCTCTTCGTGAAATCCGTCGTTACCAAAAATCAACTGAATTGTTGATCCGTAAATTGCCATTCCAACGTCTTGTCCGTGAAATCGCTCAAGATTTCAAGACTGACTTGCGTTTCCAATCATCAGCAGTCATGGCTTTACAAGAAGCATCAGAAGCTTACCTCGTCGGATTATTCGAAGATACAAATTTGTGTGCCATCCATGCCAAGCGTGTTACAATTATGCCAAAAGACATCCAACTTGCCCGTCGTATCCGTGGTGAACGTGCATAAATTCTTACAACACTATTATCATTCATATTTCAATTGAACGGTCTTTTTCAAGACCACCAAAAATATTGACATGAAAAGAAGAAAATTTTAATCTTTCAAATGATCTCATCTAAAATACTAATAACTGGAATAAATTCAAAGGGGTCGCAATGTTAAAAATTCGCCAACTTGGATTAAAATTTGACTGGCAACAAAAATTTTTCATTTCAAAAAAAATTTGTATGGAAAGTTAGAAAGTGTGCCATGAAATAAAATAAAATTTAATTTTTTCAAGGTTCTGGACAATATTTTTTGGAAATGAAGTCATTTCTGTTGTAAGGCTTGTTCCAAATGTCGTTTAAAAGCTTAATATTGTAGAAAAAAGGAATAAAAAATCATTACAAATTTTTTTGATTTTCTCTCATCATGGCACACTTTCTCACTTTCCATACAATTTTTTTTTAAAATGAAAAATTTTTGTTGCCAGTCAAATTTTAATCCAAGTTGGCGAATTTTTAACATTGCGACCCCTTTGAATAAATTTAAAAATTAAAAAAAAATTTTAATCAAGTTTTAACATCCAATTTAAATTTTTCAGAAACATTATCTAATTTTTGTAACGGCAATATAATTTTCAAAGCATTATGACGACATATGTAGATTAATCTGGCAACACATCCTGTTGTTGATAGTGTATAACAGTTTATAATTTGTTCTCAGGTGTAAAGTTCAAGTTTAAGTTTATATTATTGTAATGCTAAAGCGAACAGTTTCAATGATGTCGAAAAACATAGGAAGACGTTTGGATGGAAAAGTTTGTATTGTAACAGCTTCAACGGAAGGAATTGGATTTGCAATAGCAAAAAGACTTGGAACTGAAGGAGGTAAAATTGTTGTTAGCTCAAGAAAGCAAAAAAATGTAGAAAATGCCGTCGAAGCATTAAAAAGTCAAGGTGTTAAAGATGTTATTGGAACATCATGTCATGTTGGTAATTCTGAGGACCGTAAGAAGTTGTTCCAAACAGCAATTGAAGCTTATGGAAGAATAGACTGTTTAGTGAGCAATGCAGCAGTAAATCCAGAAGTCGGATCAGTCACAGAGACATCAGAAAAAGCATGGGATAAGATATTTGACATTAACGTCAAATCTGCTTATTTACTATCAAAGGAAGTAAAACCTTTTCTTCAAGAGAGCAAAGGAGGATCAATAATTTTTGTCAGTTCAATTGGAGGGTATCAACCTTTTGATCTATTAGGAGCATATTCAGTATCAAAAACGGCATTGTTTGGCTTAACTAAGGCATTAGCTTTAGAAGTTGTTAATGACAATATTAGAGTAAATTGTGTAGCTCCGGGAGTTATTGAGACCAAATTTTCATCGGCATTATATGAATCAGAGACTGCAAAGGAAACAACAATCCAGATGATACCAATGAAAAGATTAGGAAAAGTTGATGAAATTGCAGGAGTAGTTGCATTTTTAGCTTCAGATGATGCTAGTTACATGACAGGAGAGACTATTGCTGCAGCCGGTGGGATGTTATCACGACTTTAAAATATTTACGAAGTGGATGAATTTTGTATTTTAGTAAAATTTTGGAAAAATGCCAAATTTTTAAAAAATTATAATAAAGCATTTATTTTGTTACCTAAATATTAGGATTGCTATATCTTCATTCTGTAGTTTGTAATCAAATACTAAAAAGTAAAAACCATTTTTTTTTTTTCGTTTGTCATTTTTTTCTGATTTATTAAAGCTTTTTTTCGTTTAAATTAAAGATAAAGATAAAATTCAATACTAAAAATGGATTTTGATTTGAACTGAATGTATGTATTTTAACTTTTTCTCATTTTGTTTATTTTACTAGGAAGGGAAACTCAGTCACATCTATTAGAAAGTATATTCTTTACATCTTTTTTTCCTCCTTGTTTTTGTGCAAAAAATAAATTGTGAATAATTTTTTTTTCTCTTCATTTATAATTTTACTTTCGAATGTTAGCACACGCAATTTATGTATAAAACTAATCTTATGGTAATTTTTCTTGCATTATCCGTTGATGTTTTTCTTATCAGTTTTTTTTTTATTATTTTATTTTTTTTTTTTATTTCTGAAACTCATTCGAAAAACTTTTTTAATTAAAACTAAACAACAGTGCTATGCAAAAAATTTCAACTAATTTATCTCAAACTGATGCATTATTATCTATACTTAGAAACTTTTAAGATATTTTAGGATATTTAAAGATTTATTTCTTCAAATAATTAATTAAAAATTTCTAAATCTAGTTCCTTTGCATCATCCAATTTTTCTAACATTCTGATTAAGAATATTTTATTCCATTACATTTATTATGATTTCTCATTTTATTTTCTTTTTCTTTAATTGATAAGATATTTTGTTCAACTGAAATAAAATTCTTATTTGAAATTAGCGTTTCAAGTATTTGCATTTTTTTGTAGTTTTTTCATCTCTTAAATCTGAGTGACATTAAGGCTCCATTAAGAATTAATTTTGGCTACTTTTACCTATTTTTTGTCTCTCAGATTCATGAATCTTATCATAATCAATTTTTCGTCTATAATCTCTTATGTCTACAATTTTTATAATGTTCATAGTATTTACATGGAAATTTAACAGCATATGCTGTTATATGAGATTTTTATAGTCAGATGCAATAGTCGGATATTTTATTTTAAGGATTTAAAAAATTTTATTATCAGAGATTAAAAACCGGGAGGAAATCAAAAAAATGTTAATGAATGTATTCCTGTATATTCCAGAGTTTCATTATTGTAAATTTTTTTAACATGATTATGGATTCATAGATTTTAAAAAATAAAGAAACTACAAAAAAATCTTGCACATTCTTATAATAAGAGAAAATTAGTTCCTTTACTTAATTTCTCTTTCCCAGCTTCAACATTTTACATAAAATTTTCGCTATTCCATTGGAAATAAAATAAAAAATATTAAATTAAAATTTGAAGTAAAAATATCTCAAATAAGAATATTCAGTATTAATGTGGAGTGTCAAAGTTTATGTCACAGAACATAAAAAAAAAATATTTTAAAGCAGTCTGTCCAATTACATGGTTTTCTAATTGATGAAAAATCAATTTTTACTCTCTTAACCCTAAAGATAAAATGTGTTGGGTAAATCAATTTTTCATCAATTAGATGGTAGATTAGTATTGTAAATTAATGTGTGATGATATGTTTCAATTATTAATATCTATTGACTAAAATGATTCATTCTTTGTTCAATTAAACTCTATTTTAAATTAGGTGGGTTTTGTGTAATTTTTTTAAATTCTATTTAAGTGCTATTGGCGTTATTAACAAATTAGCGGCATCAACATTTGACACTCGCATCATTTTTTTTTCTTCTTCGTCTTCCTGCATCATACACTTCATTTACATTAATATATTAAACTAGTATAACGGTGGTCACTCGTGACCGACGAAAGCGCATTTTCCGCGATCAGTAAATTCACAAAGAATTAAAACTCCAAAAGTACAAATCCTATTATTAGTAATATTTAACTATAACCGCGTGATAATAATAACTTATCATTACGCGACATAGAATTAAAAAAAAAAATAAAAAAAAAACATAAAAAAATGGCTACGGGCTAGGATCGAACCCATGACCTTCAAATTAGGAGTCGAGCGCTCTTCCACTTACGCCACTGCTGTTAATTTTTTTGAAATTTTATCATGACAACTTGATTATTTATATTGATGAGTTTTTTTTTTATATAAATGTAAGTTTTTTTTAATTTTCACAAAATTTTCCGGAAAAACTATGAAAAATTCATGAAAACAGAAAATTAAACAATCAAAATATCAAAAAATATGAAAAAAGTGAAATGAATTCCATGAAAAATGTATGAAAATATTGAAAATTTTAATAAAAGTCCTCGGAAAAACTTGGAAAATTTGTGAAAATGGAAAATTATGACATAAATAAATATTATATGTCATAAGAAATCAAAAAAGTAAAAAAGCGTAAAAAAAGCTAAAAACAACTTGCCGGGAGCTAGGATCGAACCTTAGACTCCACAGTAGTAGCCGTGCGCTCTAACACTTACGCCACTGCTGTTCTTTTTTTGAAATTTCCAAGTGACAATTTGATTATTTATATTAATGAGTTTTTTTTAAATAAAAGTGAATTATTTTTCGAATTTCACAAAATTTCCGGAAAAACTATGAAAAATCCATGAAAATAGAAAACTAAACAACTAAAATATCAAAAAAAAATATAAAAAAATTAATTATCTATGAAAATTGTATGAAAATATTGAAAATTTTAACAAAAATCGTCGGAAAAACTCGGAAAAATTGTGAAAATGGAAAATTATGACATGATTCAATATTATATGTCATAAGAAATCAAAAAAGTATCAAAAAAATCAAAAAAAAAAAAATGTCATTGGTGGGATTTGAACCGAGGAAGGCTGAGTTTTTGAAAAGTCAACATTTTAGTGCATTCGACCACACTAACACATACAAAGAAATGGCATTTTGGCACTTTTTACGCTGGTTCCAGCAGAGGAAGTGACCATTCGTGCTGATTTTTGGTTACATGGTAGCCAGACATGTCACACACATTTTAAGCCAAAAACCGCATCAAAAAAGCTTAATCCCTAGGAGGAGATGCGATGACAGACAGACGGACAGACAGACAGACGGACAGACAGACAGACAGACGGACGGACAAAGTGCGGACAATAGCGTCCTTTTCCCAAGAGGAAAATGCGCTAAAAACAACAAAAAAGAATTATTTTTTTTAAAAAATTTGATCTAATTCCTATTGAAATATTAGCGTAAAAACAAATTATCAAGATTTTTTTTATTCATTGCTTTGAAATCAATCGATCGAGAATATATTTTATGAGAATTTTATAATTATCAATAATTTTGGGTATTTTAATGTAGCAAATGTTTTTAATAAAATTAATTCAAAAATTATTGATGAGTTTAAAAAGGATAAAGATAAAATATGAAATTTAAGATCTTTTTCTTCTATTTAATCTCAATCAATCGACTTCAATCAATATTATCCCTTGTAAAAGTTATCATTAAATAAAGCAAACAGAAAAGAACAAAAAAAAAATTTCAGCTAAAGTATTGAAAGGCTAGAAAAGATATTAAACTAACTATATATTTTCATTATAAACATTCCTTCCCATGAAATTTTTTGACGATTGTGCACTGTTTGATTTTTTTTTTTTTTTTTTTTTCAAAAAAGGTTTCTGTATACAAAAACGTTATGATTTTTTTTTTAATTTTTTTTTTTCGAAATATAAATTTTGCTTCTCACACATATCAATTATGAATTTTATATTTTCTTCTTCGTCATATTTTTCGGCGTTTAAGCGAGATAAAAAAAATATTTAAAAACCCAAAAGTGGAAATTAAAGATCATCAAGTCGGTGATGATTACTGTTCACTTCTTCCATAAGAAAGTGATTACCATCAATACTTGAAGTCTCTTCCTCGTCTTGCCGTAATGGTGTTGTAACATCATCAGTTACAAGAACTGCTAATTCACCTTGATTCATTTGATGCCAAATATCTTGGCCTACAGGCGAATGAAAGAAGCTTACATTCTGAAAACTAGTTTTTACATCGTCTAGAAGCATAACTATGATTTCCATAAATGATGGTCTTCCTGATGGTCGGTGTTGCCAACAACGTCTCATGAGTTCATAAAGCTTGTCGGGGCAATTCTCTGGACGTTCCATAACACCACCTTCGATGACGTATCGTAATACTTGATCGTTTGACAGTCCCTAAAATATTTCATAGAATTTAATTGCATTGTCCTGTCAATCAAGATATATAGATGTGTTCATACAAAAATGTTACCGTTTTTGACGGCTAAAAATTTGAAATTTTGAAAATTTTTGTAAACACTAACACATTGAAAGAAATTTGAAAAATTTTGTTTTCCGATTTTTTTAACTTTTCATTAAGTTCTCGTAGTTCAAAAGCATTAGAAATGATGGTTTGCATGATAGTGATGTTATTATAGCCACAAAAATGAGATCCAGTCAACAAATTTGAGTTAAAATTCGAAATTTAATTTTCAATTTTTTCATTTGTTTGTTTCCAAACAGAAAAAAAGCGTATGGTCGAGTATGGTAGAGTATAGTTTGTATGAACACATCTGTATATCCTGCTGTCAATAAAGGAACTATAATGTATTACCTGATATGGTTGCGATGCTAACGTTGCCATTTCCCAAACGACAACGCCATAACTAAATACATCACTACTTGATGTAAATACGCCATCTTTTAAGCTTTCTGGAGCCATCCACCTAACTGGCAGAAGACCTTTTGTGCCTTTCCTATAAAGCCAAAGAGAAATTTAAATAAATCAATATTAATTCGACTAAATTATAATGCAGTATTTACCTATAATAATCTGTCTCATAAATATCTCTGGTCATGCCAAAGTCACCAATTTTAACGGTCAGATCTTCTGCCACCATGCAATTTCTTGCTGCTAAATCTCTATGTACAAATTTCTTAGCAGACAAGTATGCCATTCCATCAGCAATTTCAATTGCCATTTGTAATATCCTCCTCAACGTTGGCGGCTGAGGAGGAGGTTCAGTTCCGTTATCATACTCTGGTCTATGTGAGCGTAAATAACCTTTTAAATCTCCATTTGCCATCAATTCCATTATTACAAAAATTGGCTGGCCTTGCGAAACAACACCAAGTAAATGTACAACATGATGAGTATCAAATTGTTTCATCACTGATGCTTCATTGAGGAAACTTATTCGTTCTTTGTCTGTTGCACTTTCATTTACTGTCTTTATAGCGCATCTCACTTCTTCGCCAGTGTTTTTGAAGTCTTTTATTATGCCTTCATAAACCATTCCTGATAGAATGAAATAAATGAAAGTTAAAAAATATTTTACAAAAAATAATCGATTAAAAACTTACCAAAACTACCGCATCCCAATTCCTGCAATTGAATTATTTGATCACGAGGAATTTCCCATTCGTCTTGACGATATGTTACACCCGCATAATCCGGATTAACAGTAGCAATGATTTTCATGCTTGATATTGATGTTATGTACATACGTTTGAAGAAGAAGAACAAAGCAATAAGGCATATGATGAAAACGATAAGAAGTCCTCCAACAATATACCACATACTGATCGTTCCTGATTCTTTAATTGGAACGTATTTAGGTTTCGTGTAATTTCCATTACCAGCTAATGATGTGGCCATAACTTCAATAGAATAATTTCCTGCCGTTAATCCTCTAATTACAAAAACATTGGTATTATTTAACGTGTTATATGATACGCATCTTGTTTGAGGGACTGTGTGATCTATGTCGACACGTTTATAACGAATTGTATAAGTCAAAAGAAGGCCATTGGGATCTTTAGGCGCATCCCATCTAACGACAACATCAGTTACTGTTCCATTTGGTAACGATTCAGTACTAAAATTTGGAATGTCATCGTTTGATGGTTCTCTAAATGTCGTTGCATAATAATTGACTTCATGTCCACAAGCATGTGTTTCTGGTGACTCGATATCTTCAGTTTCTTTCTCCCGACAAGCACGAATGCTGATTGCATAGGTTGTATAATGTTTAAGGCCTTTGATCTCGTACGATATTTGAGTAGGCATTATTTCGTCATCGAAAAAGTCGCTTGAATTTCTTAAACTGTCAGGATCAATATGTGGAGGAGTTGCTTCTGCTAATTTATCAGGAAATTCATCATTCACTTGTCTCTTTGCTCGATCCTTCGGTAACGAGTCAAATCCGTTGTCTTGGTGACGAACATATACAAAATCTTGAATTTGATCCTCAAAATCATTTGCTGATTGACGATCTTCAATGTTGTGTGGGGTTTGTTTGTCACATTTTGACAAGCATGATTTACAATCACAGGTTCCATCTGGTGCAATTAATGAAGGTAATTTTGGTGTGTCTTTAGTTACATCTTTTGCTGGTGTTTGTGGATTTACAGAAGTATCAAGAGCTATAATTGAAATAAAAAATTAATATAATAGCAGTAATTATATCAATAAAATTCTAAGCTACTTACGTTCTTTACAATAGTCTCGTTGAAATCTCAAGTTTTCATTTTGATCAACAGCTTTTGCTCTCAATACATAATTCTTCAAACGACCATTTACTTTCTTCAATGTTTCCCATGTGACTTCAATACGATCAGATCCAAGTGGTACAGCCTTAAACTTTTTCACAAGATCAGGCATATCAGGTTTTGTTGTAAAATAGCTTATTTCACTTTGCGCACCAGTTTTTTCTGTAGCAAGTGTATATGCTTTGACATAATACGCATATTGTGTATATGGTTCTAGTTTCGTAAGTGGTTGAGATATTTTTTCACTATGCGAAAAGTCATTTACATCCTCTACACTCCATCCATCATTACCACATGCATCTCGTCCATCCCATAGGGTAACGTTTCTGTGAGGAGCAGCGATGTAAAACACAACATAATTCAGCAAAGATCGTTCATCATGCAGCTGTAGTTCGAAGAAAAAAGTTATGTTTTAGATTGTACTTTTACTTTATGTTGATGATACTTACCGGTAAAGGATCCCATGAAAGAAGTGCAGCTTGTGGATAAATATGCTCTACTGTAACATTTAATGGTGTAACGTTGCATGGTGTTTTATCTCCATTTGATATTTTTGCTGTATCATAGTTTTCAATAAATGTCGAAAGATTTGTATTTGGTGTTACACTCTTATTTGCCAATTGCTCAATTTTATAGAAACAAAGCTTTGGATTAAAATGGAAAAAGAGTTTTCCATTTGGAATTTCAATTTTTTGTGATTCATCCCAGAGTTCTTGTAAATTATGATTTTCCCAAACGACAAGTGCATTTCTCCCTCCTTCCAAACGATTTCCATGGATCTTTTTCAAATTCTTCAAAAATGACATTGATAGAATTGGATGAGAACGAGCGATTTTGAGGTATTCAGTGATTTCTACTATATCTGATAGTGAAGCTTCAAGTTCTTTAACGATATTTTTCCCTGATTCTGGATTTTTTGCGGTACCACGAATTTGAATTTCAAGTGGCCCATCAATAATTGAACATCCTTTTAGAGCTTGAGCTGTTTCAATAGAATCAACAATTGATTTGACAACGCATCGTTTTAGGCACGTCTGATTGCAAAGTTTGCATGTCATTTTACTTCCAGTTCCATCTTTTGTGTATCTTGGAGGGCATTCTCGAGTGCATTTGCCTTCAAATGGGATAAATGGATGATCAGGATTGGCAACACTACTATCTGTAGGATTTGATGTATTTAACTCGTAACATTCTTCCTTTGTCAAGCAGCGCCGTTCAAGATACTGAAAAAAAAATTTAAATACTCATTATAAAAGGAACACAATTGATAGATTAATTTACTTACAGCATATGTACCATTAGGACATTGATCAACACATTTAATGTCTGGATATTTTCCCAAAGAAAATTTTCTGCACGCAATGCACTGCGATGGAAGACCATCTTGACATCCTCCAATACAGTTTTTATCGCAGCATGTACCGTTTGGTGAACAAGAGAGACCTGCTACACAGTTTGTACATAATCGCTGGCAATGGTTAACACCCCAGCAATATGTTGTCTTTCCATCAGGAGATTTTTGGCAATTTTCAGACGGACAATTTGCACAATGTGACGGCAACTTATTTTTCTATAAATTTAAAATAACCAATTAGTTACAATAATCATGCTCATCTTTTAAATCTAATTAAGGAAGGAAATTTTACCTCGAGATAAGGTTCGCTGTACATTGAAATAATTTTCTTCCAATGAATTGTGTGTGTAAAGCACATTTGCTCATTTTTCTCGATTCTCACATTTCCTCTCTCGACCTCTAATAAGTTTTTAAGACCAATTTCAACTAAATCCAGCATCTCATAAATAATAAGCGCGTAGTCCTTAAATAAATCTTTTCCTCTAATGACGGCCAAATTTGGAAATAATTGATCTAAACTCGTAAAACCACCGATTCGATAAAGCATAAGATAACCGGTAATTTCGACAAGATCGGGAAACGTTATATTGGCGACATCTTTAGCTGTAATTTCGTCCATAAGAAGTATTGTTACAGATCCCTCTACAACTCGACATCCTGCTAACGCATGAATTTTGGTTAAATCAAATCTCGCATCTATTGATTTACAAACTAGAAATATAGTTAAAGAAAAACAAACAGTTAGTCGTTTACTAAATATGATCGACAATGTGTATTACTTTGTTGCTTCCATTATTTAATTAGTTTGTACGTAGACTTTTCAATTTACATAAATAAATATGAATAAAAATAATAATTAAACAATTTATGTTTATGATCATAAATTTTACAAAACAATTATTTGATACTTTAAATAAATATTATTGTTCTTTTAATCCAATGTTTCAGTCAGTAAAGTACAAGTTCTTAATTTGTATTGAAATATTTCTCTTGAAAATTGAATCACACACGACCAAATATTTTTGTACTGTAGATTATGAAAACAAAAACAAATGATTCATGTGCAATTGCTACTTAAAGTTTAAATTTTATTTCATGATTAAAAATGATTTTAATCAACAATTTAATGGTGAAATTAATTTTAACGATTTGTATAGAATTTAAATACTTATTATGCTGCTTAACCTTTAAAATCCGAAATTATTGTATTTTAGCAGTAAAATCAATTTTAATTAAAAATAAAATGAAAATGCATATCATTCTAAAAACAAGATAACGTTGAAGAGGTGAAAAAAAATCCGCACCAGCTACTATTGTTCATTTTGTTTATGAATGCACAATTTGCATCGCAATAAATTAAAGCCAAGTTTTGTGAGCAAACAAAGAAAAATTGTAAACAATTTGTTTCTCACATTTTACTCTCATTTTTAAATTTTGTTTTTAAGAGAGATAAAGTTAGTGGATAGAGCTGTAATTTTAAAAAATCTTCTGAATATTTTGCGATACGTGGAAATTGAAAGAATTTTTAAGGTAGCTTAAATTTATCCAAAAAAAAAAATAACTTTAAAATTTCTCCAAATTCTCAAACATTAATAATAAGTTATTCTTAAAAAAAAAAAAGAATAAATAAAATCAATTTAAATGAAGGTTTGAAATGCAAAATATGCTGTTCAACTGATTTCATTCAATGGACTAAATTATACTGACATTGTTTCTCATATTAATATCGTATTCTCATGTCAAATATCTTGAACTTTTTTCGTTCGTCAACAATTTCAATAGATTTTAAATTAAATTTGAAAATTAATAAAACAAAATAAAAATAAAAATTATGATTTGATCGAACACTCAAGGTGGTACTAATTACATATATAGGTTTTAAATATTATCAAATTCTTAAAATCTTCATTAAACAGTTTTAAAATATAGAAAACTTTAATTATTATTTATATCGATTTTGTGATTGATTTAAATAAAATTCAGCAAAAATTTAGTAAACATCTAATTGACCTGATAGTTAACCTTAGTAAGGAATACAATGAAATTTAGAGTACTTACTTCCATCGTTTGGCAATGCTGGGGGAATCGGTGTTGTTTGAATTAATTTTTCGTCAATAGCTCGTCGCAAGCGATCATCGCCAGCAACACCGTTGATCAATATTGTTAAATTTAAAGTTAATAATGTGCACAGTAGTAGAAAATTCTTATTTACATGTCCCTTATCACTAAATCTACACCTTATGCTAATTTTATTTTTATGAAATGATGGTGGACATGTTACATTTTCACTGTCTTCATCATCAACATAATCAGGTGGTTTTCTCCTCTTAAAATATCCACGTGGTAGATGATACGATGTACAGTCGTAATTATTGATGGCTGATGACATTTTAATCTTTGTTTTGTTTTTTATTCCTTTATTTTTTAATGATTTTAGTGATTCACTTTTCTTATTCCTTATGCTTTATTTTATTTATTTTTTTTTTCGTTCTTTTTGGAATCTAAACTTTAATGTAACAATTTCTATTTTTATTAAGCCAAAACTGATTTTTTTCTTTTAAATTTTGAAAATTTTCCTTCATCCTTCCACTTTTCCAGTTTGTTTATCCAATTTCACTATCTTTTGACACTCATTTTTATCACTAAATTTTTATTATCCTTATTTAATCATTTTCCGATTATTCTTTTAAATATCGATTATCATAAGAAGAGGCATTAAACGTAAGTTGAATTATATTACAATATTCTCAGCTTTTGTCAGAGACTTGTTCAATCTCCCGATCTTCTGTAGAACAAAATGAAAAGTGAAAAAAAAAAAATTAAGTTCAACTCGAAAAAATAATTGAGCGACAAGTGAATATATGTTCCAACTTTTCTCATCAAATTAAAAATGAATCGAGAGAACAATTTGTCCATATATTGTTGAGTCACAGTTTCTATTGAATTTTAGGTTTCATATATGATAAATTTTAATAGAAAATTCATATCATTGTTTTACAATTTAGTTTATAAGTGCGTCATTTTAATATCTACATTGTAAATGAGAATCATTTAAACACACATGTGACATGTCTTCAAATAAAAACATTCAATTGTTAAAGTGCGCTTAAAACGTTCAACACCAAAATTATATGATATTTATTTGTAAATTTTTGAAATATTGATTGATTAAGTAGAGTAATTTGCATCATAATATCATGACCTTAAAAATGCAAAGATTGAATATAAGCTTAATGTGATACGTTAAGGGTTGTTTGTACGAACTAATGATTATACTAATATTTTTCATCCGAGTAGAAATGGCTCGAAACGATGATTTTTACGTCTATATATATTTGGTTTTGCATAGTAGAGAAAGACTTTGAAAAATAAATAAAAACAAGATTTTAAAATAGAATCATTGTAATTTTTTTTTTTAAATAAGTCATAGGTAAATCTTTACGTCCTATTCATCATTAAAACGCATTTTTTAAATTACGATGTTTTTGTTTCTATAATTATTATTTACAATAAAGTGCATGCAAATTTAATTTAATTTACACGTGACTAAGAAACAAAAAAAGGCTCGTGCGGAGCACTCCAGACATTCATATTCATCACATTCGGTACAAATTGTTGACATTTTCAAACAATTAAAATTCAAAAAAATTCAGAGTCATATCAATCAATTGAAGAAAATTGATTTAATTCATTCATATTAAAGGGAGAACAGTACAGAAACAATCTCAAAAATGACCATGTGCAGCCCACGCTGTATTCAGTTTTTAATTGAATTTGATCTGCAATCGTCTCGTAGCACAATTTTCATTTCTGTTTTTTTGGGACGATTGTGAGATTTTTTTTCATGAAAATAAATTGAAAAATTTAAAGGTCATTACTTTTTTTTGATATGCACTGAACATCAACACTTTTTGATATTTTTGTTTGTTAATCACTTCTTAAGACATTATCACTTCTTAAAACATCTATTACAACTTTTTTTTTATTCTCAAATAGCAAATTCATTATTTGTTTTGATTTTTTTGTACTTATCATCTTCACTACCGATTTGATATTTATATGAAAAAAGAGCGCTTGAAAAAAGAAAAGGAAGAAAAATTTTTTACGTCGCAATAATAAGAAAACAAAATGTTCTCGTGAGAAAAAAAATTTTCTATGTGCGAGAGTAGGAGAATGAAAACACAACTGAGACACAAAATACCTATGTATGCGTGCATGAATGAGACGTTCTTTATGTATACATAATAAAAAGTGTATTTAATTATTTAAATAAATGAACTTATTATTATCATATTCACACCGTTTCACGTTGTGAATATATTGTTTTCGATAGATTTAAAAAATCGTTTTTTTAGTTTTTTGGCGCCAAAACTCAAAATTTTCATAAACAGTTCGGTGTGAAAAGTTCGGCCTCAAAATTATCTACAAAATACAAAAAACCGCATTGAAAAAGGTTTTGATGCCACCGGACACGACCCCAAATAATGGTGGTGTATGCTTACCAGCAAGTTTGTCGGATGAAGAACTCAAATGCGAAAAAACCATTTTACGTCAAAAATGTCTCAAAATGTGCGCATTATCACTCAAAAGTGCTGTGAATCTTTTGGTGCCGATCCATGCAGACTATTCCGAGAAATTAACGAAATAGTGTGTTTTTTAAGCATATTTTAGCCGATTATTGCAAAATACCGTTAAAAAATTTCACACAAATTGTTAATTGAACTTTTTTGATCAAAATCAATAAAAAATGAAGTTTTATTGAGAAAAAATGCAAAAAAAAATTTTTTTTAGCCACCAGTACACCTCCCACAAACCTAAATTTTGGAAAAATTCGTATGGTTCACTGTGTGGATGGATTTTTGTAAACTTTTCTGTTTTTGATCAATAAATGCGAGAACTTTTATGGAAAAATACCAAAAATATTTTTAATCCAAGTTTAGTTGGTCAAAAAGTCGAAAAAGTTCAAAAAATCGGCATTTTTTGGACATTTCGCCTTCCTGTGCCTACAATTCGGACTTAAAAATTCTAAAAATCTGTGATTATTGTAGCTTATAAATAGACCTAAAAGTCGTACATACGTTGTCATGTCCAAAAACATCAATTAGTGCTTGAAAATTGAGTCCAAATGTAAAAATTCTCGATTTTTTTATTAACCTTAATCTACAATCTTATGCAAAGCGAAGCTTTGCTGACCCGATGGAATCCTAATCTTCAAACTTACGCAAAGCGAAGCTTTGCTGACCCGATGGAATCCTAATCTTCAAACTTATGCAAAGCGAAGCTTTGCTGACCCGATGGAATCCTAATCTTCAAACTTATGCAAAGCGAAGCTTTGCTGACCCGATATAGAGTTTTGGAACGGTGTGAATATGCACATGAAGCGTGATCCGCTTCATTACTAGTTTAATTTATGTATTACACAAATGTAAATAAGGGATGATCATGCAATATCAAGTTTACTTTAAGCTTCTTTCAAAACAAAAAAAAAAAAATGCGCAGATATGAAAACTTATGGTGAAATTCGATGTCGAATTTTTATCAAAAATATAAAATCACGTTTTTAAAATGTTTTCTTGGAAGAACAATAAAAAATATTATTAAATTTAATTATAAATCAATTCTTTCAAAAGAGTTTTAATTGTGTCTATAAAAAAAGATGTGCAAATATGTCAAATTTGCATGATGTTTATTGCTTGAACAATAAATTTGTTCCTACAATAGTATTATTTTCTACTCCTAAATAAACTTTTCAGTTCACTTATCATAATTAAGAAAAAGTTCAAAGTCTTCGTGTTGTTAATCGAGGGACTTAAGCGCATTTTTGTCACAGCGATCAGGAATCGATTAAATTGAAATTGTTTTAAATTACAAAACCCCTTAATTCCTCTCTTCATCATCTAAAAACCCTTCAAAAAATACAATTTTTATAAAAAAAAAAAAACTGTACAACAGTAACAAAGATCATGAATTTCCGTCTAACTAGCATACACTATACATGAAAAGTCTGTTTTCATGATGATAAATACAAAACCTTTCAAAAGAAAGAAAAAAATTTTGACCAAAAATAACATTCAAAAAAATTTTAAATTTCAACTGTCAAAAAATATTCAAATTTTCAAAGAGGGGTTTTCAACAAATTTTTTTCCTTATTTAATGTTAAATCGTAAATTACAAAAATTGTAGATCGTTTTATGATTTTTTAATAGGCGAGACCGGAATAACTCGATAGTAGAAATATAATTCATCATAGCAGAACTCTTAACTATGTCTGGTTTCTGAGATCTCAAAGCTCATCCAGCCAGCCAGCCAGCCGAACAAAGTGAATGCAATAGCGTCATTTTTTTCAAAAATGTGCTAAAAAGTATGTTTTTAAGTTGAAATATTTACACTAGAGTGTTTCACGCGATATGTTATCATTGGATATAATTTTTGTGTCTTACTGTAAAATTGACTTATTCAATAATAAGAAATGTGTGATCAGTATAAAGCACATGAGTACATGACGTATTTTGTGTGACGATAGTTTTATTTTTCCTCTTTTGGAACTAAGTGATGTAGAGGAAAAAAGTGAACACAAAAAAATTAGTTTTAAAAATAAACGTTTACTTTTGTAAAAACTTGACATCATTTTCCACAAACGAACTAGGTATTAAAAAAAATTTGACAATTTTAATCGGAATTGACAAGAATATATATTTTTTTAATGTAAATGAATGAAATAAAAAAAAAATTGTACGTAACGATTCAATAACAGCACGCTGAAGACTGAAGTTGTAGATAATCTACGTTATGTTTATGTCGTGTAAATTTTTTAATCTTATTGATAAGAATTAAGCTAAGAAAATACTCAACAATTCTTAGTCCGTAAATTATAAATCTGTTCCTCAAATATTTATCATTATTTACAGTTTTGTTTCATCATATTTACCAATTATTTCACTGGAAAATGCGCATACAAAATTGCTTTGTCTAATGAGAGTTAACCGCAGTGCTTATCTGAGAGACGAAAAAGCCATTTAGCAAACAGCATATTTTTTTTTGTTTGTCTTTATATTTTTAAATTTTTAATTCAAAAAAAAAGTTTAATGCCCATTAATACATACTAGATCTTTGCTCTGAAAATATATATATATTTCGTTTTAATCAGCAAATGCACACGCGAATCATTCTTTGCCTTAATACAAAATGAATCAAAAATAAGAAGCAGGAAAAAAATCTGCAGTCAAATAAAATCAACGTTTAAAATATACATCATGTGGCTGCAGTAAGAACAACAACACCAAAATTAATTTTCAGTGATTTTTTTTTCTTTCTTCATATATATTTATATATGTGAAAGTTTCGTCTGCGTTTCGCACACAAGCGCAGGTTCAATGAACGTGTGTAAAAATAGAAATTTCTTTGCCGCGCTTTAAACCCATACAATTGCAACGAAAAAAAAAATCATACATACAACATATACATATATTCTTCTTCTGAGCATCTCATAGTAGTAAGTTGAAAAAAAAATCCGACATTCCATTCCCGAGGTTTTATGAATGAAAAATACTTTTGACGATGTTGTTGTTTTGCTGTTTTTCTTTTTTAAATTCCATTGATAAAAAAAAATTGAAATTGTACTTTTTAATTATTTCTCTCATGCGTTAGAAACACTGATTAATTTTTATCAATGCATTCTTCACTTATCAAACATTTAATTTTCTTAAGAAATTTCTTAAGTCACCAAATAACTTTTTTTTTCGAAACAAACACAAAACAAATTCTTTTTTATTTTATTTTTTTTTTTTTTTAAAAAGAAAAGAAAAGAAATAAAATGTTTTTTAATTAGTCACGTCATAGAAAAGTGTAAAAGAAAATAATTTGGCCATAAAATTCTCAAGGCTATATCGCATATATATTTCCTATATTTTGAGTCCGAGAAAAACTACACATTGTGGTGAAAAACATTCTTTTGTTATTACTTTAATTTTGCACTATCTCACTCATCGACTCTTTCATCATTGTCTAGTAAAATGTCTCACTCACTTGACTTGTATAAATGTATGTGTATATGTGTGTGTCTGTATATTCTATATATATTGTAATTCTTGTGACGCATACACAAATCATTAGACACTCGTAAATTTTACGTCGTTGTTTACAACTTTTTCCTTCTATTCTTCTCTCTATCTCCTTCATTTTCTCTCTCCTTTTCTTTTTCTCTTCTCTTTTAAGCCGCGCTTGGAATGTGTAAGTGAAATGGAAAGAGCGCGACGAAAGAAAATAAAAAATGGGGCTGGCATTTGTTGTTGTAAAATGTGTGTCTCTCTATGTCATTTATATGAATTTTTGTCATTTTTGTACATTTTTTGTCTATTCTTGCAACTTTTCACTTATTTTAACGTATTTAATGCCAAAATAGGGCATTCAAAATTTGAAATTTGTTGTTTGTAGGTAAAAAAATTTACGAAAAATTTCATGAAGCGTGCGGCGCGTGGAAAAATATTTTCATTGAAAGAATAAAAATAATCCTTCTCATGTGATTTTACATTACGGGAAGTTGATTATGTCACTGATATGAATTCTCTATTTATTAATTTATTTTTAAAATTACATTTTTTTCATTACCATTGACTGAATATCGTTAAAATTTTTCCTTATTTTTCTTCACAAAAAATTGTTTTTGTTTTGAAAAATTTTCTTCTCCTTTAGTAGCTTTTATTCTTTTTATTATAATTCTTTTTATTGGTAATTTTCCACTTCTATAACACTTTCATAGACTTCGGAAATTCACGTATTTAAACTTTTTCATATTTTAGTTAAATAAATTATTTTTTTAAACAACAAAAATTAGTAATAAAAACTTTTTACAACTCTTTTTTCTTTTTACGTCGCGATGATGAGTTGCTCATTTATTTTTCTACTCTTCGTCGACTGACTGGATAGGTGTAGGAAATTGAAAGTTGAGCTACAGACAATCAAACGAACAAATATATGGAAAGAGAAGTAATATAAATTCAAAATACATGCATCCATCTCTCAACGGTTTTTCAACAATTTTTAATATTATTATTCAAATTAGTTTTTTTTCTTTAAATGAAGACTTTTATGAATTATATAATATATAATTTTTTAATTTTTCGTACTTTAATCAAATTTAAAATTTTTCGTCACATTTCAAATTATTATAACTAAAGTTATTTTGTAAATTTCAATATTAAGTCATTGAAACATTCAAAAAAAAAAAAAAACTGTTAAAGCGCGTTCTAAACTCCACCAGTTCGTTAACTGACTTCAACTTTTTAATAGTCGACACTCGCACAAAAACGAAAAGAAAATTTATTCTCCATTCTCAGAATGAAAACAATTTATATATTTTTATTGAACTGATATTAAAGAGTTATTTATATGGCCATTTATTTAGACAAATTCTATTTACAATTCAACGACAAATACAAGTAAATCATATTTGAAATAAATAATTTCCGGGAAAGTAATTAAATTAGAGAGAAGGAAAAAAGAAAAAAAAAGCGCAAATTGTGCCATTTCTACATGTCATATTAAAGTAGTTAAAATGTTATCTAAAGGTATTTACATATAATCATAACACAGTGGTTCTGAATAAATTATCAATGCGCAATTTGGATAAGAAAAAAGTTTAAAAAATAACAAGTGAGTTGAACAAAAGTCCTTGACTTTTGGAATTTTATCTCATTTTTTATTGATTTATTTAATTAAGTTAGTTGAAATTTGATTTATTAAATTAGATAAAATGATATTGATTTTCAATTCATAAAACATTACATAGAATCAAATTGAATATGAATAAAAATTATAGAGGCATTGAATTAGAAATGTTTATTTTTTTTGTATTTCAAACTTATTTATTATGAATATACAAGTTGAATTGTAAAGTATTATCAGAAAAAATTATAAATAATGAATTATAAAACTATTTTATTTAATTCTAGAGTAAAATTTATGATAATTTAAGCATCACGGATTTATTTTTTTTACAAAGGACAAATTTGAATTTTTACAAGTCAATCAAGCAGCTGTGCCCTTGAAGAACAAGACAGATACAAAATAAGAAATAAAGAAATATAGTCATGAATTAGTATGACTGATTTTGCACTACAAAATTAAACATCAACAGCATTGAATTTAACAGTCTAATAGCCACAAAAGTATTGGTTTAATAGAGAAAAAAAAATGATTGGTCCAAGTTCATCGATCAGTAAGCTACTGCTCACACTTTTAATACTCTTGATCATCTTTTACATTTATCTTGATGTAATTCTTTATCTGCGTATACAAAATTATCCCATTGAGCGTAGTTTTCATATGAATACATCATACACGCTCACTCTACCATCTTCAACAGAGCCTGTATCAGTAGTAAATTATAGCGATGTTGCATGGATAAATTGTCATATAAATCCATTGTGCGATGTAACTGTCAAAGCTCTGATGTTAGATCATACGAATCATTATATTTTTGCTCCAATGGCAACATGGTTCGATGACATTGTAGGATTTAGTAAACATGATGTGATTACACCAAATATGATATCATTTTTCCATGTTTTTGTGGCAATTCTTGCTGGACGAATGGTTGCAAGTGATAGTTTGTCATTTAGACGATTTGGTGTAGTACTTTTTCAAGTGAGGACCTTCCTTGATGACTTAGATGGACATGTAGCAAGAGCAAAAAGACACATTAGAGGAGAACGAAGTGAAATTGGAACCATGGGATATTATGTTGATGGACTTTGTGATGGATTAGGATGTATTGCACTAATGATTGGTGTATTCTGCTTCTTAAAGAATAACGTAAGCCTGATAAATTAAATTTGAAACATTTTTTTTATTTAATTTAAAAAATAATTGTAGCCTCCAAGACGTGGGTACACACAGCTTCAATCAATCATCCCAGTAAATGACTCTAAATCATCTGAATCTGGTGTAGTTTATAAGGTTAAAGTAACGACGAAAAAAGTAGCCAGAAAAGTTGGATATTTTTCTGCAGCTTTACTACTTAGTTCTACAGCATGGAATCGATACATTGCTTATTACCAAGATATTCTCGAGAAAAATGACGTTACCGCTGGACAATTTGCAAGGCAGAATTATGCCATGAAGGTAAGCAACAATTATATTAAACTGTTTCTATACATTAATCTAATTCATTTTTCCCCCTAAAACAGTCTACATGGTTCTTTATTGTAGCATGGATGTGGAGAATAGTCAATGTTCACGCCCTCCTTCATCTGCTTTTGTTAAGTATTTTCTGTGATAAACTATGGGACTTTTTGAAGGCCATGCAGTATTCGTGCTTTATAATACTACTTGTTGTCATTTGCGGAACCGAGCTACACTTATGGGAAGCACAAAAATTTGTTTTTAAAACACTTGTAAGCAGTGGAAATATTTAAAGTTAAGCATTCAGCATACACGATATTAATATGAAGGAGCACATTGCTTGACTATTTTATTGAATTTGTTTATTGTAAAACGGTTGCTAGATGTAAATGTGACGATTATATACGAGAACATTTTCCACAAATTTTTAATAATTCATTGTTTACAGTCAGCCAAAAACTAAAAGTTTTACGATTGAATTTTCATAATTATTAACTTTTATATGAGAAAAAAAAAATCATATTCGAATCTCATCGCAAAAATTAAATTTTGTAAGAATCTCGAAGACGTATTATTATCTGGATCAAAAAATTGCCATATAATAACGTATATTCCCAGTTTTTACGTTTTAGACCAGTGAAATTTTATGAGCTTATTATAGAAATGTAAAAAAGTAAAACAATAATTTACTACCAAAAAAAGTATTTCATACCTAGTCAAAAAATTTTCCATCTATTGTAATTACGAATGTGTCATTCTCAACTTGCCAGTTTTTAGTGAAATTTTTTTATGCTTTACATCTAGCATACCTATTAACACGAATGCAGGGATTTAATTTTATTGTAAAGTTTTTCATTCTCTTGAGAACATTATTCAAGTTTCTACTAATCGATGCTCCTTCATTTGATGAATGCATTTGCAAAAAAAAAAGAAAAAAATCATTAAAACATTAAGACGTCTTTAAAGAATCTATAAAACTCTATAAAAATTTGATATTGTTAACTTATAAATTTTTTGTGAATGAAGTTGATTTCGTGTCATTAAAATTTTTTAAAAAATGTTCTATAAATACGCACATTTTGAAAAAGTTTCACGAAAAATCCGAAGAAATGCAAAATGTGGTGAAATTAAAGAATGTAAAAAAGTCATGTGTACATTCACCAACTTAAAATGTTCGATTTTAAACATACAAATTAAAGAAATTTAACGAAATATTGTACTCATAACAAATATTATCAAAACTTGTACTCACTAAAACACTTATCCACATCCTTGATGGATCACATGTGTGAAGTATTAAATAGATAATACACATTAAAGCAGTTTAAAGAAATGTTGAAGATTTAACAATTGTGAAGAGTTTTCAAGAAATATTTTTCGATCTGAAGTTTATTAATGGAAATTAGAATCTATTGCATGTATGCAAGGAAAACATTTTTTAATCAAAATAAATTTTCATTTTGAATTTGAAAAATTTAATAAAATTACTTTTTAATTAGGTGCTTTTTGTGAATCATATTTAAATGCGATGTATAAATGCGATCATATAAAACTTATAGAACGCTAAAACAAATTCTTCGAATTCCAAAGACTCTCAAAATTCTTAAAAGTATTTTTCCAGAGATTCTAAAAACATTCAGCAACATAAAACTTTAACAACGCTATTTCAAAAGTTTAAACTTTAAAAGCATTCGATGATCATCAATCGATATATTAAAATTTTCTTCCTTTCATGTCAATATTTTTGGTGGTCTTGAAAAAGACCGTTCAAATGAATTATGTATGAATGATGATATTGCTGTGAGAATTTATGCACGTTCACCACGGATACGACGGGCGAGTTGGATGTCTTTTGGCATAATTGTAACACGCTTGGCATGGATGGCACACAAGTTTGTATCTTCGAATAATCCGACGAGATAAGCTTCTGATGCTTCTTGTAAAGCCATGACTGCTGATGATTGGAAACGCAAGTCAGTCTTGAAATCTTGAGCGATTTCACGGACAAGACGTTGGAATGGCAATTTACGGATCAATAATTCTGTTGATTTCTGATAACGACGGATTTCACGAAGAGCAACGGTACCTGGACGATAACGATGTGGCTTCTTAACTCCTCCGGTTGCTGGTGCTGATTTACGAGCAGCCTTTGTTGCCAATTGCTTACGTGGTGCTTTTCCACCAGTTGATTTACGAGCTGTTTGCTTGGTACGAGCCATTTTAGTTTTGTTTTGTTGTCTTAACTGTGTTCGATTTGAAATACAAACGAAAAATGATGCGAGAGCGAGAAATGAGCCCCCTTTATATATGATTCTCTTGGCGCGAACAGATGTTTGAATGGAAGGGAGAGAAGAAATGAGGGGAAATGAGAAACTTTTGATAATTTTATCGAAATTCTGAAATTTAATTGAACAAAAGTTGTTGAAATATTTTTTAAAATTATTGTATATCCTTTCAGGATTAGAATCAGGTAATTACAATTAGTGAAACTCTTGAAATCGATAGAATATGTTGTAAAAATTCTGAGAGAGGGGAAGGGGAGAGAATGTATATAAAGAGCGCCAATTTCATACATTGGTATCATTCAAGTTTTATCGTTTATCGTGTAAAGAAGTAAGAATACATTAAAATACAAAATGACTGGACGTGGTAAAGGAGGCAAAGGTTTAGGAAAAGGAGGCGCAAAGCGTCATCGTAAAGTTCTTCGTGATAACATCCAAGGTATCACAAAGCCAGCTATTCGTCGTTTGGCTCGTCGTGGTGGTGTCAAGCGTATCTCTGGCTTGATTTACGAAGAAACTCGTGGTGTCTTGAAAGTTTTCTTGGAAAATGTCATCCGTGATGCAGTCACATACACTGAACACGCCAAGAGAAAGACAGTCACAGCTATGGATGTCGTCTATGCATTGAAACGCCAAGGACGCACTCTCTACGGTTTCGGAGGTTAAATTTCTTTCTCCATCAATAACAACAATTTACATCAAATGGTCTTTTTCAAGACCGCAAATTAATTTTAAAAGAAAATAATTTTTTGATTTCATTTTTGTTTTACCTAGGTACTTCCTAATATTTCTATCAGTTTCATTTTAATCAATAAAAGTTTCTCAATTTACGTACCTGAATATAAAATATATTTTGTCATGAATTATTTCAACTAATTTTAATAAAATACCTATCCGACTTTTGTTCTTATTTGAAAATGTTGGTCTATAAATGCTATAATATTTATTTTTTAATAAACATTAATTTAAATCAATATTTTTGGTTTCACATCTTGCAACATTAAAAATAAATTTTTATGAACTATTTCTGCTACTCTAATTCCTTAAAATTTTATAATAGTATTTAGAAGTTTTTAACTAACTCATATATATTTTTTATACTTTCGTTCGTTTTTAGCAGTGTAATTTCATTACTTACAGTATCTTGCTTTCTTTCAAATTTAAATTAAAAAAATTATATTTTTAAGAAAAGTAGTAAAAAAGTAATCAGGCAAACATGAACGTTTTCTTGCTAAAATATTCATTTTTTTTTTTTTTTTGAAGGAAATAGGTACCAAGCATAGATTAGATTATCATAGATTAGTAATTAAATTCTTATCTAAAACATAGCATGAATGGTTTTTATTCGTAAAATAGTAAATTGATTAAAATTAGTTATACGAAAAATTTGAGGTTATGATATTAAATTTTTTTTTCTTTAAGAATTAAAATTTGTCGTCCTAAAAAGGACGGTTTATAGATGTTTAAAGGCACATTAGTGTTGAATTTATGCTTTCTTTGATTCTGTCTTCTTTGGCAACAAGACGGCTTGGATGTTTGGTAAGACACCACCTTGAGCGATTGTGACTCCAGATAAGAGTTTGTTCAATTCTTCGTCATTACGGATGGCCAATTGTAAATGACGTGGGATGATTCTTGTCTTCTTGTTGTCACGAGCAGCATTTCCTGCCAATTCAAGAACTTCAGCAGCCAAGTATTCCATGACAGCAGCTAAATATACTGGAGCTCCAGCACCAACACGTTCAGCATAGTTTCCTTTACGGAGAAGACGATGGATACGACCGACTGGGAATTGTAATCCAGCACGGTTTGAACGTGACTTTGCCTTTGCCTTAACTTTGCCTCCTTTACCACGGCCTGACATTTTGTATGATATTTGTTATTTGGTTTGTTTTAATGAGAAAGTTTACGAACGAATGATGATTCGATACTGAGTTGGATGTACAGAAATGTTCAGGTATTTATACAAAAATTATGAGCGGGAAAAATGAGGGGCGTGGCTTATGCTACATGATGAGAGAAAATGTATATAAAGAGAGTGAAAAGTATGAAGAGACATCAGTTGTATTCTGAATTTTATACAAAACACTTCGTAAAAAATGGCACCACCAAAAACAAGCGGAAAAGCTGCAAAGAAAGCCGGCAAGGCACAAAAAGCCATCTCAAAGGATGACAAGAAAAAGAGACGTCATAAGCGTAAAGAATCATACGCAATCTACATCTTCAAAGTCTTGAAACAAGTTCACCCAGACACTGGTATCTCATCAAAAGCCATGAGCATCATGAACAGTTTCGTCAATGACATCTTTGAACGTATTGCTGCTGAAGCATCACGTTTGGCTCACTACAACAAGCGATCAACAATCACAAGTCGCGAGATCCAAACTGCTGTTCGTTTACTCTTGCCTGGTGAATTGGCCAAGCACGCTGTCTCAGAAGGAACAAAAGCCGTCACCAAATACACATCATCCAAGTAAATTGCTTTTTATGCTGCATCGCAAAACTCAAATGGTCTTTTTCAAGACCGCAAAATATTTTATGAAAAGAAAAAAAATTTTAAATCAAATAAGTCTGACTTGTTTTACTTTAAAGGCACTAGATATGATGTTCAAAAATAAACATATTTGTTTAAATTTAATATTCTAAAAATAAACCAATTTATTATGATAAAAGTTAATTAAATACCTAAATAAAAATATCCAAATTATTAAATTAATTAAAATAACAAAAAATATCAAAATTTTGTCTTATTCATTTTTAATTCTAGAATTTTTATTTTTCTTGCATCAAGAATGTTTTTTTGTTCTTAGCATTTCTGGTATGACGCATTTTTATAATATCGACCAATTTAAAATTTCTATAATTATTTGTTTCCGTAAATCTTATGAAAGTTGAAATTTTCAAATAACTTAATTAAATTTTTTAAAATTAAAGTTTCACAAAATTAAAATCTGAACTCAATTTCTCTCTATATAAAATTTCCTTCAATCATTTCACATAGTCTACTCGTCATTCATTGAGTTTGTCATTTTGTATGAAGAATTTTAAAACTAAATTTAATTAAGAGAATAACTTTGGATTCAAAAAAAATTAATTTAATTTTACTAAATTGATAAATTTCTATAAATTAACACTTAATTAAATTTCTTGAAATACGTATAAGTTAAAGTTAAATTCATAAAATTTAATCGTATTATTTTTCAAGCATTAAGGGCTCAATATTATTTCGATTGGTACCTGTTCGTGGTTAAGTTAATTAATATTTTGAGATTTTTTATTTAATTTCATAAATCTACAATAAATAAACTTTCAATGAGTGAAAATTTCATTAAAATAGCTCATTTCGTTAAAGAGATATTGAAGATTAATTAAAGAAATTTCCTAAAATTTTCACAAATTTTGACTTTAATAGCTTTTTACATCCCTTTGTTAATTAAATTAAATAATTTTAAGATCATCATTTGATAGATTTTTCATTAAAAAATAAGATTCAAAAAAGTTTTTGGGATACTTGGTGAAAGTTTGTGAAAAAATTAAGAAAATTTAAGAGTGACGCAGAAGTTTATGAAGGAAAATTTTCCAACAAAAATTGAGCGCGAGGCTTCGTTTCCATTCACATCTCATAGTTGAGGGACCCTCACATTTCACAAATTCTCATAATATTTTCAACTTGAAAATTGTTTTTACACAATTGAATCAAGAAAAAAACAAAAGAATAAATCAAAAATGTCTGATCCAGCAGTCGAAGTCGCTCCAGCAGCTCCAGTTGTCTCACCTGCAAAGGCAAAGAAGGAAAAGAAGCCAAAATCTGACAAGCCAAAGAAACCAAAGGCACCAAGAACTCATCCACCAGTCAGTGAAATGGTTATCAATGCCGTTAAGACATTGAAGGAACGAGGTGGTTCATCATTACAGGCCATCAAGAAATTCCTTGTTGCTCAATACAAGGTTGATACTGATAAATTGTCACCATTCATCAAGAAATTCTTGAAATCAGCCGTTGAAAAGGGACAATTATTGCAAACAAAAGGTAAAGGTGCATCAGGATCATTCAAATTGCCAGCAGCAGCCAAGAAGGAAAAGGTTGTAAAGAAGGTTGCCAAGAAAGTTACTGAGAAGAAGCCAAAGAAGGCAGCTGCTAAGCCCAAGAAGGCTGGTGAAAAGAAAGTCAAGAAGACAATTGCCAAGAAACCAAAAGCCACATCAGCAACAAAAATTAAGAAGCCAGTTGCAAAAACCACAAAGAAACCAGCAGCAGCAAAACCAGCAGCCAAGAAGGCAGCACCAAAACCAAAAGCTGCACCAAAAGCAAAAGTTGTCAAGCCCAAAAAGGAAGCAAAGCCAAAGAAGGCAGCAGCACCAAAAGCAAAGAAGCCAGCAGCAGAGAAGAAACCAAAAGCTGCAAAAAAACCAGCAGCAACCAAGAAAGCTTAAATTTGACAAGCTAAACAACGATAAGCCTTAATCTAAGATTTATTATTTAAGCATAATTTATTACTGATATTCAGTAATCACCACAAAATAGTCCTTTTCAGGACTACAAAATCTCATTCGAAAAAGAAAAACAAATTTTTAGTTTGAATTTCAGTATGATTACTATGAACTAAGTAAAATAAAATTCTGTGATATACCTACATGCATTTACATCGATTCTGTTTGCTTTAGTGTCTAGTACGTTTTGTATGGCATCATTAGTTCATCTAGAGGAGTTTATCTGAGTTCTTATAATGAAAAAATAATATTTTTTTCTTGTCGCCATTTTGAAAAAATGTAGCGTCATGTTAAAGTTGTTTTATGCATACAAAAGGATTCAAATTTTTTATGGAATCGTAATATTATGAAATTTTATTAATACATTAAGTAGCTATATGCAACAATAAATAAAGTTTAAGCGTCTATATAAATATATTGAGATCATTCGATTGAGTAAAATTTTCTTCTTTTCATGTCAATACTTTTGGTGGTCTTGAAAAAGACCGTTCAATTGAAATATGAATGATAATAGTGTTGTAAGAATTTATGCACGTTCACCACGGATACGACGGGCGAGTTGGATGTCTTTTGGCATAATTGTAACACGCTTGGCATGGATGGCACACAAGTTTGTATCTTCGAATAATCCGACGAGATAAGCTTCTGATGCTTCTTGTAAAGCCATGACTGCTGATGATTGGAAACGCAAGTCAGTCTTGAAATCTTGAGCGATTTCACGGACAAGACGTTGGAATGGCAATTTACGGATCAACAATTCAGTTGATTTTTGGTAACGACGGATTTCACGAAGAGCAACGGTACCTGGGCGATAACGATGTGGCTTCTTAACTCCTCCGGTAGCTGGTGCTGATTTACGTGCAGCCTTTGTTGCCAATTGTTTACGTGGTGCTTTTCCACCAGTTGATTTACGAGCTGTTTGCTTGGTACGAGCCATTTTAGTTTTGTTTTGTTGTCTTAACTGTGTTCGATTTGAAATACAAACGAAAAATGATGCGAGAGCGAAAAATCAGTCCCCTTTATATATGATTCTCTTGGCGCGAGCAGATGTTTGAATGGAGGGGAGAGAAGAAATTAGGGGAAATGAAAAACTTTTGAAAATTTTATCAAAATTCTGAAATTTAATTAATCAAAAGTTTTTGAAATGTTTTTAAAATTGTCAAATCTACTTTCAGGATTAGAATCAGGTATTTACAATTAGTGAAACTCTTGAAATCGATAGAATATGTTGTAAAAATTCTGAGAGAGGGGAAGGGGAGAGAATGTATATAAAGAGCGTCAATTTCATACATTGGCATCATTCAAGTTTTACCGTTTCTCGTGTAAAGAAGTAAGAATACATTAAAATACAAAATGACTGGACGTGGTAAAGGAGGCAAAGGTTTAGGAAAAGGAGGCGCAAAGCGTCATCGTAAAGTTCTTCGTGATAACATCCAAGGTATCACAAAGCCAGCTATTCGTCGTTTGGCTCGTCGTGGTGGTGTCAAGCGTATCTCAGGCTTGATCTACGAAGAAACCCGTGGTGTCTTGAAAGTTTTCTTGGAAAATGTCATCCGTGATGCAGTCACATACACTGAACACGCTAAGAGAAAGACAGTCACAGCTATGGATGTCGTCTATGCATTGAAACGTCAAGGACGTACTCTCTACGGTTTCGGAGGTTAAATTTCTTTCCCCATCAATATCAACAACTTACATCAAATGGTCTTTTTCAAGACCGCAAATTAATTTTAAAAGAGAATTATTTTTGATTTCATTTTTATTTTACCTAGGTACTTCCTAATATTTCTATCAGTTTCATTTTAATCAATAAAAGTTTCTCAATTTATGTACCAGAATATAAAATATATTTTTTCAAAAATTATTTTAACTAATTTTAATGGAATATTGGACTTTGTTCATTTTTAAAATTTTGGTCTCTTAAAGCAATAACTTTTATTTTTTAATAAACATTAATTTAAATCAATATTTTTGGTTTCATTGCAGAATTTCTATATTTTTTATCAAAATAATCTATAAGTAAATTCCTTAAAATTTTATAATAGTATTTAGAAGTTTTTAACTAACTCATATATATTTTTTATACTTTCGTTCGTTTTTAGCAGTGTAATTTCATTACTTACAGTATCTTGCTTTCTTTCAAATTTAAATTAAAAAATTATATTTTTAAGAAAAGTAGTCAAAAAGTTATCAGGCAAACATGAACGTTTTCTTGCTAAAATATTCATTTTTTTTCGAAGCAAATAGGTACCAAGCATAGATTAGATTATCATAGATTAGTAATTAAATTCTTATCTAAAACATAGCATGAATGGTTTTTACTCGTAAAATAATAAATTGATTAAAATTAGGCGTATGAAAAATTTGAGGTTTTTTTTTTTTTTTTTTTTTATTTTTTTTTTTATGCAAAGATTGTATTTATTGGTATATGGCCAAAGGCCGTGTTACACAACTATATATTATTTTACAGCAAAGTGTTAACATATTTTCTTAAATTTATGTATTCGTTTTATTATCATCGCAATACTTTTCATAGAAACATTCTCTAACACGATTTTTGAATATTTTAAGTGAATATGTATTCTTTATTGTTTGATTTAATGATTTATACAACGCTACATCTCTAATGTAGAATGCCTTAGATTGCCTAATTGTCTGGGATCTCGGGAAGGATCATAAGGTCCTTCTACTTCTATATTATGATTAAACAACATCGTGTATGCAATTTTATACTTTAATTATCTATTTTCAATTCTGTTATCAACACAATATTTGTCATAGAAATGTTCTTTAATGCGAGTTTTGAATATGTGAAAGGAAAATATATTCTTAATTGTTTGATCAAGTGAGTTGTAGAGTGACAAGGCCTCTTCATATAAAAGGTCATGCTACCTAATTAGTTCCAGATTCAGGAATAACAAAATTATCTCTAAATCTTGTTCTGTGATTATGAATTTGACTTCCTGTTAATATTTGGACGTTATTCTTAAGCATGTTGGAATTTATTTTAAAAACGTTACTACACAAATTTACCTGACAAAGCGTGTAAAAGCATTGGAAGAATTTTATACTGTATAGTTCTGACTTATCACAAAACCATACTTTTTTTTAAAATGATTCTTAGTGACTTACATTGTGCAATTTCTAGGGATTTCATGTTACTTTGAGTCGTTGCTGACCATACAGTACTCATATATATTAGCCGTGATTGGACATGTGCATAATATAGGGATAAGGCGGTATTATCGGAAATGAGGTTTCTTGCTCTTTTCACTGCGCATGTAAGAAAAAAGCTATGATCTTTCCTACAAGTGTTTGGATGTGCTCATTAAACGAAAGTGATTCATCTAGTGTTAATCCAAGCAGTTGAAGACTTTCGACACGTATCATTGGCTTTACCATCCATTTGGATATTTAGTGCTGATTCCGTAAAATTTTCGAATTTCTTCCGATTATGAAAAAGAATATATTTAGATTTTTTGGATATTAGGAGACAAGCAATTTGACTTAAGCCACTTGGATATTAATAACAAATCGTGTTCGATTGATGCCTTAAGCTCTCCAGGACTGTTTGCTGTATTAACTAATGAAATATCATCAGCATAAAGTGTTAACTTTCCTATTGTACCGATATTAAAGATGTCATTGATGTAAATATTAAAAAAGGGATTTGATAAAATTCCTCCTTGTGGAGTGCCTGCTTTAATTGTTCTAAAGGAGCTGAGAGTATCTGAAATTTTAACAGCTTGTTTCCTATTTTCCAAGTATGAGATTAGTAATTTAAGAAAGAATTTATCAAACTGTAATGATCTTAATTTGCTTATCAAAATATCGTGGTTGATTGAATCAAAAGCCTTTGATAAATCGATGCATGTCAAGGAAACGGCTTTCCTCTTGTCAACATTCTTGTAGATTTCATGAAGAATGTGAGTAACGGCTATTTCGGTATTGGAATTTTTAACAAAACCAAATTGATTGCAATTTATGATGTGGTTTGCATCTAGGTGCTCTTGAAGTCGACGTTGAATGACATATTCGAAGATTTTTCCTAAGATTGGGTTAATAGTTATTGGGCGGTAGTTACTTTTATTTTTCTTGTCCCCAGATTTAAATATTGGTGTTACAAGTCCAATTTTTTAGGACATCATCAAATTTACCAGCGAATAAGTCCGTGCTTTATTAATTTAGTTATATTTTTTGTTAGAGCTTTTGCGTGGATTTTGATAAAATTATTTGACATGCCGTAGATATCAATAGCGTTAGATGTTTTTAAATTGCTTATTATTAAGGTGATTTCGTCTTCAGTTACGGACGGACAAGTGAAATTTTGGTTGATTTGGTACGTTTGGGTGTTATTCAAAGAAGCTGGATTTGGGTTTAAGGAGATGTTACTATTTATCGGTGTTGCATTGGCTATGTTTACAAAGTAGTTATTAAAGTGGTCAGCAATCGCATTCATGTTCGATACAGAAATGCCATTTTCATTCAGCATTGTACAAGGGGGGTTTTGTATATTCAATTTGTTATATAGGATTGAGTTTAGACTTCTGCCATGTTTTTTCTTGAATCATTAAGATTTTCATTAAATTTTTTTTTCATAATATAGTTTTTTGGATTTCTTTATTAGTCGATTTACTAAATTTCTATAGTATTTGAATTGTGACTGAATTTTGGTACAATGTGGATATTTGGCTTTTAGAGTTATAAGCTTATTTCTTATTTCAATAAACTCGCGCGTTTTTTTGTCTACATATGGTTTAATGCATCTTAAACGAGGTTTAATGTGATTCGAATTCTCTGTTATAATTTTCTGAATATTTGTTGTTAAGTCAACCATTGACTCACATTCTAACCTTTCAAATAGTTTAGAGTTTATTATTTTTTGATTGTTAATACGTTTGATTTTTGCTAATTCTGTTTCTCTGTCAGCTTTATCTTGTGTTTTTATATTTAAAATGATATTTTTATGGTCGGCAAAAAAATCGAAGTAGAACATGTCGTGTGTTAGATTACTTTTATGAAAGTGAAGATCAGTAAATATATGGTCGATGCAAGTGCTTGTATTGAAGCGATGATTAATTCGGGTCGGGTAATTAGTTGACATGGAATTTAGAAATGCAAATCCATTCGATATAATTATATCTTTATAGCTATTAACCAGATCATTATTATTATCAAACAGATTGATATTAAAGTCGCCAAAAAAGTATAACTTGTTATAAGTACTTAATAAAATATCGAGTTTATTAAGAAAAAGTTCTCCATCTTTGTCGATCTGGTTGTTTGGTTGTCTATAGCATAGTCCAAAGTTGATATCTGATTTAATTAATGAAATTATAATAAAGTTGTTATTGTTAATAGATTCTTCGTAGGTAATATTTGCTGTGTCGAAATCATTCAATACAAAAATGGATGCTCCACCACCTGCTGAGTTTGGTCTAGTGGAGTGCAGTGATTGATAGTTAAAAAGGTTATAGTATTGTTTTTCTTGTGGTTCTATCCAAGTTTCTACGACTAACACAATATGGATTTTATATTCTAAGCTAGATATGAAGCGTTGTAAATCATTGAGCGAATTTCTAAGTGATTGAGCGTTTAGATATAGACAGTTGATATTTAAGTTTTTGTTTGATTTTATGTTACTAGGAAAAGTATTGGAATGTTTTATGCTTAGTTTAATTTCATAATCGTTATTATTATCATTCATAATTATTATTAGCTATCCAATGGGGTGTAAAGATAAATGAATTTAGTGTTTACGTGTTTATGTAAAGAAAAAAACAAAAGAGAATTTGAAGAAATAGTTTTTTTTCATTAGCAAAGTACTTTTTTATCGAGACTAAAGACGTACAAAACGTCTGTAACGTCTCGTGTCAGTTTGAATTTTTTTTTTTTTTTTGTTTTGATATTTGATATCAATGATAATTATTATTGTTATTATTATTACTATTATTTTTTTTTTTTCTTTATATATATGTATATTTCTAATTTGTTTCTTTTTACCTGTTTTGTTATAGAAATTCTGTTTGTTTACTTCTTCGGTATTTTCATCTTCTTTGTTGCCAATATGTCGATTAATTGATCGATGCTGTTGATCTGGATGTTGTCGATCTTGCCCGGCTTTGATGATTTCAATTTTAGGTTAATTGCTCCATTTCCAATGAATACGCCCTCGATGACTTGATTATTTTCTTTCTTTAGCTGTGCGAAATTAAATATTTCGCGGTTTGTTTTTGTCATCGGTGAGCGAAATTCCAGCTCTTTGACCTTGTTAGCGTCAGACTCAGCTAATTTGAATATGTCATCATTCAGGATTGGGCTGAATTTATCATCTACAAACTGCTTTGATTTGATGAACTTCAGAAAAAGTAGTTTTCCACTCAATGTGTTAAATTGCAGGTGTGCGGTTTTTGTTGCAAATCCTTGTTTTTTTGTGAGATTGTACGTCATTTGTGTTTTGGCAGCCAAGTTTTGAGACCATGTATTAATTTCATCAAAGAATGTTTCATCTTTTACAGCTGGTGCGATATTAAGGATAGTTAGCTGTTTGTCAAGTAGTTTTTGGCCAATTATGTTGATCTGGATATCATGCTCAGTTATTTCATGTTTTCTTTCTGAATTTTCGGTTTCCAGTTGCAGCACTTTGGCACCGACTTGCGTTAGTTCTTCCTCAGTTTTTTTCTGGTCAGTCATCAACAAATCCAGTTTATTATTGAGGGTTGCCATGTCTTCTTGTATACGAACATGCAATTGAGTCATGGTTTTATTGAACTCTGTTTTTAATTCATTTATGCATCCTTTTATGAAACTTTGTAGATCTTCTTGAGGTTTTTCTTGACATTGTCTTTTTTGTTCCGTTTCTTGATCTTCAGGGGTAAGCTGATTGAATTTTCTTGTACCTGGTTATGATATTAAATTTTTTTTCTTTAAGAATTAAAATTTGTCGTCCTAAAAAGGACGGTTTATAGATGTTTAAAGGCACATTAGTGTTGAATTTATGCTTTCTTTGATTCTGTCTTCTTTGGCAACAAGACGGCTTGGATGTTTGGTAAGACACCACCTTGTGCAATTGTGACTCCAGATAAGAGTTTGTTCAATTCTTCGTCATTACGGATGGCTAATTGCAAGTGACGTGGGATGATTCTTGTCTTCTTGTTGTCACGAGCAGCATTACCTGCCAATTCAAGAACTTCAGCAGCCAAGTATTCCATGACAGCAGCTAAATATACTGGAGCTCCAGCACCAACACGTTCAGCATAGTTTCCTTTACGGAGAAGACGATGGATACGACCGACTGGGAATTGTAATCCAGCACGGTTTGAACGTGACTTTGCCTTTGCCTTAACTTTGCCTCCTTTACCACGGCCTGACATTTTGTATGATATTTGTTATTTGGTTTGTTTTAATGAGAAAGTTTACGAACGAATGATGATTCGATACTGAGTTGGATGTACAGAAATGTTCAGGTATATATACAAATATTATGAGCGGGAAAAATGAGGGGCGTGGCTTATGCTACATGGTGAGAGAAAATGTATATAAAGAGAGTGAAAAGTATGAAGAGACATCAGTTGTATTCTGAATTTTATACAAAACACTTCGTAAAAAATGGCACCACCAAAAACAAGCGGAAAAGCTGCAAAGAAAGCCGGTAAGGCACAAAAAGCCATCTCAAAGGATGACAAGAAAAAGAGACGTCATAAGCGTAAAGAATCATACGCAATCTACATCTTCAAAGTCTTGAAACAAGTTCACCCAGACACTGGTATCTCATCAAAAGCCATGAGCATCATGAACAGTTTTGTCAATGATATCTTTGAACGTATTGCTGCTGAAGCCTCACGTTTGGCTCACTACAACAAGCGATCAACAATCACAAGTCGCGAGATCCAAACTGCTGTTCGTTTACTCTTGCCTGGTGAATTGGCCAAGCACGCTGTCTCAGAAGGAACAAAAGCCGTCACCAAATACACATCATCCAAGTAAATTGCTTTTTATGCTGCATCGTAAAACTCAAATGGTCTTTTTCAAGACCGCAAAATATTTTATGAAAAGAAGAAAATTTTTGTTACTGCTGTACTTCTTGTTGTTTTTGAAAATATGGCGTCACTATATTAGTCTGCTCCTTAGATGTATGCATTCGAAAGTGCTTTTGTTAGAATTTTGACAAATTTGTCTAACAGATGGCGTTGTTTGAACATAATGTGTTTGTGTTTTACAATATTTTAAACATAGGTATTATGAAATTTAATAACAGAAATTTTCACGTGTTCATTTTTTATTTGAAATCAGCTGCAGTCATCAGCTGTTTCATCGTCCGATTCAGACTGAAGAAAACGAAGTTTTAGTTAATGTTTTATAAAAATTACGAGTTGATTAAAAATATCGTATGATTTAAAATGATTTACAAACACACATTAAGTGTAACCTGTCATGTATTTTGTGCCATATGTAAATAGTAGAATATTTTGGTAAAAAATTTTTAAAACGCTTTCCAAACACTTCGACTTTCTGATTATTCTATTTATTTGCACTTGGCACTCTAATTTCTTCTATTTATTTACTTTTTATCAATAGAGTCAATTCACTGTTTAAAAGTTCGCCTAATTCCGTTTTAAGTTAAACTTTTTTAAATGCATTTATCCAGAAAGTTTATGAAAATCTAGTTCAAGGTCTTATCAATGCATTTAAAATATTATGAATGTATTAGAATTAATTACATAGACATATAAAGGATGAAAATTGATTTGTGAAAAAAATAAATCTTTAGTAACAATTCACTTAATTTTGATTGTCGCTAGGTTTCTGTACAATATGAAGATGAAGACTGTAAAATTATAATTTAATGTCATAATTAATAATTTTTACATCATTTCAGATTCTGTTATGATGCACACCAATACATAGAAATATTTTTGGCACATGTGCAGTTCATCGAGTGAAAGTTTATGAAAATAGTATAGAGTAAATTTTCCGCATTTTCACATACAGTTTTCATTCATAACACGACGATTTCAGTTACACAATAAAAGACATTCTGTTTGTATTTGTAATTACCTGATTTATTTTGTGTACAGACACTGTAAAAAAAAGACATATAGAAGTCATATCAAAAAATTTCGTACTTCAGTTATAGAATGAACTTGGTAGACGATAGTTCAACTTCCGTGTAAAGAAAATCAGACTTTCAAAAAATCGATTTAAAATTGAAATTCCTAAAAGTCTTTTAGTTTAAATTTATATTAATGTGCTGTGTGATTAAATTTAAATTAATTTAATAAAAATTGGGTTGAAAATTGCTTCATCGCAGAAAGCATTTATACTTTTATTTGTGACTTGTGAAAAATAAAATTTTTAGTCAAAAATTATTGATTTTTTTCCGCAAAACAAAATTTAGACTGAAAAGTTATTAAAAGTGTCATTCAAAATGCCAGAACAAAATGTTTTTCAACCAGATCCAAAACTATCTCGATCAGCTTACATTTCATCCATCCAGCAATACGAGGAGCTTTATAAATTATCAATCAATCATCCAGAAAAATTTTGGAATAATGTCGTCAAGCAGTTCCATTGGGAGACAAGTTGTGATTCAAAAAATTTCCTGTCCTATAACTTTGATATATCAAAAGGTCCAATATCTATCAAATGGATGGAAGGAGCGTCAACAAATATTTGCTATAATCTTTTAGATCGGAACATTAAAAATGGACATGGTGATAAAATTGCATTTTATTGGTATGTCTGGCTTTTTAACGTTATCGGATCAAAGTTTTAAAATTTTTCATTCTAAACCGTAGGCAGATGAAGAAATGAAAAGTTTTGGCTCTAGTATTGATTTTTTCATTTCATTTCATTTCATTTCATACACGAAAAGCTTTTTCTGCCTACGCTTTAGAATCTTACTGTATAGTAAGAAATTTTTGTAATCTTCACATTTCATTTCGATCCGACTACCGAAATTTCGAAATTTGTCAGTTAAATACAATTAAAAATTTGAAAATAAAAGTTGTGAATGTGTTGGTAAATTTTTTCACCAATTTTTACTTTCAAGATAATTTGTCGATTAAAGCTTGTTAATATACGATTTATTGATTAAATGATAGAAAATTCGTCAAAGAATGCAATTCAGTTGATGAATCAAGATCCAGAATGGAAAAATTCAAAAATATTTTGATTTTAAAATCCTTGTTTTTTTACAAATTTTTTTGTTTACATTTAATTTTGAAGTTTTCGAAATCAATTTCGAAAAACTTCGAACTGAAGTGACGGTAGTCGGATTTCGATTTTTTTGCTGCTTATCTGATAAAGTGAAAAGGTTGTTCATCTTTTTATTCGAATCTAAAATGTGAATGAACATACGATTCTACGTCAGTAAATCTTATTTGCTTGATAAGTGTTCATCTTCTTCTTAAAAGAATATGTTGAGTATGGTCGTTAACTTGCGACGTAAATTTACTTTTGCTGACGTAAAATGAGTCGGGAATAAAATAACATTAAGGCAAATTTAGTCTGTTGAAGGCAATTTTAATTATTGTATATGACGGCGCTTGTTATTTTCGTACATATACGAAGAGTAAAGTTCAACGATTTTTTATACAATAGGAAGAGGGGAACGTATTACATATTTCGAATTTTCGTCATTTTTTAATTGTGACGTGCGATTATACGATAAAAGTATTAAACTCGTTATGACTTATAATAACAATGATAATCAAAAATAAAATTCTAGACAAGTACACCAAATGAATGCAATTTAATCTTGACAAATTTGAAAACAAGAAATGAAATTAAGATTTATTTTTAAATTCAGGGATAAGGACAAATGAATAATTGCATGCGGGTAGATTAGCAAATAAATACAACTTGAAAGACTTAATTGAATTTTAATTGAAATCAATCAGTTTAATTTGGTTTTTAGAGTTGGAAAAATTGAATAATAAGGAATGCAGAATTTGAAACTATTGAGAAACAATTTAGCAAGTAATAAAGTTTCATGAATATCAAAGTCCAATGAATACGTGATGCTTAAAATGTGTAAAATACTAATCAAAAATTAGTTTTTAATGATAAAAATTTTTACACGTGAAATGAGCAACATTGGATTAATTCAGCAGAAGCTCTGTTGAATCACGAAAACAGTCTCGATCAAAATCCATTGCTGCTGATTAAGCTGTATTTATCATTGATAAAAAATGTGTCAACGGCGAATTAATATTTTATCAGTACAAGACAATGGAATTGTTTATATCATGATTGTAATCAGTGTTTTTCCCTTTTGTCAGGTGCTTCCAATCAGTTGTGAAATAATTCACATGGAAGATTAATCAATGAACATACAACGTCTGACCTTGGAATTAGAAATTAACGTATGATTTTTGATTAATCATAGAAGATATTAATCATAGTATAGATTATTATAACCACAGACTAAGAATGATTTGGCGACTGTGGCTTTCAGGAAACTATTAAATCAGACACAATGTCTATGAAATAAAATTTGTAAGTGCTTATAAATTCAAATCTTATGAGCTATGAAAAGTTTTGAGTGATTGATAATAATGTGTAGACATTTTCTGATAGTAAAAGTCAAACAATAAAATTCAATTTAATTTTTTAAAAACTAGATTAATCTGAAATTTTATTACACAAGCATTATAAACTTCACGTTTTATTCCTTTCAATGCAAATCATGTCAATCACCTTTTATTCGCTGTTATAAATAAGAGCAAAGGAATTACGGATTTTTAATTTTGACTGTACTCAACTTGTTACCAATGCAATAGCAAATTTACTGAATTATACAACTAATAATTACTACTTTTCGTATGTTCATGTATAAAGTTAGAATACGAGTTTTTCGCTTATATAAGAATTCCAGAAAAAGATGGAAAATCGATTCATACGCAGTATAAGCTTTACATTTTGAATTTTCAAAGAATCAAATAATAAAATTTTATTCTGAAAAAAATAGGGAAGGAAATCATCCAGAAGATTATACAAGATTTACTTACCGAAAGCTCCTTGAAGAAGTATGTCGATTTGCAAACGTGCTCAAAATGCATGGAGTCAACAAAGGTGATCGAGTTGCTATTTATATGCCAATGATTATGGAGACACCAATTGCAATGCTTGCATGCTCAAGAATTGGTGCAATTCATTCAATTGTTGTAAGTTTTTGCATAGTTAATATTTATTATATGTTCAAGTCATTAATTTTATACGACAAAAAGCGGCAAAAAGCACAAAATCTATTTTACATAATATTCAGCTTCGAATCAATCTGACCTATATAGGAAAAATAACAAAATTCTAATATACAATATATACGTTCTAAAGCTCCCTTCACTTAACTCCGTTTTTTATTCAACAGGTGTTCAGTTTCGAATTAATATTACATAAATTTAAAATTCATGACCTGTCTTAGTATAAATAAATAAGTAAAACTTTATGAGAAGCTCGTGATTGATTAAGCATTACTTTTGATAGAATTTCTCGATATTTTTATAACAAAGTTTTTAATAAGCAATTTCTCGATAATCTCAACCTTGAATGGGATTCACAATATGTTCAAATGCAAAAAATAATATTTTTCTCTCCACATTTCAGTTTGCCGGATTCTCATCAGACTCGTTAGCAGAACGAATGAAAGATTGCAAGGCTAAAGTATTAATAACATCTGATGGAGCATGGCGAGGAGAAAAATTGCTGCATTTAAAGGAAATTTGTGATCATGCATTAGAAAAGTCTGAAGAGTTGGGGCATCATGTCGAAACATGTATTGTTGTGAAGCATATTCATCGTGTGACTGCTCCAAAACCAGAATTGATTGAAGACTTCTCAGTAGATATGAGAGATGATCGTGATTTTTGGTGGCATGATGAAATGGAAGAAGCAGAACCCAGCTGCTACCCTGAATGGACGAGTGCTGAAGATCCACTTTTCATGCTCTACACGAGTGGATCGACTGGAAAGCCAAAAGGTGTTTTGCATACAACTGGAGGTTATTTACTTTATTCCAGTACAACATTTAAGCTCGTTTTTGATTATAAACCTGGTGATGTTTACTGGTGTACTGCTGATATTGGTTGGATTACTGGACATACATATGTCGTTTATGGACCATTGGCAAATGCAGCAACATCTGTTATGGTGAGTTTAATTTTTCATTTGTTTTAATGTCTGCTATATTTTTGACTTTATTGTAAATTTTAGTTTGAAGGAACACCATTCTATCCAGACAATGATAGATTCTGGCAAGTTATTGATAAATATAAGGTTTCACAATTTTATACAGCACCAACAGCAATTCGTTCACTAATGAAATTTGGAGATGAACCTGCATTGAAGCATAATCTCGAATCTCTAAAGTAAGAAAAATTATTTTTTTTTTCTCAAATTATTTTATTAAAAAAATTAAATTTTGTAGGATTCTCGGCAGTGTCGGCGAACCTATAAATCCAGAAGCTTGGTTGTGGTATTACAAAATAATCGGAAAAGAAAAATGCTCAATTGTTGATACATTCTGGCAAACAGAAACTGGAGGTAAACTTAATACTCATTTTCTATTCTAGTAATGTGCTACTAACAATAAATTTGAATCATTTTAGGACATGTCATAACACCATTACCTGGATGTACACCAATGAAGCCAGGTTCTGCATCTTTACCATTCTTTGGAGTGAAACCAATGCTTTTAGACGAAGGTGGCAAAGAAATTCAAGGAGAGGGAGAAGGATATTTGGTATTTAGTCAACCTTGGCCAGGAATGATGAGGACTGTATATAATGACCATAAACGATTCGAACATACTTACTTTTCAAAGTTTCCAGGATATTATTGTACGGGTGATGGAGCAAGACGTGATAAAGATGGATTTTTATGGATTACTGGAAGAGTTGATGACATGTTGAATGTTTCTGGTCATTTGATGTCAACAGCTGAAGTAGAAGCTGTCCTAACTGAACATTCCCGAGTAGCAGAAGCTGCTGTTGTTTCACGTCCACATCCTGTTAAAGGAGAATGTCTGTATTGCTTTATAACTCCAAATCAGAATGAAACATTCGATAATCAACTAGTTAATGAGCTTAAAGTACTTGTTCGTGAAAGAATTGGACCTTTTGCTCAACCAGATGCAATCCAGCATGCACCAGGCTTACCAAAAACACGTTCTGGTAAAATTATGCGTAGAATTTTAAGAAAAGTGGCCGTTAATGATCGCGATGTTGGGGATATATCGACTCTTGCTGATGAACAAATTGTCGAAGTGTTGTTTAACAATCGACCATCGAAATAAATTTTATGCACAAAAGGATTAATCATTTAGTAATATAACTCCACATATATGTTAATTCTTTAAAATCAAAATAATATTTACTTAGTTTCTATAAATCCATAATAAGGATAGACTTTTCTAGGGTAATAAGGAAGTAAAAAATCTCATATTCTTTTTTTTGCTACATATTTTTTTATTGGATTGAAATATTAAAAGCTTAATTGACTATCATTGTTTATTTAGTGTTTGTTTCTTTTTTGGAAAATTAATCATTCTTATTAAGTTTTTTATAGCTTAAGCTTAAACCATGATATTGACTTTATTGTTAAATGATGAATTCATGAACATAATTTTAAATTTTAGTAAAAATAATTTTACTTTTTTAATTCCTAAAATATTTCGTTGCAAAATTTTGTTTGATAGTAACTGATAGTAACAATAAGGAAACATAGATATATATTTTATGCTTAAAGCAATATAATAAGAATATTTTAAAAATTCTGAGAATAAACGAAAGTTATTTTATTTTTATCGCTTTAATTGAAGTTATTAAAATGTATTTTCATCTTCAAAAACTTTTTCTGTTCGTGTTTAAAATTTGTCAATGCTAAGCACAAACTTAGGGTACTTAATTTACTGAACACATACATCTACAAATAATATAATATAAATTAAAATGAACTCAACATTTGGAAAATGAAATCCACTTCGTTTTAAAATTACAATAATTTCACATAATAACAATAAAATGGCACTAATCCATAAACATACATACATAGTTTTAACTACCGAAGAAATATAAACGGAGCTCATCAAAACTCTTATTTGTGATTAATTCCTAAAAATCCTTTTTTGTTACTTTGCAAAACATTCTGACAAGTTGACGAAAATTTAATTGCTTAAAATCAGTGAAAGTTTTGAAGATGAATTATACACTAAATATGCGGCTTAATATTATATTGACTGCTAAATATGAGACATTATGCATTAAATATACAAAAAAAATTGATTTTGGAAAATTTACTAAAAATCTGATAATTGTTCTTGATTAAGTGTCAATATACATATCTTAAATGTGAGAATTTCTCAAAATTTTATGAGAAGTTCAATTAGTTTCAGTAAAAATATTTTATTGGCAGCATTTAGATTGATAAGCTGTATATCATGACTATTGAAATGAATGAAAAGCGAAACATAAAGGTAACACTTTTAAGACGACCATGGATTTTAATTCCTTATATTAATGCGCCCTTAATTTATACATATCATTCTATATTCCTCTGTATAGTATTTTACAGAGTATAGAGCTTTTAAGACATCTAAAAGTTCGAATATATTTTAAGATAAAAGTATATTAAATGAAATATTATATTATCGTTCCTTAAAAAATTCCTATACTGATTTGGAAGATGATGGAAATAAGACGAAAGAGAAACATTGAATCAAAAAAAGTACTGAATAAAGTGAAACATTTGAGAACTAAAAAGTATAGAGAACTATTGAAACTTATAAATGTTCTAATTTATGTTGAAACTAAAAAAGTTTAAAGAATTGTTGATGAATTAAGAAAATAATACAAATTGGCAATATATAGGAAATGTAGGACATTAACATGAATAAATACTTAAATGTTAAAAAATAACTTTATTCTTTCTATTGTTTTTAATTTTATAAGAATTATGTTTCAGAAATCATCAATTTCGGTACTTTAATTTCTAAATTAATTTATTTGCCAACACTTCTCGATAGAGATATTGTCCGTTATTTCGTACAAAAATTTGAATTTGAATGCTGTATGTGTACGAAAAATTTACACTAACATAAAAATAGTTGGTACATTTTAAATAGGCTTATTTAATAGCGAAATAAATTTTCTATCGAAAAAATCAATTGTAACATTAGGTACTTTAATAAACAGAAGTTAAGATTTCATCGAAATTTTGTTATAAAGATTTAACGGACAAGTTGTACTAAAATAAGGCGTACTAAAAACTCAAATTTTGTATTAAAATAAGGAAAACCGTTACGTATTGAGAAGTGTTGGATTTATTGCTATGAAACAAAATATTTAAGCTTCCAACTAATCGTCCAGTAAATGAGGGTGATCAAATGGAAAATGAAATTTAATACCACTTTTGTCTTCAAAAATGCAAACCACCTGTTGAAGCTTATTTACATGACAACCCTAAATATGAAACAAAATTCTTATGGTAACGGATTGCCATGGCAACAAATGCAATTTTCAATGACAAAACAAAAATTTTTGTAAAGGACATAAAATTTAATAAAATTTCAGATTTATAATGTCTAATGAAATTAAAACTAAACAAAAGGAAAAACAGAAATCAAAAAATGCTAAGAAAAAGCAACAACAAGTTAGCAAGAAGCAAGAGACGAAGAAGATCCGAAAAATAAGTGAAAAGTATTTAAAGGAAGACATTCAAATTGAAAATATATTAAAAGTTAGGAATCTCAATGATGATGACGAATATGCTCGAAATAAACAAGATGAAATCGACTTTTTTTGTGATCCGTTTTCATCGATTTCTTTGCAGTTAGAGAAGTTCAATAAAAATGATACAATTGAAGATGAGAATGAGAGTCAAAAGGAGGATGAAGAAATTTCTCATAAATCAGATGAGCAACATTCGAACAACTCTTCACCCAATACACATATGGCTTCCACTTATATTGGACAGGATTGTGAAACAGTCGTTGATAAGTTTGAATTAACAAGAATTTCATATGATGAGCTGGAATTGCTGTTTTATCCTAAAGCTCAGCCAATTTCCTTGAAGAAATCAAACGACGAAGAAAGAAATTTATCCAATTCTGAAAATGATGAAGATGGAATTTTTTCTATTGATCCACCAAAAATAAATCGAGATTCAAACATGCTTTTATTGCTGGATCGTCTTAATGAAAGTAATGCCACAGATTTAATTACCGGAAAAGGTCAACTTAAGAATTTTGAAAAAGTAACAAGTAATGATGTTTATCGATTGCGATGCGATAGAATATTTACACCAATTTATGTTCCACCAACACAGATGACTTTTGAGCCAATTGATAAAATTATTAGTGAGAAAAAATTTCTAAAAATTTTCATAACAAACTTGACATTTGAGCAGCACAAAAGATTTACAAATGAGCATTATGCAGAAAAAATTGTCGAGAAAATTTTCAGTGAATATGAAAGACGACAAAAATTTGATGTTGTCGGAACTTTACAGACTAAGTTGAAAAAACTTAGAGAAGCAAAAGAAGAAGGTTTAAGTAGATCAAAAGTTGATGACATTTCCATCACCCAGCAGATTAAAACTGTAAGAAATAAGCTTCACACTGAAGAGCTTTATGACCAAAAAATTTTAAAGAGTCTATTGGAAAATTGGAAGCATTTGAAGGACATTAGAAGTCAACAGAAATATTCTCTTACTAATACAACAATTAAGATTCATAAAAAGGATGTAGACATTGAAGATTTGCAAGCAGAACGACAGCAACAATATGATACAGAACTAAATGAAATCATTAATGAGGAATTTGAAAAATATTACGCTGCCAAACAGAAGTATAAAGAGCAAATCAAAAGCATTAATCAGCCTGATAAAATCATTGACTCAAAAGAAATTGTACAAAAACCTAAAAAGCCAGACATTGATAAGATTGTAGGTCAATTGAATGAAATCTATGATGAAATTTCTACAAATAATCCAAAGCTTGAAATCCTTTTAATGCATAACGATCATGATAAGTCTAAAGATAAAATTAAGAAGCTTAACAAAGTCGCTTATAACATTGAACTAGAAGTTGATGGTGAAGTTGTTGGAAGCACAAAAAACTTTAAATTGAATGAAAATTTTTCTATCGCAATACAATCTGCATTTATATTAAAGCTCACAAAACATTTACCAGAGAAACTAAAGCTGAATGTAAGTCTCGAAAAAATTTTTGAATCCATTCAATGTTAAAGTTTTATTTTTTCAGATCATGGAGATAAAATCTTCAACAAGAAAAATAACAGAAATTCTCCTTCCGTTGCCCGAAGATGATGAGAATTTCAATGAAATGGAAGTAACAAATTATACATTTTCATCGAAGCGTTTACAAAGAAGAAACTCAAACGTGAGATTTTCATCATTTCGCAGAAATAGCAGCAGAAGATTAATAAGCACATCCGGAAATTTAGGTATCAAGTTCGGATGGATAAATAAAGATGAAGAGACTGAAAAATTTTCAAACTTAAATGATACAATAGTTTCAAAGAAATCACTGCCACAAAGTGATTCAATTTCACAGGATGTTCTTCAACGATGGTTTGATCAAAAACTTTTAAATCCGTTAGATCCTGATGCACAAAAGTTGGTGCATTATATTGTTGATAATAAAAATGAAGAAGCTCAGATTAATGTATCAAAAGGTACTTCGACTTCACCAGAAAATGACCTATTTCGTTTGAATGAAGAGGAACTGGCATTTATCAGTGAGGAAGAGTTTAATGCTATTGAGAGATTTAATATATTGAAAGCTAGATATCAAAATGACTTGAACTATAAAAACAAAAAATTAATTCCACAACTAGAACGAGAATTAGAATTTGATAAAGACAAAGACACAGATATAATTGATGAATCTTTAATTGCTGATCCGATTGACCTTCAAAGATTTCGTGGCAGAAAATATTTACGAAAGGTTTATGAAATTATAATAAATCATTGTGAAAATTTAAATCGAGACAAAATGAACACAAACATATTGATTGGAGATGAATTTCCAACATTTTCGTCACTTTCATTGGCATTTTTTGAAATGTTTGGTCCAAAACGTCCATTAAAGCCCACACGGCGTGTTACGTCATCACGTGCATCTTGCAAATTAAATGAAGTTAATAACTTCAATATTGTAGTAACAGTTGTACGTGCTACAAATGTTCCAATTCGTTGCGAAGAAACGCAAGCTTCCTCTAGAAAAAGTAGCACTTTATCAACACAGGGCATAAGTAAATTTACTCCATTTAAGAATTCAAGCATTCATCCGCACGTTTTTGTTGCTATATCGTTAAAAGATCATCATCACACATGTCGGACATCGTCATCTGAAGGAACTAATCCAATGTGGAATGAGCAACTATCACTTCCATTGAGTATTTATTCTGATGATGCAAAAAGAAGTCTTTCAATTGATTTATATGACGAAGTTGTGGAAGATCTTACAGATAATGTTGCTGAAGTTTATCAAAGAATTACAAGCAAGTGGCTGGGTACATTAAAGATCCCGATTATAAATATTTGTACAAATCAAAGGATTGAAGGAACTTTTGAAATTTCAGTTCCACCTGTCTTAGTTGGATACACGAAACCGAAATTTTCACCTGCCGATCATCAAACTCCAATTGCGATAGAAAGTTTACCTGATTTATCAAAGAAAACATACATTAGCTTATTTATAAGCCTCGAACCAGCAGTGGAAATACCGCAATTAATATCATCAGGTCTTGAATGCATTGAAGTTATTAATGTTGAGCAGCATATTAAAATGTGGTTTGAGCAGCTTAAGCTTGAATTTCCACTAAGAACTAAAAAATGGGATCCACTTGTAACACTTTTGAGCGGAAAACGAGCATGTTTGACTCGCTTACTTCATCCTTTGTCATTTCCTTTTGAAAAAAATGACTCAACAGAGCAGTTGATAAGAAGATTTGTATCATTGATTCCAATTCAGCATGATGCAAGCACAACACACAGCAGTTGTACAAGTCTGAATGGAGTTTGGCTGTCAAATTATGTAAGTTTAAGCTGCTTAAGTAAAATGATATATTTAATTCCATTTATTTTCTAGCATATCCTTGGTTTAATGACATCATCCTACAAAGATTTGGGTGTACTATTGGCTTGCTTTTATTTGGAACTAGGATTTCCAGCATGGCTTATTCTCGGATCGAGTACAACTTGTGGTGAAAGTTGCTTTGTTTTAATTCGTGAAACAAATGAATTTTTCATCATAGATCCATCAAGTGGTCGAAAATACAATAGTAAAGATATTTACTGTCCACTTACAAAATGCTACTGTCTTGTTAATCAGTATAACGTTTGGGCTAATATTCAAAGAGAGCAACGTGTTTTTATGACACAATTTGATATAAATCGAAGCTTTGATTGGAGACCGTTATTTCAAAAGGTTGTAGACATTCCAAACGGAACTATTCATGATGCCAATTTTCGTTATGAAAGATCATTTGATACAAAAGATTTACAGAGAACAATTCATGGAAAAATTGTTAAAAAGATTAATTCATGGAGGTCACACCGAAAAACTACTTGGAACAGGTACGATTGATAAATTAAATGTATTAATATGATTTAGAGATTCAAATTTTCTTAAAATTAAGGTATGTAAGTGAGAACTTAAAGTCTATCTTGATCAGATTGGAAAATGACGTTTGTTTGGAGAATGATTTGGAGGATCATGCAGAGATGCTTAAAACATTATTTGCTAATCATAAGGTGGGTATTTTGATTAATATTTGAATTATTTGGTCTTTATATTGACAAAACTTACTTTTTTGTATAGGTTATTGGATTTACAATTAATTCCAAGTACTCGAACCTGTCTTCGATTGTAACTGAAATAAAAAATACTGGCATACACTTAAATCTAGATAACAAAGTTGAATTTGCATTAAGTGTGTACGTAAAAGAATACGCAAATAATGTTTTTTCAGTATGGATATTTTTAATGTCACTCATACCAAAAGCTTGAATGTAATTAATTTTAAATAGGTAAATAATTTTTAAAATGAATTTTAAAGAAGTTTAGTTAAGTATTAGATTAAAGCATGCAAAAACTTAAATATTTTGACAAAAATTAAGATATGCGTAAAATATTGATTGAATAAAATTTATTTGATTTTAAATGATAAAAACAAGTTCACAAAACTAAAAACTATATTTTAATTTACTTAAAATTGATTCTATGAAAATTTAAATTACTAAGTATTTACAATTTAATATAATGATAGTATGTAATGAATAATAAAATATCAGTAAAAATAAATTAAATGAATTATATTTTTGACATTTTTCAGAATTCATAGCACAATTAAATAAAATTTAAAACTAATTTTATTACTTAGCATTGAGTCCTTTATTACTGCATAAATTTTAAAATAATATCAATTTATTTTTTAAATTCATTTGCATTCATTGAAGCTTTTATAAGATTGTCTCTATTTATATTATTTCATACATATTTCTATATTTATAATTTTATTCATCATACTTCAAGAATATTTAGGTCATTTATTGGAAAGTTTTATGTATTTAAAGTAATAGATATTATTTACAATAAACTAAAAACAACTCAACGCATTATTCGTTAGTTAATTTCATTATTTGACTGATTTTATTTATAATGATAATTTAATTTTGCGCATCAGTGATCAGATTTTAATTTAATTAAAAAGGAATTTAAGAAATTATTTAATTTCTCAAATCTTAAATTATAGAGTATTGCCAGGATTTACAATTTTGAAAAGAAAATTTAGGAAAATTTTCGAATTTTTTACTTTAAGATAAACTTTTCTAAGATGTATTTTGTGTAAATATATTGAGCTTTAATAAACCGCTTTTATTGAATTTGTTTCTAGGAAGAAAATTAAAAATTAAAGTAGGTTCATGTAAGACAAGCAAAAAATGTTTAGAATAAAGATAAATTAAAATGCATGAAAAACTTTTAAATAATTAAATTTAATAATTGGCAGTATTGACAGGAAATTTGATAAAAATAATAAATAGGGTAAAAAATATTGAAATTCGTACAAAACGAAAAAATTTGTTTGAAAGTCCTGTAACTTTTATTGGAAGCATTGCTGATTTCCCAAATTTTTCCTACGACTTTGCTTGTCCTCCAAATTTTTTTATTCGAACCTTAAAAGAGCATTTTTTGCAGCATAAAGCAGTAAAAATCACTTTATTTCAAATATTGATTCGTACACACAAATATTGAAATTCGTACACTCAAATATTGAAATTCGTACACCAAGTACTCACGATTTTTGCATCCAAAACTTGAGAAAAAATTAATATTCTTGCAGTATTTTCATTTGAAAGGTTTTAATTATTGTAATAAATTTAAAGCATGACAAAATGTATTTTATTGAATAAATAAAAATTTTTAATGATTTTTAACTTTGTGTTTTGAAAAATCGGTCAACAATTTTCAAATTCAAAATGACCGTTTTTTTAAATCACGTTCTTCGGCAAAAGCGTTCAATTAAAATGTATGAAAAACTGTTAAATAATTAAATTTAATAGTTGACAGTATTGGCAGGAGATTTGATAAAAATTATAAATTTTAAAAAAAGTGAATCACAAAATTTTTAATAAAATAGAAAAGAGGAAAATCTTCGAAATCAAAAAGATCGCAAGCTTTGAGATCACTTGTAGGTAGGCATAATATATAAAGTTTAAAAGTATTATTAACCTTCAGTAAAGCAAGATTTATAATAAGCATTGAACCATTTTATAATTACTTCCAATAATTAAGATTGCTTACTTGTTTTTGAATATTTAATGGCAAAGCTTTGGTTAAGATTTATAGAACACTTCTATATTTACTGACTTCTTGCAACGTGATTAATTGTATAATGATTATTCGTTATTCTTCTCATTATTCATGCCATAATGTCGGCGATGCATCACATGGATATAGAATAATCAGACATTGCACTTGAAAATAACCTCTAATAAAATACGGAATCTCTTAAAACTGATCTACGGTTATTAGCTCTAGTACGTTTAGTTGTTGAACGTAAACTGAGATTCGAGGATGTTTGCTGCTGTTCATACCAAGTTTTTCTCTTTCCATACCTGTCAAATGAAAATTTAGTGATTTTTCCTTAAAAAGTATATTTTCAAGATTTACTTGTTTTGCCGTTTCTTGGGTTGATTTTCTGATGTTTCATTCTCTACAAAATGGACATTTCCTGTTGACCCATATCAAAAAACATAAAATAAATCAATGGAAACAATTTAAACTTTATGTATTACCATATCTTCGTTTTGACCCCCTGTGAGGAATTGCATTAACATTATTGACAACTTCTTCATTATCTTGAGTATTGCTATTTATTTGCTGATGATGTCGTCTTGGAAGTAAACAGGTTTTCCCTTTACATCCTTTCATGTGCTCAAGTATATCATGTAGAAATGATTTTTCTTGATCAGTTAAAGATGATTGCATATTTTGTGTCTCAAATGGATCTGTAATTGACAACAAGTTATCTAGTTAGAAGACTGAATTAATGCAATAAATTATTAAGTGCAATATACCCTTCTTGAGATTGTAGAATGTTATTAGACCTGTTGTAAATTCACAATACAAATAATTATGTGTCTGATTAATTGTTCTCAGACATGAGTACGTATTGTTGATTGCATTCATACAGAAGCAGAATGGTTCATCATCCCAAAATGGAGCTGTCTTCCAATGTTGTGAGTCATGACTAAAGCAATTCATTTTTTCAGCAAAACATTCCTTTTCTATTCTAGCCTTCTTATTACGTTTTCTTTCCTTTTTGCGTTGTCTTTCTTCTTTCAGTTTTTTGCGCGCATCACGAGCAATTTCCTTTTCTAGCAACGGTGAACTACACAAAGGGTGAATTGTTATAAGAATTTCATTTTAAATGAAGATTTAATTCTTACCTTTCAACTTCAGGTTCACAATAGCATTCAGCAGGTAAACTGCTTTTTGTAGAATTGTTTTCATTTTCACTTGACGTGATGTTTACTACATGATTGACACTATTTGCAAAAATGTGTTGTTGCTGACGATTGGAATGTTTCTTTGTGGACTTGGATAATTGTGTGTCGAAAGGATTCAAATTTGTTGAAGATTCTATAGTTTGGGATGTTGTTGAAGTAATATTGTCATGTGCCAATTCACTTGTTAAGATATCTTCATAATTAATAGATAATGTACTTGAAAGTGAATCTTCTGTTGGTGTAAATGGCAATGATGTTGTTATTGCTGCAAATATTGTTGATGTAGTTTTGAAAAATCTTGTTCTGTTTCGAGGTTTATGAGTGGACGACTCTCTAGTTGTTTCGATAGTACTTGACGTTTTGTCAGGTAAAGATTCTTGTGTAACAGATATATTGAATGATTCATCGTACTCAGAAGTTCTACTTATGCTTGTCGTTGCCTCATCAATTGTCGTAAATATAGAAGTAGTTGAAATTTTCTGCTTCCTTCGTCTTTCATTCACATTACTTTGGTGATGACGGTGCTGATGTAATGGCGCTTTTGTTGTCGATTGCCCTTCAATAATTTCATCAAAATCTTCAGTTGATACGTTAAAGCTATCGTAAACTTCATCGTCAACAGATGTCATATTTGCAGGTCGATTTTCTTTCAGATGCTTTCGAATGTCTTTCAAGTTTCCAATTTTATCTTTTAAAACTTTAATCAGCATATCAATTTGTAATCGACTTTGACGCCATGCTTCTTCATTTTCATACACAATGGTTGAACAATTTACCTTACCAGATGTTTCAACAAAACATTGAACCGGATTTTTTGTATTATTTAAATACTTTTTCTCTAATGACATTAAAACTGAATGAAGTTCGTCGATAGTTTGAGTTATGTAGTCTGCATCACGTTTCCTTCTTGAATGCTTTTCTTCGTTCAAATTTTCAAGTTCTTCACTTAGTTTATTCTCAAGAGTATCAAGAACTTCATCCATACGTAAAAGATGCAAGAATTCTGGAGGTAATCGCGTATTATAATTTTCTTCAACCTCTACACTTCTTTTGGAACGAATTTTGTGATTCCGTTTTTGCTTCTGATGAAAAATATCTCTTTCTGCTTTAATTTTTGTATAGACCACACCGTTTGGCGTAAAGCATGCACAATTTCGACGAGCTTGTTGGGCTGTAAGATATTTACTGATTTCTTGAAGATGATCTTGAACTTCTTTATGGAATTTGCATTTGTGCTTTCTCCATCTTCCTTCTTCATTAATGCATTTCCACTTTTGACCTGCCACACAATTCTGAAGCAATGATGGATCCGAACATTCTACATTAAGACGTGCAATTTTTGATTGATATGGTGGTAAGTCATTGTCAAAGAATGTTCGATGTTGGTCGAGATGGGAAAGAGCTGTAACAAATAAATTAATATTTTTATATCTGGCAAAACTATAAAAAGTTTACCTTCACGTTGTCTTTTCCTTCTGCTTTTGTGCGGCTCATCACTTTGCAATTCTGCATCAAAATCACTTTCATCCATTGTATCATCGAATTCCTCGTCATCATCTTCTTCAATATCTTCTTCAACTTCATGTGAACTTAAATCATGTTCCCTGTTTCTTAATTCCTCAAATGTACGATTTTCTTTTGTTAATGTTAATTCCATTTTATTGTTGTTTTCACTTAACATTTGACTGTATTTTGCAGCAGCCGCACGAGCGCGTTGCTCTGCTAACTGCTCAGGTGTTTCACGTCGACCAGAGCTCTCAATTAGGAATGTATCCGGCCATTTATATTTTATTGATCGATGTCGATTAATTATTAATGGCAATATTGATTTACCATCCATATGAGGAGGTACTTGTACGCCTGCAATATCCAAAAATGTTGGAGCTAAATCTATATTTTGAACGATTTCTTCAACCCTGTATTGAGTGAATAATAATTTTAAATTACTATTTAATATGAGATAACGAAGGTTAATATGACTTACAAACTTCCGGCGACAATTCCTGGACCACGTAATAAAAATGGCACTCGGACGTCAAATTCGAATGGGAAACTTTTACCTTTTACTAAACCAAACTGACCCAAGTGATATCCATGGTCAGATGTGTAGAAGATGTATGTATTATCTAGTTCTCCAAGCTGTTTTAATTCTTGATAAACTCTCTCGACTGCAACATCTACACTTTGAAGTGTTTGTAAACGCTTGGTCATTAGAATGTCAGTAAATTTTTTATGAATCGGTTCCATTTTATTTGTTACTCGTAATATCCATTGTTTGTCTTCATTTGGTGCTAAATTATATGAAGGAGTGCTGCAAAAATTAGTTATTTGTTAGTTGTATGATGCATCTTAATACCACAAAAATCTTTGTAAAATAATTGTCAGTTTACTTAGAACATGATTCATTCATGACAAACTTGGTATGAAGAAAATATTTTTATTTTTATTTAATACAAATTTTTCAGTTCAAAGCCTCCTTTGAAAAATCAAACGTAAAATAAACAATTCGAAAAAAGACAAAAATTGAAAAAAGAAACAAAAAAGAAAGTTGGCTCCAGAGAGGATCGAACTCACGACCTTCGCGTTATTAGCACGACGCTCTAACCAACTGAGCTATGGAGCCCTTTTAGTTGGTTTAATGATTTTTGCTCAGTGAAATATTTTAATTTTCGTACCAGCATGAATGAACATATTGGTCACGATAAGATTGTGTTAAAGGAATTAAAAAAAGATTTTTCTTCCATTAAAAATTTGATTGAGTAAGGAAAAATGAAATAAAATATTCAGAGATATGAAATACATAAAAGAGGAATTGGAAATTCGAGTTTTATAATTTTATTTTTACGTTCTATTTTTATATCTTTAAAGTGAAAATTTATATATTTTGCCTATACATTAATCCACTCATTAAGAAAGATTGAACAATTTTTACGATCATTTTTATTTATTTAAATACAGTAATAAAGTTTTTAATATGAAATTTTTTTGTTTGGTTAAAACCGCTCAGCCACTAGTATTACATCTCGATTGTAAAATCTATATTTCAATGTTTTAGAACTTCAGTCAAATATTCTCTCTCAATTTTTAAGGCAAATAGTTGAAAATAGATTTCACAAACTGTACATATAGAAATAACATGTTTGCATTTAAATTCATACAAGCAGTCTATGTGTTCATGATACTCAATGTATTAAAATATGTTCAGTATGGCAATTGTCAAATATTTCATTTGTTCTCTAAAATTCATGTCAATTTAATGGTCAGAGTAACAAAACATGTTCCAAACTCATTCTTTTATATATTATTGATATTTTAAAGCGTTCGTTAGCAAAAAAAGCAAACGATTCTTTATTTTGTCCACAGACAGTCTTTTTTTACATGTGATTAAAAATGCGTTAAGCAAATGTTTCAGTAAAAAACTTTTCTCTTTTTAGTTAGAGACAATAGTCAAATTAAGAGCATATAAATTTTTTGGAAGCAAAACCATTTTCTACGTGATAAAATTTTAATTTATTTTGCATGTTCTTTAGACAGACAAATCTCACACTACCGACGTTTACTATACACAACCCTATAGGCATGGATATAGTTAATAGCCTGCTTTTAATTTGTATCGACAGTAAATTTAAATTTAAAATCATCCTAACGTGATGAATAATGGATAAATAATAATAAAAACTGGGGTGGAAATGGAATACTTACTGATGAGTGGTGACATTGAAGAACAGATGGCTGTATTGACTTGCAGAATCTTCAGGACCATGACATGAAGGAAATGACCTAGAGTATAAGCAAATTAAAAACTAGTTATTTCGTCGACAATTATAGACAATTTTTCAAAAAACCCACATTGTCAACATCACTGGCTTGCGATGATTTTGTTGTTTAGACTGACGCAAAAAAGCAATAGAATCATTGGCAATTAAATCCGGGTAGTAATCTTTGGCATAATCGAATCCATGCTTTATTTTCTGACCATTCATATTAATGCTGTAATTATAATATTTGGAATTCATTATCAGTCCACCCCATTCACGCCAACCAGGTGGAATATATGATCCATTGTATTTATTTAAATATTTTCCAAAGTAACCCGTTCGATAACCTGCATTAGAAAGATAAGTCGCAAATGAACGTGTTTCATGTGTGGCTTGCCATTGAGGACTAGAACAATTATCGTTATTTGTGAATACATGATGATTATGTACATATAAGCCTGTCAATATTGACGAACGTGCAGGACAGCACATTGGAGTAGAAGTATAAGCATGTCTAAATTCTGCGCCCTGATCACGTAAGAGACGCAATGTTCTTGGCATAAAATTAAGTGATCCAAGCTCTACATCCTGATCATCTGTTAGAATCAATATTATATTTGGTTTTCGCTCTTTGATTGGTATGAATGGATTATTCCGTATCGGACCACCATCAGCGTGCGTAAAGATTCCTGCATTTCCACTTTTCTTGACTCGTCCACGATGATTACCACGTTTGTGATGATTATGACTAGCAGATATCATACCATCATTAATATTAATTAATATCACAAATATGATGAATAAAATCAATGAAGCATTTAACAATGTTGATGCTGTTCTTTGCATTTTGAAGCTGATTAATTTTTTTGCACTTCCACTACTTCTTTTTATTACTTTTTTCTTTGCTTCTTAATTCACTAATTTTATTTATTTATATACCTTATTTATATTCAAAACCTTATTGCTTAATTAATTAATATATGAGCAGCATGATGGCGATGATTTTTCGTCTATTTTTTTACCTTTTATCATATTAGCAATTCAAATTCACATCACATAAAATTGGAATGAGACTAAATTTGAATAAAATCAAATCGAGTTGAAATAAAGTTGTCACTACTTATAAAATGTCAATTAATAGCTACGCGCTTTGAATAATTAAATTAAACGGTTTGTTGTTTAACATTCCAACTCCGGTAAATTGTTACTTTTAATCGTTCTTGTCGCGCCTATATTTTCTCTTTTTCTATTAGTCCATGGTGTTGATGATATGCTGGTGCTGCTATGAGTGTTAATAGCTTTGCCTCTGCTGTTCTCTGAGTTAATTAATTAAGAAACATTATTTTTCCTGTGAGAAACTATTCTTGTTTCTTCTTAATGCTTTTGTATCTCTTGAATGCTATCTCAGACAGACAGTAAGGATGAAATATTTCTGCAAGAAACAAAAACATACACTTGATTAATTTAATGTCCATATTCATTAATTTAGTTATTTTGGTAAGTGTAGAAATCTGCAAACACATGAATATAAATTTACGAGTATATGTACTTATTCAGGTAGAATTACAATGTAATGTCTCACCATTCATAAAATAATTGAAATTCCATTCTTAAACCACAGTAAATATGCATGTAATATCATACGAGAACAATTGTGAAAATAATATGTGAGCAATGTTTTTTGTATGACACTAGGTGCTTAATTATTAAACATCACAAAACAGTAATTTCGTATGATTATAGAATTGAGAAGAAATAGCATAGATTTATTATTTTTGAGTCACTATAAATTGGGTTGGAGACTAAAAATAATTAGGACAATAAATTTACAAATTTTGATCTTTGATAATTATTTGGTCTTTGAGCAATTTAAATATCGGTCAAATTTTAATTAAAATCTTGATTTAAAAAAATCTCGATTCACATTTTTATTTTTTACCTGAGCTTTAAATTTGGATTTTTTTCAAAAATAATCCTGTTTTAATTTATTTGATACTAATTTATCTTTAAGTGTTGGATTGCATTTGTAACCCAAACATAATAAAAGAAAGAAAAACAGAATCGAATTACAGTAATAAGAACAAATTCAAGATTGTATTTCGTGGCATAATATGAATATATTTAGCTATTTCAACGATATCAGCGAATAAAAATTTATTAAAAATTGATTTAGGATCAGAGCTTCATGTTTTAATGAGTCAAAGAAATCAGCGATAATTTTTAATGCAATAAATTCCAGTTTTATTTTTGTAATTTTATTGATTTTCATTCATTCCTTCCAATCTGTGAAACTCGTAAATTTGCAACAACTAAAAAGTGAAATCAAAGAGTTGCTGCACGACTTCAGAATTATGTATGAAATACTGTGTGCTGAAATGTGGATCAAGAAAATAAAACTTTTTGGCGCCATAAAAACTCGTAAACGACCTGCCAAGAACCTTTTAAAAATATTGATAAAACCGAGCATCGACATTTAAACACAAGATTCAAAAGCATTTGATAATTCAGTATTCTAGACAATTTTACTCTAAAAAAATTTTTTATTGGGTAGTTCAATAAAAAATGGGCCCCCTAAGCTTCTTCAACTTCAAATTGATATTGCCATTGATAGGAAAAACCATTCAATATAAAACAAAAAGTAAATGAAAGCTTATTCTAGTGGCTAATTTTCTAACTTTTTCAAATTTTCCATTTTCACTAGAATTTTCTTTTACAAGCCGCGGACTAAACTTGTAATTTTCTTCATAAACTTGACTTGTGAAAACTTAATTTTTTTGCTAAAATTCTGTTCATAACCTAATGTTTTTATGCTTTTAAATTAAAGTATTTATGTTGGAGTATAACATATATAAAACTCAGAATTTTTCCCCATCAAATGTAAGCGTGACATTATTTTTAATCGAACCTAAAAATTTTTGGCCTTTTTGGAAAAACTTTATTTTTCCGAGAGATTTTCACGAAAAATGAAAATCTAAGTATGCAGTTATATAGACATTAGTACTAGCTACAAAACGGCATCAAAAAGTTTCCTTTAATATGTACTGACCCTAAAACTAACTTGGGGTCTGTACGAAAATTTTGGAAAAAGTTTTTATTTCTTAAACTTTTTGATGCCGTTTTGTAGCTAGTACTAATGTTTATATAACTGCATACTTAGATTTTCATTTTTCGTGGAAATCTCTCGAAAAAATAAAGTTTTTCCAAAACGGTCAAAAATTTTTAGGTTTGATTAAAAATAATGTCACGCTTACATTTGATGGGGAAAAATTCTGAGTTTTATATATGTTATACTCCAACATAAATACTTTAATTTAAAAGCATAAAAACATTAGGTTATGAACAGAATTTTAGCAAAAAAATTAAGTTTTCACAAGTCAAGTTTATGAAGAAAATTACAAGTTTAGTCCGCGGCTTGTAAAAGAAAATTCTAGTGAAAATGGAAAATTTGAAAAAGTTAGAAAATTAGCCACTAGAATAAGCTTTCATTTACTTTTTGTTTTATATTGAATGGTTTTTCCTATCAATGGCAATATCAATTTGAAGTTGAAGAAGCTTAGGGGGCCCATTTTTTATTGAACTACCCAATAAATTAAATTATTATTATAATAGCTACAGCTCGTGAGAATGTGCGAATGATCCTGACCTTGTTATATATTCTGATTATTTCTACACTAAGTATATTTTAATGATTTGTTGCACAGATTTAAATTTTCTACTAACACAGCTCATAAGAATTTATTGCTCGAGACAAAAACATGAGAAAGTTCAATAATTAATTATTTAATGGAAATTATTACAATAATTCTCACGTTCTTATTTTTTGATTCTAAATATTTAAAATTTTTGGAATTTTCATATTCATTTGCTCAAAATTTAAATCATAACTTTTTAATGAGTTCATCTACAATTTGTAATGAGAAATGACGATGAAAAGATAAAAGCTTCAAAAATGAGAATTCTTGATTAAAAGTTACTAATGAAGTCAATGAAAACTGCATCAAAATATGGTCTCGTCTCAAAAGCAAGTTGTTGTTTAATGTCGACAACTTTTTGATTTTATTTATTTCGAAAACTTTTTTTTAAAATTTATCAATTTGTAAAAATATCGATTACAACAATTTGCTTGAATTCATAAATCTTCAACTTTTTGATCTAAAAAAGGCTTAATAAATTGTTGATTTTGATAATTGAAAGCTATAAAGTTCTATTTTGAAAACATTTAGTTCATTTGAGCAATTTTTTATCCATTTCAATTTAACAAGATAAATTTACATTCGCAAAATGAGTCATCGACATCATTTCAGAAATAATCAATTGCTCATTTTTCACACATAATTTTGCACAAATATTTTAGTCTGCATTTTTTTCCTCATTTAATTTTTTCTGTACTCTCATTAAGTTTCTTCGAATAAATGCTTTAAAGTAATGTATTTGAATGTACGTGCAGAAGTAGCTGATGAAAACGAGCAATATTGGAAATAAACATTTAAAATATCTAAAAAACTGATCTGATTGCAATCAATTAATCACAAAGGTTTCAGTTAGTTTATGAATGAAAGGAAAATGAGAAAAATAAACAAATTTATTGAATTGTGCTAATTGGAAAGAAGCATATTAATTTAATCAATCAATTATTTTTCATGTGCGGAAGCTATACATTTATTATGATGTGCCGTTTTGTTCCATTATTAATCAAGTGATTGACAGAATTTCACTTTAGGAAATAATAAATTCTAATTCTATTCTCCTAAAAATATTACGTAATTGACAGCATTTCAAGTTATTAGAATAATTCAGTCAATATTTTTCACCATAAAAATTTAAACTTGATTTCTCGTACGAATCTGAAATGGGGTTTGAAGTCTTCTTCTAAAGAAATTGAAGTAAAGCTTTTAAGACCGTTTGTCAGGAGAAAACATTCGCATTGAACAAGAAATCGATATGTTCAGTGCTCTTTCTTAGTAATCCAACGTTTTGGAAATACGTTTCACAACAGAAATTACATACTATACTTATTGCTTCCTTTTCTCCTTTTTATAATAATCATATTTTATTATGAAAGTGAGATGAAATGGAGCTTTATCGGTTAATATGCTATTCAATGTGCAGAAAGGTATTTGCGAATTATATGAATTCAGTACACGTAGATTTTAAGACGTAATAATAGAGTACGTTTTGTACACGTATATCCTTAGTATGACTTGGATCAAAAAATTCTTCTAATATCAAACACTCATGTTTATTTATTGTTATGTTTATTATACATTTTGTGATATTTGAATTGTACTTTATAGAATAAAATATTTATGTTTCTTAGCTTTTTCAAAATTTCAATTCACGACAAAACTGTTCAACTTGAGTAAGCGAAATTTTGAAAAATTTATAATACAAAATTAAAAAAAAATACTTGATAAAATTGAGGCATTAAAGAAATTAAAAATACAATTCTTAGATATAAAAATAAGCAAATGACAAGCGCAATTTTAAAAAGGAATTAAAAATTGAGTTTTTAACAGGTTTTAGAGTCATATAAAATTTTCAAAAATAATCTTTATAGCTCAAGATTATATTTTGAATAGACTGATTTAATTTAAGGTCACAGAATGAGGGTTGCGATTTTTAGTTCGCAATTTAAGAACTTCTGTTCATTTTTTAATAAGGTTCCAAGTTAAAATTTGATTCATTTTCAAAATTTGGTTAATTTGGATTTTTAACTTTAAATGGACGTGAAAATTAGGCGCTTTAAAATCTGGACAAAATTTAATAAATATTTGTGATAATATTTTTATTCAAGAAAGAATCTCCACAAAAAGTCCGCAAAAAAATAATTCCTCGCAAAACGTAAAATACTCATAAATTTAAAAGCTACACACATGTTTTTATCTAATTCAAATTAAGTATTTTCAATTACTCATGGACGAACTTCTCTTCATTTTATTCATAAATAATTCGCTGCGTCTCATATTGTGATGTGTCACTTGAGAATGTAAATTGAAATTTACGATTTATTGTGGCTATATAAGTGAGACCAATTTAAACTTAGCCGGGAGCCTTTCTCAATTTTTTTCCATCTTCTTTTTATTACATTCATCTCAATTTTCATAAAATGCGCGTGTCATTGCCGTAAAATAAAAGAAAAAAAAGTTGCAAGCTCACAGTTAGTGGCTATAATTTGAACGATTATCGCTGCCCACAGTAAGTTTTTTGTTTTCAGCACTTACTCTGCGAGATACTTTGAATCTTTTTTCATTTGTGGATGGGGAACAATGCGCAACATACTTTACATATAAACAGGAAATTGTGGGTGGGAAATAATCCAAAACCTGAAAAGTAGTTTGTAAGAATTACTTTCTCATAAATGTCTGATCATATATTTTATTTTTTTCCTGGTATGTCGTATCCAACTAAAGTTTTAGAAAACAAAATTCTGGAACTAAATCTTATTCTTTTTATTTGCATACATTTGTTGCTAGTTTTCTGATTTTCGAAAGGTAAATAAATCATTGTCATTGAACCATAACATTACAAGTCAATAGAGTAGGCGATATATTGTTCTTTATATTGCATCTTTATAAAAACCTAACCCATTATAGTATAGCAACAAAAAGCTAATAAAAATGATTATTCTAATTTTCTGCTTCTTTCTCTTGTTTAATACCTCATAATGTATTTAACGTAGATTGTGGGATAGATTTCAATTTTCCTACTTCCCATGAATGAATGAATGAATGAGAGACATAAAGGAATTAAAGTACAATCAGATGATGAGATTATAAAAGAAATCGAGTAAGTGAAAAGAAAAATTTTTACAGAGTATGTCGTTGACGCCACTTTGTCTCTCTGAGAATTTTTTGAATTTTATTATTATACATCTTTACATGATATTATTCTTGATGTTAAAAGCTCGTAAGTGTCATTAAGATGAAACATATTTATGTTTATTATACAATCAAGAGTGCATGCTTTGCATTATAATGGATATAATTTTATTTCAAGAATTATTCATGGGAAAATTGTGATTTAATGTCTTTGTGTGATGTTTTCAAATTTCTTTTGGGCTTAGGTATAAAAATTGCGATCTACTTTTCGGGATTAATTTTTGTTTAAAACAGTTTTTAAAATTGCCAACACAGAAATTCATCCACAATTAAAAGATTTTTAAAGTTTGAAAAATTGCACTTATCATAAAAGTTAGAAATTTTAGATACCGAAGGTCTTCGAATTTTTCAAGATTTTCATGAAAATTTTTGATTTTTATTCCTTTGTTTACATTTCGTTAATAAGCCACTACTCGTTACTAAGCCTTTTTTCGAGTTTTTTTGAACTTTTTTTCTCAAATAAGCCACTGGCTTATAACGTAAAAACAGGGTACTCAAATCGATGCTTTTGAAAACTAACCGTTAAATAAAAATGAGCATTTAAATTTTTGTATGAAAAATTTTTATTTATTTAAATCGAAACCTCTCAAATCGAGGACCCCCTGTATCTTGTCTGAAATCTCAACACAAGAAACCTCTAATAAAATATTTCAAAGTTTTCAACTTCACCGATGACTAATCTTCCATTCATAAATATTTTTTCATAAATATCAGGTTTAATATTTTTTTTTTATTTTTAACTTTCTGAATGAGTCAGAGTTTATGGATGGATGGTGAATATAAAAAACTTAGGAAGGACTCGAAATATCTCATTCCATTTTATGAGTCTTATGGCAAACAAAAAAAGGAGAGTTTTTTCACGTATCAAATAATTTAGGCAAACAGATGAAATCTGTTGAGACGGAAGAATTAACTCGAATAAAATATCCATTAAACAAAGCTAAAAATTAATTTTTGAATTCACATGCTGAACATAATTTGATGCTTATTGAAAAATTATATCAAATATATATTAATAAATAAGTATTTACTTTTTATTTAGAAAAGTTTTTTTCAGCATAAGGAATTGAAAGCAAAAAAAGGTTCATATAAATCTGATTGAAACAAAATCTGATGGTGTGGAAATGAGCATGAAGTGTGAAACTCATCAAGTTGATAGAATTTTTATGGCTTTTGTATCTTTCAGGTCCATTGAGTATCATTTTATTCAATATAAAAGATACACCAGCACTTGATTGGATTCGATTATGTTTTCGGGTTTGGTAATCGATCAGAATCTTTGACGCCGTTATTTATACTCAACATTTTTTTTTTTGACTAATGACCTTGAAAACACAGGTTTTAATGTGATTCCATCTGATATTTCATATTCATTTGAGTAATTTTTGAATGAAGTCAAATGCATTGGAAGAAAAGTGAAGAATAAAATGGAATTAAAAACAAAACCTAATGGTCGAATGGAGTTTTTTCCTTAAAATGGATGATTCAGATTTCTTTATAAATTCAAAACATATTTTAAGAGTTTTTATAAAAATCAGAACTCAAAAAGTTAAACAAATGTGAAACAAGTCAGATCACATGCTTCTTAAATTTAATTCAGTCATCCGTACCACATTAACGAATAAAACAAAATAAAAAATTACACGAAGCTGTACAAAAAAATCATTTTTATATATTGGATCGAATTCTTTATTTTTTTACTCGAGCGTTAAAACAAAACTGATTGTGCAATTTCACGCCAATAGGCATTTGATGTAAAAGTTATTCCGTCGTGACTATCATATTATTTTCTTCTCCCTTCCTTTTACGCTTCATTCCTTTTTATCATTTAAATATAATCTTTTCTGCTGATCTAAAGTATCAATTTCAATTTTCCAGCCTTGACATTGAAACCAAATCTGATTGAAAATCAATGAAGGAAGGAATAAAAATTTCTTCACATGATTTGAGAATTTACAAGATATTTTTAGCTATTTAATAAATCAGAGAGTATTGAATCATTCAAATTTGATTATTTCTCACACGAATTCATTCTTTAATATCTTGAAGATGGCGATGATGATGATGATGAAGAAAGAATTTAGGAAAGATAAATTGAAAGTAATTTCTTGTAAACACCAATTTCAGGTATGTGATGTACACATTTAAACATATTTAGCTGGTATGTAAGAATAAGTAACAACATGTTTTTTTTCTTCATTTTATCCCTACATGAGATTATAAATTAATATTATTTTTCACACCTTGAATTTCTTTGAATAAAAGGATTTTATGCATGAGAAAACAATCCGTAATGTAACCATGTGTGCGAATAGATACGATTGTATGGCAAGGAGTCAAACCTACCCGTAGAGTTCTGTTTTTCTTTCAACAAAATCCTTGCTCTAGTTTATATGATTTTATTTCCTTTTTTTTATTCTACCCTCATTAAAAGTACATAAATTTGCCGTTTTGGCAAATGTTTACCAATATTCATCCACAAAAAAAACTTTTACATTATTAGTACGTTGTTCCATAAAAAAAAGAAGAAAAGTTTACAAAACAATGTGATCTAATGAAGACTATAAAGAAAAATGTTTTGAACAAAATGGTCTAATTAAAGAATCGTGAAGTAGATATTAACTAATAATGTCGCTTATTTATCAAATTACGAGACCAGTTTTTTAAGTTTTGTTCATTTAAATTCATTAAACCATCGTGTATTACAATTTTTTTTTTCATTTTGGATTCAGAATTTGACTGTCAAAATATTGAAACATAATAAGTATTGTTGTTCCTCAACAAATAATCCAAAGGTACTTGAACATATTCATTTCCAAACCTGTTTATAAAAAGATACATTGCTTCCGAATAAAATATTTATTTTGCTTTTAAAAAAATCTTTCAAATGTTTTGCGCAATTGAATAAAGAACAAAAACTTCATATGTAAATTTGGATTTTGAGACAAATACTGAACTATATATACATGCATAATACGATATTTATAGAACCTGTATTGAAATCATGAAACGCACAAAACAATTTTTTTATGCTGCTTTATAAAATAATGGGTAGTTGCTTTTGTTATGTGAAGTTATTATTCAGTTCAAAATCTTCCTGTGCTTGAAAATTATCACGTCATAAGTGAACAACCTCAAAGGAATCTTAATCTTCATACCTTTATATTATAATGTTGTTGAATTAAGAAACACATTAAATTATTTTTTTTTTTTGAATGGCGAAAAGAACTGGATAAGTGAATGTTTTTTGCGTGATAAGTATTTTATGATGCATATTAGTGTATGCAAGCTGTTATAAAAACTCACCGATAAAAGTATATTTCTTTGCTCCTTAACAAATATTTTCAAAGAAAAAAATTAATCACCAGAAAAAGAGAGACGAGAAACACTTAAAGTGGCATTAATTACTGTTTTCGGCTTCTTATTGCCTTTTTCGTCTTTCTGTATAGTTATTCCAGTACGACTACGACAGTAAATTTAATCACTATACACAAAAAATAATATTTCGTAGATAGGAATTCACGTTTTAACGACTATGTGACCTCAAGGAGTATTCTCAGTTTTCACATTCTTCGTTATCGAAGATTTTCATTCAACTTTTTTTTTAAGATACATTTTTTTGCTTTTTATGAATCCACTAAACTAGAATTTTTTGTCAATATTTCACTTAATTTTTTTTTGTATATTAAATCACTCTTAATATTTGACTTCTCTTTCTTGATTTATTTGAAGTGTAAATATTTATAAAGATGTCTCGACAGCAAATACAGCAAAAATTTTAAGAGAAAACTACTTTATAAGGATAGAAATCCAAATGCAAATGTAATATCAAAAAAAAAAAAGATTAATCTTTTCTTCTTCTTTAATTATTTTCCAATATGTAGTATTTTTTCAAACTATCAAACTGGCGCTTATTCCTTTTCACTTGCAGTTGAAAAAACCTACGTCTGAATCAATGAAAATCCACGGAGCAACTGATTTTTGTTGCAGCAGTAAAAGCCGGTTTTGTGAATATATTTTTACGCATACAAGTGTTCTTATTGGAAGTAATCTACTACTTCAAGTTATTACCGATTTTTATTCAAAAATTTAGAATCGCTACTTGATTTTTTTTTAGAAATAAACACGAAAAGGGAACAAATTTATTTGTATTTAAATAAAGTGATTTACAAATTAAGTTGCAGTTTATGCTAAACAGTTGATTAATATACATCAAAGTGAATTTGATTTTTGTAAAGTTCTTACAAAAATAAATATAGTTAAAAAGCTTCAATCCAAACGTTAGTTGAGAAAAAACAACAAAAACATATTTCACCTTTAAGAATTTAATTTATTAATTCATTACTCACAAGATGTCAAACTCAGAATTAAACGACTATTACGAGCTCATCTCGCAATTGATTGATGAAGCTGGAAAAGTAAGTAAATAAATTATCAAATGAAATATTAATAATATTTTAAAGTGGAATCGATTTTCACCGATTTTCATTGATTTTCATTTCATATGAAATATAAAAGTTCCATGCTTTAAAAATTTTACAGCAGTGATATTGATAACAATTTATTTGCGGTTATGGTTATGCTTCTTTATTCTTTTAATCACATTAATTAGATTAAGAATTCTTAAAGTTTTACATAAATGAAATAGATGAAAATTGAAACGTAAAATAATTTCGATTCAAAGCGTGTCATGGATTTATTTGTATTCTGTACAAAAGTTTCTAACAATTAAATAGGCTCCATAGCTCAGTTGGTTAGAGCGTCGTGCTAATAACGCGAAGGTCGTGAGTTCGATCCTCTCTGGAGCCAATTTTCTTTTTTGCATTTTTTCTAATATTTTTTTTCACTGTTCTTAGTATATATTTTTAAAAACATTTTTATTTTTCTTTATAAGTAAATTATTTTAAAAAGTTTTTAATTTTACTTAGTAAAAAATTATTTTTTTTCTTTAAAAAAATTAATATTATAATTTCGTGTGTGAAAAAGCAAAAAAGAAACTGGCTCCAGAGAGGATCGAACTCACGACCTTCGCGTTATTAGCACGACGCTCTAACCAACTGAGCTATGGAGCCATTTGTTTTAGTTGACGCGGTCGTTGACAAAATGTCAATATAAAAGAAATTTGTTTTGGAATGAAAAATAAAGATAAATTCTTTGAATTTATTTCGTCTGCATATTGAAATTAAATTCTATAAATCTTTTGGTTTTGGATTTTCTTCTTTATAACCGTAAAACTCGATGTCAGCATCTATGTCCATGTACGAATTGATTTCCACAGTCACATAATTGGTACCTTAAATTTGAAAAGCAAATTTGTATATTTCAATGATTAATTTTTTCTGTTAGTTGATTTACCTATTGCACCATCAGATATAAGGACCCAAAAATTGTCATCTTCCTTTTCACTTTTTAGCAATTCTTCATTTGTGTAAATAGAATTGTAGTTCAGTGTACGAACAAGCATTACGATAAAATCTTGTCCCTAAATTAACATTTAATTATGTAGCAAGAATAAAGACTACATAGTCAGCATATTTTATACTTACATTTTTTGGAAAAGGTACCTGAACTACAGTTAGGTCATCATCATCATCAACCTTTTTCACAATTGAAGATACATGCAACAGTCCATGAACACTGTGGTCATTATCTTCTTCTATCAAAAAATCTTTGTTTCCCAATGAGTAAATTATCACATCCTTTTGTGAATTTTTATGTCTTCTAAATACCACAACAATGGTTCCAAAAGCAATGAAAGTTAGAATAAAAACTGTAAAATTTGATAACGTCATCTATTCAGTGAGTGCCTTATTGTCTTTAAAAGTCGAAACTACTGTCGACATTTGTACATTAAAATTTATCCAAAAGTAATTTCTATGTATGGAAATAAAAGGAACAGCTGTTAATGTGGAAATTTATTGAAACGATTGTCACGACATATCGAGAGAGTACCTAAAGCTGTATGTCACTTGATAGTGGTTTTAGAGCTCTCTCAACTCTTTTTAATTTTTTTTTCAAACTTAAAATGTTTAATTCTTTTTTTAAAGATTATTGAGACACGAAACTCCCAACGAAAATTAATTGAACAAAAGTCCAGTGATATTGATCTTGTAACTGAAACAGATCAAGAAGTTGAAAAGCTTATTATCGATGGAATTAAGGCTAAATATCCAAATCATAAGTTCATCGGAGAAGAAGATTCAAGCAGTGGCAAAAGAGCTGAACTGACTGATGAACCAACATGGATTATTGATCCTGTCGATGGCACCATGAACTTTGTGCACAGTTTTCCTCATTCTGCAATTTCTGTTGCATGTGTAGTAGAAAAGGTAAGTTTCTAAATTTTCAAAATTTTTGCATCCATTAAGCTTTGCTTTTCAGAAAGCTGAAATTGGAATAATTTACAATCCAGTTTTGGGTCAAAAATTCACTGCACGACGAGGTCAAGGTGCATTTTACAATGGACAACCTATTAAAGTTTCCGGTGAGAAGAATCTCTCAAATGCTTTATTAGTGACTGAATTTGGAACAAGTCGTGAAGAAGAGAAAACAAAAGTTGTACTTGAAAACATCACCAAACTTGTGAAAATAGCTCACGGTTTTCGATCTCTTGGATCTGCTGCTTTGAACATTGCATCGGTTGCATTAGGCGGAGCTGATCTCTACTATGAATATGGCATTCACATATGGGATTTTATGGCTGGTATGTTAATTGTAAATGAGGCTGGAGGCTACTGTTGTGATCCTGCTGGCGGTGAAGTTGATCTTATGAGTCGTCGAATTATATGTGCATCATCTAAGGAATTGGCTGACGAACTTGTTCCTCATTTAACTCAATATTATCCAATGCCACGTGATGACTAAAAATTTTGAATGTAAAAGGATACTTATGGCCAAATCAGGAGAAAACTTCTATGTGTAGAAAAATGCAATTCCAAAAAATATTAATGTATATGTTCAATGTTTAGGGAAATCTCTAAGATCTAATAAAGAATTTAATATGTGTTAGTGCAGAATCTTTGTATTTGAATTATTTTTATCATAAATTATGTGGTTGGAAGAATCTAGTACAATTCAAATCAGCTGTTTGTGTATATTTACATCAGTCACTGGTTGTGTTTGTTTACATAATTTTGATAAGAAGTTTTCCACTTTACAGATCTCATTGGTGTTTCAGTGTTTTATTTTTATTTTAACCGCATTGTTAAGTACTTGCTTGTTTATATCAGTTTAAATATTTTGAAAGTAAATTAAAGTCGAAGCACAAAGTATCGTAAAGCACAAATGGAATCGATAAATATTGACGATTGTTATGAATTAGCTTTGAGACTTGTTAATCAAGCTGGAGAGGTAAATCTTTTTAAATGAACCCTTATAAATCCATTTGAAGTTACTAAGTTTATGATTAATTTCAGATTGTAGCTTCCCGTAACTCACAAAGAAAAACTGTCCAAATTAAATCTCATCCAACTGATTTTGTCACTGAAACTGATCAGCAAGTTGAAAAGCTTCTAGTTGATGGAATTCGTGAAAAGTTCCCTGATCATCAATTTATTGGTGAGGAAGATATGAGTCAAGGAAAGAAAGCAATACTGACAGATGCGCCAACATGGATTATAGATCCAATTGATGGTACAATGAATTTTGTGCACAGCTTTCCTCACTCTGCAATTTCCATAGCATTGTTGGTGAATAAAATAACGGAAATTGGAATCGTTTTTAATCCTGTTTTGGGACAGAAATTTACAGCACGTCGTGGAAAAGGTGCCTTTTATAATGGTCGTCAAATTCGTGTTTCCGATGAAAAAGATTTGAAGAAAGCTCTTATTATGGTTGAATTTGGAACAAATCGGGAAAGCGAAAAAGTTAAAGTTATTATGGACAACTTAAATAATCTTGTTCGAAAAGGACACGGGTAGTTAAAATCAAAGTTTAGGCTTCCTTATATGTCAAAATAAAAATTTTCTTATTAAAGTTTAAGGTGCCTTGGAGGTGCAGTTCTCAACATATGTTACGTTGCATTGGGAGCTGCAGAATGTGCATATGATTTTGGTGCACATGCTTGGGACTATGCTGCAAGTGAGTTTATTGTTCGAGAAGCAGGAGGTATAACTATCGATCCTTTAGGAGGAAAGTTCGACATTATGTCGCGTCGATTGCTTGTAGCAAACAGTATGGAAATGGCAAATCAGTTGTCAGCAGAATTGATTCAATATTATCCAAGTCCAAGGGATGATGAATAGGCATTGGCAAAATAAAATTCAGTCGTCGTTAAAAATAGCAAAAAAGACATCGGTTGCCGAAACCCGGGATTGAACCGGGGACCTTTAGATCTTCAGTCTAACGCTCTCCCAACTGAGCTATTTCGGCTACTCGATTGATATTCGTGTTAGTGACTGAACACCTTTAAAAGCAATAAATAAATATGAATTTACTACGCAAAAATTTACTTACTTAGATTTTTTTTCTATTTAGTTTGTGAAATACTTTTTAATTATGGTGAATAATTTTAAAAATTTGAATATTACTCAATATAGGTATTATTTGATAGTTGTTTTTTGAATGTTTTAGATTTTCGAAACTTTTTTTCTGTTTCGAAAACAAAGGGGTACACAGCTTAGTTATTATTTGTTATTGAAAATTAAAAACAAAAAAATAATACAATCTGAAACTTTTTCAACATTTTGTGATTACAAGTAGAACAATACAGTGATTGTCATTTGATTTGCTTAACAATAAATTACATTTCATCGAATACATAAGTGCTATGAGTTGGATATTGCTCAAAAGAGCTTAAAGCAAAAAAATATAAAGAACAAAGAGTTTATTTGTTATTATATGTGTTAAAAAATTAATTTTAAAAAAGGTTTTACCATGGATCAAAACAAGATTCCTCTTAAAGTTGCTGAAATATCAATAAATAAATTTAATGATCAAATTCATCACAAAGTTCTACAGTTGAAAAACTTTCGTATTGCAAATTCAAATAAATCATCTTTGAATGACTTGGAAAAATTAAGAAAAGATGCAATAAATTGCTTAAGAGTTGTGAAACAACTAAAACAATTATTAATTGAAATTGATCATTTGAAATCGAACACAAGAGATGAAGACCATGAAAAATTTGATGAACTAACATCCAGAAGACGAGATGAAGCATTAAAAGAGATTCAAATGTATCAAGGTAAACAAAAATTTAATTTTAGAATAAACAATGATTCACTAATGTTAAGCAATAAATTTATTATAGACATGAAACCCATCGAAAAGTTAAATGAATTGTCACACCATTCAAACAGTGATATCGATTATGACTTGTCTCCAAAAGAAGTAAAGGACCAAAATTTTCAAATTCAGCTACAAGTTGACGATACAGAAATAAGGAAACGAGAAATTGAGTCAAGGGAAGCTATGTAAGTGTGCATACAGTTAAACAATCAATCATTCGACTTTTGTAAACAAGTTTCATATTTTTTATTCTGTTTGCTTCCGTAGATTAAGGGAATTTGAGAATTTACAGACAGAATGTGTAGCCATTTCGCAATTATATAGAAATGTAAACGAATTAGTCATAGAACAGGCACCAATGGTAGAAAAGATAGCAGAAAATGTTGAAGAAACAGAAATGCATGTTGAAGAGGGGACACGACATTTAGAAACAGCTCTCAAATATAAGAAGACTATGTATCCTATAGTAGGAGGTAATATTAGCATTATTTCTATTCAAGTTATAATCTAGTAAAATTTCTAAAATCTTTATAGGACTTGTTGGAGCTTGTGTTCTTGGACCAGTTGGATTGATTGCAGGCATAAAAGCAGGATCAGCGGCAACTCTTTGTGGAGGTATTTGTGGATATGCTGGTGGGAAATTTTTAAAAAAGACAAACTCTCCCACAACACCCGAGGCATCTGATTTGAATTCACCGAACATGGAAGAACCAGAAAATCAGGAGCAACAAGTTACATTTACAAGATAGTTTGGATGTTAAAATTTTACTAAATACTCACTTAATTATATGTGTATGAAATAAGAGTCGATGACTAATTTATGTTTTAGGAAGCAAAAAAATTACAATTGTTAGACGAAAATTATACTGGATTTGTAGAGTAATTTTATTGCAATTGGCGCTTGTGCAAATTAGCATTCAGCTCTTCCATGTGTCCATTTGTGTTGATAAAAATTTTAATTAGAATTTGGAGAATTAAATAAAGCTTTTTTAAATGTGATATGAATAAAATAAACTTTAGATTAAAATCAAGCTTGATTATAAATCTTTTGCACAGTGGATGAATTTCAACCACTGAAAAATCTGTAAAATTGTTAAAATAACTGAATAATCTTAAATATATTTTTGATGAGAGATATGTTTTTATTCCTCAAATATATCTTCATTAAATTAAATTTCAAAAGTAGTCATAAATTTTTCATTTCTTCATTTTTGCTGCAAATTAGTTATAAGTAGTTTTTATTTACAATTTTTCCACTATAAACTCATACATTTTCGACCATTTTTTTAAAATCAATTTTACTTATTTAATGATGTCAAAAAATTGTTTTATTTTATAAAATAATAAAAACAAAAAAATATTTTTAATTAATCTAGAAAGTGACTTGAGTTTTATTTTTACACAAAATTTAAGTTTATGTAATAAAATTAACAAGAATTTTGTTGTTCAATCCTAACTTGAATACCAAGCATGGGCAGGTTCATTTTTCATGACGTTCCAAAAAGGAATATTTTTTCCCAAAGCTTTTTGAGAGTTTGTAACTTTAAGCCTAGAACATTACGGCTTGATTTAAACTGGAGAATAAAAATTTTTAGCATAGCCTTTAATTGTCTCGTCTTGAGAATAGCTCTGTTCTTAAAAATAAGATTCTTTAATACACATAAAATAATAAATTTGAACTAGTTCTTTCGTCTCTCACAAATTCAAATTGATATTCTTGATAGGAACAACTTTGTCTGATTAAACTAAATTGTACAAAATTCTTGTCATAATTCATAATTTTTTAAAGTTTTCGCATTAGATTTGAGCTGTAAATTGACAAAATTCAAATTATTGCAAAATATTAATTCCGTTTGATTTAAAACCAAAATAAAAGAAAATTATTTTATATAAAAATATAATTTCATCATTATCTAAGAAATTTAAATACAGCAATTTATCTATTCATCAATCATCAATCAGACATCAGACTCAATTTGAAGAGCATTTTTGTCATTCATTTATCTATATGTATGTATGTACTTTTTTTATTTTTAAAATTCCACTATACAATGAATATATTATATCATAATTATAATTATCTTTATTTTACTTATGAAAGAATCTAAGTTTTTCATGCTTTTTTCCCTATACATATCAATTATCGGAAGTGGGAGAGAGGGAGGAAAACAAAAACTTTATATTTATTTATTTATTTTCTTCAAATTCTGAAATTGATTTTATTATTTTTTATTTAATTATATTTTAAAAGTTGTTATCTCTTCAAACTACACAAACATGTAACTTTAAATTTCTTTATGGTGTCATCGGGAAATTAAATTGTGATATTTATTTGTTCATTATTTCAATTATCGCCAAAATTCAAAATTGTTGCTATTATTGAGAGTATATTTGCGGAGAGTTTGATTTTCTTTAATCTTTAAGCTATTGGTATTTTTAAAAGGTATATATGCATTTATTTTCATTTACTAGTTTCATCTTTTTTTTAAACTTTTTTTTTATTATTGTATTCTCTATTTTTATATGCAGAGTAAATTTTCACTAATCAAGCATTCGTCAACCATTTATAATTCATTCTAGTTCCAAATTTCACTAAATTCTTTCCTACATTCATTTTCCATCTAATTCTCACGAGGGTTTGAAATATTTTTAAATTTTCTGTTTTATAACTTTGGTGAAAGATTTTTCCAAAATAAATGTGAACACTTTATTTTCTTTTCTAAATGATTAAAAATTATAAATTTGATAAGGGGCCGTTCACTTATTACGTAACGCTCTGAGGGTGGGGGGGGGGGGTCGAGAGTTTGTTACGGTCTATTGTTCTCGCACCTGATTCTTTTGTTAAAAACGTTACGGAGGGGGGGGGGGGGGGTAAAAAACCTGAATTTTTGCGTTACGTAATAAGTGAACGGCCCCTAACTTTTTGATGATTTAATTTTTTTTAAATATTTTTTGTATCAAAAATAGTGCAGAACACGCGCTTTTAGATCTTTTTACGACTTTATTTGGTTAATTTTATGTTAAAGCACCAAAAAATCTTCAAACCTACAATTTTTGTAATCATAATTCTTTCAAACCCTAAACGTACAATAATATTCTCGTATTATGATTCATCGAATGAAGAAAAAATATTTTGTAAATCTTCTATTCATTAAATAATCTTTCCAGTAGGACAGCACCAAGATTCTTCTTATGTTCTAATTTTTTTTTTCTAGAAAAACTCTCCATTACTCTTTAATCCTACCGCAATACGAAAAAAATTCATATTCATTTCAATAAAAATTCTTCATTTTTTTTAAGAATGCCGATATGTCGCCTTATTGTTACATTCATTTAAATCCTCAACATTTTCATCATTCTTAATCTATTCTAGCTATCTATCTATCTATCTTTTCAATTTATAAATAAATTTCTGCATTCTTGAGAATTGGTTTACTTTTTGGATACTAATAAGAAAATTCAAATCTAGTAATTGATGGATAATTCGCTATGCATGCATACATACATATTTTAAAAGATAAAGTCTTGAAATTTGCTTAAAAATATTTATTTGAGAAACTTTTAATAATGAAATACAACCATTTTTTGGGTTGATCATTCTCTACTCTGGTGCCAATTATGTATGCATACACAACGACTGTTTTTGAAAGAATTAGAATCAACAAAATTTTATAAAAATATTTATGATTATGCATAAAAGTAATGAGATTTTTTTTTTCTAACTTCAATTGGAGTTATTATGATGGGAATTTCTTTAATATTGCTAATCCTTCTATCAGTTCCTTTCAGTGTATAACATTTTACACTGTGTTTTCCTTATTGACTGACTGGTGTAAATGAGACCATTTAAGAAACCTATTCTAGCTAGCCGAGCAAGAATACGGAATGGATTAGTCTTGGGTTTCTTGTCGTTTGCATATTTGACTGTAAGTATGGGCAGTGCTTCGCATCATTCAATTCTTATACATGTTTTGCAAATAAAAAATATATGAAAAAAGACATCAACTTTATCACGCAAATATGCCAAAAATTTATTCAAATAAATCATTTTTTTATTTGATTTTATCAAAAAATAGTATACAGTACATAAATTTTTCAATTGCCGTTTATAAATATTATTGAGTGGATCATTTAATTTTTTTATTTGATTTTTCTTTTGTTCAAATTCGTCTTTACTTAATGCCTAATTTATACTGTAAACAATATCACTTTAATATGTCAAAAAAGAGAAATCTTTGATAAAGTTTTAAAAACAAAACTGAAGAAATAAAGTCAAGAAAAAATTTTGCTAATGAGATTAAATAATTAACTTATTGAATTTTATTTTAATCATATTTTTCACTTCACAATGATTGGCATTGAAGTGGAAATACGTTGCAGTCATTCGCTACGTACAACATAGTGACTTTTTATTTATTTCTTTTTATTAAAAAAGAGATATCACATAGTAAAGAGTCCATAACTCACGCCTCTTAATTTAGCGTCTGATGCATAAAATTACTGTGCAGTTTCTTTTTTTTCATGTTGCATTTTGTTGTATCTTTATTACTTTTATTTTAATTAATTTTATTTATCAATAATTAAAAAAAAAACAAAAAAACAAGATTACAATTATGCAATGTAATTAGGTATTATACTTTAAATTTATGGATTGTACATCTACAATCATAATTTCATCATTTTCACGTTTTTGATTTTCATATTCACACCGTTTCACGGCGTGAATATATTGCTTTTACTACACTCTCAAAAACCGTTTTTTGCGTTTTTCTCTTAAATTAAGCATTTTTACGCTTTATACCCTAATTACATAAAAGTTAGGCCTTGGAATTCTCTACAAAATGCCGCAAACCCCGTGAAAATTGGTTGCATTGTTTTCGAGAAAATCGCGAAAAACTGATGGTGTTAGCACTGCTTGGACTATAGTCGGCCAAATTCCGGGAAAACGGAAGCGAGTTAGGACTTCAAATATGGACCAAAATGTGTGTATTGGGCTCCGATGGTGCCACGAAACTTTTGGTAATGATTCATGCAGCGGTTCCGGAGAAATCAACGAAAAACTGAAAAATTATAGCCGATTATTGCATAACACTTTTCCGAAAAACGTAGAATTTTACGTTACGTAAATTTTTCTTTACGTATACGTATTTTTTACGTAAAGACATTTTTGTATGAAAATTTCAAGAAAATTTATTAATGATTGATTAAATGGCTACAAATAGTTACTGAATATCTTTTTATAGTCATAATTTTATAGTTACTGGATCTCACTTTATGCTTACTGGATCTTACTTTATGGCCATGAATGCTTACTGGATCTCACTTTATGGCCCTGAATGCTTACTGGATCTCATTTTATGGCCATAAATGCTTACTGGATCTCATTTTATGGCCCTAAATGCTTACTGGATCTTACTTTATGGCCATAAATGCTTACTGGATCTCATTTTATTGCCATGAATGCTTACTGGATCTTACTTTATGGCCATAAATGCTTCCTGGATCTCACTTTATGGCCATAAATGCTTACTGGATCTCATTTTATGGCCATGAATGCTTCCTGGATGTCACTTTATGGTCATGAATGCTTACTGGATCTCACTTTATGGCCATGAATGCTTACTGGATCTCACTTTATGGCCAGGAATGCTTACTGGATCTCACTTTAAGGCCATGAATGCTTACTGGATCTTACTTTATGGCCATGAATGCTTACTGGATCTCACTTTATGGCCCTGAATGCTTACTGGATCTCATTTTATGGCCATAAATGCTTACTGGATCTCATTTTATGACCATAAATGCTTACTGGATCTTACTTTATGGTCATAAATGCTTACTGGATCTCAGTTTATTGCCATGAATGCTTACTGGATCTTACTTTATGGCCATAAATGCTTACTGGATCTCACTTTATGGCCATGAATGCTTACTGGATCTCATTTTATGGTTATGAATGGTTACTGGATCTCACTTTATGGCCATGAATGCTTACTGAATCTCATTTTATGGCCATGAATGCTTACTGGATCTCATTTTATGGTTATGAATGGTTACTGGATCTCACTTTATGGCCATGAATGCTTACTGAATCTCATTTTATGGCCATGAATGCTTACTAGATCTTAGTTTATGTCCATGAATGCTTACTGGATCTCATTTTATGGTCATTAATGGTTACTGGATCTCACTTTATGACCATGAATGCTTACTGGATCTCATTTTATGGCCACGAATGCTTACTGGATCACACTTTATGGTCATGAATGCTTACTGGATCTTCAATGCTTTAACATGGAAAATTCATACATTTAAAAGGTTTTAAGCATTGATATTAAATTTTTAATGCTTTAAGATGGAAAATATGTGGAATTGAAGGGCTCTAAGAGTCGAACGAAACGAAGCGAAGCGAAGTGGAGTTCAACACTCCTGTAATCTATAAAAGTCGAACGGAACGAAGCGAAGCGAAGTGGAGTTCGACACTCCTGTAATCTATCATAGTCGAACGGAACGAAGCGAAGCGAAGTGGAGTTCTACACTCCCGTAATCTATAATAGTCGAACGAAACGAAACGAAGCGAAGTGGAGTTCAACACTCCTGTAATCTATAACAGTCGAACGGAACGAAGCGAAGCGAAGTGGAGTTCGGCACCCTTGTAATCTATTATAGTCGAACGTAACGAAGCGAAGCGAAGTGGAGTTCGACACTCCTGTAATCTATAAAAGTCGAACGGAACGAAGCGAAGCGAAGTGGAGTTCGACACTCCTGTAATCTATAAAAGTCGAACGGAACGAAGCGAAGCGAAGTGGAGTTCGACACTCTGTAATCTATAAAAGTCGAACGGAACGAAGCGAAGCGAAGTGGAGTTCGACACTCCTGTGATCTATAAAATCGAACGGAACGAAGCGAAGCGAAGTGGAGTTCGACACCCTGTGATCTATAAAAGTCGAACGGAACGAAGCGAAGCGAAGTGGAGTTCGACACTCCTGTAATCTATAATAGTCGAACGGAACGAAGCGAAGCGAAGTGGAGTTCGACACTCCAGTGATCTATAAAATTTGAACATAGTTCAAACTAGGTTGAGCGAAGCTCACAAATTTTTATATCCAGAACGAAGCGAAGCGAATGAAGGTATGAAAATTTTCATAATACGTCCTCAGACTTTGGATTCATAAGGTAAAATGTAAAAGTGTTCGAGCGAAGCTCGAACACATGAAGTTTGAACGTAGTTCAAACTAGGTTGAGCGAAGCTCACAAATTTTACATCCTGAACGAAGCGAAGCGAGTGAAGGTGTGAAAATTTTCCCAATACGTCCTCAGACTTTGGATTCATAAGGTAAAAGTGTTCGAGCGAAGCTGTTCGAGCGAAGCTCGAACACATGAAGTTTGAACGTAGTTCAAACTAGGTTGAGCGAAGCTCACAAATTTTTACATCCTGAACGAAGCGAAGCGAGTGAAGGTGTGAAAATTTTCCCAATACGTCTTCAGACTTTGGATACATTAGGTAAAATGTGAAAGTGTTCGAGCGAAGCTCGAACATATGAAGTTTGAACGTAGTTCAAACTAGGTTGAGCTAAGCTCACAAATTTTTACATCCTGAACGAAGAGAAGCGAGTGAAGGTGTGAAAATTTTTATAATACGTCTTCAGACTTTGGATTCATAAGGTAAAATGTAAAAGTGTTCGAGCGAAGCTCAACAAAGTTTTTTTTATACATTTTTTATCTATCAAAGATAATCATACATGAAAGTCTGATCTACAGAATAAACTGACCGCGGAGCAGCAACTGGAGCGAAGCGGAAGTTGCAAAACTATCGAGACTGTAATCTATGATAAAGTCTGATCTAGCAAAGATAATCATACATGAAAGTCTGATCTATTGAATAGACTGACCACGGAGTAGCAACTGGAGCGAAGCGGAAGTTGCGAAACTATCGAGACTGTAATCTATGATAAAGTCTGATCTAACAAAAAGATCAACATATATGTAGCTCTGATTTACAGAATAGACTGACCGCGGAGCAGCAACTGGAGCGAAGCGGAAGTAAAAAATATTTAGCAGACATAATTTTATCTCAAATGTTAATCTGTACTCTGCATTCTGAAATTTTTGTTCTATTCTTCTGTTTTTATCAGTTTTATAACACAGAAAAGATGTTTTCGAATTATTCAGTGTCATTTGGAAACGGTGTGAATATCTCCATGAAGCGTGATCCGCTTCATAACTAGTTTTTTTTTAAATTTTAATTTAGATTTTTCACTTTGTCAAGATACTTTGAAAATTCAAATTATTGCAACTTTTCATTTAAATTATTTTATTTGATTTAGTTCAATTTCAAGGATGTGGAACTGATCAAATTGATTTTTATCTTTTTTGATAATTTTTTGATCATTTTTGATCAATTTGATCAGTTTCACACCCTGCTTCAATTTTCATGGAGGTTTGAAACTTTTTACTTGGAAAGATTTTCTTTATCCTCATAAAACAGATGAAGACAGTCTAAATTGCTTTTAAAAAGCCTGAAATTTTTAACTTTAAGAAATAAATTCCACTAAAATTTATTCGAGCAGAGTATTGGCAAAAAAAAAAAAAACAAGGATGTGAGATTAATCTTTCTTACAATAATTTTCTGATGAACAATACTTGAATATTTAAATGAAAAGATGCAATTAAATAAAGTTTCAATGTCTTAACACATGGATTTGTAGAACAAAAATTAAAAGCAAAAGTTAATCCTTTCAAATTGTTGTACAATAATTTTTTAATCATTTTCTTTTAAGATAGGGAAGAACACTATATGAACATTTTGTTTTCATTTTATCTATGGCCGCAATTGTTTAATTTTATGTTTCATTAATCTTAATTAATCGTATTAGTTAGTAAATCAACGGCCCTCTCCTTGAATACGATAGATTTTTTTAATTAAAATTATCTTTTTTTTTTGAGTTTTAGTTCTTATCAGTTCAAAATTACATCTTTTTTGGCAGAAATCAATTTCACGTTTTCCAATTTTTCATATTTTGATTTATATTTATAAATTATTTGAAATCTACATTATATTCATTATATTTTATTTCAATTTTAATTTCTTGTTGCTTTACTTTTTGATAGTTGATCGCAATAAAATTATTAAGAAATTTTTTATTGCAAGTCTTCTTCAGATTTTGGAATATCAAATATTTCCACAAATAAAGGCGGCAAACGTGATGAATATTGCCAATTAATTCTGAAAAAATCTAGATGATTAAAGTGTCGCAAACCGAGAGTACGCAATTCCATAATTTTCGATTCGAGGGCCGGCATAATTTGGAGGGCATTTGCTGTGTTTGGCCTTGAACGAATGATTTGAACTCGTAATGCTTCTGCTACTCGCTCACGAGTTTTTAATATTAGTTTTTGCTCTGTTATACCAGGACGATCAGCAGCAAGTAAGATCAATGCTGAATAAAGACCAATTTCTGTATCGTTAAGATTACATGCATTAAGTCCATTTGTAAAATTGCACAATGCGTTGACAAAGTCAGCCTAAAAAAATATTTTTTAAGAAAAATAAAATTGTAAAAAAAGGAATAAAAAAAAGTAGATGCCGAAACCCGGGATTGAACCGGGGACCTTTAGATCTTCAGTCTAACGCTCTCCCAACTGAGCTATTTCGGCATGTTTGAGTATATGTTCAGTTTGACAAAAGACAAACTTGATTTAGAGCTCTCATTTTTATGTGGTTTTTAAAAATAAATTTTCCAAATCAACTTATCAAATTTAAATATTCAAGAAAAAAAAAATGAACAATAAAATAACTTATTTTGAGTACTTACGTCATACATAATCTCAAGTTGCTGACGAGTCATAAAAGTCCCGTCATCAAACGTTAATGTTAAATCGGTGGTTGCCTTTGCGATGTAATTAAGCCATACTTCGAAAAAGCCTAATTTTATTAATATTAATTGATCGTCTTGCGTGAAATCACAAAATCCAGGTACACGTTTAGCAAATTCCACTACACGTTGAACTGACGGAGTCATGCGAAGTGCATACTGTTGCCAAAGGAAAATGCGCTGCTGTTCTAACGATTCAGAAACTGATGATGGTATTATCTGTTTATAAAAAACCATTAAAAGTTCATTAGTTTAAAGGAAATATAAAGGAATGAATATAAAAATTACCCCACTATCATCCATCGCCTGTGTTTGTGTAGAAGATGTAATTAAATTATTAGATGTGTTATTAGATGATTGATAACTATTTGGCATTATTAATGGTCGATGATTGAGTCCTTTCACTGCACACTCTGTGTACGAACAGTGGGTTCGATGTGCCTGCGACACACACAATATCACATCATACACAGATAATTCTTGATTCTCATCAGAATTATTATTATTATTGTTATTATTATTGTTATTGTTATTATTGTTCATATGTGATGCCTCAATCATATCTGCGCTAATATACGATATTTGCTCGATCGGTGGATTAGTAGTGGTGGTTGAACACATTTGTTGATGTGAAGAAACTAACAGTGCACTTTGTGTACTCTTTACACTGTTGATATCTGTTGATGATGCTGCTGCTGATGATGTTGTTGTTGTTGTAACAATTGATGATGAGGAATAAGCAGAACTATTAATACTTGACGTGTTATGTATGGATGATGCTACTGCGACTGTTGCATTAACAACACGAATATTTGTCACATAAATGTTTGAGTTTCCATTCACAGCTTGACCATTTACAATCATACCATTTGAAGGCAAGTCATCTACGATAGCGTTACCGCCAATATCACGAGTACGTTTTGGAACACGACCGTATCGTACAGCTAGAGTGCAAGAGAATTGAAGGAAAAAAAGAACAAATTAATTTATGTTGTGCATTTATTTACTCTATAATGTAACATTATACTATAGCCACAGCCGCATAAAAAAATGAACGGTTCTTTTTTTTAAGAGAGGAGAGCTGTAACTTTCCTATTAAGAATTCTGCCAATAATTTAACGAAAATGGCAAGCAAAACAGAATGAAAATAAATAGCGAATGAGAGAAAGACCTGAGAAACGAAAAGGTGAATGAAATTGTATAAAGTATAATTTATTATTGCTTCAACTCTTACAATACCTCTTTCTACCTTCCTTCTTAAGCAAAACGATGAAAAAAAAAAATGAAAAAATAAACAAACCGCATAATTTCACATGGAAGCTAAGAAAAGTGAAAATGCACTTCCGTGTCTCGATTGAAATGCAAAACTTTTGCTTTTTACTACAAAAAAAAAAAAAAAAATCATTTCAGTACAGTTTATTGCTCTATGTAATTTACGGAAAGTTTCTCAGCAACATAACATTTTTCATATCTGCCCACTGTCACGTATCTTCTAAACACTATGAATGGGTTGAAAAACAATTCCTGCTTTCATCCGCATTTTTATAACTACATATTACAAAGAAAAGTGGAAGTAAGGAAGTTGATGCAGTCTTTGATAGTCATGCTCGGTTTTCTTTTAACTTTTTCTTGTGCATCAAAACTTTTAAGTTGCAAATGAAATTTTTAGATGTTAATACTGATGAGAAAGGTTTAAAATTGGAAGTAATATCATATTATTCTATAATTCCTTCACATTTTCTATCAACTTGATTGAAAAATAATAAATAATTTTTTTTTAGCTCTTGTAATACTCCCTCTCTACGTGATAAGCTACATTGAAATAATTTTGCATGTCTACTGCTGCAAAGATTTTTTTATGTCGTGCTTTCGTAATTATAATTTTTACTTTTTTTGGACTTTCAATTATAGTTGCAATATTGCATGCATGCAATGTTTTTCAATACTTTATGTACAAGTATGTCAGGAAATGTATGTATGTACGAGAATACAGAAACAACATTGTTCATTGACTCTTCATCACAATTTGATTTCATGCTCACACTTATGATGCAAATGTTTTTCTTGGTCTTTTGCTTCTGTTTTTTTTTTTTTTGTTTTGGTGTTTTCAATTCTCTGCTACTGTAATATTTTTATTATAATATTTTACTTTAACATTTGTTATGTATGATTTTGCAAAGCTAATAATATTATTAGATGTTAAAAGTCTAGAACTTTCTTAAGAGGTTTTTCCAGTAGGGGCCGTTCACTTTGTACGTTACGCAAAATCGACTTATTAGACCCCCTCCCCTCCTCTCCTCGCTACACTTTTTGTAAGAAAAATTTTTTTGCTTGACCTATTACAAAATCCTACACCCACTACACTTTAAAAAGCGAACGTACTTAGTGAACAGCCTCATAGAGAAATTTCAGTTTCTGATTCTCAATAAATATAAATAAAACATTAATTTAAGATTATACTTTTAAAAACTGGTTTCAAAATTTAAGCGAAACCCTATTCCAAATCACTTGGAAAAATCTTCAACAATTATTCGTATTGGCAATTTACAAAAGAAATTGTACAATATGCATGTTTAAGGTAAAGCAATTTACTTTGTATTCACATTCAATAATATATGTAAGCTCTCATTAGAAATCATTTCACATTAATTTTATACAATTTCCGCTTTATTTTTTATCTAATCTTTATTTTCCGAAGGCATTGATTCATTAGTTGTATTTCTCAAACAAACAAACAGCAGATAAATATTCAGCTGTACCTTTAAATGCATGCAAATAGATTTTCTATATTCACAAATATTTACAACTTGCAGCAAAAAAAGTTGTGCATTTTGATTTACCTCGAGTGATATACAAGCAGAAAAAATTATTTGAATAGCTAATTCATTATATTTATAGCTCTTTATTTGATGCATTAGGTCGCTGAGTTTATTAGCCTCACAAAACGAATACTATGAGCTATCTTACTTACATTTAAAATTTGCAATTTTGCAAACGAAAGACGATGGGGAGATGGAAGCTTTGAATTTTTTTCTCTAATATGTACGTGCAATTTGTAAGGCATGTTTGATAGATTATTACAAAAAGTTGCATAAAATACATCAATAATAAGTTGTTTAGATATACTGGCTGTAAGAAAATCTTTTATGAATGAAGGTTATTACAAAACATATGAAAACTGTTAATGATGCAAATGCTAAGCAAATAGTAAGCAAATTTGCATGTATTTAAGTAGGTTGAAATATCTATAAAGCTCCATAATATCAAAGAATATTTCTTGAATTTTCAATTTTATGAAGACTAATTGAACGCTTTTGTTGAAGAACGTGCCCATAAAAACGGTCGTTTTGAATTTGAAAATTGTTGACCGATTTTTGCAAAACACAAAGTAAAAAATTTTTCTTTATTCAGTAAACTATAGTTTTTCATGGTTCAATATTATTCATTTATCATTTTAAATTATTATTGTAATAAAATTAAAGCATGGCAAAGTGAATTTTAATAAATAAAAAACAAAAATAAATTTTTAACTTTGCGTTTTGCAAAAATCGGTCAACAATTTTCAAATTCAAAACGACCGATTTTTAGGGGAAGAACGTTCCCAAACAAAAGCGTTCAATTATTTATTGAATAATTTTATTAATTTTTAATCATGTCTATAACCAAGCTTTGGGATTCAAAAAATAAGCCAAGAAAAAAAAAATCATAATAATGCATGCATGCATGGATATGATGAAGAATAGAAAAAAGTAAAAGAATCCATTAAGAATGATTTTCAATTTTTTGCTCTTTTAGTTCATTCTCCGACAAATGAGACCTTTCAGCTTAAAAGAGTTGATTTTATAAAACAGTGAGCAAAGTAGTTTTTCCACCTCAACCCAAATACTATTTTTATGGCGTTTCGCGAACTAGATGCCACTTTAACTCCTCACGCTATTGTACACACACCAACTATTGTACATAACAATAATAATAATAATAGTATAAATGGAGGGTTCAATAAACCAAAAAATATATCTACATGTACATATACATGAATGCACTTTTCCATTGTTTCATTGCTTGAATGAACGAGGTTACTTGCTAGCTAGCTGCTGCACCACTACCGTGCACATTTACAGCAAGCGAAAAATTGCACTTTCTTGTACTATTGCGCGCCGCTATAAAATAAAAAAAAAAAAAAAATGAAACGAAAATAAAAAAGAAAAGGCAAGAGTGAGAAATGCTAATGCATTGCAATTTTCAATTTAAATTATTACTTTGTACTTTTTCATTTATATGTATATAATATATCGGTAGAATTGAACTATGCATTTCCTGGATTGTTTCGTAAAGTGCACAGTACTCTCAACTATTATAGTCTCTCCTTGATAAATTTTTATAAGACCGCGATCTGCCATTATATGTATCTCATGCTTGAATCTATTTGATCATCTATCTTATCTTTTCTGTCTTGTTCAGATATAATTTTCTTTATTGAGAACATTTTTCATTTTTTTGTCAAATAATTATGCAACCGTATGCATATATTTAAAAGGAAACTAACTGATTTTTTAAAAATTAAAAGTGGAATCATCTTCTTTAAAAATTGGTTGGCAAAATTTTTTTTTGTTTTTGCAAAATTCAATATTACATCCTTTTTATAAAGTATAACATATTACAAGACCATTCAATTGTTATAAAATAAAAATCCATTGACAGTAATAAATTAAAATAATAATTTCCATTAGAAATCTTCAAAATTTGGTTTTATTAATCTCTAAATCTTGTAAAGACGGGTAAAGACACTTGGTTATTATAATATTAAAGCAATTTAAATTGACTTAATATGGTTAGAGGGAGTGGCATAAGTACATTGAAGATTATAATTTATGTCTTGTTTCATCTCCTCAAAAATCATAAAAAATCATTTTAATGCACAAAGGAGACAACATGAAACTTAGAATTGCATTTCCCAATTCGCAGACGAAATCTGATGAGTGCACGACCGAAATGAGAGAAGAAGTAAAGAGAATGAGAGAACAATGTTAGAGAAACGGTTAGTTTGAGGTCAATAAACTTCTTCATATTTTTCTTTTTGTTGTTGTTGTTGAAACCCGAATCGGCACGGAGCATAAATTTTTATGTATTAACATAAAACTTATCGTAGACAATGGTGCAAATGCACACGAAAATTTGTCATCACCCACTCTTCGGTCTCAAATTTAACCTCAGAATATTTCTTCCCATCCCATGTATTTAGTAAATGCTTTTAGCATAAATACAGGTTATTGTTCCGATTCCTTATTTGTGGCAAGAGTGTTTATTGATTTGTCATGAATGAGATCTTAATGGGCTGTTCCAAATATCATCACTAAATGAATTATTAGTTTGTTCCTATCTTCAGCATTCCATAAATCCGAAATTGTTAAAATTTGAGATCAGCATTTTTATCAGCATCTTTTTTTGCATACTGATACTGATTAAAATCTTTTAAGTGCTTTGCACACGTAATCTTCATTATGTAAATGCAATGACTCGATGAGAAGTGTTTTTTTTTGTTGCTTTACGAAGCGAAAGAAAGAAACTTTTCCCTTTCAACAACGGTAAGTAATAAGTTCATGTCTGCAACTGTATAATGTGCATGTCGCTCATAATCAAGTTTTAGAGTAGTATTATTGAGCATGAAAGAGAGAGAGGAAAATAAGTGAAATGAGAGTTCATTTTCTGAGATTGTTGAGGAAATTCCGCATAAAAAGTGCAGTCATATATAATAAAATGGGAACAAAGTACATCTGAATATGTACCTGATACATATAAGGCATAGTATACATCCTAGATTGAAGCACAAAACTTGTCCTAAATTCTACTTTTTGAACTTAATGTGATTGCAAAATTCATTCTCATTTCATCTCTACGCTAATGCGATTATGCTCATGAAATGCTATTTTCCCATTGCTTATGTTGAGGCTACAAAATGGAACTAAAGTTCATTGAACTAGCTAAAGAAGCTGAAACTATTGCATTCATAATTAATATCTTTTACGTAAGATTCCTACGGCGCACATTCCAGTCATTCATCAAGTAATGAACTTTAAAAAATTCATGAGTGAATAAAAAGTGCTAAAATGTGCTAATTTTTTTTTTGTTTTTGCTCTGTTCAGCACACTAAAAATTGCACGAGCATATATTAATACATTCACATATATGTATTTATAGTTTACTACTCGTGGAGGCAATAATTTTTTTTTTTGTTTGAAAAAAAAAGCCGAAGAGGTTTCATATTTTCACGTTAATTAGAGCAATGCACGTCACATGAACTGGAGACATTATTGCGCTCAGATTGTTTTTTTTTTTTAAGTTTCTGCCGTTCTCATTTACAGTACCCGCGTTGTACGAATTCAATATGAGAGCAATTGAGTTGAGTTGTTCCTATTTTTTTCTATTTTTCAGTACAATATAGCATTTATATACACAACTCAATTATATGAATGAACAAATGAATGAAATTGAATGCAACATAAGCATTAAAAACCATCACAAGCATAGCAAGTGCAAATATAGCACAATTATTAAAAAAAAACTTTTGTTTGTTGAATGATCATTTTAGTTTAAAGTTATTATTACGTGACTTCATTTTTCTCGAATCTTAAATGCACTATGAACAAATAGCCGTGCCACAAACTGGCAATTTCCCATTGTTTACTTTTGATGTATGTCATCAATTTCTTCCTTCTTATTGCCATGTTTGTTCCTTATTTATGGTTTTTTGAAACATTTCTGAATTAATTTATAGCTAATTTTATTTTTGACTTTCTATTAGGTAGCCAATTTTTCAACATATCCTGATATTAAACAAATTTTGAGTTGGGCTAGTTCCACATTTTTGAATTTCTTTAATTGAACATTTTCAGAATGAAATCATCTTTAAATTCTTTTTCAGTTTCAACTTTATTCCATCAATCTAAAAAACCTCATTTCTATATAGGCACGTCCATAGAATTGAAATGTGTGCCAATGATATTTTTTTTTCTTTTTCGGTCAGATTTTTTATGTGTTTTTTTTTTCTAAAAAAATTTTTGATGCTAGAAATAAGAATGAAAGACACGTAAATAGATGATGAAAAAAACCACCGTTGAACGAGTGCGATGAACTGCCTCGTTAGTATGATGATCGCATAAAAGAAAAGTCGTTGGAACTCAAGGCCTTTAAGCAACGGTGCGTATGTGCTTAACGGATTGTCTATTTATTGCAGTAAATCTTTTTCAACTCTAAGCTGAGTTCAGTTAATTTTAAAGGTTTATTCTTATGATTTCTATAATTTTACTACTGGGGGACCTCGATTTGAGTTGTCTCGATTTGAGTAGATTCGATTTGAGTAACTAAAGTGTCCCCATACAAAAATTCAAATTTTCTTTTTTTAACGGTCATTTTACATACGTTTCGATTTGATAAAGTTTTCGATATGAATGTTTTTGCAGTGAAAGAACATGTCAGTGCTAATCAAGATACAAATATTGTATATCTTCAGCAAGTATTAAGTATAAGGAAAATGTAATTTTCTCTAAATATTTTAGCCACAATTTATGACGACTAAACATAGATATCGTGAAATTATCATTGAAAATATCGTACAATTTTTCCCTCGACACAAAAAAAAAGATTTTATTATACATAGCAATAAAAAAAACTTTCATTTCGGTTCAACGAATTTTTGCCTTGAGATTTCGCGCATAAATTTTTGTGTGATTTTTTTTTTCAGTTTTGCGATATGGCGAAATTTTTTATTATTTCAGGTGGGCTTTTTATTAGCCTTCTCTCATTAAAAATGCAATAATTTTTAGTGTGCTTTTTGTTTATGAAGAAGAGAGCGAAAAGGTGAAACCTCATCAGCATCAACTTACAATGAAAACCGAAAAAAATTCATATGTATGCAAATATATATAATCTATATATAAAAACCATTTAAGCATCAACAGATTTCGCGATTTCCAACATTTTTGGTCAATTTTAAAAGAGATGATTTTTGTTAAGTCCGATTTCACGCATAACATTTTTTTTATTAGATTTTCTTACGTTATTTTATATTTTTGCTGTGGTTTGAGTTAAACTTTGTTTTTACAAAATATATTTTGAGTGCAATACAATAGACGAGTCAATGACCGACCTAATTGCATAATTTGATTAACATTTATCGTTTCGCCTCTTTTTTTAAGTTCCAATTTTCTTATTTTTAAATGGTAAATAATACGACTAAAATTATTGTGTTTTCTGTAGATTGTATAGCACAAAATAGCAATAACAAAAATAATAATAATAAAATTAAAGAGAGACGACGACAATTAATTGAAGTCATTGAAGCATTGAGAGCGCACATGGAATGAATGAAACAATTGAATTGCTGAACTGCTTTTTTGGATATTTTAAAACTCTATAAGCAAATAAAGTAGAAAAGTGTATCGTATGAGGCCACTGGTTCATGCTACATTGAGGTTAGTGAAAAAAAATGGAGATTAGCAACTGAAAGTTTATTCAGGCTATCATATAAACAAAAGCTAAACAACATGGAATATATAGTTTGAGCAAAAACCAATTTCGTTAAAAAATATTTATTTATTTATTTTTGCAAAATTTGATTCCTAGCTGATACTGTATAAATCTTCTAAATATCTAAAAATATCCTTTTGAATTTAGATATCAAGTTGATGTTTATTTTTACATCAATTCTAGTTATACATGATTCACTAAAATTAGATAGAAACGATAGAAAGAAAAAAAAGGGTTCTGACTATTTCCAATGACTTCACTTCATTGATGATTCATCATGACGATCAAGAAGAGAAATAAACTATATACTGACTAACGAAAACATGAGCACATAAAAAAAAGTTCTTCTTCTTACAATTTGTTTTTTTTTTCGCATTGCCCATGAAAATTATTCATGAACGCAGAAAAATACTTATGACTGCTCAGTGACTGTGAGAGAGGAAAAAAGAAACGCGTAAATTTAATCTTTTTTTTTAATAGACTGACATTTTAAAAATACCAGCAAATTTATTATTCTTATACGCACAGTCAGCATAAAAATGATTTTTTTTCTTTCTACAAAATTTTAAATGAAATTGCTGACGATTGGCGAAAAGTTTTTCTGCCATATCAAAATCAATAGACATCATTAGAACTTCGGTTCAATTACGTCTTTCATATTTGTACATACACACACAGAAAAAAAAATAAACTTTTTCTTTCACTTATATTTCGAGACTTGTTCAGACTACAATTCGATTGTAATCACGCACATAACGAAAGCTTGTGCAAATTCTCGTTAATCTTTCAGCTTGCGAAATCAGTTGCGTTAAACTATATGCGATAATATAAATCATTTTTGTTACTTTTTTCTCTGTCTTTTGTCAAAATTAATGCGTTTATTTAAAATATATAAAAAAAATTATATCAGCATTATTAAAAGGAAACTCATCGATATTGAATACTGAACGTAAGGTTTGTAATTTGAGATTAAATGAATTTTTATTTCAATCCACATGTACTCGAATTTTTGGCAAAAAAATGACAATTGCATGTAATTTAATGACTGAAATGAAATTTGCAAAGCACGGGAATTACTAAGCAGTAATTGAAAATTTCCATCTCATGATATTCGTTTTAATTTCAAGTTCAAAAACGTGCACAGTCATCAGCAAATGCTTATTAATAAAAAATGCTAAATTAACTATTTTGATGGTTCTAAAGGTCAAAGAACTGCATGAAATTGCTTTTTAGGTTAGCAGACAGACAGTATGATTGATAAATAGGCAAGCACGTTTTAAGTTTTACAAAAGTTTAAAAAACTTTTTAATTAGATTCCAAGTTTTTAGCGCATTTTTGCAAAAAATGACGCTTATAGTTTCACTTTGTTCGGCTGGCTGGCTGGCTGGCTGGCTGGCTGGCTGGCTGGATGAGCTCTGAGATCTCAGAAACCAGACATAATTAAGAGTTCTGTTATGATGAATTATCTTTCTACTATCGAGTTATTCCGGCCTCGCTTATTAAAAAATCGTTAAATGATCTACAATTCCTGTAATCAACGATTTAACATTAAATAAGGAAAAAAATTGTTGAAAACCCCTCGATAAAAATTTGAATTTTTTTTGACCGTTGAAATTTAAAATTTTTTTGACCGTTATTTTTGGTCAAAATTTTTTTCTTTCTTTTTGTAAGGTTTTGTATTTATTATTGTGAGAACAGACTTTTCATTCATAGTGCATGCTAGAAAGACGGAATTTAATGGATTCTGTTATTATTATATAGTTTTTTTTATAAAAATTGTATTTTCTTGCAGGGTTTTTTGATGATAAAAGAAGAATTAAGGGATTTTGTAATTAAAAGCAGTTTCTATTTAATCGATTACTGATCGCTGCGACAAAAATGCGCTTAAGTCCCTCGATTAACAACACGAGGACTTTGAACATTTTTTTTTCATAAAACGATGGAAAGGGGTCGTTCACTTATGATGTCCAATTTTTAAGAGGGGAGAGGAGCCTGAAGCTGTGTGACAGTTTAAAAAAAAAGAATTTTTTTGAATATAATTTTGTAACAGAGAGGGGGGAGGGGGTCTAAAAATCCATGTTTTTGATGGACGTTATAGGAGAACGGCCCCAAACTTTAAATGTAAAAAAATCCACTTGTCAATTTAATAGTTATATGCAACTAAAAAAGCATTTAAAATCAATTCTTTTGACATGAGCTTGAAGGATGAATTGATAACAAGTCATGAGTTAAAAAATAATAATTTTTAGATAAAATCGAAAATTAAAATTTACTTTAATGACAAGATAAAAATTAGCTGTTCAAATCTGCATCAATAATTAAAAGAATTTGAGAATAAGAAGAAGAAGATGAGAATATATTTATTTTTTTTTTTCTTAAAAAATTTATGTATATTTGCCTCTACGGAAATTGTTCGAAATTTTATATACATTTTAAAGTGATGTCAAGAACCTTTTTTGTATGTCCCGTAAGTCTGTTGATGCTTTTGTATGTGAAAAAAGGCATCAACACATAATCGCCTTTCTGAATGTGTCGAGTGATTGTATAAATATAATATTATAATACGAAGGAAAGAGATTAAGTGAGAATTTTTCCCGAATGGCGTTAATTAGCCATGTGTGTCTCCATTTATTGAAATTTATTTATTCATTTTATTTGTTTTTTTTTAACTCTCTCCCTTTCTTTCTCTTAGTTACTCGATTTGCGTGTATGTATATTTTTGTGTTTGCATTCTATTGCTGCTGCTCAATCGTGAAATAAAAAAAGAGTTTTCGAAAATCGTGCACGGCCTGAATTCTTTTTTTTTATTTTGTTATGGCCTCAAATGCACTTGGCTAATGACTGTTAAATTGGCATGAATATAAATTTTTTTTATTAATACACGATTCACATTTTTTTGTGTATAACTAGTAGCTATGGAATTTTTATGAACGACAATTTTTATTTTTATTGTTCATAATTTTTTTAATTCGAATTGTAACTTAATTAAGTATTGGTGAAATGTCTAATTAAAAAGTTAGTTCAAATAACCTTGAATGTCTCATGAAATCTCTCTAAAATAAATATATGTTTAGTTTTTTTTAAAAAAAAAAAATAAGATACTGAGTAGAAAATATAGTACTTCCTTATTGTCGCAGACAATCATTAAAGAGAATAATAATAAATAGTGTAAATCAAAGAGAATAAAGTTTTTCAATTCTCTCTTTAGTGCAAATTCTATGTCAATAGACTGACTACACTTGTTTAAAGTTTATGTAAAAATTAAAATAAAGTTTCATCAGGTCAAATTGAAGAAAATCAATAAATGTACAATGAGAAGGAATCTTCCCGGATACTAATTGGAAACATCATTAATTATGATTACGGCTTGAGAAAAGTATGTGGTCAATAACTTTAGGATCTTTTAAAATAGATAGAGTGTAAATATATCTTACTTTAAAGGTCCAATGTATTTACTGTATTAACTTTGCATCCATAACAATATCATTTGAATTTCACTATAAATTTTATTCACTATTTTGCATGAAAACTACGACTTGCCACAATTCATCAATGGGTTTTTTGAACTATTGATTTGTCAACAAAGTTTTAATTTAAGTTAAGAACAAATTGTCATTAAAATTAGCTTCGTTTAATTAATTGAAAATTTTGGTAACTTTCTGGTGATTTTTTATTTCATTAATTTAAAAATATAATTTCACTAATAGTTTCAACTTATAATTAATGGTAATTTTATACTTCTATTTTTTTCGGTCATCAAGACAATTTAACCGAGATTTTCACTGCATTTATAGTATGAGAGTGTTTTACACTCACATATACATTAAGCTTCTTTTTTTCTCTTTCATATCAATTTTTCTTTCTTTTAATTAATTGAACACAATTAAGACTTGAATAATTTTCACAATGTGCTTACACTGTACGAATGTGCCACAAAAAAAGAAAATATTGCTTAGCACGAAAAAAATAACTTTTCTTCAACTTTCTTCTTCTTTTTAAAATTTTGACTGTTGTCGAGCTATCATCATCATCATCATCATCATGTGCGACACGAAGAGTTCACAGTACAATCATTTATTTCACATGAAATCACACATATAATACGCGTAACGAGACTCGACTTAATTTTCTGTTTCTCTCACTCTTTCTTTATATTTTCTTTTATTTTTCTTTTTTTAAAATATATAAATCATTTAAACAAATGAGTTTATTGTCGCCTTTTTATTTATTAAATAAATACTGTACACATTTTTATTTCTTCCAATTTCGAAGTATTTAAAATAATTTGCATAAACAGTATTTTTTTTGCTGGACGTATGGAATAAGATACTGGATGAAGATAAACAAATTTAAAATTATCACTGGTCTATCTAAAATTTAATTTTTGCTACACCATACTTTATTTTTATATTTTTCACCTTTTCTTGTTTCTCTCTCATTTAATTAAAAAAAAGTTTAAAACAAATTCGAAATAATGAGAAAAATTTCAAAAGTTTATATCATTCAAAATTGCACATTTTATTTTTTTTATTTTATTTTTCTTTATTAAAAATCCGTAATTCACCAAGCAAACTGACTTAGACCGAAAACAGGCACTTGTGCACTCGACGAATATTTGTAGCTTTCTGAGCGAATTGTGAGTAAATGAATAATCAACGAAAAATTACAGACACTCCACTCAACGTACATATATATACGAGCGAGCCGCAGAATAGAGAATCACGATAAGTTCTCAACAACAACAACAGCAACAATGAAGTGAAGTAACAAAAAGAAAGAAAGCAAAAGAAAGACGAAAAAATGCGAAAAAAAATGTGGAAGATGATGATAATGATGGTGATGATGATGATAGAATAATAAGAAGAGTATAGTAACTAACTGTTCTTCTTCTAGCGGCTCACGGCCTTCGCAAAGACACACACGCGTAAAAACGCTTTTTTCTTCTTTTTATTCTATTTCTTTTCTATATATATCATTAAAACATTTCTCATCGACAGTCGTCAATGATCGTTTGGAATGAATGGTAGAAAAAAAAAAAAACAAGAAGACAGTTCTTATTTAAAACTTTGTCTATTTACCAAAAAAAAATTAACAACAAAAAAATTTTCTTTCTTTTTATTTTGTCCACTTGCCGAATTCAGTCTATGTATATAAGTCGAATGAACTGTATTTACTGACTAACGTTGCACATTGATTTTTTTCGGTGATTTTACAGTTTCAATTTTTTTTGACGAACTTCGTTGAGCTTTCCACATTTTTCTCACACTAGTTCAAAAATTATATTTTGTCTCTCATTTTTCTCTCAATAATAAAAAAAAATTCTCTCAAATTTTCTCTGACTCGTGTATAAAATTTTTCCTTCATCGTTGCCATCGACATCATCGTCTGAAATGTGTTTTTCTTTCTTTTCTTTTCATTTCTTTCTTTTTTTTTTGTTTCGAAATGTTCAAAGTTTCCCTCAACTATACATTTTTTTCCACGCGGAAATTAGAAGTTTATTGACTTCTCTTGAGCGAGTAAAATAATTTCTCTATAAAATAAAAAGAGTTTATTTCCTTTACTGCTTTCAGCAACTGTAGAACAAACGGTTATTGAAAGTTCAGCATAGAGTGATCCCAATAGGTTCAGTCTTTATAGTATCAATAAACTTTTGTAAAGTCAAAATCTCAGCTTCAACAAACTTTTGTGAACTTCTTAAAATTATTTTTTTAAATATTAACTGCTGTGCTGGAGCATTGATGCACAAAAAATGCATTAAAATTTCAAAATTTTTTAGTTCCCAAAAAAGAAATAAAAAATGATAATTGATTCTAAATACTAAACATAAAAACACATTCGCTGATACAGAAATGCTAGCAACCTGTAACTGTTTCTATTCTGCAAATGTGTAGAAAGAGCAAATAACTGTACATTTCGTATTTGTACGCATCTAATTATAACAATTTGAAAATTATGCAAAATAGTAATACATACAAGAAAAAGGAAAAATAAAGAAAGAATCGATGAGCGAATAAAAAGAATTTCGTATATTTTTATTTCAAGGTTAAGAAGACTTACGTTTTCAAACGATAATTTTTTTTCTAGTACTACAAAACGATGAATTTTTCCCAGTAAGTCGCCTTGAATATGTCTGGGTGGACATTTTTCTTTGACCTTTTGAATAATTCTAATTTTTTTTATTTACATGAAACCTCATCAAACCTTATCAAAGCGAAAGAAGATAGCGATAAATATCACAAAAATAATATTTATTCAGCATATAAGCATATTTATTTATTGTCTCATGAATTTTACAAATCTAGAAATCTGCATGAAATACATTTTTATGACTAAAAACTGGAACTCTACTCGCGATTATTTTATTATGTATGCTATATGTTATTTAATCCACACATGGAATATCTTTTTGCACAAACAAAAATAAATAAAAAATATAAAAGAAATTCGAATAAAAAAACTTCCCGGGTGAATGAACGGAATAAAATGAAATATATAAAAAAACTGTGCGAAATAGATGAGTTTATCGTACTTTGTAGTTTATAGGAACGATGGAATGAAAGAAAAGTGGAGTACGATGTGCTGTGCACTTTTAAAGTTTTTTCAACGAACGTTTCTATAATGTGGGACAACTAACTCTTTATGGATATTTTGACACAAAATACAGCATGCTATTATTTTTTTAGGCTTGAAATACGATGTTCAGTATCACAAATATATGCTGTATATCCTAACTACTTATATAAAATAAATTAAATATTCGAGGAAAAGTACAAAAAAGATGAGAAGACTTTTGCCATTGAAAAGAGAACATTGAAACGTCATTGCCTTTCTCTATTTTGTCCTTCTTGGAAGATTTCCCATCTTGTGTCCATGTTCTACTTAACTCTTCGTCAATTTTCCCTCTGCGTTGACCTCGTTCATATTAATATTTATTTTATTGTTCATAAAAATACAATTTTTAGATCCATAACACCACACCAATATTAATATGATTTTTAAAACGTGTCTTCATCTGTTAAGGCTTATATTTTTGAAATAAGTTAACGTCATTCAAAAAACGTCAAGTGAAGGCATATACAGAAACAAGTTAGCGTACATCCAAAGTATAAATGAAAACAAACAAAAACTGAAACAATACTGTTGCTATTTTGAAATCATTAATTTTTTTTTTTCTGCATTAAGATGCTTGTACAGTCAAGGTCAAAAATAACTTTTTCGAGTGCAAATGTGTGTGTCTGAGATTACGTAATACATCATTTTGTGCTTACTCATGACCGAATGTAAACATTGTAAAGTTAAAATCAATAGCAATATTTTAATGATGCCCTGGATGATACTTTGTAGAGAGAATGTAAAGAGAATGAAGATTTCACTGTACATGCCAAGCCAAAAGTGAGGACTGATGAGTGTGTTAATAAGTGACATTCAAAAGAGTAAAAATGCAATGAACTCTCAAGTGTGGAAATCTCTTTTTTTTTATAAATTTTAACGCCATATTTTTTGTTGTTGTTCATGTACATATATTTAATATTCACACTTTAGTCATAACATTGAGCAAATTATATTTTTTTCCACTTTAACTTTCCTTCTTCTTTTGTACATTTCCCTTTATTTTTCTTCTTTGACTTAGTACGATTGCACTTATATTAGCAAATGTATTAATACATTCATTAAATATATATTTGTTTATTCAGTCGCGATGTCATATAATAATATTGAATTCGAAACTTTTCATAAAGATTTAAAGATTTTCTCGAATATGACTCAGTTTTATAATTATTATGTCGTTTAAATCACAAGACTTGATTGGTTGCTATAATTGGTTTATTTTGACTGCCATGAAAATAGAATTACGTCACTTTGTCACTCTTAAATTTGATAAATAAACTATCTATGGCCACAAATTTGTAATAAAAAAATTAAAAAATAGAATGTTTAATTTGCTTCGTTCTTCCTGTAAAAATTTCATATCTTTAATATTATTTTATTTATTTTGCACGCTTTTTTATCAAACTCTGAAAAATGAGTTATTTGTACATTCTGCTGTATCTGTACGCATTTTAATCGACGCAGGAAAATATAATAAATAGCAAAAAAAAAACACATAAATGATATGACGCACCCATAAAAAGAAGAATGAAATGAATTTGTTTTGTATTATCAAAAATGTTTATTTAGTACACACACTCAACTGTCTTCTTATTAATGCGAATTTCAGTGATTATTTGGAATAAACTATTCTCGAAAAATGTTTAAATTAGAAAACAATGAGACTCTTTGAATTTTGTATGATTTCGTGATGCATAAAAGGTACAAAATTGATATAAATGTTGTGAGGTCAATGAACTGAGTTAATACGAATGCTTCTTAATAATAACAAATTTTTTCATCATATACCTAACTAACTAATAATTTGCAGTATCTTGGTAGAACAGAGTAAATTGACTCAAATATGAAGTCATATCTTGAAAATTAGGCAAAAAGTACCAAATTTTAATACACAAATTTCTTTAATCGAACTGCTCATTTAGATTTTTCCCCTTTTTTTTAACTCTTCTTTTTTTATCAATATTGATACTTTCCCCTTACTTGTTTGTTTATTTATTTTTTCTTCCGAATGACATTCATATTTGTTGTAACTGTGACTGTAATAATCCGATCAAAAGCTTACTTTAAGAGCGTTGCCAATTATAGAACGAGAAGTTTGAAAAATACATTTCTGATGAAATTTTACGAGTGATACAATCACTGTACTAAAGTTTGCCGTGACAAAATGTAAATTTTATTAAATTCTTCACAATACAAATTATGCTGACATATTGAAAAAAAATATGCAGAAGAAGCTCATCTGTTTATTACTTATTACTTTTACAGAAAGAGGAGTTGAATTTCAGCTGAGTTGAAACTGTAACGACGACCTCTTGTAATTCAATAGGAGAAGTTCAATGAGAAGCAAAACAAACAATAATGACACTAATATTAAGAAGATTAAATGTAATTTTGTGCAAATATGTATACGTTTATAATTTGTGGAACTGTAAATAAGGAATAGACACACTTTTTCTCATGATATTGATAAAAATCTAGAGATTATTAATTTAATTTCAAAATTGTACAAAACTTTTTACAAAAAATTTATAATCGAGTGTCCATGACTTAGACACAATAGGCTTGAATAATATTGCATACGGATACTCATTCTCCCACATGTTTGTTGCCTTTCTCCATTACTATCTGTCATTTTCTGTAGTTATTTATAGAAAATATTGACTTTAAATGAAAGTTCATTTAATGCAAGAAATGCAATTTTCATATTTGCCTTTAGATTAGCTTGAAATCTAGTTTTGTAGGTAATAGCTTTCATTATTTCAACCCACAAGTTAAAGATTTTCAAACAATATGTAAATAAATTTTCAATTTCCTTTTTTCAGCAAAATACATTTTTTTGCATTCAGTTAAATGATACTTGACGTTAAATGAAGATATTGTGTCACATATTCATAATTTTGTGTGGGATACATCGTTGGCTGGTGTAGTAAATTTTCCAATTTTTTTCCTTCTATCTTCATCTCATCTGAATGCAATGTGTACAGTCATTTACTTTCAAAATACAGCAAAAAAAATTATTGAAATACATGCACACGTCTCGTAACTTTTTTTTAATGCATACACATATGCCTTTTTGTGAAAATGAAATTAAATATATAAAAAATGAAATTCTTTTGACAAAGCCAAATTTACATGCAAATAAAGAGCACATCAGAGAGGAAAAAAAATTCATATCATATATATATGACAGACACCAAAAACTGCAGTATTTTTTACTTGTAGTTAATCGCATGACACTTTGCTTTATCTCTGTGTGCAAAAATTCTTATTGCATTGGTTGAATAATCCAAATTTTTTTTCATGAGTAATTTAAATGATTTAAGGAATTTCTTTTAGATCTAAAATTAAAAGATGAATTTTGAGGAAGAGATCAGCTAGATATACTCATAACATATATGTAAGTCACTGACTTTAATGAAACATTCTACTGCATTTTTAGCGCATTTTCCCCTTGGGAAAAGGACGCTATTGTCCGCACTTTGTCTGTCTGTCTGTCCGTCTGTCTGTCATCGCATCTCCTCCTAGGGATTAAGCTTTTTTGATGCGGTTTATGGCTTAAAATGTGTGTGACATGTCTGGCTACCATGTAACCAAAAATCAGCACGAATGGTCACTTCCTCTGCTGGAACCAGCGTAAAAAGTGCCAAAATGCCATTTCTTTGTATGTGTTAGTGTGGTCGAATGCACTAAAATGTTGACTTTTCAAAAACTCAGCCTTCCTCGGTTCAAATCCCACCAATGACAATTTTTTTTTTGCTTTTTTTGATACTTTTTTGATTTCTTATGACATATAATATTTATTTATGTCATAATTTTCCATTTTCACGAATTTTCCAAGTTTTTCCGAGCATTTTTTTAAAAAAATTTAATATTTTCATAAATTTTTCTGAAAAAATGATTTTTTTTACATTTTTTTATAGTTTAGCTGTTAAATTTTTCTTTTTCCTAGATTTTCATAATTTTTTCGAAAAGTTTTGTATATATTATAAAAACTTACATTTATAAAAGAAATCTCATCAATATAAATAATCAAAATGTCACGATATATTTTTAATAAAAAGAGCATCAGTGGCGTAAGTGGTAGAGTGCGCGACTCCTATCATGAGAGTCATGGGTTCAAACCTAGCCCTTGACCAAATACTTTTTTGATTTTTTTTTTAAATCTATATTTCATAATGTTTTTCATCCATTTTTTTCTGTCAATTTTAAATTTTTGAGTAAATAAAGAATGGTTATAGTTAAATATTTGGCTTTGTAATTCTGGGGTTTTAATTCTTTGTGTATTTACTGATCGCGGAAAATGCGCTTTCGTCGGTCACGAGTGACCACCGTTATACTAGTTTTTTTTTTGCTATATTTTCTCATCAAAATCACCACCTTGGCACTCGATATGACTTGCTCGTTCTCTTCGCGATTCTCTTTTATATTGGTGCAATTTTTGTGCTTACTTTATGGTAAATTATAATATTAATGTGCCATACATTATAAAATTAAACGTACGCGCAATTAAAATGCAATAAAATAAATTTATTAATTCATGAGTAAGTCTAGTGTCATTAGACTTCGTATGAGACAAAATATTTCAATGCTAGACGCATGTAAAATACAAAATTATAATATCCATTTCCTTACTAGCCAATACGACTCAATGATTGATGATATTATCGACAGACAATGATTATAATTACGTGATGACTAAAGAATTTCTTTTTTTTAATAATTCATTCTAATTCTTTAATTACTGTATGTAAAATTATGTTTTGACTAATATAATATATTGATTTTTGTAGCCAAAACTTTTCAAAGAAACTTGATTTTCCTTTTTTTTATTATTATTATTATGTCCTCAATCCACATTCAGCGACAAAATCAATTGGTTTGCACATGAGTTTGGCATCAGATGACAAAAATTTCAGAACAAAATTTGAGACTCAATAGGCTAATTATTATTATTAAAAAATCAATTTTATTTTTAGACTACAACATTGCTTTCAAGGAAATTATAATACTGTTATCAACCGACCAACTTATGAATTAAGTTTGTAATGTTAGAAGTTAATGATTGTTAGCGATATTGCAAAAACATGTTTGCCAAATGGAGCATATTTCAAAAATACAATATTGAGTTAAAATACATAAAAAGCATTAATGATATCAGTGTAGAATTGAATTTCTTATCGCATCGCGAAAAAATATTTTTACGAGCGTCAATGTTATGCAACAGATTGGATTGAAAAAGAAAAGAAACGAGTTTTACTGATGCAATCATTTTTTTTTTCTTTTCTTTTGCGACATTTTAAATTTTTGTGAAGTTAAAATGTAAAAAAATTAAATATTTATGAATTTTGTTTATTGGACAATATTTTGAATTTAAATGATGACAAATCCTTTTTATTTGTATTGCAAAGTTTAATTTAATTTTTTTTTCATGCATAATTGCTCTCAAAAAATCCCAAGTTAAGACTGTTTTAGCATTTTACTTAAAATGTGAATTTTAAAAAGTAAATGCTGCAGCTTTTAGTTATGTATACATTAATAATGCAAATAATGGTTTATCATTGATGATACTTACAATCTCTACTCATTCCAACTGCTAAACATTTTTTAAATCTACAATATTGGCATCGATTTCTGTTCAGTCTGATTACCAAGCATTTACCATCACGTAAGCAACGATATTCAATTTGTTTCTGTATGCTGCGACGGAAAAATCCCTGTAAAAAGGAAATGGTTACATATGTGATTTATTTATTCATAATAAGAATAAGACATTATTCCTAATTTTGCACATGATGCCTTCAATATTTATATCAATTTATTTATAAGCTTACCTTGCATCCTTCACAACTAGTAACTCCGTAATGATATCCTGTTAGAAATTATTATTTAAATTTTATTTTATTGCAATGAATGAGATAAATTTTACCTGATGCTTTGTCGCCACAGACTTTACAAGCAACGAAACTTTTTGTGCTTGATGAACTTGAATTTGAATCAGCTGCTGATGTTGTTGTTCCTGTTGCTGTTGATGTTGGTGAAAATGGCTGATTTTCTGCAAGAAGACATGAAATATGATTTATTATTAAAATTTTCGAACTTAAATAAATTCTGAATGGTTTAAAAACTTTTCTGAATTTACAATAAAGATCTTTTTACTTAAAATTTCCATGGCGAAACTAACAAAATAATATTTTTTATAGATAAAGGATAATTTTATTGAAAAAAAAATAATAATTTAATTTCAAACAAATTTTTTAACAATTAGGTATTTCAACAAATTATACTAAATTCAAATTTAAAAAATTAAAAATTAAATTTCAAAGTTATTCTATCTATAAAAGGGTTAAGAATGCATTATTGCCAAAATGAAATAAATCAATTAGAAGCAAGGTTGGCCGAGCGGTCTAAGGCGCCAGATTTAAGCTCTGGTTCCCGTATGGGAGCGTGGGTTCGAACCCCACACCTTGCATACTTTTTTGCTCGTTTTTTAATTTACTTTTTTGTTTAAAGAAAGTTTCATTTGAATATTTTTTTTAAATTTAGAAAATATTATTTATTTTTTTTTTGCAATCTTGTTTTAAAAAACACAAATTTTACATTGAAATATGAAAAAAAAATTTTTTTTTTGCAAATATTGGAAATGAATCTTTTTTGATTTAAAAAAAAAGAAAATTAAAGTTAAAATAATATGAATTGTAATTGTTTTTTTGCTTTTCATTGCTAACTGAGAGTTAATAGTTTTCGTTGAAAAGAGAAAAGACATAGAACAAAAAGTAAATAAAGAACAGAAACAATGTTGGTATAAAAATTGTTCTATAGAACATAAAGTTAGAAAAAATTAACTTATTCCTATAAAGTTCTTCGTGTTTATCTAACACATAGTCTTACTGTTTACATAGATACATATCACATAACGGTAATCTAATGAACGTATATTTAAAATGATCTTGTGGAACGGTCGTCAACAGTTTAGAACTATAGAAGCACGTATGAATATATTTATTGACTAAATGGTATGGTCATATGTGAATGCTGGTACTACTCTATATAAAAAGCAAATTAAGAAATAAAAGCATTCATGTTTGCATATTCAAAGTTCGTTCTGTAGTTCAAATACATTAAAATTTATACTTCCAAAAAATAAAATTTGACATTCTTTTAAATTTTTGACAGCAATTAAATCATTTGTTATGCATCACTAAATTATTATGATAGTTAATCCCAATGGAATTATTTTATAGTTTCACTTACAACAGCGCTTCCTAAACTTTTCAATGTGAGAGAACTTTCTTTCTGAGTTTGATTCATTAAGAGAGATTCCCAAAATATTCTCACTATTCTTCATCATTTTGCACACTTTAATTGAATTTAAATAATCAGTTTTTAAGTTTACCATTGAACAAAAACAAAAGCTTTTGAATCAATCAGAATTAGGCGCAGGCTTAAAGTTCGATTTTTATGAAAATTAGAGATTGTAAAAAATTAAGCTAGGTTATTTAAGATTTATGGAACTACCAGTTCTCGTAAGAAAAATTTAAAGTCCAGGTAGGCGAACGGTTCTTATTTTTGTGTTCAGAAACAAAAAAGGTATCTTATTTTATCGTTAAAGGACAAAATTTGAATTTCTGAACACACTCATCAAAAATTTAATTTTAGAAAATTTTAAATTTTGCAACATATTTATTCACTGGATCTTATTTACAATCGTGAATCATGATTATTGAAGATTAATTAAACATTTAATCATACTCTTGACAAAGGAATTGATCTAGTTATGTTGATATTTAACAATGTTCATTTTAAAAAAATTGTTTGATGGTGTTAGTAAACTCAATTTTTTTTTTTTAAATTTTTCAAATTTTAACGACCAGAGAGTTGTTCGCCAAACCTGGTTTAAAGTAACTTTGTGAATAAGACAAAATATACTAGATATATTTTATATAAAAACTTGAAAACTTATTTGAAAAAAAAATCTCTCAAACTTGAAGATATTTAAAAATTTATAAATATGAAACATAACAATTCTTCAAAAAACTTCATTTGTGTTGGCGGAAATTTAGAAAAAAAATTGTGAAAAATTTAGCTACGCGTGCAATGAAATTTTCAATCAATAAAAGCCACCTTCAAGCATCTCTTGAAAAGAAAACTTATAAATAATGTACTTGATGAGGTCGTTTGCCTTTTCACATAGGCTGTATTGCGTAAAAGAGAAGGTAGATGTAATAAAAAAACTCCTTACATAAACTGAGATGAGATCAGTTTTTTTTCTTGTTCAAAAAATATATATACAATACATTTTAACGCACAAAATCCTTCGTATACAATGCCAATAGTATAAAAATGTGAAAATGAAGCTCATTTCTTTTAAAACCACAGGCACAGATTTTAGCAAAATTTAGGTTGCTAAATAAGGTTTAAACAAATTCGGTAAAATTCAATAAAATTTTTATGTGTTTGAACCTTCGAACTGTTTGCCCTTAATTGTCTTATTTTTAATTTGTAAAAAATCTAAGTTTTTAGACTGAAAATCTTCATTATTAGAGAGAATTAAAAGTTTTTTCGGCATGAATAACGCGACTTAATTCTAGTTTGCGATACAATAATAAGAAGAACAGCTTATGTAGGCTTCATAAAATGAAGAAGGAAGAAAATCTCTTCACGTTTTCAAACAGCATCAACGACAAAAATATGAATGCGTAAATGTGACTTATTAACGCATTTACTTGGATTTCTTTTTTTTTCTATTTGCAAATCTGTCATAATCATTTTTTACTCGCAATATTATACGAGTAGGAAGATTATAAAGCTTATGTTTTGTAAATCTACAATTTCTAGAAGGCTTACTTATTAAATTTTTAGTAAGTCAAATTTTTTGAAACATTACTACAAATAAATGAATGACAACAAATTAATTTAGAATGATTATAATGTTGTAATATACCTAGCAATATTGTAAATTTTTCGGAAAATAATGCATTTAATTCAAGCAATAAAGGTTTTTCTCAGAATTTTACTAATCAATACTATTTAAAAATTCAATGTTATTTGAAATCAATAAAAAATTAGGTATATCATTTTCATAACTTTTTTTTCTAAATATCATAAACTTTTACTACTTAAATAAACAGTTAGAACAAAATAGTTTGAAATTTAATTAAAAAATTAATTCAATATTTTTTTCCAAAATAAATGTCTCGATTATCTGCAAAAATATAGATTTATTTCTTCTCCAAAACGATAAATTGTAAAATAAAGCTAATACGTTTTATGAACTTGACACAGCCATCACAAACTTTTTCCTACATATACAGTCAAAAATATGTGTATATGTGTACACAGACAGAGTGCATGACATTCAACTTTTCTCTCTTGCTCCATAATTCAATATTAACCGACAGTGCAGCAACAAAAAGAAAACAAAAGAAACACAAGGAGAGAAAAACGAGAGCATTTTTAGAACAAATTACCCAGAGCATAGTCTGGGTTTCCCTTATACGTAATCACGAATTTTTCTTCTTTTACATACTTTCCTGATGTTCGTTTCCTCTCACACATTTAAAGATGCTTTTCATCTCTCATTTTCTCTCAAATTTTTATATTTACTTAAGAATTTAAAGCTCATCATTACAACTGTAATTTGTTATGAAAAAATTTACCTCTTGTAAATTTATTAGTTTAAATATTTTAAGTTTTTATATCTCTGAAATTTAATCACAAGAAGCAAAATGAAAGGAATGAAAAATATTCTGACAAAAAATGTCAGATCTTCCTTCCAATTTAGCAAAGCTATGCACAAAAGCTTTAAATATGAAAATCATTTTCTCGTTTTTAATTTTCTTTCTTATTATTATGTCTCGACTCATGGAATGACTGTGATTTTTTTTTTACATTGTGTCGAAAAGGAAAGGCTGGTTTAAAAAGCAAAGAGATTTATTACGAGTTGACGTGAATGAACTGCAAAGAAGACAAGTTTGAAAAGAAGAAAATTAGAAAATGACAATGAAAAGCAAGGTCAACAAGGATGATCTTTTTCTATTCTATCGGAACTTATTTAACTTCATCATCAAAATGACTGATTTGATTGTTTCCTTCCTCATATTTTTAATTATTTAGCTTTTTCATTAAAGACCATTAAAGAAAATCTTTACGATACAAACTGAAGATAAGACTAGTTGAAAAGACGAAAAATATTCATCCTGATTTACTGCGTAAAAGTTAGAGGAATAAGAGTTTTTAACTTCCACGCAAAGCGTGTTAACTTCCACGCAAAGCGTGTAAGTTATTCGATTTGGGCAGGTTGCAAAATTTCACTTTTTTTGATTTTGTGAGCAAACGGAAGCACCAATCATGACGTTTTTGGTCTCGTTTGATTGGTAATTTAAATATCTATCACCTAAAGCATGTTTAGTTCCGGTCACTTCCGTTGTGTTGGAACTAGACGCAAAAAACCGTTAAAAATTCATACTTTTGTATGGAAAATTTTTCAGGGAAGCATTTTTTAAGAATTTCTTCTATTTGATTCGATAGATCGTTCCTAAAAACAAAATTGTGCTGAATAAAATCTGGACTTTATGTCCATTAAGTGACCTAAAAATGCAAAAAACTGCAAATTTTGCAACAGTTGCGCCATTTTTGATACAGGCCAGGATTTTAACTGTTGGTAATGATAAGTATCATAAAATTAAAGTTAAACATAAGAGCTACAAAAAATATACTGGGGGACCTCGATTTGAGTAATTGTTTGGTTCCGGAAAAAATCTACTCAAATCGAATTTACTCAAATCGAAATGTATGGAAAATGACCGTTAAAAAAAGAAAATTTGAATTTTTGTATGGGAGCACTTTAGTTACTCAAATCGAAATTACTCAAATCGAAGTTACTCAAATCGAGGTCCCCCAGTAGCAGCAATTTTTCCTGAAAATGCTTCTATAAAAAGTTATAACATCAAAAAGATTGACAAAAAATCTAAGAAATTTTGTTTACGTTTTCATACGTTACGTAAACTTTACGTTACGTAAAATTACGTAACGTAAAATTTGTATGAAAACAATCATTTGTAAAAGTTTAAAGACAGTATTAGACTTTTAAGTCACTGGATCATGCTTAATTAAATCAAAAGGGAGAAAATGTTTACTGGATCTCATTTATTTGACATAAATGTTACTGGATCTCAGTTATTTGAAATAAATTGTTGCTGGATCTCATTTTATGATCATGAATGCTCACTGGATCTTATTTTATGATCATGAATGCTCACTGAATCTCATTATTTGATCATGAATGCTCACTGGATCTCAATTTAAGACTATGAATGCTTACTGAATCTCATTTTATTATCATGAATGCTTACTGGATCTCATTATTTGATCATGGATCATTTGCTCACTGGATCTCAATTGATTATAATGAATGCTTACTGGATCTCAATTTAAGACTATGAATGCTCACTGAATCTCATTTTATGAGCATTAATGCTTACAAAATCTCAATTTAAGGCTATGAATGCTCACTAAATATTATTTTATGATCTCATTCTTTGATCATGGATGCACACTGGATCTCAATTAATTACAAGGAATGCTCATTGGATCTCATTTAATAACCATAAATGCTCACTGGATCTCAATTAATGCTCCAATGAATGCTCATTGGATCTCATTTAATAACCATAAATGCTCACTGGATCTCAATTAATGACAATGAATGCTCACTGGATCTCATTTTATGACTAAGAATGCTTACTTAATATCAATTAATGACAATAATTGCTCACTAGATCTCATTTTATGATCATAGATGCTCACCGGATCTAATTTAAGGATTATGAATGTTCCCTGGATCTCATTTTATGATTATAAATGCTAACTGGATCTCATTTAATGATCATGAACGAAGCGAAGCGAAGTGGAGTTCGACATTCCTGTAATCTATAATAGTCGAACGGAACGAAGCGAAGCGAAGTGGAGTTCGACATTCCTGTAATCTATAAAAGTCGAACGGAACGAAACGAAGCGAAGTGGAGTTCGACATTCCTGTAATCTATGACAGTCGAACGGAACGAAGCGAAGCGAAGTGGAGTTCGACATTCCTGTAATCTATGACAGTCGAACGGAACGAAGCGAAGCGAAGTGGAGTTCGACATTCCTGTAATCTATAAAAGTCGAACGGAACGAAGCGAAGCGAAGTGGAGATCGACACTCCTGTAATCTATGACAGTCGAACGGAACGAAGCGAAGCGACGTGGAGTTCGACATTCCTTTAATCTATGACAGTCGAACGGAACGAAGCGAAGCGAAGTGGAGTTCGACACTCCCTGTAATCTATGACAGTCGAACGGAACGAAGCGAAGCGAAGTGGAGTTCGACACATTCCTGTAATCATGACAGTCGAACGGAACGAAGCGAAGCGAAGTGGAGTTCGACATTCCTGTAATCTATGACAGTCGAACGGAACGAAGCGAAGTGGAGTTCGACACTCCTGTAATCTATGACAGTCGAACGGAACGAAGCGAAGCGAAGTGAAGTTCGACATTCCTGTAATCTATGACAGTCGAACGGAACGAAGCGAAGCGAAGTGGAGTTCGACATTCCTGTAATCTATGACAGTCGAACGGAACGAAGCGAAGTGGAGTTCGACACTCCTGTAATCTATGACAGTCGAACGGAACGAAGCGAAGCGAAGTGGAGTTCGTCAATCCTGTAATCTATGACAGTCGAACGGAACGAAGCGAAGCGAAGTGGAGTTCGACATTCCTGTAATCTATAAAAGTCGAACGGAACGAAGCGAAGCGAAGTGGGTTCGACATTCTGTAATCTATGACGGTCGAACGGAACGAAGCGAAGCGAAGTGGAGTTCGACATTCCTGTAATCTATGACAGTCGAACGGAACGAAGCGAAGCGAAGTGGAGTTCGGCACTCCTGTAATCTATAAAAGTCGAACGGAACGAAGCGAAGCGAAGTGGAAGTTCGACATTCTAATCTATAAAAGTCGAACGGAACGAAGCGAAGCGAAGTGGAGTTCGACATTCTAACAATCTATGACAGTCGAACGGAACGAAGCGAAGCGAAGTGAAGTTCGACATTCCTGTAATCTATGACAGTCGAACGGAACGAAGCGAAGCGAAGTGGAGTTCGACATTCCTGTAATCTATGACAGTCGAACGGAACGAAGCGAAGTGGAGTTCGACACTCCTGTAATCTATGACGGTCGAACGGAACGAAGCGAAGCGAAGTGGAGTTCGACATTCCTGTAATCTATGACAGTCGAACGGAACGAAGCGAAGCGAAGTGGAGTTCGACATTCCTGTAATCTATGACGGTCGAACGGAACGAAGCGAAGCGAAGTGGAGTTCGACATTCCTGTAATCTATAAAAGTCGAACGGAACGAAGCGAAGCGAAGTGGAGTTCGACATTCCTGTAATCTATGACAGTCGAACGGAACGAAGCGAAGCGAAGTGGAGTTCGACATTCCTGTAATCTATGACAGTCGAACGGAACGAAGCGAAGCGAAGTGGAGTTCGACATTCCTGTAATCTATGACAGTCGAACGGAACGAAGCGAAGCGAAGTGGAGTTCGACATTCCTGTAATCTATAAAAGTCGAACGGAACGAAGCGAAGCGAAGTGGAGATCGACACTCCTGTAATCTATGACAGTCGAACGGAACGAAGCGAAGCGAAGTGGAGTTCGACATTCCTGTAATCTATGACAGTCGAACGGAACGAAGCGAAGCGAAGTGGAGTACACTCCTGTAATCTATAAAAGTCGAACGGAACGAAGCGAAGCGAAGTGAAGTTCGACATTCCTGTAATCTATAAAAGTCGAACGGAACGAAGCGAAGCGAAAGAAAACAAATTAAAAATGTTCGAGTGAAATTCGAACAACAATTAGTTTGAACGCAGTTCAAACTTGGTTGAACGAAGCTCACAAATTTTTACATCCTGAACGAAGCAAAGCGATTGAAAGTGTGAAAATATTTCCCAAAAAAATTGTATAATTTGTGAGCAGGTCTTTAAAAGAGCAATGAAGTAGGATTTTAGTAGGATTAAAATTTCAATTCGAATTTTATATTTTATTATATATACTGTAATCTATCAGTTCAAATGTCTATGAGCAAGTGGCGTGGAAGTTCGTGGCTTTCTATGTAAGTCGTGTTTTTTAATTCTGTATATGAAAGCTCTACAGATATCTTCATTTCCATAAATGTTAACATCTTATAAATTTTCATTTACTTTCATCATCTACAATATTTAATGTCATTGGCAGTTTTCAATCAGTATTTTTGAAATGATAATATGTTTCCTGCTTGCTGTGTACTTACATAGTTGCAATAAATAATTCAATTCAATCCTGCTGATCGTATGACAATCTTTATAATTTGCGGAAAATGATTGGGTAACTTTTACAATTAAAAATTTTTTGAAATATATCCGAAATTATTAAATAATAATCCAGAAGAGACTATTCGCTAACTTTTAGTTCGCCTGACTTCCAAAGGTTAAAAACTTTTTCAATAACGAGAAAAAATGAAGACGAAAATAAAAATCTGAATAAGGATCATATAACAAGTAAAATACGAAGGCAAATGGGATATGTCCTCATTATTTTCTATTCTATCATAAGATTGATCATTTTTATGCCCTTTATATCCTCTCGAGTCATCTTTTTATTCACATCTATAGGGTGTATTCAGTCTTTTAAATCTTATATCAATTTGCGTATTTTCTTAAAATTTACATCAAAGAATCAAAAACAACATTATTCTAATTTGCATTTAGGCTTCATGTGTTTATTATTAAGTCTTTAAACACTATCAAAATGAATTCTTCAACATTAAAGCCTAACTTTATTTTGCTTCAAGTCTAACTGTTACAGAAATTATATAAAATATTGAATCGTGTAGCAGCGTTGATTGAATTCTCAATTTAAAGATTGGCACAAGGAGATTTATTGAATAACAGAATGAAGAAATTTGAATGCCTGAAGAATTGAAATAAAGCAAGAGAACTGTGGGCTTGGCAAAAGAGAAGGAAGCAAAATGTGAAGTTCAATGAATCTGTTTATGCGCTATTTTCACTTTAAATTTCCAATTGATGATTTCGTATCACGAAAATACATAATTTTCAACTATTGCGATTTTTATCGCTTCATTTAAAAACCTGCACTGTATTCAATTAAATTCCGGCTTTATTAAGAAAACAAAAAAATCGTAAATCTTTCTTATTCTTACAATATAAATGTTCGTAAGAAAGTATGCAAGCATACGTTCGTGTGTTACAATCACAGAATGCAATTGCAGCTCAAAAAGGTAAAAATGTATAGTATATATATACACTCGTAGCGTCAAACTTCCTCATTCAATGTGTAACTTTAAACCAGAGTTGAAAAAGCAGATATCTGTTAACAGATACAAAGACAGATTTGCTACAGAAATTACCTTTATACAGACAGAATCTGCAAACAGAAAGATTTTTTTTCATCTGCATACAGATGATCTGTTTACAGATATCATCTGCAAACAGATAGATTCTGCTCATCTGTTTTGCAGATGGATGCAGATTCTATTGTTATTTTTGCAGATCTGTCTTTTCTGCACTCAGATTTTATCTGTATGCAGATAATGTCTGCATACAGATGATCTGCATGCAGATGAAAAAAATCTTTCCGGGAACAAATAATATCTGTATCCAGAAAATGTATTTTTACAGATACATGTCAGATTTCAACTCTGCTTTAAACAAGAGAAATGAACATTGGAAAGGGATCAGCATCGTTATAATAATAATAAAAAAAATTAATAAAACATTTTCGCTTCTCTTTTCCTTACTTCTTTCAGTTTATAAGCTGATCCAATAAAATATAAATTAAGCTTTAAATAATAAATTAGTTTGAGTTTATGTATCGAAAACATGAAAGAAGTTCTCAGGAATTGTCTTTAAGAATTGTTGATGCACCAAAGAATAAACAAAAAAACGAGCGTTTCCATGCTTGTGTGCTGTATTACAATGGATTTCATCACTTGATAAGGATGGCAAATTTGGCAACCGTTCCAAAATTTTACTTAAACTTATTTAAAAAATTGAATATCATCCAGAAGCCACTACCAATTCAGAATTCAATGCACACTTAAGGATTTACCAAAAAATTGAAATTACTTGCATTTCAGATAATCAACAATACAGTAACCACAAATTCATACCCACATACTCATAAACTGAATTGAAATAGAGATTTTAATTTGCATAATGTGTTTCTGAAGTCGATAAGTATGTGTATGTATGAAAAACAAAAATTCGATGTAAGTCACGTTATATCAGAAAGAAATAAAGTACACCGTAAACAATTCTTAGGAAGCAAAAATACCTTACATTTGGTTGCGTGACATCAATACATTAAATGTAAATTTTGAACTCCCTAAAACATAATTCTGAAAGAATGATGTATATGCTCATGGTCAATGGTCTCAAGCATTTACAAGTATTTTTACGAAATAAACAACAAGTGTTTGCGTTCTTAAATCTAATTACCAGCACATCATTTTACTTCCTTGTTAGGATCTTTTCATACTTGACACGACAAACAACAAAGTATATCAAATTCAAACGAAAATCATTGTCAATTTCAATTACCTCTCTTCGTCACCTCAAATCAATGTAATTCTTGCGAAAATAGAAATTCGTACATTTTCGAAATTCGATAAAAATAGTTTAATGAAATCAGGCAGGCGAATCGTACACTGAATCTTTATTTTATCATCCGAATCAATGTCAATTAAGTTCATTAAATACTGAACCTATCAATGTACATGATTGCAGATTCGTTAGGCGATTTTCAATTAGAAGTAATCAACACTCGATTGATAGATACATCCGCATCCATTAAGTCATAATTAATTCAATAACGATTCTCTTCATTTGATTAAATGTATGGCTTAATATTTCCTCAAATATTCTTCACTTACAGCCTCACACTTGATATTAACGTTAATGGAGAATAACGTTCACTTGAAAAACGGTCATTTCAAATTTGAATAGTGATGACCGATTTTTGCAAAACATATGCTTAAAAAATTTTTTATCTAGAGAAAAAAATCTATTTGCAATGCTTTAATCTTATTAAAATATTAATTTAAAATCTTAAATGAATAAAATTTAAGCATGATAAAATGAATTTTTCTGTACAAACAAAATTTTTTAGGAATGTGTTTTGCAAAAATCGGTCAACAATTTTCAAATTTGAAATAACCGGTTTTCAAGTGAACGTTCTTCTCCAATAACGTTCATATAAAGATGTTCATTTCAAACTTTATTCAAAGAACCTTAAATCAAAAGATTTTTGCCATTAGAAGATTGATTCTAGCTCCACTCAGTTGACTTTTAAGCAATTGCAGTTTGAGAAAATAAGCAAGTGAGAGAAGAGAGACTGTATGTTGATTATAAAGATGAAAAAGAGTAAAGCCATATTTCTTTTCTTTTCTTTTATTATAAGAGTGGGGTCATTGACACGTTATCGCACATTTTTTGAGATGTATTAAACGTGTAACGTGTAAGCATGAGATATTCGTACATAGGTTATTAAGTACATAGATTTCTGTTTATTTATATTTGAAATATGACTCAATAGAAACACTTTGAAGACAATGATCAATTCCATAATATTTGAGGAATTTGAGACAAAGTGACAAAATTAAATTATTTCAAAGAAGGTAATTTTGAGCGTAAAGTCATTGTATTTACGTCTGCTATAAAACAACTGTTATCACGTTTATTTAGTCTAAAAGCATTTTTCATCTTACCGGTTTTAACATTTTGTTGACTAAAATTGATACCGGGCGATGAAGTTGATGATATAGCATAAATACCGTTATTAATTATATTATTGGTAGAATTCGGTGGTTCTGGTGTTGGTGCCAATGATACAGATGATTCAACTGAATTTGGATTGCTAAATGCACCTTGAGTCATGGAGTCATCAGGCGTGTCAAAGAAATTTAAATCAAATTCCGAATGAGACTCAAATTTAACTTCAGTTATTTCGTCAGGAACTGAAGTATCATGATCAGTATCGACGATACTAGAGCTGATATTTGATGAATCAATGTGAAAGATATCCATTACAATAGCACGAATCAAGATTATTTTATCAAATGGCACCAGAAAACAGTCTTTTTAAGTAATCACTAAAAGTTTCTTTTACTTTTTAATTATTCACAGAAAAACATTTTTTTTTTTTACAAAAGTTCACAGGTGGGAATTTAATTCTTTTACATTTCGTTCTCCCTCATTTTAATATTACAGCAGAATTATTTTTAAACTGCATTAAATTGCGGTTCTATTGACCTTTCATTATTATAATTTAATATCACTTTGTTATGCTTCACACTTTATAAGCAACTAGATAATCGATTAATTAAACGGTTTTGTGTGGTCAATCTCGATTACATTATATTCTATTTTTAAAATAAGCGTAAAGAGTAGTAAATTTCAAATTTAGAACTATTTGATTCTGTGTTGTCAATCTTGTAAATGTAAAGATAAAAATATCTAATAGCACCAATTTAGTTGATAAATGATTTGAATTTTGTAACTTCTGTAAAAAATAAACTACCGGCAAACATTCGAGGTAACGAGAAAGTAAACTTCCTTATGCATGTCAATATTACTGTTTCATAATATTTTTTGGTTCATGTTGCGTTTAAAAAACATTTTTGAATTGTATTTCAAATAAATAATTATTGTACACTAAAATTAATAGCAGCTCAAAGTTTATTAATTTTACATCGTCATTTTAAGACAAATTTAACTCGAGAAACTAGAAACACACGAAGTAACGACACACATCGATCATCCAAGAATTCTTACGAAGCACTGAAACAGCAACAGTCGCTGAGGAGACAAGACAAGGCAAGAAAAAGAAATGAAAATAATAAAAACTTTAAACTCGCGCTTAATTTCTTTTTTTTTTCTACATTCATTCTGCCCGTTTGGCTCGTTCCATTCCTGAACGGAGTGTGTATATAAATATGTGTACAATACTCTCTCATATGTGTGAGAGCACCAAGTCAGCTACATATTAAGTAAGTAAGTAGTTTTTGAAGAAAATCTCATAACACATTCATAAAATATAACTTATGATGATTACACAATAAATAAAATAAAATCATTTTTGAATTGACAGAAAAAGTTGGATGATATTAACAATAAGACTTTTTATTCTCTCATTTGATTCTCTTAACACTCTCTTCTCATTTTATTACAAAATACTTTTGGGTACGTATTTTCTTTTTTTCTGTTCGTTTATAGCCGATGTATACAAATAGTAAGTGTGAGATCAAAGTTTGCATGAAATACACAAAAGAAGGAAGAAAATGAAATTTACAAAATGTCAAGATAAAAAAATTTGAATTAATTCTGAATATTTTTAAAATTCAACAAGAAAGGAATACTTAGTAGAATGAAAAAAAAAAAAACTTGATATTCAAGTTCTTTTGAGCAAGCATCATTTTGTCAAAAGATTCTACGTGATTTTAATTAATTGATATTATATTAATTATAATCTTATTATAGATATTTTAATGTTATGCAAAGGTTTAAATTTTTATTTTAAATCCCTTAACCTAATTGCAACAAAGTATAGACTATGTTAGACTAATTTTATGTTCTATGCTTAGTTTTAAGCAAATTTGAATCGATTGACTTAAATTAATTTTATGCAACTTGACATTTAACATTTGGTATCAAAATTCAATAAAATTTAATAAAAATATCGAAAATTTAATAATTTTATTAATCTATAGAGCAACAGTTCATCTTCAAAAAATTTCACTAAATTTTAGGAATGTAAATTTATGAATTTCCATGAAAAATGAAACAGCGCCTTAAACTTCATGGAGAATTTACATCTTATTCGATTAATCATGTTCGCTGTGATAGTGGACAAAGACAAATGAAACTTCTTTTTATGATATTACACAACTTTAGCACATTTTGTACTCTTCTTCTCCACATTTATCGTCAATTTTGTTTTTGAATTTTCTTCGCAATCTTTTTTTTTTCTTTTTCTCCTCAGAACATTGATTAAGTTCCGCATGTGAATACAAAATATTTTTTTTTCTCTTTTATTTTCTTTTACTCTATATCGGTGTGACACAATGATGCCTTTTTTCTGCTGTTCAATAAATAAAGGTAGGCAAATAATTATTTTTATATTTTTAAAATGGCTTAGAATATTTTTAAAAGTGCTAATTTTACTCTTATTATGAATCATTGTAGTCATATAAAATAATAACGGAATTTTATACCTATAAATTAGAAAAGAATCCAAAATCTTTTCTTTGGTTCCAAAGAGATTAATGAAAATATTGAATTGATAAAGTTAATTTTCTTTTTAAAATACAATCGCAATTGACTCTCATTTTTGTTCTTACTTGTGAAAAATACAATAAGAAGCACAACAATAATAAGAAAAGCATAATATAAAGAGAGTTCATTGCCCGTTTTGCTTATATATGCTGCTCTTTATGTTTGATATTTAACATAAAGAGATAGGCTTGTGATTTTTTTTGTAAGGCCTCTGGGCAGGTTCTGCGCTAAAATAATATTTACTTTCTACTTAGCTATATGCTCCTTATCCGTACCTGATGCCGTGGATATTAATGTTGCTGTTTTTATTATTATTATTATTATTCTAATATAAAAAAAATATATTTAAAATAATAAACCTTTTTTGTATTTTTAATGTCTTTTATTCCGATTTTCTGTATCTTTCCTTTCTTCCATTCGTTCATACGTCCATTCTTCTTTTTTGCTTATTTAATATTTTTCTTTCACATTCTGTAAAATATTCAAATTTATCGCTTGATGTTTCATCTTGTTCTCATTCGTAGCTGAATATGGAATTAATAAATGGCATTAATTAGATAATGTAAACTGCTTTTGTTAAAACACAATTGAAAAAGTCTTATTCTCTTCGTGCCTTGTGTTACCTGCCTTAACGCGAATGCTTTACAAAATGCCTCCATGTCGCTCACCCTTTTCTCCTTTTTTGTGTGATGTATTGTGTTGCTAAATATTATAATCATTATTATTCTTATTAATACTATTTATTATTACTTTTTCATTCAGTTTTATAAACAGGCATTTTAAATAAAATATGATTTGCGATTAGTTTTATTAATCTTAAGTCGATTGGTTTTATTAATCTTATTTACACCGTTTTTTAACAGTTCTGAACTATCAATAAATAAGTTTTATTGATTTTTACACTGACATTCCGTGAAATTTAAAGATTTTCAAAAAAAATCTAACACTTTAAAACACTGATTGCATTCAGGCACGTGTCAATGATAAAAATAATTTCAGTAAAAAAAGAAGAAATAGAAAACTTTATTGGTTTTAAAAACAAAGCAATGCAGAGAAATCTTGATCTTGAAATTGATGAATAAGAAACTAGTGTTCCAATGTAGAGTGAATCCTCGTCAAAAGTCAAGAGGAAGACAAATTAAATCAGAATACAATGAATGAATAATTTCGATCTGAAAGTGTATAAATGAATCACGATTAAATGAACAATGTAAATGATAATTTGGTGGTCATATGTTGTATTCACTAACTGCAATATCCAAATAAATTACTGGCAATTTTCAAATTCAATTTATAAATCATATCCCAATATTTAATTTATTTATTATGAAGAAAAGATCTTAGAAAAACTAAATTCAAAAAAAGTTTTAAAGCTTTTAAACAAAAACAAAAAAAAAACTTGAATTCAAACTTTTAAAAATAATTTTTCAAAAAATCATATCATTCATTAAAAAACATTAGCAATTATTTCAACACGCAAGGGGAAGTGGAAATATATTCATGTATAATTTATGAAAATAACTGAAATCCCAACAACTCTGAAGAGCAAAAATTTCCGTTATTTAGTTCAAATTTTTGAATTTAAATTATTTGCGTGTTCGAAAAATTCACACACACAAGCAAACATTTTTGGATTAAAACATAAAATTTAACTCATTTTGTGGAATTATCACATAAAAAATTAATTGTTATGCTTTATCTTTAAGCATTCCTTCATTTTAAAACATTAAAATTATAAAATTCAAAAAAAATTTCAAAACTAAATTCTAAGAAATTTACAAACACATTCATACACTAATACATTAGAAAGAAATTTTATTTTATTTTGATTAATTTAATCACTTTTTTGGTTCATATAACTGCTGATTTTTGCTTATTTTCTTAAAATATTATTTTTCTATGCATTTATTAACTTTAATCATTGGAAAATACAGAATTAAGCACGATTTTCAGAGATTTCGTTATTAAAAATTTAACGGACAAGATGTACTAAAATAAGGAATACTAAAAATTCCTTATTTCAAATTTTGTACTAAAATAAGGAAAGCCGTTACGTCTTCAGAGTTGTTGGCTGAAATCTATTGATATGCAAAAAAGCCTAAATACAAATCAGATCAACGATTATTCGTTGATCGCTGATAATTTGATCTCATGAATGTCTAAAATTGTCAAATACTTTTTTTTCATCTGATTATCTTCTTCATGTTTAAACCGACAATGCTTACATATATGCTTCAAAATATTGTAATTTGAATAAGTAGAATGAGTAAATAAATGTACATCACAAAAGCTTATGAATTAAACAAAGAGATTTAAAAGCACTCTTGTCTTGAACAGAGCGCATTTTTCTTTAAGTTATTGAATCTTAGAATGAATTTTTTAAAGGGGTCGTTCACTTATTACTTCCAATTTTTAGGGGGAAAGGAGGTCTGATTCTGTGTGACAGTTTTAAGCAATACAATTTTTTTTTAAAAAAAATCCAAGTTTTTGATGGAAGTCATAAGAAAAATAATTTAAAAAAAAATTATTATCAAAATAAGCTGGTTATTTTGGTCAGTTTTAAATCTATAACTAATTACAATTTATGCAAATATTAAAATATTTTTGCGGATTTTAAACGCATGTCCATCAAAAATATAATAGAGCATTTATTCATATAAAACTTGCTTCAATTGAATATGTTTTCATTAAAAAAAATGAGTAAATAAAGCCTATGCGAAATTAAAGTTCAGTGACCCATCGATAAACTTTGATGTGTCGCTTTTTTGCATATGTAAAAGCCTCATTGAATAACGACATGAACAAGTTAATTTATAGAACATGAAAGTAGGAGGACGGAAAACTGTTTTTCTTTTCAGATTTTTGCCATTATTTTCATGATAAAAGCGAAATATCATTAAGAGACTTTTACTTGCTGACTCTTACATGTATCTTTCGTTTCTGCTTTCCCTGCAATATCGCAATTGTATTGTCTTCTTTTCGTTATGGTGCCATGGGTTTTTACGAGCCTATTCTCTTGTTTTCTTACCATAATATTTTCTGCTGCTTCTATTCTTGTTCTTCCTCTTATTATGTAACTGTTTGTAACTTTTTCATTACACGAGCACATAAAATGTATTATTGACATTGACAAAGAGGAGAAAAGGCGAATACAAGGCAACTCAGGCAGAAACAAATTGCACATTTTATATATTCTAATTTATCAAATGTTTTAAAATATTTTTTGAGATGAGCAATGATTTATTAAATTATGACAAAAAAAGTGAAATTTAATTAACACCTTTTTGCTTACTGGACTTTGGACGATAATAAAATTTAGTAATGAGGGATTATTCTTTCAGATACGAAAGTTTTTTATTAAGTGTTTCTATGTTGGAAACTATTAAGAATAAATATTGTTTTAAAGAAATTGTTAATTAATTTGCAAATCAATTTAATATTTTCTTTAAATTTCTTTTAACGTTTAGATCCGTTTAGATATTTTTATTTTTTCCAAACTGCAATCAAAAATTAATTTCAAGTTTTTTAAGTATTAATATTTTAATTTTTAAAAAAGGCAGGAATGTCAATAACGTTAAGGATGTTCTCGAACAATAACTCAAAGTTGGATTTTTCAAAACAACAAGTAAATAATGGTATGATTGAATAGTAGAGAGAATTCAGAAGAGAGGACTTGAAAAGAGAACAAGAGATAGAGAGGAAAAGGAATAATAAGAACATGGAAAAATGAAGACAGGGAAAAAGAAAGAAAATGAGGAAAAAGAAATTTTGAACGAGCGTTGAAAGTCAAGGTCGCTATATAAAATTTCATGCTTTATTTCAGAGTGGAGAAAATCAGGCAAATAATTATAATTTATAGAGTTAACTGAAAATTTACAGAAGGTTCACAATTTTAGAATGAACATTGGCCATTTTTGAATTTTAAATTTGACAAGAAAAAACTCATTTGTTTTAAGACTTTCTGACTGGACATACCTGTTAGTATAATTTCGTTCAAATCAGTAGTAGAAGCAGATGAGTCACTGGGACTAGCAACGATTTCTGATAAAGGTGATAATTCACTAAGAGTCGATATTGATGATGGCGATGAAATGTTTTGTGTTGTTTTCAATTGCAATGTTGAACTGAAAGGAAAATAAAGGATTAAATATTATTCAACGGACATAAATAAATTCATCAGAAATAGACAAGGGAAAATTATCATTAGCATCCTCATAAATATGTTAAGGTCACATACGTTTTTCAATGCCGCGCATTTCTAGTACTGCAACAGCAATAAAAAAGAAGAAAGAAGAAAAAAATCGATAATGTGAGTAGAAAATGTGCTTTTAGTCTCTATCCATTTCACAAACTCACAATTTATCTCATTTTTTGTGCTTTGCGTTTACACTTTTTTTTTCTTCTCTGACTTCTTTTTCCTAAATACAATCAGCCATAAAAGAGAGAAAATGGGGATGTTTTCAAGGTTATTTACGAGGATAATTCAAAATACAACAAAAAACATCTTTAGGACAACGACCTTGACACATTTTGTATTTTCCCCGGAATATTACTTCTACTAGTTATCTGCATGTATTATAAGCGCCAATACTATTATTGTTAACTTTTCTTAGATGAATAAAAACTTGATGCTATAGTGCAATAAAAAAGTATATTAAAAGAAAAGCGCAAGCACGTGAATCAAATTAAATAAATGAGATAGTAAAAGGATGTGAAATCCTTGAAGTAAAACAGGAAATAGTTGCGACATATAAATATTGGATGTTGTTAAGTTAACTGACGATTCTGCTCACAATAAAAGTTTTCATCTTTTCTTTTCTAAATTGCACTTTAATTTTGAAAGATTAAAAAATATTTTGTGGACTTTTTCAGAGTTACATAAAAATTCTTTCGCATAGCTTCGCATTAATCTTTCATGAACACAAGCAGTTTCATTTTTTTTACAATATTTTATTCATGAAAATCATCAGTAGAATGAATACAAAAGAATAGCAACAGAGTCGAAAAGATGGAAAGGTAACAAAATCGATACAAATGAAAAAGCTCAATAATCCTATGCAGCCGTAAGCTTGCCGTTTCAAAAATCTTTGTTCTGTCTAATAAAAAATTTAAGATGTTAGAATGAGCTTCTCATAAATTAATCATACTCATAAGCTTGCTTTTGATTCAGATTTTTTAAGGCTCGGATTGTACAGTAAAATTCAATGGCATGTCCAAACAAATGCTCGATTCTATGAAAATTGAAATTTAAAAAAATATTACCTTGAATTATTTTCATTCAATTCAATTAATTGTGACTCCATTCGATGTAGATTATATCTGCATCAATCGAATGCTAATCGATTTTCACGACTTATCACTTTGAGATTCCACATAATCATACTTTTTTTAAATTCAATTTTTTTTTTACTATTAATCTTTTTTTAGTTCTCTAAATTCTTTATTCTACACAAAAATATCCACAATAAGTTGCAATAGTTTATGGTTCAATGTATCTAGATTTAAAGATAGACACTGACAAATTTATAAATGTTTGTTATTTATTAGGTATTTCACAATTTTCGTTTTTCTTTTCTTTTAATATCACTTACTTATTCTTCACTTTTTCAGTCGAGCCACGAATAAGTAAGAAGTCATTGGGACTGGATTTTCGTAGGTTATCTTCTTTTTTTTTTTTATTGCAACAGCAAAGACAACTTTTGTATGGCACTTGTAAAAAGCTTCGATAAAGCAAAATTTCTTTTATACATATATAACTTTTTTATTTCGACGTCATTTGATTTTTTTTTTTGTTTCCCTTTTGTTTCTGAGGTAAAAAAGCTCAAGTATTCACTTTATAAACCAAAGTTCTTTCCACTCAGTACACAAGCCTTGAAAACTATGGTACAAATAATTTCAAGTTCACCTAGACATATGTACAAAGAGTATTAGATTAATATATTTTTATACATATATATATATTTAATGTCACAACGAGATAATAAAGAAAACTCATTTATAAACTAATAAATTTTGTTTATTGATTAACGCTTGGAACTTTTATTAAATATCAGATTGTCATTCCTTTTTTCCATAAAATTCTTTAATCACATTATCTACAATAAAAATTTATTTTCATTTCTTTATTCTTTATGAACACTTTCCCGAACACTTAAATAATCTCCAGGCAATATTTTTTTTTATAAAATTTGAAAATTCAAATATTAATCCTTTTAAATGGAATTACAGACAGTCATTTACACGTCATTTCTAGATGAAAATTCGATTTTAAATGAGTGATGAAATGCCTGCCTATGGAAAAAGTTTTTCACAGGTTTTTCATTCCTCCTTGTGAGAGGCATCCTCTCTTTCTCTCTTTTAATGGACATAGTTAAAAATTCCATACTCAATTTTGCTCTGTTGATATTATTTTGTGTCTTATTTCTTATGCTATTTTTTTTGTTGCAACTTTTAGCAGAAGAGAGTACATTTAGTGAGAATAAAAAGTTATTTGAATGTGTTTGTGTGTAGGGAAATTGGGAGAAGCAAGTGGTAAAATCAAATACAGACAGGAAAATGCTACTGTAAAATTTTCAATGCCAGGGAAAGCCGGAAATGAGAGAACTTTGAATGTATGTATGCAAAAATGAATGAACTTTTAGATTACTCCTGTTATTTCTTTTATTTTAATCAATTTTAGATTTTTTCTTAAAAATTACAAAAATATAAGTAATTAATATTATTGTACGTAAAATTTTTTATCAAAAATAGTTATTTTAACTTCGATTTCAACTGCAAATAAAGATAATTGGAAATTATTTTTTGTTAAAAATTTGCAAAATTTCGTACATGAATTGTTAAGTAAAAGACATTCAATTGTAAGTAGTAAAGTAGTATTTTAATTAGTAAAACCTAACTACAATAGAATATGAAGTTACCAGATAAATTATTTATTAAAAACCCTTTAATTGAAATTTAACGTTATAACGAAAAATTAAAAAAATTAATGACTTAGTTAGAGTCTGGTAACTTTTTTTTCTAAAAAATCTATTAAATAACAATAAAAACATTTTTTTCGTATTTAGGCACATTAGTATAAGACACCATGTATTGACATTAAAAGCAGTTTAAGTAAAAACTTTTAAACAAAATTTATTAATCGATGACTAAGTCTACCGTAGTGTATGCATTTGAGATTTTATGCATGCTCAAAATTGGCACTTAATGGATTCAAAATATAATATTCAATCGATTTGTGCAGCTGCTGAGATTTATCGTTGTTAAGAACACAAAATTAAGTATCGAGAACATTTTTCTTCCAACTTTAGAATTTTGAACCCATTTTATCTAATATAGGTATGACCATATCAAATCGTGGACGTTTTCCTGCTTCCTCATTCATACAGATTTTAATCAACTTTGCCAAATGTGCTGACGATCCAGGAGGAATTTGGACACGTAATCCTTCTGTTGCAATCTTCATTCCACATTCCATTGGTGATAAATCAACAAATGGAATTTCTCGTGTCATTAATTCCCACATGACTATTGCAAAACTCCACATGTCGCATGCTTCCCAATTTCGATCTGCTCGTTTCCTTTGTAAAGTTTCGGGAGCCATCCATGCTGGATTGTAAATGCGCCCACGTTCTTGGAAAGAAAACTTACAGTCACCCATGTTAATGCGTGCTGTCAAATCTTCGTCAATCTATATAAATCAGTTATAGCATGAATTACTTTATTCAACTTTTAGTAAATTTAAAGTCCTTACCATTACGTGAAAACTGTTAAGAAAATACTCAGGAATTATCCTTTCCAATGAATGTAAATATGCCATTCCTTTTGCAATATCTAAAGCAAAACGTACTGCTTGGGCTGTATCTACTACAATTCCTGCTGCTGAATGTAAAAGGTCATAAAGAGAACCTCTTGGCATATACTGACTAATTGTAACCAAATGCTTTGGTGAATTGCAAGCACCAATAAGTGGAAGAATATTTGGATGAGAAAAAATTCTCAATTTTGGAAACTCTTCGTTAAAATCGCGTGATATTCTAGGCAAAATCTCACGAACTGCAAGAATCTTTGCAATTACATCATTATTTTGCCATCTTCCACGCCATGTTTCTCCAGATGGACTAATCGATACTTTTGTATGAAGCTTTAAATCTTCAATATTAATACCTTTATATCGTGACAATGTAGCATCACGAGATCTTGTTTTTAATCCCAACCAATTGTTATCCTTGATACTAATTTTTTTCAACTCTTGGCCACTTTCAATTGCCAAATCATGAAGACGTTTTGCCAATAATGCTTTTGCTTTATCAAGAGGAGTGTCGCCATCCTTATTTGCAAGTGATACTAATGCACCGTGATTTACAAGTTCCTCTGCTATATGTTGATATCCCCAGAAACATGCGTAATGTAATGCTGTATTTCCATGCTCATTCTGTGCATTCACGTCTGATTTTGCCTTAATCAACATTAATACTACATCCAAATGACCATGAGCAGCTGCCAAATGTAATGGAATATCTTCACCCATATTGGTGGCATTAACTCTGGCTCCTCTTGATAACAACATCTCGACGATTTTCGTATGTCCTTCCTTTGCTGACCAATGTAAAGGCGAAAATCCGTGATCATCACTACAATTTGTAAGCAAAAGTTAAAATTAGAATCAATGACACACCCCTTCATTTCTATCCATAAATGGATTAACTATCATTTTTCTCATTTACCCTTTATTGAAGTCACTTTCGGTATCATCAAGCCATAATCTAACTTGAATTGTGTTGTTTTCACGACACCAATAGAAAATATCTTCCATTTCAATGAGAATTTAGATTGAAAATTTTAATTTTTTTAAGTATGTTTCTATTTTATAAAGTTTCGATTTAAAATAAAGTTTTTTTCGTAAAATTTTTATTCGATGATGAAGAGTTCTTCCTAAATAAATTTAAATAGTAACTTTTTTTCACCAAAAATCACATTCGATGGTGTAAATTTAAAAAAATAAATTTTTGAAACATAAATTTAACTTTTAAGAACTCAAAAATATTTTTATTATATTTGTGTGGGTTTATTGTGGGATTAATTTTAAATTTTCAGTTATTTTCTATCAAGTTTTCAGATGACTTTGGCTATCTTTTATTAAAACCACACACCTGATGTATGCTTAAAATCATTCATTTTCTAAAATATTTTATGGTAAATTCAATTTTGTGAGTTGTCATTTTCGCAAATTCTTTAATTCAATTAAAATAGTTTTAAAAACAAACCCAAAGATGTATAAGTGTACCAGATGCACACTTAGTAATCACAAAAATAAATTGATTTTCACATTTTTAACACCAGATATCGCTTATGTTCTGAGCTTGTTTACGTGAAAAAATTAATTTTTATGTAAAATTTAGTGCAAAATAATGGATACAAGTTTCGATTTGCCTGGTTGGGCCACTGCAGTAGATCCAAGAAGTGGAAGACAGTAAGGGTTACATGAATAACCAGTTATTTCTAGTGTTTTTAAATTTTTTGTAAAATTTATTCTAATCTGCAAAGATGGCTGCTCCTTAATTTTATGCAACATGCTAATCTATTGAATTTTTGTACCTATTCCTAGATATTTTATCAATCTTCAGGAGAAAACTACAACATGGGAGGATCCTAGATTGAAATATAAGCATGTATATGGTCCCTCAATTCCCATGCAGGTATAAATTAAATGTTCCTGACATCCCTAGATATGAAAAAAAAAATCATTTTCAATCGAAAAAAAAAAAAATATTTTTTAGACGTTGCATGGTTCCCCCAAAAATGTTCAAGTTTATCCTACTCAAAGCTATCCAACTCAAGCATTTCAAAGTCATTCCGGCCAATCAGTAAATGCTAGTCCAGTTCCATCCACACGAGCTAGTCATTATACAACTCATACGAATCAAACTGTTGTGAGTATCAAAATGTCAAGGTCATCAATATTCGCATTTGTTACAATCCCCAAATGATACATTCCATTTTTTTAATTGGGTCAATTATTTAATCGTTTTCATTGTCCTCTCGTATGCATATGCTTATGCTTTTATGTTTGTTTCCCATTGTTTTCATTTTAAAGGAAATGTCCTCTTTATCACGTTCATCTCCTCATACTCCAAGAGTAGGAAATTTGATCAAACATCAACAAATGATGCAACAGCAGCAACAACAACAACAACATTTACAGGAAACATCTTTCACTACGCCTACCGCACTGGAAACTGATGCAACAGTTTCTAAAATTAATTCCATGTTTCCTACTGCAAGTGAACATCATATAAGGCTTCTATTGAAAAAGTAAGTGGTTTATGGCTAGTAATAGATATAAAAATATGTCACAACACAAAAATTAACACCTCATGAGTGGAATATGCACTTGATATAATACACATTAATATATAACAATAATTTTGATGTGACATCAATGAAGTGCTGCTTTATTAATGTCTTCTATTCTCTCTTTTCTCACTATATTCTTTCGGCTTTTAACTAAAAACCATAAATAATCACGCGTGTAACATTTTTCTTATTTTATAAACCAATACTGTAAACTAGTAATGAAGCGGATCACGCTTCATGTGCATATTCACACCGTTCCAAAACTCTCTATCGGGTCAGCAAAGCTTCGCTTTGCATAAGATTGAAGATTAAGTCTCGATCGGGTCAGCAAAGCTTCGCTTTGCATAAGATTGATGATTAAGTCTCGATCGGGTCAGCAAAGCTTCGCTTTGCATAAGATTGAAGATTAAGTCTCGATCGGGTCAGCAAAGCTTCGCTTTGCATAAGATTGAAGATTTAGTCTCGATCTGTTCAGAAAAGCTTAGCTTTGAATAAGATTGAAGATTAAGTCTCGATCGGGTCAGCAAAGCTTCGCTTTGCATAAGATTGATGATTAAGTCTCGATCGGGTCAGCAAAACTTCACGTTGCATAAGAATGAAGATTAAGTCTCGATCGGGTCAGCAAAGCTTCGCTTTGCATAAGATTGAAGATTAAGTCTCGATCGGGTCAGCAAAGCTTCGCTTTGCATAAGATTGATGATTAAGTCTCGATCGGGTCAGCAAAGCTTCGCTTTGCATAAGATTGATGATTAAGTTTCGATCGGGTCAGCAAAGCTTCGCTTTGCATAAGATTGATGATTAAGTTTCGATCCGGGTCAGCAAAGCTTCGCTTTGCATAAGATTGAAGATTAAGTCTCGATCAGGTCAGCAAAGCTTCGCTTTGCATAAGATTGATGATTAAGTCTCGATCAGGGTCAGCAAAGCTTCGCTTTGCATAAGATTGAAGATTAAGTCTCGATCGGGTCAGCAAAGCTTCGCTTTGCATAAGATTGATGATTAAGTCTCGATCGGGTCAGCAAAGCTTCGCTTTGCATAAGATTGATGATTAAGTCTCGATCGGGTCAGCAAAGCTTCGCTTTGCATAAGATTGAAGATTAAGTCTCGATCAGGGTCAGCAAAGCTTCGCTTTGCATAAGATTGAAGATTAAGTCTCGATCGGGTCAGCAAAGCTTCGCTTTGCATAAGATTGATGATTAAGTCTCGATCGGGTCAGCAAATCTTCGCTTTTCATAAGATTGTAGATTAAGTCTCGATCAGGGTCAGCAAAGCTTCGCTTTGCATAAGATTGAAGATTAAGTCTCGATCGGGTCAGCAAAGCTTCGCTTTGCATAAGTTTAATTAAGACTCCATCGGGTCAGCAAGCTTCGCTTTGCATAAGATTGACAATTAAGTTTCCTAAAAAAATCGAAAATTTTCATATTTGGACTTAATTTTGAAGCACTAATTGATGTTTTTGGATATGACAATGTATGTACGTCTTTTAGGTCTAATTATAAGCTTCAATAATCACAGGTTTTCAAAATTTTTGAGTCCGAACTGTAGGCACAGGAGGACGAAACGTCCCAAAAATGCCGATTTTTTGAACTTTATCGACTTTTTAAGCAATTAAAATTGGTTTAAAAATATTTTTGATATTTTTCCGTAAAAGTTCTCGCATTTATTGATCAAAAAACAGAAAAGTTTACAAAAATCCATCCACACAGTGAACCACACGAATTTTTCCAAATTTTAGGTTTGTGGGAGTGTGTACTGAGTAGCTAAAAATTTTTTTGCATTTTTCTCAACAAAACTTCATTTTTATTGATTTTGATCAAAAAGGATTCAATTAACAATTTGTGTGAAATTTTTTAAATGTATTTTGCAATAATCGGCTAAAATATGGCTTAAAAAACACACTATTTCGTTAATTTCTCGGAATAGTCTGCATGGATCGGCACCAAAAGATTCACAGCACTTTTGAGTGATAATGCGCACATTTTGAGACATTTTTGACAAAAAATTATTTTTTCGTAGTTGAGTTATGCGACGAACCAACGTGCTTGTAAGCATACACCACCACTATTTGGGGTCGTGTCCGGAGGCATCAAAACCTTTTTCAATGCGGTTTTTTGTATTTTGTAGATAATTTTGAGGCCGAACTTTTCACACCGAACAGTTTATGAAAATTTTGAGTTTTGGCGCCAAAAAACTAAAAAAACGATTTTTCAAGTGTATCGAAATCAATATATTCACAACGTGAAACGGTGTGAATATGATAACACTTTGTATGATATCCTGCAATCTAAAAATCTTCTTGCAACAAATTAATGTTAAAAATCATAAAGATATCACAATCGTGAAGCAGTTGTGATTTCGGCATTACAAGTTGAAAAACATCCAACCCATACACCTGGTCCGAATACACCACCGCCACCAAGATCCTTCCATACAACTGCATTAGCATTGTCAGCATTTGGAACTCCACCGTCTTCATCTGCTTTAAGCAGAAAAGCACTGCATCATTTATATAGTGATCATTTGACATTAAACTCATCTTCCATAAACGGAAGTCCTGTTTTACGTCCGCAGAGTTCGAGCAGTTATTATACATCGGGATACTACGGATCACCACGATTCGGAGAAGTCATGAAAAACTCTCCAAAACCTCACTCATCGCCAAAAATGAAGCTTAGGTTATTGCTTAATATAATTCATAATTCTTGCAATTCTTCTGTTTTTATAAATTTGCTTATGAGTTTTTATGAATTATTTTCATTGGCTTTGTTGCTAAATTTCTTGATATTTTTTATGTTGCTAAATGCTAACAAATTATTTTTATGTTTTATGATTTACAATTTTTGATTAATCTTAGCTTTTGAGAATTATGGATTCTAATAAATTTTAACTTTTATAGATACCTTAAATCCATGTTCCCAAAATGTGAGGAAACTATAATTTTGGATATATTGGCTACAGTGGAAAATAATGTCCAAAAAGCATCAGAACAGTTAATTAGAATGGGTTACGAAAAGAAAGAAATAACACCGGCACCTAGATTGTCACACCGTAAGAAGGAAGAAGGTTCAGTTAGGAAGCAACAGCAAGTTGCTGAACCTACACCACCACCAAAGCAAAAAACTTTTGAAGAGAAGAAGAAATGTGAGTTATTATAAGCTAGTCTTGTTGGATTTTGAAGATATCCTCAGACAGAAGTGTCAGGGACGTAGCAAGAAATTTTTTGAGGGGGGGTTTTGAAATTTTTTTGTATGAAACGAAAAATTTAGGCTAGGGGGGTTTTGGATTTTTTTTCCCAAAAAACCTTAGCAAATTGAAGAAATTTCCCAAAAAGAGAGGGGTTAAATCCCCCAAAACTCCCCCTGGCTACGCTCCTGAGAAGTGTATTTCGTCTCCAGTGCTTTAATGAAATTTATTTAATTTATCTTTTTCTGAATTTTTAGTGAAAGCTAAGCTTCAAGCACAGTATAAGGATACGATTCCAGAACGAGTTATATCCATGGCATTAGAATCAGTAGATTACTCTGAAGATAAGGCACTTAAAATATTAGACATTGTGCTTCAAGAAGATCGAGATTCGAAGCAAAAATCTGAAAAGGATAGAAAGAATGTAGAGAAGAATGTGTCATTCAAGGAACCAAGGTATGAATGAAAGAAAATTTTACTATAAATTTTCGATACTTAAAAAACCGAAATGAATATAAAATATAAAAAAAATATGCTTTATGCGCACTTTGAAAAACTTAAAATATTACCTAAAATTATCCACATTTGCATGCATAAACATATCTTAAATATATTATTCAGTAGTTATATCACTATTTTAAAAAGATCTCACCTCTTGTACAAAGTACCTCTTTATCAAATGAATAATTTTTATTTTTTGTTAAAGATGGAAAGAAAATTTGTTATTTTGAATTTCTGATTCTAAAATCAAAATTGGTTATAATTTTCAAAATTTATAGCTTCAAAAATAGCAAGAGTGTTGATCTTGATAAAGCTGCTGCAATTGAAAATGATGAAACAATGATAATTAACAGCGATCACACTATAATTACTACACCGATTGAAAGTCCTCAAACGGATATTGTTGGTAGTAGCACAAGAGGAGCTGGAAAGTCGTCATTATCATCAAAATTGCTTCATGTGGTATACGATGAAACACCATCTGATGGATCAAGTAATGAGGCTATTATTTCTGTTGATAAACGCAAGAAGAGACAAAAAGCTCGTAGTGACTCAACACGCAGTGCAAAGTATGAAAAAAATAAATTATTTTTGTTTGCCACATTTTCGTTTTTATTTTAACATTTTTTTAAGACTCCTTTACCTCCTTGATGCAATCAATTTTGTTTAGATTTTTTCATTTTAAATTACAATAACAATAATAACATTTAATATGCAATGTTGTAAGATAAAATTAGCTTGTACATCCTACATCCTCCTTTAATCTAATCTCCTTATCAGTCATATATTTTTCAAATAGTTAATTGTGATAATAGAAATAATATTGGATATACAGCTTTGTAGCGATAAATATTACTGTTTGAAATATCACCTATCTTATCAATTTTCCCAAGTATATTTCTTTTCTAACAAACATAATAATCAGAATTCGGTGTTATTTGGTGTATTAAGTTTTTATTTAATACAAATCATTATTAATATTTTTTTTTGTTTAATAAAATTTATTGATGTCCAATAAATTGTAGAAGCGAGAGTGTCAATCGCAAGGATACAACAAGTTCGAAGGAGTCAACAAAAACGTTTGTCAGCAAATCTATTGTATTTGAAGAAAATAAGGAAGGAAATTTCATGTCGATTGTTACAAAATCAAGCAATCAAGGACCGAACACAAGCCTTGCTAAAGGACCTAGAGATGACTTATTGCTGTAAGTTTATAAACTTATTTATCTTTAAATGAAATTATATTAAAAATTTCTTTTTATTCAGTGTTGATTATGTAGCATGGAATGGTGCTAATCCTGATATAATTAGCGGATGTAAAATCAAAGCAAATGGTCCAAATCAGTTCCTGAGATCTGAAAGAACATACACGCCACGTGGAGCAAGCAGTAATCTTTGCAAAGGACCACAAAGTGGACTTGCAATGGGCAGTATTTATGCTCAAACTAATCGACAAGCTAATGTTGCTTGCAACTAACATAATCTCCGATCGTTATCAAGATAAATTTAAAAAGAATTCAAGAGATACTGAAAATATCCGCATTTCAAAGAAAATTTGATATTTTACTATATTTCATTTATTAAGTAATGAGTGTCTTTCTGATTGATGATAAAGAAAATTAAAATATTAATATTATGAAGTGAAAAGAGGGAAGATAAAAAATAATAATAATTAACAAAGAATTTCAAGTCAATCTAACTATAGTTCTATTTAGGGAAAGTCCTTTGCAATATGTAATTTTCAAGAAACAGCAATGTTTTAACATTTATAAGCCAACATGAATCACATTTCGTCCTAAAATTGTGAGCACTTTAACGTTTTAAAAAAAGATTTAATATCAAAAATTGAAAATAATAAGAGTTTTTGTCTATTTTGTATGAAAAAATTTTGAAAATAAGGGAAATAATTGGACAGGTAATTGAAACGTGTGTAGAATGATGATGTTAATTAGAATGGAAAATTTGTTGAAACTTTTTACTAAATCTTTGCTGCAGTGTTGTTTTTAAGAGCCATACATAATCTTGAACACAAGTTCATAAATATTAACTAGTAATGAAGCGGATCACGCTTCATGTGCATATTCACACCGTTCCAAAACTCTCTATCGGGTCAGCAAAGCTTCGCTTTGCATAAGATTGAAGATTAAGTCTCGATCGGGTCAGCAAAGCTTCGCTTTGCATAAGATTGATGATTAAGTCTCGATCGGGTCAGCAAAGCTTCGCTTTGCATAAGATTGAAGATTAAGTCTCGATCGGGTCAGCAAAGCTTCGCTTTGCATAAGATTGAAGATTTAGTCTCGATCGGGTCAGCAAAGCTTCGCTTTGCATAAGATTGAAGATTAAGTCTCGATCGGGTCAGCAAAGCTTCGCTTTGCATAAGATTGATGATTAAGTCTCGATCGGGTCAGCAAAGCTTCGCTTTGCATAAGATTGAAGATTAAGTCTCGATCGGGTCAGCAAAGCTTCGCTTTGCATAAGATTGAAGATTAAGTCTCGATCGGGTCAGCAAAGCTTCGCTTTGCATAAGATTGATGATTAAGTCTCGATCGGGTCAGCAAAGCTTCGCTTTGCATAAGATTGATGATTAAGTTTCGATCGGGTCAGCAAAGCTTCGCTTTGCATAAGATTGATGATTAAGTTTCGATCGGGTCAGCAAAGCTTCGCTTTGCATAAGATTGAAGATTAAGTCTCGATCGGGTCAGCAAAGCTTCGCTTTGCATAAGATTGATGATTAAGTCTCGATCGGGTCAGCAAAGCTTCGCTTTGCATAAGATTGAAGATTAAGTCTCGATCGGGTCAGCAAAGCTTCGCTTTGCATAAGATTGATGATTAAGTCTCGATCGGGTCAGCAAAGCTTCGCTTTGCATAAGATTGATGATTAAGTCTCGATCGGGTCAGCAAAGCTTCGCTTTGCATAAGATTGAAGATTAAGTCTCGATCGGGTCAGCAAAGCTTCGCTTTGCATAAGATTGAAGATTAAGTCTCGATCGGTTCAGCAAAGCTTCGCTTTGCATAAGTTTGAAGATTAAGACTCCATCGGGTCAGCAAAGCTTCGCTTTGCATAAGATTGATGATTAAGTCTCGATCGGGTCAGCAAAGCTTCGCTTTGCATAAGATTGATGATTAAGTCTCGATCGGGTCAGCAAAGCTTCGCTTTGCATAAGTTTGAAGATTAAGACTCCATCGGGTCAGCAAAGCTTCGCTTTGCATAAGATTGATGATTAAGTCTCGATCGGGTCAGCAAAGCTTCGCTTTGCATAAGATTGATGATTAAGTCTCGATCGGGTCAGCAAAGCTTCGCTTTGCATAAGATTGATGATTAAGTCTCGATCGGGTCAGCAAAGCTTCGCTTTGCATAAGATTGATGATTAAGTCTCGATCGGGTCAGCAAAGCTTCGCTTTGCATAAGATTGAAGATTAAGTCTCGATCGGGTCAGCAAAGCTTCGCTTTGCATAAGATTGAAGATTAAGTCTCGATCGGGTCAGCAAAGCTTCGCTTTGCATAAGTTTGAAGATTAAGACTCCATCGGGTCAGCAAAGCTTCGCTTTGCATAAGATTGACAATTAAGTTTCCTAAAAAAATCGAAAATTTTCATATTTGGACTTAATTTTGAAGCACTAATTGATGTTTTTGGATATGACAATGTATGTACGTCTTTTAGGTCTAATTATAAGCTACAATAATCACAGGTTTTTAGAATTTTTAAGTCCGAACTATAGGCACAGGAGGGCAAAATGTCCAAAAAATGCCGATTTTTTGAACTTTTTCGAGATTTTGACTGACCAAAATAGGTTTAAAAATATTTTTGGTATTTTTCCATAAAAGTTCTCGCATTTATTGATCAAAAACAGAAAAGTTTACAAAAATCCATCCACACAGTGAACCACACGAATTTTTCCAAATTTTAGGTTTGTGGGAGGTGTACTGGTGGCTAAAAATTTTTTTTTGCATTTTTTCTCAACAAAACTTCATTTTTTATTGATTTTGATCAAAAAAGTTCAATTAACAATTTGTGTGAAATTTTTTAAATGTATTTTGCAATAATCGGCTAAAATATGCTTAAAAAACACACTATTTCGTTAATTTCTCGGAATAGTCTGCATGGATCGGCACCAAAAGATTCACAGCACTTTTGAGTGATAATGCGCACATTTTGAGACATTTTTGACAAAAAATTATTTTTTCGTAGTTGAGTTATGCGACGAACCAACGTGCTTGTAAGCATACACCACCACTATTTGGGGTCGTGTCCGGAGGCATCAAAACCTTTTTCAATGCGGTTTTTTGTATTTTGTAGATAATTTTGAGGCCGAACTTTTCACACCGAACAGTTTATGAAAATTTTGAGTTTTGGCGCCAAAAAACTAAAAAAACGATTTTTCAAGTGTATCGAAATCAATATATTCACAACGTGAAACGGTGTGAATATGAAAATTTTGAAAACTTAATCAAGCAACTCTGCCTTTACAAGTAATATTTAATTAGGACAAGAACAATTATTAGTGAATGGGAAAAGAATAGGTTTTGAATTATATTACTTGAATTTTAGAAATAATAGCCAAAGATTTCTTTCAACTTGCCATAATAAAAGTGAATAAAATAATACAGAATACCAAATCTTTGTTCTAGTTTGTTTAACATGCAAATTTATATTTTCTAATTTGTAATCTCACAGAGGAAATTATTGTAAACCTACCTACAGAGCAAAATATTATTCTGATTTAAATAAAGTGTTTTAACCATTAAATTGCTTTATTCCTTACTTAACTACTTCTTAATTTACTTAATATTTGGTAAAAATTTTACTGTAGTATAAATTTTTTAACGACTTTTTAATAAAAAATTCAAAAAAGTAACGGTCAAAAAAATTTCAAAGCAAAAAGTTTCTAGTTTCGTTAAATTGAACGAAGGGTTAGTAAGTTTGCTTACGCTCTCAAAATAACATCATTGAAATTAAAAGAAAAATGGCAAAATTTGATTTAACAACGCGAAATCTACAATTTTTGGATCGTCACTTGACTTTTCCTCTATTAGAATTCTTACTGAGCAAGGATGTAAGTAATAAGATAGTGAAATAATTTAAAATTCAGTGAAAAATTAAAACTTTCTACATATTAACCTTAAAAAATATTTTTTCAACAGATTTATGATAAAAATGAACTTCTCAACTTTATATTGGAAACAGTTAATAAGACTAACATGATTGATTATACTACGGACATTAGGCAACGTTTAAATCTGTCAGAAAAGATGCCGGAAGAACTTCAATTAAAACGTCAGACTGTCTTAGCAAAATTGAAGGAATTACAACTTGAAGTTGAACCGTTGATGAAATGTATGGAAGAGATCAAGACAAGAGACACTATGAAAGATAGTAAAACGCTGATTAATGTGCTGCAATCTGAGTATAATGTAAGTTTATAATCATACTAAATTGCAAGAAAAATTTTCATGTATGTCGAAATTTCAGATAAAAATCGATATCATCCAAAGTGTCTATAAATTGGCAAAGTATCTATATGAGTGCGGTAATTACACGGAAACAACTTCATATTTGTACATTTGCTTGATGATTATGCAGCCAAGTGACAAGAATTATTTGAATGTTCTTTGGGGAAAACTTGCATCAGAAATTTTGACATTGAATTGGCAGACAGCTCTTGAAGATTTGAATCGTCTAAGAGAATTCATTGATAATCATAACTTTACAAACATTCAAGTCCTCCAACAACGCACATGGCTCATTCACTGGAGTGTCCTCGTATTTTTCAATCATCCAAAAGGACGAGATTTGATCATTGAAATGTTCTTGTATAAGCCTTTATATTTGAACGCTATTCAAACAATGTGTCCACACATTCTTCGCTATCTTTCTGTTGCTGTTGTCATCAATCGAGGCAGAAGAAATGCATTGAAGGACTTGATTAAAGTCATTCAGCAAGAATCTTACACATACAAAGATCCAATTACAGAATTCCTTGAGCATTTGTATGTCAATTTCGATTTTGAAGGAGCACGTATGAAATTACACGAGTGTCAAACAGTCATTCTTAATGATTTCTTCATTATTGGATGCTTAGATGAGTTCATTGAAAATGCTCGTCTAATGATTTTCGAAACATTCTGTCGAATTCATCAATGCATTACAAGCCAGTAAGTTGAAACTATATTAAATATATCTAATAACAAGTACTTAAATTTTTCTTATATTTTCTTAATTATAGAATGCTTGCTGACAAGTTGAATATGGAACCAGAAGAAGCAGAATGCTGGATTGTCAATCTCATTCGAAATGCTCGTCTTGATGCAAAGATTGATTCTAAATTGGGATATGTAGTTATGGGCGGACAACCTTTAAGTCCTTATCAGCAGTTTGTCGAAAAAATTGACTCATTGTCAGTGCGATCTGAAGCACTTACTGAATTAGTTGAGCGTAAAATGCGTGTGAAAAATCAAGAAGGTGAAAGTAACTGGAAATATTACTAGGATCATAATTAATATCATTAATTGAAATATAAACGCAAGATAATTCCTGTAAGTTTTATATGAAATCGTAAATAATAATCAATGTGGTTTAATAATATTGAAATAATAAATAAAAGAACAAACAAACAGTTGAGAGCAAGGTCAAGAAATTTTTAATCTCTTTGAGCTTACTTTATGTATCATAAGACTAGTAAGGTGAGGTAATACACTTTAACTTTATTCAAAGCAATAATCTTTAATGATTTACATACTCAGGGATCAAACAAAAGTTTCCAGAAATTATATTGTTAAATATGTTTACTAATACAAGCAAACATTGCATTCTGATTCTCAGTCATCCATTCACTATACTTATTACGAATAAAAGCAGTTTGTTCTGCCGTCAAGTCGACATTCTTAAAAACAACAGATGTTGCCATCTTCAACGACACTTGATTCTTCAGGAAGTAATTTTTGTAACATCGTTTCACGCGCTGTGCTGGGAGTCCAAAGTAATCACGTTGTATGAGAGGTGGAATTGAAAATTCTTGAGCTTCCGTTGTACAGCTGGGCATTTTGAATTTAGACAAATCGAGTCCAAGATCATTAAAATTAAGGATGTTAGCTTCAAAGTATGCTTTTTGTATGCATTTAATATTTTCATCTGGTGTCGTTTGAGATCCTCTAATCAAATCAAATTCATTCTCATAAACATCCTGCTGACATGCCTTGTCAAGTATTATGATGAATTTATTTTTGGTTGCTGCTACCTTTCGTTTAAAATTTTGAATCTTTCCATACAATGCATACGTATAAGCTTTTAAATAATAAAGAAAAATTCCATGCTCTTCAAAAAGTTTGTTAATGCAGAATTCATGGTTTAATAAATTCTCGATATAGATACGTCTATTCAAATCACTGTAGAAATCTGACATCATATTCAGTATCATTCGATTACAAACATCGGTTCCATTAACGTATGGTGCTGATTCAAATGAAGAATCGAGTATTCCGGCTCGTTTTGTGTAATCTGCGAGACATTCCTTATCGTTTGAATCACCGTAACAATTCACACCAATTATAATAAAAAGAAGCAGTAATAAAAACTGTTTAATATTCATTCCCATCGTCTTTTCACTTTGCCACTTAAAGAACATCTACTGAAAATTGAGAATATTTGCATCTATTTTGTTATAAAATTGAGATTACTCGGAAATATTCTGTGGGTCAGGGAATGTCAATGTGTGTCGCTTAAATTGATAAGTAACTCACTTTTTTTTTGCAAACATCAAAAAAGTACCTTATGCTGATAAAGCAAAATTTATACAGCGCAATATTTTTAGTAAATGACAGAAACGCATTTTTAACACATAGTCAGTTATAATTAAAGGATTTTGAAAGAAAAGAAGAAAAAAAACTAGTATCAACGTGGTCACTTGTGACCGATGAAAGCGCATTTTCCGCGTATAGCAAATAAACCGGAAATAAATTTAAAACAATTAAAAAAAATGAGATCCAGGAAGCATTTATGGCCATAAAGTGAGATCCAGTAAGCATTCATGGCCATAAAGTCAGTTCCAGTCATAAGGAATCAAAAAAGTACCAAAAAAAGAATTCGACCTCTGATGGGATTTGAACCGAGGAAGGATGAATTTTTGAAAAAGTCAACATTTTAGTGTATTTTACCACACTAACACATACAAAGAAATGCAATTTTGGCACTTTTACGCTAGTTCCAGCAGAGGAAGTGACCATTCGTGCTGATTTTTTCGCCAGCTCTAGCCAGATATACTACACACATTTTAAGCCAAAAACCGCATCAAAAAAGCTTAACCCTGAGGAGGAGATGCGGTGACAGATAGACAGACGGACGGACGGACAAAGTGCGGACAATAGCGTCCTTTTCCCAAAGGGAAAATGATCTAAAAATCGAACAAACTTAAAGCAATCATCTCCTTTATTGCTTCAAATAAGAGTTAAAAATGAGAGAATCTGAAAATAAAATCAGATTTTGTTCCATTTTCATCTATGTTCCTAAATTTAAAGGATATTAAGATCACAGTTCTTGAATCACTGTCAATAAAATCATTCGATTTTTTACTTCATCAAATTTTTATTCACAAATTCTTATCGTCAAATAAACAATAATTCATTTAAAGTTCTTATCATCCAAAGTTCACAAATTCAGGTATTAATTAAAATGCTTCTAAATATCGCAGACATCAACAGATTGACTAATTGCATTTTCAATTTCCTTGTTAATCTTCTTTCGCAAGCTATTTTTGTCAGCAGTTGGAATGCTCAAACCAAGAAGAGAGTTAATCTTAAATCTCAGCTTATGAAATTCCAAGTCCTTTAATTTCTTTATATTGCAATCAATTGTTGTGTTCTCTTCCTGTCTTTCACGTAAATCTTTATAAATTCTCTCTTTCTCTGCATCCAAAATAGCGTTACAATTTAACTTCTTTGGATCCCCATTCACTAAAATCTCAAAAGTATTTTCTGCATTCTTTACATCAATTAATTTCTCCTTAATTACGTAATCAGTTTGACAATATAAATTATTATAAGTTGAGTCAGCATCGCTATCAGCCAAACAACAAACGACGACACTCAAAAAAACAATAAAGTACAAGAACTTCATCTTTATAACTTCAAAAATAAACTAATTAAGTACATGTCAAGCTCAATTTATTATAAACTGACGAGAATGGATTGAGTATTGAGCAGGGTATTGAGAGACAATTGCTTAATAACGTTGAGAGTTGAAAGATGTGGAATTTCTATTAGTAAACAATTGATAAGGTTATCAATTCAAAGAAATTGGTGACTAAATAAAATCTCACATGAACTTGATTGAAAGACCGACTATACCAGATGAAATGTGTTATAGCATTCATTTGAAATATATATTACTTTATAATCAGTCAGGAAGCAACATAATCTCAATATAAAAAAATTAAAGTAAAAAAAGATCCAAAAAAGTTGACGCTGCGAGTAGGATTCGAACCTACGCGGGACAGAGCCCAATTGATTTCGAGTCAATCTCCTTAACCACTCGGACATCGCAGCATTTCAAAACCATCTAATATGTAAGGTTTACATATTAAACTCAGATACTTGATGTTTGGCAAAAAGTTATATATGAACAAAATTCAATGTTGCATGTTTTGTTGTTTATTGTTTTAAGAAACAATGTTGTGAATTTTCAAAATAATTTCTTTGTTTAAAATTATTATACTTATTGACATTAAAAAAATTATTCACAATAAATTATCATTCAATTACGCAAAAAAAGCAAACAATTTTTTTTAAACTTCTTCATGATTCATAGGAATTAACAATAATTTATGTTTTGTTACATTCTTTTTTTTTGTCGTTGGCAAAATGTGTTAATGACCAACAATTCCACTGTCATTCTTGTATGTCAATTTGATTTGACTCAATAATTTGATAATATTCATTCTAAATTTCATGAACATTCTGTGAAACTCATTCTTAATTCAGACATTTAAACAAACAGTTGTTTTCACCTCTACATTTTTTTTATTATCATTTTTGATATTTCGTGAAATTGAAGATGAAATTTTATTATTTGATTTTTATATTTTTGACATCTGCTGCTATTTGGAAGGTAAGTATTATTTTGATTATATACAGTGTTATATTTTTAGGGACATATTGAGGAAAAAAAGAAATCAATAAAATTGATTAAAGAAATTTTTCATGCGTCTTTCATAGATTGGATTATCGGTAGCTATTGAAGCTTCCGCAGGCCCTCCTCAAGACCATAGAAATACAGGAAATACATACTTAAATCAAACATCAAATGTTGGCGAAGGCAGAAATGATGGACTTTTACCAAGAATGCCAGGTCGAACTTAAAAAATCATGAAATGCTGACGTATAGCTCAGCATTTTGTACAGATCATTTAAACTTATTTTGTGCAATAAAAACAAGATTTTCTTATTCAATTCATTTATTATTCAACATGCTTACAGCTGATATCACTTTACAGCAATTTTGCGCATCAAATAGATTTTTGAATTTTTTCTTGTCTTATTTCCTTTTCTCTCATTTTTCTAAGTGCAGGGGGTCCTCTATTTGAACAGTTGTTTTGTTCCGAAATTTTTTTATTCAAATTGAATTTATTCAAATCAAAACGTATGAAAAATGACCGTTAAAAATGAAAATTTGGAATTTTGTATTGGAAATTTTTGGTTATTCAAATCGAGAACCCCCTGTAATCAATTACAGGGGTTCCTTGATAGGCGTTACTGTTTAGGACCAGAAAAATGTTTTGCAATTTGAAATGACGCAAATTGAGGACCCCTCTGTAGTTAAAAAGCCATCCCAATGAGTCTAAAGCAATGCGATTAATAAAGGATTCTATTTCGCTATACATTTCAGTCATATAGCTTATAGTGAACTCAAAACCACTTTTATTACCCATTGAATCAACTATAATATTAAAAAAGTCATCGACAGATTGAACTAAAAAGTTGTAAGCTAGAAAAAAATTTAGATATAGTAAAAATTTGAATGATTCAATAATTCAAGTGATAATTCTGTCAGTACAACAATTTTTTATGTAGCACAGTGCACTTGAATTATTACAGAAATGTCTCAATACTAGCTTGTTATGTTTTATCGCTGTTCAAATGACCTTTCATATTTTTCACATCAGCTAGATCAAATTATTATTTTTGTATTGCAGTCGTTGATATCAAGATAACAAGCTACTTTACCTTTAATTTATTCAACACTGACCACTATGTGATATAGAACGAATAAATTTCCTTGAACATCGTAAATGTAATGGAAAAAGCATTGTTATATTTGACACGGGAACCAAAAAAAAAATCAATTTAAATTATAGGGAAAATCCATAAAGTGCAGAAGCATGTTATTATCGCACGTTAGTATTATTTAAGCTTCAACCAAGATTTAATGATATTTCCTCGATTAAATATTGAATAATTCACTGAAATTCAGAATTGATATTGACAATGAATCTGTTGACATTTCTCATCGTTACTTCCTCGTCTGCAAATATTTTTATGGTAAGTTGAATAAATTTTATTTAAGCTTTAGCTGATATTAGTTTATAAAATTTTAGGTACACAGTTTTGGATTTGGTGGTCCATATGTTAATGGAAATGGACTGCCTTACAACTTTCCTTTCATTCAAAATGCCATTCCATCAACTACAGCAAACACAGCTCCACCAACATTTCCCACATTGCCACCACCTATTGATCCTAGAATCAGAAAACTTGATGCTTTAGTTGACTCAATGTTACATGCAAAAGATTTACAGGTTCAAATTCCGTCGCCTATAATCATGCCAGGGTTAAAGAGGAAAAAATAATTCATTGTGTTGCCATGTTTTCTAATTCTGTTATTTGTTATTGTCTACCTACTTTCAATTATAATTAGATGATATAAGATAAAATTGAAATGTCAAAGTATTTAATGAAAACGAATAAAAAGTTCTAAATTAAAATGTCACATAAGTCAATAATTAAATTAATGATATTCTCTCTTCCAAAACTTCCTACACAAAATTATTTATTATAAATACAGGTAAGAACTTTAAATTTTCTCATTAACAATTTAATTATAATTTCTTGGTTCACTTTTGTTGCTTAGCATTGAAGATTTCTCTGTCACTGAGCACAGGGGAGTAGCCAGGGGAGGTCCCCCTCTGAAAAATAAAATCTCATAAAAAAAAATTCTTATGAAAATTTTTGGAAAATTTTCTTTGGTCTTGCTTTGCTCGATCGTTAAAGTAACTTTTATAGAACACTTGATAAATTTAGAAATAGATTAAATATTGCAGAGAAAAATTAACTTCTCGGGCCCTTCTTCAAACGCGAACTGACGGCGAAGAGAAAAAAAGTAAATTATATGCTGCTCTTAATGCGGAATTGCCAAATTGTCAAGTTAGTGAGCATTATTGCAAGAAAAGTCCCAGAATAAAAAATTATCGTGTTGAATCTAAGAATATTGAGCAAGAGATAGATGATATGTTTGACGAAATAGCTGAACAAGTTTATAAATCTTCATTAATTGATGGATCTCCGAATCTTTTGATGAATTATCATGTGGATCATATCACTACGTTGAAAGTAAAAGGAAAATATGGAGAAATACCGAATGTTTACAATATTGTTGCGACAGTCGTGCATACAAAATTTTGATGAGAATGCAAAAAGTGAGGATCAAATTTCAACAATACAATGTTGTGGATGGAACTTATATTCCACGGTGTTATAAGTGTTTTGGTTATTTTCATAAAGCTGAAGATTGTGCACTAAAATATCAGATTTGTAGAAACTGTGGACGTAAGGTTCATAAGCATGAAGACTATTTAAATCAAAAAAGATGTAATAATTGCATTACTGCGAATAAAAATTTGAATGGGAGATATGACGTAAATCATGGATCATTATTAATGCAAAAAAAAAAAAAAATATGATGCATTGTGTTTTTGTTTCAGTTAGCAGAATAAATATACCGTATTCATGTGAATTAATTATTCCTAACTATGCAACTTTAAATGTAATTTTGATGTTTCAAATATACTTTAAGTAATAACTTTGAACAATCTAGAATTTTTATCTCAAAACTGACTTCTGTCTATAAATTTTAAAACCAATTAAATATCCAAGAGAATCAGAGAACGACCCACCGTTACCGACTTTTCATTAAAAAATATCTAATAAATTAAATTTTCCAAATTTTGACAAAATCTTTTATTTTTATGGAAAGAAACTCAAAATACAACGCTTCGACCAATTTTTGGTCAAACTGAAACATTTTTAACCAATATCTGTTTATCTTCAAACTTTCTGAAAACATTTAGGTATTTTTCAAAAAAATCATGACCAAGAATATTTTTCTGTGCTACTTTAATGCATTTTTAAAAATGCAAATATATCAATTCAAATTTTTGTTGACGATCACAATTTTTTTTTTCTTTTTTTTAAAAAAAAATTGCATTTTGATTTTTTTTTTCTTTTTTTAAAAAAAAAATTGCAAATGAGAACAAAAAAAAGTTCTCTCAACAACTCATTTTCATTGCATTAAAATCAACCTGGAACACGAAGTTAAATTGTCAATGTGTTGGAAAATCGGGGATCGAGGAATTTTTTTCTTACGATCAGTTCATTGTCGTTTCAGTTACCAGTAAAGCTAGACTTATTAAAATGTGTCTTAGTGGTTAAAAATGTGTAAACCTAAAGTTTTAAAAAACTTTTTTACTTTATAAGGTAAATTTTATAAATTTTTTATTTCTTTTTACTTAAATAAATTGAAATTTATTAAGATAAAAAAAAATAAAAATTTTTAAAAATTTAAAAAAACCATTTTTATAACTGCAAAGTTTTTTAAAAATTTAATTTTATTTTATTTCAAATATTTTTACAGATTAGTGAAAATTAATGGAACTGATAACAGTCTAACATTTTGAAGGATTTTTGGGCAACGAAAACCTATAGGTGAGTTACTAAATTAATACCTAATATTAAACCTTTTTTTGAATGATTAAGAATGGCGAAAAATTCAGAATAATTACTAAAAAGAAAAGAACAAATTTGTTTTTTTTTTTTTTTTTTTAAAAAAAATCTTATTTAATTTTGTTTTTATTTTTTTAAAATAATAGAAACTTTTAGTTTTAATAAATTAGCATTAATTTAGAAATCTTTTTTTTTAAATTAATGCTTAGTTAATTTTTCTCGATTTTTTTTTCAATTTTTTTTTATTAATGGAATTTAAATTAAGAGTTGCCTTTTTTATCAAATTTATGATCTAATTATTTTTTTTTAATTATTTTGATAAAAAAATTTTGCAAAGTGTTTTATTTTTGTACCTAGTAATGAATTTTCAATCAAAAATTTTCCGCGGGATATTAAATTTTTAAATGTATATTTATGTAACTTTTTTGAAACTAAATTTTATTTATTTTTTAAATTTTCCATTTATAAAAAATCCAATGATTTTTTCAAAATTTAAAAAGTTTTAATAGTTTTAAATTTTTTTAGGTATTTGTTTTTTAGAAAATAAAATTATTTTTAAATTTTTGAAGACAAGTTTAAAAAAAAAGAAATTAATTTGTTTCGATTTTTTTTTTTCGTTTAAAATATCAAAATTCTTTGAATTTCATTCATGCTTAAGAAATCCGAAACAATTAAAAATGGAAAGAACTGACTGCTTAAAATTTGAGTTAGCATTCTGATTTAAGTCTCGAAAAACTGAAACCGGACTCTCGGAATGTTTAAAATAAACAGAAATCGACTTAAATTTCATTTTTTTGCTGACGAATTTTTTCATTTTTCATTTCTGAGACTGTAATTAAATATTTAGTATTCAAACTAACCGCAAAAAATTTATGATTGAAAAGTGTAACGTGGTCCAAAAATGTTTGGACATAAATATGTATTGTAATGCCTCATTTTAATTTCTTTCAATCTTAAAATTTAATAAAATTTAGTTTTTAAAATTTAGTTTTTTGCAGATTTAAACATTGTCAACAGATATTAAATGTGACTGTCTAAATTTCAACAGTTTTGAACCGAATTTCATTAACAGTTTTTATGAACAAGAAGTAAGTAATTTAATTTTAGTAAATTAAGATTTTTTAAGTAACGAATTTTATTTATTTTTCAGGCTTGAAGAAAAAAAAAAGTCATAAATATAAAATAAAAACATTAACAAGACAAATCATTTGATTGTCAATGTTTCAGAAAATTATATAAAAAATGAAAAACTCGTCAAAAATCATCAGCAAGAAATTGGAAAAATGGCGGGAACAAAGTTCAAAATTACTTTTTGCTAGTGAGTAAATTTATTTAATTTTCTTTATAAATTTTAATTTCTTTAATTTTTTCATTAATTTAGGTTTCTTTGAACTGGAATTAGAAACTATGAAAAAAAAAATTTCAATTTGTATTGATGGACGATTGGAGCTTAATAATTCCTTCAGGATGCAGTATGTACTGATGTTATACAAATATTTAAAAATCAATTTAAAAAAAAAATCTATTGAAAATTTTTAAAAAAAATATACCTATATATTAAAAATTTAATAATTATTAAATTATTTAAAAATGATTTTATAGCACAATTTTAACTTAATTGATTGTAATATCTTACAACATTTTCAATGAAATTTTTGTTATTCAATTTCAAAACAAAATAATTCTTAGCGAATTTCTTCCCAAATTATTCAAAATTATAATAAAGACAATCTTATCAAGGTTTGGCGAACGGCTTAGTTTTCGATTTCTAACTTTCGAAAGGTACCTTATTTTTTTTAACTGTACTAAAAGCATTCAAATATCATTTTTGAAAGAAACCAAAGTAAATAATAATATTGTTTGCTCATAATTGGTTTAAATTATCGTAAAATTTTGGCAAAATTTGTTCCATATTTACATTCGAAAAATATTTCTTAGTGTTAGTAAAAGTTCGAAGTTTTCCGAGTTCCGAAAGTTCGAAGAAAATTTATGTAAATTTAACGCCACAAGTTCTGTTCGCCATACCTAGAATCTTATAAATATGTTCTAGCATTTATGTGTTTGAAAGAGTTTTCAGTAGAGAATAATTCTTATTTATTTCAATAATTTTATCGAGTTTCAACATACGACCCATTAAAAATTATTAATAATTCTGTTACTTTTTTTATATTTTTTTAATGCTTCTTAATTCTTATTCTACTATACTCACCCTCTTTTTAAAAAAATTTTCCCTAAAATTTTCTTGTTACTTTTTTTACATTTTTTCATTTGCAACTTAAAATTAATATGTTATTACTAATATTGTTCCGTTATCATAGTAGGGGTGTCAAGTACAAATCCCAAGTACTTGGGTATTTGGGGTATTTTGCAAGGACTTGGGGGACCCCAAGTACTTAGGTTTTTATATCAAGTACTTGTACAAATCCAATAATTTAGTAATTTTCAGCAATTTTTCAGCTATTTAAGACAAAATTTTTAATGATTTTTTAAAAAAATTGAATTTTTAACTGAATTTTGTCTTTGTTACATGCAGAAAACTTAAAATGGAGCTAATTCAGTTAAAATTTTTAAATAATGAACTTTTTTTTATTAAAATTTCGAATTTTTGATGTGCAAGGACAATTTCAATTTTAATTTACATTTAAAAGAGTTCAATGACTTGAAAATAAAACATTAGGAATTAAAATAGTTCAATTATTTAAAAATGTCAATAAAAAGAACCAAATATAGTATTTTTTCACCTTTAGGGTCATTTTTTAGTTCAATTTTAAGAACTTGGGATTTTTACAAGTACTTGGAGTATTTAGGACTTGGGTATTTGGGACTTGTACAAGTCCTGATACCCCCAAGTAATTGACACCCCTATATCATAGTCATTTTTCGATAGCATAAGTCTTCATAATTTTAAATTTAAATTTTTTGTTCAACAACATTTAATGCACTCGCATTATTACCTAATATTGTTTGATAAATTGGTGTTATTGCATTAATACTAGGACCGATTGATTTTGTCCTTCGAAATCTAGGCTTCACCTGCGGTTGTTGTACACCAACCTTAGGATTTTCCATCATTTTTAGTTCGTTAGACTTATTGTTGTTGCTAACTTTATGATATAAAAATATCATTTATTACAATTACCCATTGTTAATACTTATTACTCCTCCTTTTAAGGCATTCTAAATTACTTGATCTACATCCTAATTCGTCATACAATGTAAAATTTTATCTAATATTGATTTCTTGAGATTAACATTTCCTTGAAAGCTGATACTTCCCAATTCAAGATGACTGCCTTTGTTTTTATCACTCTTATGGCCTTGTAGACGTCCGTTTCTTTCTTCTCGCCGATATTTAGATTTCTCATGTCTTTTAGAATATCCTCAACTTTTGATATGGTCTCGATGCTCACCTGGCTGGACTTCTGCATACGTTTGTTGAGTATCTTCTGTAATGATGATTAATTGCTTTAATGTTTTTGCTTGATGCTCGTTGTTTTGCCCGCGCTGTAACTAATGGGCTTACCAGCTTTTAGTGTATCCAGTTGACATTTCTTTTCAACAAGGCGTCTCTCTAGTTCTTTGATAGTAATGAACCTACGCTCAGCTGCCAGCTCGTCTTTGTATACTTGATATCACGATTTTCGTGGCGGAAATTTTTAAAATTTCTAAAGAGAATAATTAATTAAGGTTGAGATTATTTTCTATAGATCTATCTGATAAAGATCCTAACTTTTAGGCTTTGAGTTTCTAATGGACTCAGCGATGTATGGAAATAAAAAAAGTATTTAGAAGAAAAGAATTGAGTGCACTAAAGTTAACGAACTAACTATAGTTATTTTTGTTAAAGTAAAAATGATTTTTTTAACTGCGTCATAAACATCCAATCTAAAAACTAAGTGAAGTCTAAAAAGTGAAGTCCGGTTGGCGTTTGCGCCCTTTTATATTGTCATATTTCCCTCTACTTGCACTGAATGTGACCCTAAATGAGTTCACAACGTGTGTCATGACCCGCATAAGTGCTTTGCTTGCCCTTTTACTGCAAAGCTGGCATACCTTGCTATGCACTTATCGCTATGTAAACTAAACCAGTTCACACGCGCTGTTGACATATGACATATGTTGTTGTGTCATGCATGTTGTTTTGCTCTAGATACAAATACTTCTGTGTCGCAGCATTGCACGATGTTTTTGTGACGCTCATGTTGCTCTTGAAAATACTACTGTGTCATCATACAGAGGCATTGTGCCTCTGTTGTTCTGCTTACCATGCTATCCTAAGTAGCGCTACACTAGTATCAAAACTATAAAATTTTAAATCTTTTGCTGTCTTTTTTATTGCTGATGATGAATCTGTCTTAGTTGATTGATTTGTCAAATTATTGAATTATTTTTTATTATTTTCTTTTATATATTCAACTAGCCTTCGCTCCCGCATTTCTGCTTTATTTTATCTGAATATTCTTGAAGATCATTTGTAGCGTTAGGTAGTGCCACATAAATAAAACACGATATCTATATAGAAAAAAACTCCGTTTATTTTCCTTCAACAACTCAAACTGATCTAACCCGAGAGTTCCACTTTTTCGTGCAGATATACTTTTTTCTCCACTGACTTTACACACTTTGTTTTTCCTGTTTTTCTTACCGACTACCGCATGCCAGAAGTATCACTGTTCAGCTGCAAAATCCTTTTCTGAAAAGGAAATTCTTTATTTAATGACCAATTTTTCTTACTAACAAATGAATGCTTACATTGACAAATTTTAATTGGGACAGTTTAACAAAGTTTATAAAAACAAAATAAATAAAAATAACGTACAAAAAACTGCTTATTAAATTATTGCAAAATAACTGTTGCATAACAGTACTCCCCCTAAAAAATTTAGAAAACTTTTTAATCCAACTCACCCTCTCTACCTCTTGGTGCAGCTATAGGTGTTCGAATCGCAGCTTGGCTTCTGGGTTGCTCCTCCAAGTTAATGTTGATGCTCGTTTTTTCTTCCTTTCTGTTGTTATTCTTCTGAGGCAGCGTTTTTTGTTACTGAGTAGCTCAAATAGCAAGCGTATAGGCGCTACAATACCCTACTTTCTTTTCAATGATCGTATATCAAATATCGATTTTTCGATCTTTGATATAAGATCTAAACAGGACTAAAATCAGTGGGTGCCTTTTCTGCTCTTCCGAGGACTTCTGGGTTTCTTTTTACAAAACATTTGTTATAACATATTTTGTGAAAATACTAAAACTAATATAACTTATGAAAATACTTAAAAATTATTTTCCCCTATTTTTTTTTCAATCTCGTGTCTCGATGCTACAATATTCACTTAATGTTTATCGTGAAATGACATTAGTGTTTACAAATTTCTTAAATTAATCAATATTTTAAAAATCTTTTCCTCTTTTTCCAACAAAACAAATTCCTTTTTTTCTTTCATTGTGTATTTTATCCCCAATAGTAGCGTTTCGGTGTGTCGTAGAGTACCTACTCTCCTCGGTTATCCGTACTTGAGTCTCTTTTTCGGGCATTATAGTTATAGTTTGCTATTTTAGAGTGTATAAGTTTTAGTGATTAAGCGAAAGTTGAATAAAAGTTTACATTTTGGTTTTAGTGATAAAAGAAAACATTCAGCGTTATTACTCTTTCTGCGATACCATTTACACTTCATCTTCCAGTCACCATTGACATTCCAGCACCTACCAGGGACGCTACAATTATGTAACTTAAAACTTTGATTACTATTTTTCTTCCCATAAATTATCTGAAATAAGTGGTATTAGAAATTTTTTTTCCCATTTCTTGTAAGTTTTCCGATTTTTCATTAATTATATTTTTTATTTCAATTACCCATTGTTAATACTTATTACACCTCCTTTTTATGCATTGTTAGGGATCGATAAGATAACGGATCCTAACTTATAGACTTGTAGTCTCTAATGGACTCAGATAAGGAAAAGAAGTAGTTTAAGTAATGAAAGTTATGAGCTAGCGAACTAACTTTAGCTTTATTTATTGGATAAAAGTGCTTACAACTAAATATAAACATAAAGTGTCAAAATATTATGAAATATAATTAAAAGTTACAAAATATGGTGAAATATAATTGAAAATAAAGTATGTTTAGAATAAGCATAATCATTTTATGCTAACTAAGAGAATTGCTAAATAGATTAAAACTGAGTCATAAACATGCATTCTAAATTACTTGATATACATCCTAATTCGTCATATAATGTAAAATTTTATCTAAAAGTGTATAAGTAAAATGATTTAAATTATTTTGCTTAACATTAACGTTCATATATTTTTATTCTTGTATAAAATAAAACTATAATTATTGCTGCCATCACGATGCACACCATGTTGGGATTGTCTACGGCGTTCTCAATGATCCTCCTGACGAGCCTGTCATCGTTGTCGAGTTTGCTATGGCTGATTTGGTTCATTTGTTGTATCAGAGAGTCAAGCGATGTGATTTTGCTGCTTGTAAGATCTGGACTGTCACATCGTGCGTCATAAACGTCTCTTAAATTGTTGCTGGTTGCTCTACTTGTATTTTCACTATTGGTAATTTAATTGATAATTTTATCATACCTTTTTGTCGTTCTATGTCCAAATCTTGGTGGCTCAACCATTGCAATCTTGTCTCATATGCTATTTGTACACCATTGCATAGTGACTGGTTTTTGCTCTCCACGATATTTTTCACTTCCTCTATATTTATTAGGTCCTAGTTTACTGCAAAGCTGGCATAGCTAGCTATGCACTTATCGCTATGTAAACTAAACCAGTTCAAACGCGCTGTTGACATATGACATATGTTGCTGTGTCATGCATGTTGTTTTGCTCTAGATACAAATGCGGTGTCGCAGCATTGTGCCTCTGTTGTTCTGCTTACCATGCTATCCTAAGTAGCGCTACACTAGTATCAATACTATAAAATTTTAAATATTTTGCTGTCTTTTTTATTGCTGATGATGAAGCTGTCTTAGTTGATTGATTTGTCAAATTATTGAATTATTTTTTATTATTTTTTTTTATATATTCAACCCGCCTTCGTTCCCGCATTTCTGCTTTATTTTATCTGAATATTCTTGAAAATCATTTCTATTGTGTTTTTATCAAATAAAGATAAAATCTTTTATTTGTATTATTACCTATAAATTACTTTTAAGAACAATTTACTTGATGTATTGATATCTATTTATATCTTCTATTACACCATAATATTTAGAATTTTGGTTTTCCCAGACTTTACTAGCGTCGTCAAATGAATTAAGTTCAGTTTCATTGATTTTTACTTGTTCTCGTAAATTTTCTAAATTCTTTTCTGTATTATTATTTTTTATTTTGTTTTTTAACTCATTTGTTTGTTCTACTAATTTAAAATATTTAATTTTAAAATAATTTAAATCATCATTTTTCTCACGATTTGTTGAATAATGAATTTCATATTCATAAACCAACAAAAGTTTTTCCAAATTAAAGCCAAGTTGATATTCATATTTCAAATATAAATCAATTGATTCTTTGTTAAAATTATGAAATTTAAGAGAAAATGGATTAAAATAGTTACAAATTGTAAATTTTTGTGCTTGCTTGATTTCAGTCTCAAGTTTGTTAATTGCAATTTGATTATTTGTATCTGGTTTTAATTCATCAATCTTTGATTGTAATTGACGACATATTTCATCAGTTTGTGTTATTAAATTCTGAAAAAATTTGTGTTTATCCTTAACATTATATTCATTTAAGTTGATTTGGTCTTTATATTTTAATAAATCACTGTAATTAATACATAAATTATGAAATTCTTTTATGTTTTCATTTAATTCTAAACTATCTATTGTGTTCAAAATTGTGTCTAAATCAGAATAATTTTTATGACTTTGGAATGATAAATTTAATTGTGAATTATAATTAAGTTGAAATTTTCTAAACAATAACGTCACTCGTCTTTGCTGTTCTTCAGGTGTAACAATTAAGGCATCTTTATCAAAATCTTTTAAATTGAGACTTGCTTGAGTATTAAAAATTTTTTGTTGTTTCGAAACTATTTTTTTTGATGGTTGTGTTGTTGTTGCTTCGCTAAAATTACGTTTGCGTAAAATGTGATAATTTTAAATTTAAATGCATATAAACAGACATTATGATACTACTGTTAAGATAGACTGTTAAATTTATTGATTATTGATTCCCTTTTTATACAAAAAATAATTACTAAATTATCAGTTTTCTTATTGCATATATATTATGAAATTATCTTGAATTATCTTGAAATTACAATTATTATAACAATTTAAGCACTTTTAACTGAGATAACTGACACACGTAAGTGTTGTTTGGTTGAAAGTCTGACTGATAATGGATATAGAAAGCGTAGTGCTCTATATATTAAGCACAAAATTCATGTCAGAATTAGCAAAGTTCTGAGCGATGCCAACCAAAAAATACGGCACGCAGCAAAAAGACAGCAAAAATCAGAAAGTAGAACAGCATGACGTACATCAAGTCCAAAGATCTGATCGTATGATATATGATTGAAAATGGTTTTTTTAGGAAAAAACGTAATTTCTGGAATAAAAAAGAGGAAATTAAGGGAAATTATCAAAAGATTATTTCGAAGAAAAACGGAATTGATGAGGAGATTCATAATAATTAACTTCTGTAAAAAAATGAATTTCTAGGCATCAACGTGTATCAGAGAGTCAAGCGATGTGATTTTGCTGCTTATAAGGTCTGGACTGTCACATCGTGCGTCATGACGTCATGACCCGCATAAGTGCTTTGCTTGCCCTTTTATTGCAAAGCTGGCATAGCTAGCTTTGATAGCTAATGATGAATCTGTCTTAGTTGATTGATTTGTCAAACTATTGAATTATTTTTTATTATTTTTTTTATAGCCTCTGTTCCCGCATTTCTGATTTTATTACCTGTAAATTACTTTTAAGAACAATTTCCTTGATGTGTTAAGAAAGACTTAAATTTATCGATTATTGCCGATTATTGATTCCCTTTTTATACAAAAATAATTACTAAATCATCAGTTTTCTTATTGCATATATTATGAAATTATCTTGAATTATCTTGAAATTGCAATTATTATGAAATCTAGAAAGAACTTATTTTTATGCAGAGTGTGCATATTCAAATATCGCCATCTTATGGCAAGAAATATATATAAATTATATCAAATATAAAAATAAATAGAATAGAAAATATATAAAATAAATGGATTTAAAATATTAAATATAAATTTCATTAAAAATGTAACAAACAGTTATTAAGTTGTTATTTTTTAATTAAAAAAATCTTGCCTATCCTTTGGAATAGGCTAATAATGTATGAAAAAATTGAGATCTAAACTTTTAGGAAAAGTTTTGAGAAAGAAAAAAAAAAATTTTTAACACTTTATTATTTTTAGATATTTTTTTCTTAATTTTTATTAGTATATTTATCAATATTATTAGTTTATATATAGGTATATTTTTTTCGCTAGAAAAATTTTCTTTGTTCACTGAAAATTTATGAAAAAATAGTTTTATGTTAAAAATAAAATTTTAAAATACCTACCTAATTTTAAATAAAAATGTTACTTTAAAAAAAAAATAAACAATTAACTTAATTTTTTTTGAATATTTCAGGTATTTTTGATGTTTTTTACAGATTTTGTTTTAAATTTTAAAAATGCAAAAAGAATTCATCTACAAGTAATTAACCACGTCGCATTATTTTCTTTCTACATTGAGATTCTTAAAATAAATTTGATTTCAAAATATTTGCGAATATGACATTTAGGAGGCTAAGCTTTTGCATTTAATAGTATTAATTTATTCATCAAAAATTACAAAATAAATAAAATCTTCTACATTTTCTGAAAAGTCTTCAAAAATTTCGTGATCTTCGCTAATAAAATCTAAAATTTTTGATTGAAATTTCAATACATTTTCTTGAAATAATTCTTTAAAAAATTTTTTGAATTCCAAATACAACTCAGATGCTACAGCATACTTAATAATGTCTGCGGTATCAATTTCCATTAGAATATTTTGTGTCTCTTCAACAGAATTTTGAAATTCATAATAAAATTGCTTCATATATGAAAACAACTTCAAATTTTGGATGTAAAGAACATTACAAAATGGCGAATTTGCACCACGATAATCTTTAAACAAAATTTTCCTAATTCCATCTCGATCTGAAGCAAAAAGCTTCTTAATCATCTCAAAAATAAAAATTACACTTTCGACCCTCCTGCATGTATTAAATACACCATCAAGACACTTTTTTGCGAATATTTCTTTATAGTAAATTTTGCTCATAATTTTGACAATTTCCACCAAAACTTTTTCATTCATGACGTGAAATGCGAAGACCATTTTGTTGTGTAAAGTCCTTTGTACCTTAGCATTAAAGTTTTTATGCAAATAATCACAAAATTTGAGCAAATTTTTCTCTTTCCTCCAATCTTCCCAACTTTCGACAATTTCATCTCTCATAGCATCAATTTCCTTATTACTGATCAATTTTATCCCACTTTTATTGAATGTCTCATGCCAATCATCACCGAATACAAAGCTGGCTGTGTCCATGATTAAGTCAAGAAATTTAAATTTTTCTCTTTTGATTATAATTTCAAATGAATTCCGTTTAAACTTTGGATCGAGCCTCCATAACCTTTTGGTAAGATCTTCATCGCATACAACAATTTTACTGAAGAATATAAATGGATCTGAATGATATTTGAGTTCCTCTTTGTCCAATAATGCCTCTCTTATCCTCTTTCTAAAATATGTTCTCAATAATCGATGGAACTGGCGATTTTCCTTCCGAGCGACAGTTTTCGTGTAGCTGAAGATAAAAAATGAAATAACCTCAAGTCCTTGTGTTCCTTGAACAATTTCAAAAATTCTCATTATTTTGACCATTTCTCCTTCACCATAATTATTGTTGAACAGGAAGTCAATGAGAAACTGAGCAACAAAGAATTCCGCATAAGTTCTGTGCGTAAAGTCAATGCAGCTTCGATCTTCTGTCAAATTATCCAAATTTACAGTCACAAATCCATAACGTTGAATCATGTCTGATGTCCATTTGCCATTTTTTCTCTCTCGTCTCCATAATTCTATAATTGGCAGCTTGTCGAGTTCAAAAAAGAATCCTTGTCGAAAGACAGTTCCATCGGGTAAAATGCAATGAAAAGCTTTGTCGTAAAGTTCCCCAATAATGACTAAGATTGCAAGAACTTGATGTGCATGCCAAACAGACAAATCTGAAAACGGATCTCGTTCAACATTTGGGATTTTATCTCCAACCTTTTCTTTCTGCTTGTCAATCATAGTCGCATACAGCTCATAATAGTTAGTTGCATCTAATCTGATTTCTCGTTTTGCGCAATAAATTTCTGAGATGATTTCGATAATTAGTGGATGGTCAGGATCGGAGAAGAAGCATGGATCCCAACTTAGTTTGAATATAAAAGCATTGATTTGTCCAACGGCATTGGTTTGTTCTATTTTGTCTGTGATTCCATTTTTAGTTAAAATTTCCTTGATGAATTGAACCTTTTGTTCCATTGTGTACAACACAAAACAATTGGAAGGTACCATAAAAATTTCTTCAATCTTGTCAGCATAATGAGGACGTGTTGATATCCAAAGTTCATTTTTTCGTTTAAAATTTTTTAGCACAGCAAAAAAATTCATCAAAATATTTGTGTGTCTCGGGCAAATCTCATCAACTCCATCAAAAAGTAAAACAGTTTGATTTCTTTGAAATAATTTCTTAAATAGCAATTTTTCAAAATCTGACAATTTTCTGTCTTCGACTTGAATAATTTGAGTTAAAATGTCCATTAAATCATTTTCCTTAATACAATCTAACCTATTTTCATAAGCTAAGAAAACAGAGTCAAATTTTCTCAAATTGATATACGAAACCCAGCAATTCTTTTCCAAACTCTTGATTTTTATGGCTGCATCCTTTAAAACTGTTGTTTTACCAGTTCCAGCGTAATCTGCGAGAATAAATGTTTTTGATGTATTTCTTCTGAGTCGTAAGATTGATTTTGATCTTTTCGGGACCACTGAATCATACTCTTGAATATCTGATGCTTTTAACTGCAAATACCTTTCTCTGTTTATGAAACATCTTTCAATTAATTCATATTTAGAGTTTTTTGAGCATATTTCGCTGATATGCAAGTGCTTTCCATTAAAAAACATATCTCGAATATTTTCTGGTGACAATAGCTTTAAACACGAATCATCATCACCAAAAAGGTCATAAAATGTAGTTTGAACTCCTTGCAAATTAATTGGCAAGTGAGAAATGCTTTTCTTCATTGCTTCTGTCAGGCTGTCATATTTAATGCTAATCTCTGGATCTTGAAGTTTGCGAAGAACTGGAAGTGCTTTTTCTAGCTCAGGTTTGACTACTTCAAAAGTATAGTTAAAAAGTTTTTTGAAATTTTCCTTAAATTTGCTATTTTTCTCTGGTTCATTAATGTATCGCATTAACATTTCAGCTACAGTGACAATCAACTCTGATGGTTGCAATTTTTCATCATATCCAAAAGCATTTGATACAATTGAGTCTAAGCTTTGTTTTTGTCTACAATCTTTCATGACTTCTTTGATGTAAAATTCCTTTTCGTCACTTTCGCCCATTGGAAATGGATCAAAATTTGGATTCATATAAGATACAAGAACCGCAAGATGACAAAATTCATGAGACAATGTTGACAAAACCACATTCTTAGTGCTATCGTCCATCAATTGCTTTGCTCCAATATACATAGTTCCATCAGGCATGGTCGTTCCCAATGTCGTTGCTTTCTTGAGCGGATTTAAGTAATAGACGCTGTTATGTTTAAAATCAAAATAAATTTTTAATGGTCCAACTTGAGCTGCAACTTGAAGAAGCAATGAACAATAACTGTCTTTGTCCAGAGTATCGTAAGCATCTTCAACATTTCTTCTACGAACGTGTGCAAGTTGGTCGTTATTGCCAATTTTAGTTTTTGATCTTAGTATTAATAAGTATGTTTTTGGAAGCTCCAATGCATTTAGTTTGTGTTGCTGTCGAAGATCTAGCAAGTCACTTTTATATAATGCCTTATATTGAGAAGAAAAATTCAGAGTTTCGTGAGCTCCAGCATTCAATCCACTTTCCAAATAGTCTATAATTTTAAATCTTCTGGTTTCTAAGGCGTGAAGCAAGAGCGACTTGTTCTTTCGATTATAAAAATGTATCAAGTTTGGATGCTCCTTCATCTTTGCATCTAAAGAATCAAAATTGCCTTTTTTAACATCACGGAATAAACTTTCAGAAACATCCACAAAATCCTTGATTTTCTGAGTTGCTTCATCGTAATTAAATTTTTTTGGAAAAACAGAATTGGCATTAAGAAGACAAAGAATTATATTTTCAAAATTTTGTCGATTTTCTTTATCTGCATCGATGAATCGAGTCCATGCCTTATCAATTGCCATATCTTCTTCAGAATTGTTATAATCCACATCAAATTCTCTATTCAGTAATTGATGAACTACATTGAAGTTACCCCAGGATGCAGCCATCATTAAAAGGTTGCTCTTACCAGCCGTTCCTATTTCATGAAGGAGGATTTCATCTTTTTTGATGTATGCACTCATAACACCTTAAAAACTTTTTTATTAATCTAATGCTCTGATCATTATAAATAAGGGACTTACCAGAATCATTATCACTTAATTCTTCAGTCAAAAATTCGTGGAAAAATAGCAAAATGTCTTCATCTTTATCGTCATCAATAAATGTCGAATAAAATTTTTCTCGTCCTGGAACTATCCAGAAAGTCATGCTTTTACAGTCATTCAAAGAAGATTGAAATGAAATTATGAAAAATTCTCTAAATTTAAACTCAAAGAAATATGGCCGTTCTTTCAAATTTTCATCAATTTTCTCATCAATCCTCAAATTTAAACCAAAAATAAAGTCATGTTCATGAATCATGGACTTGAACCATGTTTGAGAAAGAAACTCGATGGCATTTTGAGCTGATGGGATGCTAAGTACTTCCAGAAAATTAAAATCCGGATTCTCTTCCTTTTCTTTGTCCAAATTGGCAATAAACTCTTCTTCATTTAGTGAGTAACTGACTTGGCTATAAATTACGTCAGGCATTTTGACTGAAAGATAAGAAAATATGATTTTATTTCTTAATTTTGAAAATATAATTTTTACTTACACGAAAAAATAAATTATTTTGAAACTTCAACAAAATACCTACAAAAATTTTATTTAAAGTTTTGAAATACAAATTAAGATTTTACCAGATTTTATATTCCAAATTTTTAAATTTCTTGCTTGTTAATTTCTTGGTTGTCTAAATTAAAATGAAAAAAAAAATATTAAATGTTTTTTTCCTCATATTATTTTCTGTATAACAAGATATAATTGAATGCGTCACAAAAATATAACATTAACTATCAGTGACTTATCACAAAATTTCGTTATCAGTATTGCTCATTCTTTTGTTTATAATATGATTGTGAAGATTTGGAACTTTTGAAAACATACAGCTTAAAATTTTTGATCAAAAAATTCAGTTAAAATATTTTGGTCAAAATTTTACATGGGGTAAAAATAGAAAAATATTTTTAACCTTAACCAAAATTTTTTGGGCTGGATATTTTGCCCTAAAAATGTGAATAAATGGTGGGAAAAAAAGATGAAGTCTTAAATCACCCGAAACCCAAAACACCCGAACATTTTTTACCAAATCACCCGCTAAATGAAAATCACGGGATTCCAGAAACTCCGCTTGGAAATGTAAGCGGGTGTTTTGAAATACAGTGATTTTCAAAACACCCGCTAATATTTTCAAGCGGGTGAAAAAATCACACGTGTGTTCATAATACCCGCTTGTATTTATAAGCGGAGGTTTTGAATTCACGTGTATTTCATATTACCCGAAAACTTTTGATTTTCGGGTGATTTGGGATATCGTGATTTTAGTTTTGTAGGGAGTTTTCCATAGAAAAAATTCAAGAATTTAATTCGATTTTGCTTTTTTCATTCATGATCTAAATCATTTATGTCTTTTTTAAAATAATGGATAGTTTCTGTTAGCTTCTGTTGATTCTTTAACAATTCTGTGACTGAATGCGTATTTCTAAATATTTTTAACCATCAAAAAATTGACAGCTCTAGTCATCTAGTCAAAAATGTATCATTTGGTGAATTTTACTGCATTTATTGACGACATGCTGTCAGGAGTAATAAAGTCCATTTTATATTACATGTTTATTACATTATGTAGGATCAAAAATTTTAATTTCAAATCTAGATACTGAATAAACTAAGGATATCGATCTGATTTATTGTGGACACAACGTAATTACTTTTAGGTCCGTTCTGACAATATTCCAATCATATGGTAACCTTGCAGGTGTTGTTCCGATTTTTCAATTATGACTTGATCTCGTACATTAAGCAGTTAAAGTATCTAACAAATTTGGAAATGGCTGGATTCAAACCGACGACCTTCAAAACCATACCAAATTTGAGCCAAGCACCTTACAGATGAGGTAATTAACTGCTTCTTGACTTGTTAAGACGGGTTAAGACTTAAATTCTTAAGCCAAAACATACTGGCTAATCAAAGTAAAATATGACTTAAACGCAGATTTTAAATATCTGAAAGAAGTTTCGAAGGTTACCGAAAAGAAGCATCAGAGTTTCCATATGAACACAAATGAAGATACCTCATTAAATTTGACGAAATTAGTACCTTCTTAAACATATTAAACATCAAAAGCTCATTAATATTTTAAATTAGTTTCTTTAAGTTTTTTAGTTTATTAAAAATAATTGCAAAATTTTTACCAGCTTTTCAAGAAGATCAAAGTAACTTGGAAGTAACTGTATGATTCATGAATAGTTATTTTTGAAAAATTAAAGAATATCACTATTACCTACATAAAATATGTTCAGAAAAGGAAAAACGCAAAATCGAATTAAATTCTTGAATTTTTTCTATGGAAAACTAAAATCACGATATCCCAAATCACCCGAAAATCAAAAATTTTCGGGTAATATGAAACACACGTGAATTCAAAACCTCCGCTTATAAATACAAGCGGGTATTATGAACACACGTGTGATTTTTTCACCCGCTTGAAAATATTAACGGGTGTTTTGAAAATCACTGTATTTCAAAACACCCGCTTACATTTCCAAGCGGAGTTTCTGGAATCCCGTGATTTTCATTTAGCGGGTGATTTGGTTAAAAATGTTCGGGTGTTTTGGTTTTCGGGTGATTTAAGACTTCATCGGAAAAAAACACAAAAGATCCATCAAAATTTTTCAACTCGTATTTTGCAATTTCGAACTGTGAACTATTATCATATATGTATAGTTTCATTTATTTTCTTTATTATCTATAATTTATTATTAACGGAACTATTTAATTTTTCAATCCTCATAAAAATCAGGAAACAGACAATTAATATCATTCATTTCTTTTGACAATTCCACAAGTTTTTTTGATTTTTTCATGACAATGTCAATTGGACTGTCACCTGTATATTCGTTATCATCAAAATCATCTGCTCTATCATTCCATCCACTGTCTTCATATGATTCATCTTGATATCCAAAACCATAGTTCTCTGAGGGCTCCTTTGTGTCTACATATTCCATCAAATTTTCAGCCTGAACTTTATCTTCGCCGTCTGAAAAAAGGAAGCAGATGAAGTCTTTTATGTTATTGTATGTTTCATCGTTGCTAGCTTCGTATCCATTTTCAATAAATTCCTCAATTTTTTCTTTGAAAGGTTCAATGTTATCCTTGAATAAATCTTCAATGAATCTTTTAAAGTTAGGATAAAGTTTTGATTCTACTGCTGATTTTAAAATTTCTGAAGTCTCAATATCCAATAAAATATCCTGAATCTCATCAATTTCATCTTGATATTTTATATAATATTTATAAACAGTTGAAAGAACCTCCGGATTTCTTGATATAATTGCCTTATACATCAGTGATGACTCACCATTAAGATCATCAAACAGAATTTTTTTAATAGGTTCTCTGTCATTATTGTTAAGTTTTTCAACTTGATTCAAAATAAATTCTAAGCAGTCTCCTGAAAAATCAGTAAAGTACATCTCATTTAAGCATTTATCAGTAAATGAATCTTTATCATAAATTTCACTCATGATTTTGATAACTTCAATTCGAATCTTGTTGTTGCTAATGTTTAACAAATTAACTTTGTCATCATGAATTTGCCTTTGGATGTTGTGGTCGAAATTTTTGTGTAAAAAGTCGCAAAATTTTAAGATTTCTTTGTCCTTCTTCCAGTCGTCCCAACTTTCCACAATTTTATCTTTCATTTCATTGATTTCCTCGTTGGTAATCAATTTTGTGCCACTTTTGTTGAGTTTTTCATGCCAGTCGTCACCAAGAATGAAGCTTGCTGCATCCAGGATCAAATCAAGGTTCTTAAGTTGTCCACTAAGAATAATTCTTTGAAGAGAATTTTGATTCTTATTTAATCCCCAAAGCTTAGTAACCAGCTCATCATCAAAAGCTACAAGCTTTCCAAAGAAAATGAATGGATCTTGTCCATCAACCAAAGGCTCTTTATCTAATTTGGCAACTGCTTGATCAATTCTTTTATCGAAGTACAAATGAATATTTTTATGGAACTTCCTTTCTTCCTTTCGAGCCACTGTCTTCATGAAGCTGAAGATAAATTGTGCAACATTTCCCAAAGATAGAGTTCCTTGAACAAGCTGTAGTATCCGCATCATTTTGTACATTTCTTCATCATCAAAATTATTGTTGAACAGGAAGTCAATGAGGAACTTCGCAACAAAGAATTCCGCATAAGTTCTGTGTGAAAAATCAATGCAGCTTCGATCTTCTGTCAAATTATCCAAATTTACAGTCACAAATCCATAACGTTGAATCATGTCTGATGTCCATTTGCCATTTTTTCTCTCTCGTCTCCAAGATTTTATTATCGAAAGATCCTCAAGAGTAAAGTCAAACTCATGATTATATTTAGTTCCGTCAGGCAAAACACATTGAAATGCCATATAGAAAAGATCACCAATAATGACTAAAATTGCAAGAACTTGGTGTGCATGCCAGACAGACAAATCTGAAAACGGATCTCGTTCAACATTTGGGATTTTATCTCCAACCTTTTCTTTTTGCTTCTCAATCATCGCTTCATATAAAGCATAATGACTTGTTGCATCAAGTTTTATTTCTCGTTTTGCGCAATAAATTTCTGAGATGATTTCGATGATTAGTGGATGATCCGGATCGGAAAAGAAACCAGGCTCCCAGTTGAGATGAAAGATGAATGCATTGATTTGTCCAATCGCGTTTGTTTGTTCTGTTCCGTCTGTAATTCCATTTTTGGTTAAAATTTCCTTAATGAATTCAACCTTTTGCTCCTGAGTGTACAAAACAAAAGTAATTGGAGATACAGCAAATATTTCCATGATTTTCGCCGCATAATGTGGACGTGTTGATATCCAAAATTCATTTGATCCTGCATATTGATTCAATATCGTAAATGTTTTCATTAAAATATCTGTGTGCATCGGGCAGATCTCATCGACTCCATCAAACATTAAAACAACTTGTTTTCTTTTTAGTAAGTTCTGAAAGATTTTCTCTTCGAATTTGTTGCCATGAATTTGGAGGATATGCAATAAAATTTCTCCGACATCACTAGCTGACAACTTTTCAAGTTTTCCTTCATAATTTTTGAAAACATCCTGAAATTTTCTCAGATTGATGTACGAAACCCAAAATTTAGTTTCTTTCTGCTTGATCTTGATAGCAGAATCTTTAAAAATTGTGGTTTTACCAGTTCCAGCATAATCAGCTAGAATAAATGATTTAGATTGCATTGGATCGTCTCGAATTTCAATAATTGGTTTTGACTTTTCTTGAACACTTAGTTTGTACTTTTGGATATCTGATGCTTTCAACTTTTGATAGGTTGCTCGATCAATAAAATTCCTGTCAATCAAAGAATATTTCAAGTTCAGTGTGCATATTTCATTGATTTGCAAGTGTTTTCCTTTAAAAAATATATCTCGAATATTTTCTGGTGACAATAGCTTTAAACACGAATCATCATCACCAAAAAGGTCATAAAATGTAGTTTGAACTCCTTGCAAATTAATTGGCAAGTGAGAAATGCTTTTCTTCATTGCTTCTGTCAGGCTGTCATATTTAATGTTAATCTCTGGATCTTGAAGTTTACGAAGAACTGGAAGCGCTTTTTCCAGCTCAGGTTCGACTACTTCAAAAGTATAGTTGACGAGTTTTTTGAAATTTTCCTTAAATTTGCTATTTTTCTCTGGTTCATTAATGTATCGCATTAACATTTCAGCTACAGTAACAATCAACTCTGATGGTTGCAATTTTTCATCATATCTAAAAGCATTTGATACAATTGAGTCTAAGCTTTGTTTTTGTCTACAATCTTTCATGACTTCTTTGATGTAAAATTCCTTTTCGTCACTTTCGCCCATTGGAAATGGATCAAAACTTGGATTCATATAAGATACAAGAACCGCAAGATGACAAAATTCATGAGACAATGTTGACAAAACCACATTCTTAGTGCTATCATCCATCAACTGCTTTGCTCCAATATACATAGTTCCATCAGGCATGGTCGTTCCCAATGTCGTAGCTTTCTTAAGCGGATTTAAGTAATAGACGCTGTCATGTTTAAAATCAAAATAAATTTTTAATGGTCCAACTTGAGCTGCAACTTGAAGAAGCAATGAACAATAACTGTCTTTGTCCAGAGTATCGTAAGCATCTTCAACATTTCTTCTACGAACGTGTGCAAGTTGGTCGTTATTGCCAATTTTAGTCTTTGATCTTAGTATTAATAAGTATGTTTTTGGAAGCTCCAATGCATTTAGTTTGTGTTGCTGTCGAAGATCTAGCAAGTCACTTTTATATAATGCCTTATATTGAGAAGAAAAATTCAGAGTTTCGTGAGCTCCAGCATTCAATCCACTTTCCAAATAGTCTATAATTTTAAATTTTCTGGTTTCTAAGGCGTGAAGCAAGAGCGACTTGTTCTTTCGATTATAAAAATGTATCAAGTTTGGATGCTCCTTCATCTTTGCATCTAAAGAATCAAAATTGCCTTTTTTAACATCACGGAATAAACTTTCAGAAACATCCACAAAATCCTTGATTTTCTGAGTTGCTTCATCGTAATTAAATTTTTTTGGAAAAACAGAATTGGCATTAAGAAGACAAAGAATTATATTTTCAAAATTTTGTCGATTTTCTTTATCTGCATCGATGAATCGAGTCCATGCCTTATCAATTGCCATATCTTCTTCAGAATTGTTATAATCCACATCAAATTCTCTATTCAGTAATTGATGAACTACTTTGAAGTTACCCCAGGATGCAGCCATCATTAAAAGGTTGCTGTTACCAGCCGTTCCTATTTCATGAAGGAGGATTTCATCTTTTTTGATGAATGCACTCATAATACCTAAAAACTTTTTCATTATTCTAATGCTCTGATCATTATAAATAAGGGACTTACCTGAATCATTATCACTTAATTCTTCAGTCAAAAATTCGTGGAAAAATAGCAAAATGTCTTCATCTTTATCGTCATCAATAAATATCGAATAAAATTTTTCTCGTCCTGGAACTATCCAGAAAGTCATGCTTTCACAGTCATTCAAAGAAGATTGAAATGAAATTATGAAAAATTCTCTAAATTTATACTCAAAGAAATGTGGCCGTTCTTTCAAATTTTCATCAATTTTCTCATCAATCCTCAAATTTAAACCAAAAATAAAGTCATGTTCATGAATTATGGACTTGAACCATGTTTGAGCAAGAAACTCGATGGCATTTTGAGCTGATGGGATGCTAAGTACTTCCAGAAAATTAAAATCCGGATTTTCTTCCTTTTCTTTGTCCAAATTGGAAATAAACTCTTCTTCATTTAGTGAGTAACTGACTTTGCTATAAATTACGTCAGGCATTTTGACTGAAAGATAAGAAAATATGATTTTATTTCTTAATTTTGAAAATATGATTTTTACTTACACGAAAAAATAAATTGTTTTGAAACTTCAACAAAATACCTACAAAAATTCTATTTAAAGTTTTGAAATACAAATTAAGATTTTACCAGATTTTATATTCCAAATTTTTAAATTTCTTGCTTGTTAATTTCTTGATTGTCTAAATTAAAATGAAAAAAAAAAAATATTAAATGTTTTTTTCCTCATATTATTTTCTGTATAACAAGATATAATTGAATGCGTCACAAAAATATAACATTAACTATCAGTGACTTATCACAAAATTTCGCAATATATAATCAGTAATACTCATTCTTTTGTTTATAATATGATTGTGAGACATACTGTATGAATTATCCAGATCTAAGTGCGTAGGCAGAAAAGATGGAGTTTGGAGTCAAAGCTGACTCTATTCTGAAAAGTTTCTAGAAGGTATTGTAAGGGGTCGCTCACTTACGACGTCAGTCAAAAATTTGGATTTACATACATTAAAAATCTTGCCTAAATTGAAATTTTTGTACTAACTTTTCGAGTTTTTAGCACATTTTTGGAAACTTGTTTTCAAAAAGATAGCTCAATCATACACTTTGATCGGCAGCAAAAAATCGAAGATTGAGATCTCATGATTTAGACATCGTAGAGAGCTCCGGTTTGTTTTATTAGCTTCGTTTCATCGAGTTATTGGCGGCAAATGTATTTGAAAGTCCCAAATTTGTGTTTAAACACCTTAATTAATTAATTTTTAACTTCACAAAGAAAAATAAACAACACATGACTGAAACTTCACGTGGTAGAAATTTTAAATTCTTTTTTGATCGTTAACTTTTAAAATTTTTTTGACCGTTATTTTGGACAAAAAAGTTTTTTGTTTAGTTTTGAAAGTTACTAGTTTGTGCATAATGAAAACACACTTTTCATGCACAATGAATGTGAGGAAATTGAAACTGAAGGATTTTTTTTTTTTTTTTTTTTCTTTCAAAAATAAGCGCCTAAATAGGCTTTTATTTATTTCTAAAAAATTTACAATAATTCAATATCAGGTCTACGATTTTAATGTCTTTTTTTCTTTGCTTTAATTCTTCTCTCTCTCTATTTTTATCTTTTTCTATCTGTTTTTTATTTAGGTTTTTTAAAATTCACTCTTGAATTGTTTCCTTTTAATTGCTTATATGCTATTATCCTGGATTCTTTGAATCATTTTAAAATTTCCTTTATCCCACATATTCAACAGAAAAGAACAATCGTCAATATGTGGTTGCATTAATGATTTATATTATAGGAAAAGTATTGGAATGTTTTATGCTTAGTTTAATTTCATAATCGTTATTATTATCATTCATAATTATTAGTAGCTATCCAATGGGGTGTAAAGATAAATGAATTTAGTGTTTACGTGTTTATGTAAAGACAAAACAAAAGAGAATTTAAAGAAATAGTTAAATTTCATTATCAAAGTACTTTTTTATCGAGACTAAAGACGTACAAAACGTCTGTAACGTCTCATGTCAGTTTGAATTTTTTTTTTTTTGTTTTGATATTTGATATCAATGCTAATTATTCTTGTTATTATTTTTTTATATTTTTTTTTTTTTTTTTTTTTTTAATTTCACTTCTTCGGTATTTTCATCTTCTTTGTTGCCAATATGGCGATTAATTGATCGATGCTGTTGATCTGGATGTTGTCGATCTTGCCCGGCGTTGATGATTTCAATTTTAGGTTAATTGCTCCATTTCCAATGAATACGCCCTCGATGATTTGATTATTTTCTTTCCTTGCTTTTCGTGCAAAATTAAATATTTCGCGGTTTGTTTTTGTCATCGGTGAGCGAAATTCCAGCTCTTTGACCTTGTTAGCGTCAGACTCAGCTAATTTGAATATGGGCAATTCTTTGGATAAGTTGAATTTTAAAAAGTCGATTGCAATTCTTACTCTACTTGAGTTGTTTTGAATTCCAAAAAACCGTTAAATTTGATTCCGATTTTTTATTGAAAAATTATATTTATTCATTTTCCTTTCTTTTTATGTTTTGAAGTGTAAATGTTATTTGCGAATCATCATTATTTGATAGCCTTAAAAAAATAAAGGCTGTAAATAAAACTTTGCAATAGTTTTTCAATTTCATAACAACGGTTTTTTTAAATTCAAATTTTTTGAAGCGCTTTGAAAAATTACTGTCACCCAAAAATTATGTAAAAAATTAAAATTTCTAAACAAATTAAACATATTTAGGTTAAAGTTTAAATACAATTAGATAGATATTCAAAAAAATTCTATCTACCTGTATATTTACTATATTTATTACGTGTTCAGTTTTTCTAAAATTTTGATTCTTCGGATGAAAATTCCATTTTGGGTGACAGTAATTTTGACAAAAAAGTTAAAATATCTTTAAAATTAGACATTTAAACATGACTTAATAGCAAAATATGATAGTTTTAATGATTATACATTGAACTAGCTATTAAAACTAAGCTTATTAATGGAAAAATATTGAGAAAAATTGATTCTTCCGAAATTTTTGAAAAAAATTCATCCAAAGAATTGCCCATATGTCATCATTCAGGATTGGGCTGAATTTACCATCTACAAACTGCTTTGATTTGATGAACTTCAGAAAATGTAGTTTTCCACCCAATGAGTTAAATTGCAGGTGTGCGGTTTTTGTTGCAAATCCTTGTTTTTTTGTGAGATTGTACGTCATTTGTGTTTTGGCAGCCAAGTTTTGAGACCATTCATTAATTTGATCAAAGAATGTTTCATCTTTTACAGCTGGTGCGATATTAAGGATAGTTAGCTGTTTGTCAAGCAGTTTTTGGCCAATTATGTTGATCTGGATATCATGCTCAGTTATTTCATGTTTCCTCTCTGAATTTTCGGTTTCCAGTTGCAGCACTTTGGCACCGACTTGGGTCAGTTCTTCCTCAGTTTTTTTCTGGTCATTCATCAACAAATCCAGTTTATTATTGAGGGTTGCCATATCTTCTTGTATACGAACATGCAATCGCGTTATGGTTTTATCGAAATCTGCGCTTAACTTATTATTGCATCCTTGTATGAAAGTTTCTAGATCTTTTAGAGATTTTTCTAGACATTGTCTTTTTTGTTCCGTTTCTTGATCTTCAGGGGTAAGCTGATTGAATTTTCTTGTACCTGGTTTTGGAGTGGAGGGGGTTTCAGTTACCATATTTTCAGATCCAGATCCAGATGGAAAATTTTCCACGTTGTCGCCATTATTCTTTCGCATTTTGTTGTTGTTGGTTTCTTGAGAATTAGTTTCCACTTGTTTTTTAATCAGTTTTCCTTTTAAGGAGCAAAAAATTTTCACTAACTGCACGTTACACGCATAAAGGTGGATCATGTAGCCCTAATGGATAGCTTTTTAATCGATTTAAAATGACATAATTAAATTATTTTTTTTTTTTTTATTTAAGAAAAAGAATGTAAACATTTGCCGTTTTCTCGTGGAGGATTTATGATTGTTGTACTGTTTTTGTAAAATTATCGTTATTTTATGTAGAATATTGCAAGGTTTGTCCTGAAAATTGATATACTTTCAATTCGTAGCACGATTACTGATCGCCGCGCCAAAAATGCGCTGAAGTCCCTCGATTTAAAACACGAGAATTTTTTCAACAGATTTGCTATAGAAGAGAAGATCTTTTTTGCTTTATTAACTTAATTTTAACCAAATTTGCTTTTTTGGTGTGCTGAGAAAAATGAATTTCGCTTTAAAGTGTACCTCGAAAAAAAATTATCAAAACTGTGCCGAGATACCATAAAGGTTTGGCACTTCTAGTTAAAGATAGTTAGGAAAGATAATTGATCTTAATTTTATTTATTGATACTTAAAAACCATTTTATGCTCACAGGATATTAATTCATTTAGTTCTCATTTATCTGCAATTCTCTAATATTATTTCATTTTGCGTCTTCCTTTCATAATTAATTAAAAGTTTCCTGACATTTCATTTTCCTTTTAGTTTCATATAATTTTATGTAGCTAATTGCAAAAATTTTTATTTTCCTACTTCATCTCTAAACTTAGAGATACATCGCAACTGATGACAAAAGTTTTTTTCGGCCTATCGAATTGCATTGTAAGTGGGAAAGGGAAGGAACGTGACATAGTTAATAGAAAGTGTGAAAGGATAAATATAAATCTAATTTATCTCACAGCTCATCGAGTGACGCTAACCTATTTTTATTTCAAAGAGAATAATTAAATTGCTTGCTTGATTTTAGTTTACTGCTATAAGAATGACTATTTGTATCCAATTTGGAATAATTTTTACTCACCTTCTTGATCCAATATAATATAATATATTTTATGCATTATTTGCGTATTAACGTAAAGTTAAAATGAATAAAAGAACAAAATAATATTTTTTACAATAGCTTTCAATAGCTTTTGCATAATTATTTACCGAACATTAATGTCCAAAGTTTAATAATATTGAAAAAAAAATTAATTTTAGCATCGAGATAATTATTTACGCAAACAATCTATACTGGCCAAGCAAAAAAAAAAAACGTGATGAAAAAGAAGTCAAAAGCTTGGTTCATCTTTCGATATGAAAACTAATTGACATGTCATCATATTTCATAGACATCTTTAAATGAGTGCTGCTTAATGCTAATGTAATAATTTTTAAAAAGAATTTTCTGCTGACATGACAATGGCTTTTATTAGAGTGTGAAAAAAATTATTGATCTCTAATATGTATGGATAATGAAAAATTGTCATGAAGTAAAATTGTACTTATGTATATCATTGTAATGTGTACAGATAGATAGACTGACATGATGAGAGAAGAATACGTGTTGTGAATTACAAGCACTCTGCATATTGATTGTACTTAAACATTGGAGCACAAGATTGTTTCTACCTATGAAAGCAGAAAAAGCATCTCGTTGATTTCAAACAAAAGTGAGAAGAATAGAAGCACATTTAGGCACAGCATCTACTTTATTCTTTGAGTGGAATTTTCTTCCTTTTTGATTTTGATTTTTGTCAATTTTCAGAGTGGATTAAGACAACAAACAGTCTGTTTGATGTTTACTTCTCATAGTATTTTGAAATTCAATTATTAAAAAAATTTTTGATCCAAGATGTAGGATGTTGATAGTGCATGTTTATAGATTATTACATTCGGAAAAAAAATATTATTACATTTTCTCATTTTTTGTGTCATAGTGATCTTTCCAAATGTTTCTAAAAAAACTTTTAAGATTTTTTAATCAAATTATTCTAAACAATTGTCGACTGATGTCACTGTTAAGTTAAAATAATTTTTATCAGTCAAGCTTTTAAAACCTCAAATATTATTGAATATTTTTTTAATAAAAAGAATTAACTTTTAAATATTATAACGAATATCTTATCAACAAAAAAATAAAAGATTAATTATATCTTAAGACTAAAAATAGGAAACAATATGCGTTGTGTTTTCCTTCTTTTCAGTATTTGTTGAAACCTAAAAGGAGGCACAATGAAACTTTTAATTGCATTAATTTTTATCACAACAGCAGCTGCTGAACTTGTTGGATTTTACAAAGATTACGAAGTTCATCACTTTACTCTGGAAGGTCCATCAAGTGACACAATTTATGATTTTTATGGAGATGCCAGAATCGTTAATGGAAGTGATGCAGCACCTGGTCAATTTCCATTCGTAGCTAGACTTTCGATAACACGTAGAAATCCTGAGACAGGAGCTACATCTGGCACACTTTGTTCCGGTTCTTTAATTCATGAACAATTTGCTTTAACAGCAAGTCACTGTGTAACTCCAAATCCTGATTGGATTACAAACGTTGGGTTTTTGATTGGAACTGTTAATAGAAATGTTCCTGGAACAACTGTAAATTCTGTTGAATTTTGGTTCCTCGAACAACCTCAAACATTAGTTAAAGACCTTGCAATGTTCCGATTTGCACAGCCAATAGCTCGAACGCCCTTAATTGATTTTATTCGACTTCCTTCTCGCGTACAAACTAATTATGAGTTTGTTGGATGGCCTGTAACTACAATCGGATGGGGAGTTGATAATACAGGAAATAGTGCAGTTCATCTTCAGTTCGGAAACTTTATTGTGATTTCTATAAATGTTTGCGGAACTCGTTTTACAGAATACGACATTTGCTATGTTGAAGATGGAACACAAGCTTTAGCCCGACCAGGGGACTCGGGAGCTCCGGGTGAGATACGTTAATGCTTTGTGATTGTTATTTTATCAACTTAATTTTTTTACAGTTATCGTTAGAGAAGGAGGCATTATGACTCAAGTTGGTGTTCATGCAGGACGTCGTGTATTAAACGATCTTAGTTTTCACTCAGCTGCAAGGATTTCAACATTCCTTGACTGGATTCATCAATATTCTGGAATTCCAATTAGAGATTCATAAATTAATAAAAAACAGCTTATGTATTTTTCCTGAGATATGATTTATTTTGAAATATATATTTTTTGGATCAGAACTCTCTTGAATTTGTGCATTTGAAATTATTTCTTATTAAGAAATAAATTGAAGTTTTTAAGGGTTTTCCCAATGCTTTCCACAATAAAAAAATGATTTAATTTACAGCAGAAATGAATTTAGGAGAGAGATTAATTTAGTTTTAATTACAATCTACGAATTGAAGCCCAAATCATAGGAGGGAAAAAATTATGGACATAATTTATGGTTGAGTATTAATTGCTATTTTTAATTAAAGTTATTAACTGATTAGGGGCCATATCTTATCGAAAAAAAATTCATTTGATAAAATATTTTGAGACTTATTTTTTAGTATAAAATATGAATGGTATTTTCTCTTCGTTAGTGTTTGTTTAAACTTTAGAGAGGACACTATGAAAATAATATTTGCATTACTTTTCATTACAACGGCATCTGCTGAACTTGTTGGATATTTTAAGGAATATGAAGTTCATCACTATACCTTAGAAGGTCCATCAAGTGACACAATTTATGATTTTGACAGAGATGCCCGAATTATTAATGGAACTGATGCAGCACCTGGACAATTTCCATTCGTAGCTAGACTTTCGATAACGCGTAGAAATCCTGAAACAGAAGCAACATCTGGCACACTTTGTTCAGGTTCTTTGATTCATGAACAATTTGCTTTAACTGCAAGTCATTGTGTTACTCCAAATCCTGATTGGATTACAAATGTCGCATTTTTAATTGGAACTGTCAACCGTAATGTTCCTGGGACAACTGTCAACTCTGCAGAATTTTGGTTCCTCGAACAACCTGCAACTTTAGTTAAAGACCTTGCAATGTTCCGATTTGCACAGCCAATAGCTCGTACATCATTGATTGATTTTATTCGACTTCCTTCTCGTGTACAAACCAATTATGAGTTTGTTGGATGGCCTGTAACTACAATCGGATGGGGACGTGATAACACAGGTGCAAGTACAGTTCATCTTCAATATGCAAACTTTTTGGTCCTTTCTATAAGTGTCTGTAGTACTCGTTTTACTGAATATGAAATTTGTTACGTTGACAATGGAACTGATTCAATGACTCAACCCGGTGATTCAGGTGGTCCAGGTAAGAGTTGCACTTATTACTATTATTTCTTATTATTTTTTTCTGGTTATTAAACTAACTATTTATTAATTTAATTTTGATTTAATTTACAGTTATTATTAGAGAAGGTGATCATATGACACAAATTGGAGTTCATGCAGGCCGTCGAACAGTAAGCGGGTTTAGTTTTCATTCAGCTGCCAGACTTTCAACATTCCTTGACTGGATTCACCAATATTCTGGAATTCAAATCAGAGAATCATAAATCATTTCAGAACATGTAAAAATGCGACGCCGAGCGATGAAAATAAAATTTATTTTATAATTTTTTTAAAACTTTGCTTTTAATCTGTTTGAATGAGTCAGATACATATAACGACATAAAGTATTTGTGGTTTGAAAACATCTTTTCTATTGATAAATTCAGTAAAAGTTTTTCATTGACTGACACAATTCACAGTAAACATTTATTTACTATAAAATAATGACTTTCAAAACACATAAGAAGAAGAAGTGGAAGGATACAATAAAACTTTTATCAAATTTTCACATACTTTAGAGATCTGTGCTTAATCCATTATTACAGTCTGCTTTTCTGCTCTGTACCTTACCAGAACAATAAAGTGCTTTAAAAATAAGAATTTATATATAAATTATATTTAAACGTTGAAAATCTCAAAATCAGAGTTTTATCAATTTCTTATCTTGAAATTGAACTTCATCTCTTGAAAAACTAAAAGAAAGAGATAAATAGAGAAGCATTAAGCAAAAAAAAGTTTATTTCTTTTCTTTTTTTTTAACTTAGATTGAAAGATTTCAATCATTCATAGTAAACTTAATTTTCACAGATAAGTAGAGATAAATTGTAAGGGTTCACGATGCCGAGACCGAGACCGAGAATTCCCGGGAATTCTCGGTCTCGGTCTCGGTCTCGGTCTCGAGAATTTTCCGAGACCGAGACCCGAGACCAAGAAAAATTTATTTTACTAAAAAATTTACATTTTCTCTTCGGAGAAAAATTTTAAATCTCAAAGGAAAATTTTTTAAGATACTTAAGTATATCTAAATAGACATTTATACAATAAAAAAATTAAAGTTTTGATGACAAAAAACATTTAAAAAAGTAAATTTGAATTTTTTAGCAGAGATCGAAGCTGAAGTTTTCGGCTTAACTAGTTTTTTGCATTTTTTGATAAACTTAAGCTATTTACAAAGTACTTTAGATATTTTTACTATTCTTAGGGTCATTTTCTATTATTCTGAGTCTTATTTCATAAAATTGGAAAAGTGTTAAACTCAAAATTTAACTTTTAAATTTTCTAAGCTGATTTTAAGCCGATCGGCTTATTTCTCAGCTGAAGTAAAATTTTGAGCTGATTACGTATGAAAATTAAGAAATTATGATACAATATGCTAGTTAATAATATAAGGAACAGTTATAATATCAAAAACTTTGTAAATGGCTTAATTTCGTCAATAGAAGCAAAAATAAGTTAAGCCGAAAAAGTCGACTTTGATCTCTGTGTTTAAGCTAAAAAATATTAATCTAAGCTTTTTTTTTTGAGAAAAGCACATCCGAAAATAAATTTTCAAAAGTTAAATTCTTAAAACTTTATAAGAAAATTACTAACATTTACTACTTATGAAGTGAACAAATTAACTGATTTTTGATATTCTGAAAATATGTATGAAAGATGGGTTAAGATTTATATGAAGGAAAATAAAATTTTATCTTCATAATTTTCATAAATTTTTGTGTTAAAAAACCAAAATTTATTATCTTTTTGAATTTTCTCTAAATCAGACATTTGTAACAAGCATGAAAACGCCATAAAAATTGCAAAACACTTAAAAAATTTCAAAAATTTACTGTAGAATTAAAGTCGAGACTTCCCGGGAAATCCCGGGAATTCTCGGTCTCGGTCTCGGTCTCGAAAATTTGTCGAGACCGAGACTTCGGGAACCCTTAATAAATTGATATAAACTAAAATTGCATAGTATTTTCCAATTCAAATATCCTAATCTTCTCAAGAGCTGAATGAACAAAAAATTCTTATCAATTCAATTTTGAAGAAGCATACGACAATAAAAGAGAATTTAAAAAAGCATTATTCTATTGCTGAGCATTCCTAGTCAAAAGGTTGTTTGTATTTTCCATGATGCTTTAAATGGTTTCTATCGTAATACGTACTTATGAAATTTTCACTTCGTTTACAACACGAGAACATAAAAAATGGTTAAATAAGAAGACGAAGGAGACAAAACAAGTAAGAATGGAGAAATAAAGTTCCATTATTGTCCTCAACTGTAGCTTTTTGTAAATACTATAAGATATATTTAATGCTGTTGACTTATTGTGAATGAATGTGGAACAAAATAAATACAACATGCAAGATTGTTCAAATAAAATTGGACTTATAAAGGAACGAGATTGCGGTATCCAAAAAGATCTATGAGGTTTTTTTTTTCGTTCAATTTCAATTTAATTTAGGGTGAAATTACAGTATAAAAATTAGTTTTTCAACCCTAAATTGCACTCTTTGCTATTTGGGTTAATAGTGCCATAAAATGTAAGCTTAAATTTTTAAATTCAAATACTTGAAATTTTTCATCGTATACCGTCGAAATTGCTCCCTTAAAAGCATAAAAATATTGTAAAAATATTTTTTTCTTCTTTAGCTAGATTCAGCTAGGCAACGAATATATCATATTAAGATAAAAATTTATCTTCCGTAAAGCTATGGAAATTTTTTTAAGGAGTGTTAAAGGTTATATATGACGAAAACATTAAGAATGAATAACATCTTTAAATGCGTTACGATATATAATTCAGAATTGAATAAAATTAAAAATTAAATTCACGAATTCATGCTGCAAAATTGGAAATTCCAATTACTTAGAACTCTAACACAAAAATTCTAAAACTTCCAAAACTTCAAAAGTTTTTGACAAATGTTTTCACATGTGAGTTGTTAATTTGGAATATTTAATGCCCTCAAGAGATTACTCAACTGCCTAGCAATTGTAAAAATAACGCACGGCACAGTGTCATGATGATATATCAAGCATAACTTTTGTTTAATTAAATTAATGAAATGATGATGAGATCTAAAAATAAAATATATGAATTAAGAGAAAGGAAGTGGAAGGAAACGAGAGAAAATGAGAGAGAAAGTTTGATATGGAAACAGTGTTATGTTGCCAATGCATTTTTCTCATTTACCATTTGAGCATAAATCGTGACTCGTAAAATATTGTAAACTTTTGTTGCTTCATTTATCAGCATATAAAAAACATGGCAATCATCATTTTTGTGAAGAAACAAGAATCAGAAAAACAGCTTATAAGCATCTTCGTGCTTTTTCATTCTCTCTTTTCCACATTGATTCTCAACTTACTACTGCTTACTCTCCATATTTCGAATATTCGAACTCGTGCCGGAAAATAAAGGAAAGAAATGTGAGAGGAAGAATTTTTAGTCGTGAATCATTCACGTTTTCATCGTCGTTGAATTAAAAGTTATATACGCTCGCTAGTTAGTGCTGTGTATTTTTTTGCCTTTTATTATTATTTGAAGCATACAATATATAACAATGTATATATAACTTTTACTGTTTTTATGAAAAAATGCACAGAAGAGTTTTTGATATCGGTCGGTGAGGTCTAGAGCTGAAAAGGCATTAAAAGTGAAGTGAAAATGAATTATTTTTCTTTAAGTCTTTTGCTGTGAACAAATATAGATTATCGAGTATCACATTTGTTGTGTCATTAAAAAAATGCTATCGTGAATATCAAAAAGGAATTAAAAATATATAAAAAAAAAATATTTCGATATAAAAATTAAATTAATTTGAGTGATGGAATAGCGAAAGATAATTATCATAAAACAATTTGATTCGATTCCTTTGTATGAAGTAAAAGTGAAATTCATGGACACGCGTAAAAAAGTAACTATAAATTATTCATTGGGTCCAATAAATTATTCAAAAGAATAAAGGTGAGCTCAATTGACTTAATATTTTCATCGTCTTATTCTATTGCTTTCTGTCACAAAAATTAGTTTCTCTCTATGTTATTGTCTTATTCGACGATCGACCTTTCTTCAACTTCATAGAACGACAATTAATAAGACACTTACAAGGAGGTGTATTTGTATGTTAATATTTCAAATCATCTACTCCCACTCTTTCATTGCCATATCGTACCTTTGGAATATAAAAAGTGAATCGAATGTAATTATATACAATAGAAGAAAAAATACAATTGTTTGCTGTAATTAAAATTGATAATTCTATTGTTAATGAGCTCTGCTTTACAACAACGTTTAAAACACAAATAAAAATATTTTTCAATGCTTGACACAGACATGTTTTTAATGAATAAAGTTTGAAAATAAAATAAACTTAAATCATAAAATATTTATTTGATAATAAAATTAATAATTAAATCTAAACATTGACCACATAGGCACCCATGTGAACTTGGCCACACTTTTCCAGCCACACTCATCGGCCGATATTTATCGGCCGATAATTTTTTTGCTTACGTATTTCGGCCGATACGTATCGGCAACTTTACGTACAAATTTTCGGCCGATTTTTGTCGGCCGATAATTTCAATACAAGTTTTTCTTTGCATGCAATATTGTGTGCAAGTGATGAAATATCGGCCGATTTTTTGTGATTTTTGAGATTTGAACTCGCAACTTTTAGTAAAAAAAAAATAATTCGCCTCACTAACCACTTGAGCTATTGACGTGTATGATAATTTTATTTTTCTTTGGCTAAATGACAAATATAAATTGCAGTTTATTTATGCACCTACATAAAAATTTTAATAATAATTAATTTTTAATATTATTTATTAGATATTATATACTTCACAAGAAAGAAAACTTTTGAAAATATCGGCCGATTTTTTTTATCGGCCGATATTTTTATTTATTGATATTTTGAACTTAAAAAGTCTAAAAAAATCTTTACCTTTCTCTCCTCGAGTCAATAGCTACATTACTAAATTTTTTAATGATTTTGCAAAAACTTTATATAAGTTATCATTTCTCATGATGTAAGATATTCCTATTTAGATTTATAGCTTTTAAATTTGGATTTGTAATATTGTTTTGTCTATGAGTTTTATTTACTATCAATTTCATTTCTATGTTTTTCACATTATTTAACATTCAAAAAGTCTTTAGTTATTAAATACAAATTATTAAATAATAACGTAGAAGTTTTCTTTGCAGCAAATATAGCACACTGATATTATGGTAATATTGGAAACTACAATCTTTCAAAACTTCGAAATTTGAGTTTTTGAATTTTAGTAATATATTATGAAAAATGTGAACGATTTTGGCTTAAATTAAAAGTTTTTTTACTGTGAAAAATTAAAAATTGGTAAATTATATTCATTTAACAAAATTTAGCAACAATATTTTTGGACTTGCTATTGACTCGAGGAGAGAAAGGTAAAGATTTTTTTTTAGACTTTTTAAGTTCAAAATATCAATAAATAAAAATATCGGCCGATAAAAAAAATCGGCCGATATTTTCAAAAGTTTTCTTTCTTGTGAAGTATATAATATCTAATAAATAATATTAAAAATTAATTATTATTAAAATTTTTATGTAGGTGCATAAATAAACTGCAATTTATATTTGTCATTTAGCCAAAGAAAAATAAAATTATCATACACGTCAATAGCTCAAGTGGTTAGTGAGGCGAATTATTTTTTTTTTTACTAAAAGTTGCGAGTTCAAATCTCAAAAATCACAAAAAATCGGCCGATTTTTTTATCGGCCGATATTCCATCACTTGCACGCAATATTGCATGCAAAGAAAAACTTGTATTGAAATTATCGGCCGACAAAAATCGGCCGAAAATTTGTACGTAAAGTTGCCGATACGTATCGGCCGAAATACGTAAGCAAAAAAATTATCGGCCGATAAATATCGGCCGATGAGTGTGGCTGGAAAAGTGTGGCCAAGTTCACATGGGTCACATAGGCCTTATTCTCATACGACATAATTCCCTTAAGTAAAACTCCATACCAGCTTGACTTCTGAAATCATATCACACCTGGCAATTATTTAATAATGAAATTTCGTTGCTAATAATCGTAAGATCGTTAAATCATAAAATCATTTACAATAAACACTGAATAAAAAAAAATGTTGAAAGTTTCAAAAAGTTTATGCGACTCGATAAAAATTTTCATTAAATCATTAAATCAGAAAGGAAAATAAAATAAAAATTGTTGCAAAAAGTTATGGTAAGTTCAAATCAATTTCAACAGTTTTTTTCTGTGTTCAATAGTTTTTAATCATGAAGTTTTGAGTAAAAAATTAACAAAATTATGAATAATTTTTATGAAGTTTTTAATCTGAAAAATGGTGATTTAAATATTTGATAAATTTTGTGTGAACTTTTTAAATTTCTTGTATAAATGAACAATTGTTGTTGATTCAGATTTGCAAGCAATCAAAATATTATTTGTAAAACATAAGAAGTTTTCATTTCTCTTTTCATTAAGAAAGTTGTCTAACTTTGAATATTAAATAAACATGAAACAAACAATATCGATTTTCACATTTTCTATTTACTTTTGTAAAGTCCTAAACAAACATTATTGATTCTAAACTTTCAAGATTTTCTAAAAAAAAATATTTTTGTTTTAAGAATAAAATCTTTTACAATTAATTTTATTTTTTTAGTATACCACATATTCATCAATTTTTTAAATCCATGTCTTTTTTTAAAAAAAAAAAATAGTGACTGAAAAAATCTGAAAAGTGTAATAACTGCAAACTGAAATTAAGAAAATTGAATCTTGATATAATTTCTTGGAATAACACATTTGTGAAGGTTTTAATTAAAAACAAAATCTTTTAAGATTCATCAAAAATTACTCAAGATAAAAATAGAAAAAAACTCGTACTTCTCTTAAAAGCTTTCGAATGTCAAAAAAATGTTCATCTTCTCCCATCTTCTCATATGAAGCATTAAAAGTTTTTCAATTATTCTTGTAGTACATTCATTCATTATGAAACAAAAAGTACAAATAAAGACTAATGCATTATTTTTGTTCAAAATATTCATATTTTTAATGTAATTTTTTCTTAAATGTTATTTTAAAGCAAGGTTGAGGAACTTAAATAATCTAGATTTTAAATTTTGTAGTCATTAATCTTCAATTTTGCGTACGGATGCATGAAATTTCCAATGCTTGTTCTAAAACTTTATAAGCTTCAAAAAGTTGTTTTTTTTTATATAAAAATTCAAATACACACTTCAACATTACCTTCGTAAGTGCCAAAATTATCAGGACTTATGGGAAAACTTTCACAATATTTCCACAAAAGGTTGAGATGAGGATTTTTCTCATATTTTTTGGGTGTTTCATTTACTGTCAGCAACAAATCAAAATTTTATCAAGAAAAATATGAAAATATACAGTCATATTCAAGGAATAATAAAATGAATATAAAATCTCAATTTTGTTTTCTTTATAAATTCAATGTCAATATCTAACAACGTACATAAGAATACAAATTCTTCTGAAATTCTGAAGATCTTTAAAATGTTTAAATTTTTTTTTGCTTTGTCAAAATGAATAAAAAATTTATTTAAATTTATTGAAGAAAACCTATTTAAGACAATATTTGACAGGTTAACAATATAAAAACATTTTCATCAAACTTGTCAAAAAAAAAAAATTAAACAACAAGAAACAAGAATAAGAAGAATCAAAATTTATTTTATAAACGATGAAGCAACACGAATAACAACAAAAACAGCATGGAAATGTAAATAGAGGAGACACGAAATATTTACCAATGGAAAATTGTTGACGTATGTTGCGGCTTGACATTGATTTTCTTGCTTTTTTACATGAAACTTTTTTTTTGCATTTTATGACTACGAAAATAAGTCAAATTGAGTTATGAGCACTTTCTAAGTATTTAACTGTGAATAAAGGAAAAAATCGCTGCTTCAATTATTAAAGGATTGAAAAAATAATATGCGAATACTTAGCATATTCATCATTCATCCAGCTTAAATCACTGAATGAATGAAATAATTTTACATGATTAAAAACAATTCTGACAAGAGTTATTAAAGGAATAATTACAGTAACAGAGAGGAAAATGCAAAGCTCGAGAAAAATTCAAGCTATTAAGAGCTTTCGACGTTCTCGTGTTCTCTTCTTCTTTCTCGTTTCATCTTCATAATAATCTCTTATCATAAGCATCGCTGATAATGTCATAAATTATAAATCTTTCTCCTTATTATTATTCTTGTTTTGACTCACGCAGTGGAGGAAATTGTATAAACAAATTATTCCTTGCGGATCTGACTGCCACAATATTAACATATTTTCTTACTCGCATTTTATCCACCTTTATGAGTAAATTCCACAAAACATTTTGATACAATATGATTGAAAGGTGTTCATACCTTCAAAGATGACTACACATTTCAAGCAAAATATTTTCTATTTAGTTTATAGTAGAGTCTCATTCATAAATCTACAGATAATTTATACTTCTGTAAACATGTCACGAAATATTTACAGACAGTTCAAAAGTTGTGCTTAAAGACTTCATAAGTGAAAGACCACCAACCAAAAAAATATTTGCAAATCAGTCAAAATGTGACAGATGTTGAATTCATAATGTTTATTGATACTACATTGTACTGAATCTATTTCTATTTTTTGTCCAAATGCTGTAAATATTGCGGTTATTTTGGTGAGGTAAAATGAGTATATAGAAGAATGAATGATAGAAATATAAGAGGGAGAATGAAATGTAAATATTTATCATTAGACAGACTTGTGTAAGAAATCAAAGTCAAGGAAACTTAAGATGTACAATTTTTAGAATTAATGTTTAAAAAAAGTGAGCAATGTGCAAACATTTTGTGTTTCTCAATCAGATACAAATGTAGAGAATGATGATATAAAGTATACATTAAAATATTAAAAAATATGACTCAAAAATCATTAAACGGTCTGCGTATAGAGTTATGAATAAATAAGTAATGGAACTAATAAGTATTACCTGAATTTCCTTGCATAATAGCATCAAGTTCATTGTATTGAAAAAATCGATAGCAAAAACAAACAATATCTACGAACTGTATGAATATTGCAGGTTTTGTTCTAATTACAAAAAAAAAGTTGTGTGTAAGGATATGAAGCAGAAACAGAAAGCAACCTTTCTTCATTGTACGATGAATTATTATAAAAACAATTTAAATTGAAAAATCGAATTCGACGAAATTTCAATTAATTAAAAAAGCTATAATCATGGGAAAGTTTGAAATTGCTGAGAGATTTATTAAGGTCGAATAACCACAATGCAAATGCTATTACCCTTGGTAATGATTTAAAATTTTATGGCATATATAAAATATCTATATAGCTGGCAAAAAACAAGCACGCGTTAGAAATTACTGTTTTTGCAAAAGGTAGTTTAGACAGGAAAAGCTTATAGATTAAATGAAAAATAAAAACTTTCAATCTCTCTTAGCAAGGAGCTCGAAAGCACTTGAATCATAATTATTTTAATAAAATTACTCACAGCTAAGGCTTTACTTAGAACTGTTCTTTCTGATATAAATTAGATTCTATTTATAAAAACAATAGAGAATTTTAAGAAATTGGCAGTAAAACAGCATAGCAAGTTTGAGTTGAAATAAATACGATAGATGCTTCATTGATTTTTAATTTATTAAGCTTGCAATATAAATAAAAAATTAAATAAATTATTAATGTCGTTTGATTGAAATTGATGTATACATATTTAAATGCTGAAATGAAAAGAAGATTTTTTTTGTGCATACTCATCACGACGATAATAATGTTAAATGTAATTTTCTTTTGTTTGCATTTATTCGAAATTGAATTTTCCATGAGTAAAATAAAAGCTGATTGAATTTTTCGATATTTTATCATAATGACAAAAAATTTCAATTTATTTATTCAATCATCGAATTTAACGATTAATAATTGACATTAAATGAAACAAATTGATAAAAAGTACTCGGAATATTTCCGCAATTCAGCCATCATATGGTTCTATTAAGGAATATGATTTATGAAAATAATGGGGTTTGTTGTGCTGACTGTGCTGTTGAATAGAATATCAGTTTTGCATCAATTGTTGATAAAATAAAATATATAAAAAAAAATGACGGAATAAAAAAATGTGTCGATAAAATCAATAAGTTATGTGAGCTCTAGTTAAACAAGATCTATTTATAGATACAGATGCAAGCTTACAAAGGAAAAGGGAGAAAATGTCATGAACCATAATTAAATTTACGATATTCGTACATGTCTCGAAACACTATCAATTCACTTTGAGTAGTAACTTAAAATATGAACATACATGTTGTGCCACTAAAATTCATGAATCAAACAGAAAATTTAATGAGCTTTAGGTAATGCTATATAAGCGTAAGTTATTTCATTCTTACTTTCCGATTTGAACTCATTTCATGAACCGTAAATCAATCAATGAAACGAGTATTAAAGTTAGTAAGAAAAACTTTTTTTCCTTGAGATTTATCGCCACAATTTTGCCTTTCAAAAGCACAGCTTATGGTTGCTTAAGTTCTTTAGAAATATTAGAATAACTAATTTTCTAACAAACTACGTTTTTCAAGCTTTTACGAGGTCATTTTACTTCCATAATTTAATGAATAGATTTTAACAGTAACCCGGTGCTTGATAAATGTTGACAAGTCTTAAACTTGAACTTACTAAAACCTTTTCCAAAAAAAATCTATAACTTCAAGAATAAACAACTAAAGGGAAAACTTTATCCATTTTCCAATGCTATGCCAGCTGCTTAAAAAGATAAAAATTTGGAATCATCTGATGCAATAATTCAGTTTATGACAAGTGAATGAAATCAATTTCCAACTTTCTAAAACGTCTCTTGTTCTCGTCGGAAATTCTTCAAAACTTTATCGTAAAGCTTCGCTCAATGTTTGACATAAACAACACAAATTTCTTTAATTCTCCATCTACAAACAAACAAAAAATTTCCATCAACAACGATTTACGATAAATCCATTTCCTCCATTCTTATGGCAAGCTTTGAAATTGAGTTTTTCATTTTTCATCTTCTTTCTGCGAAGTCGGATCAGTTTATGACACGTTTGAAAAATGGAAAGTTTCATATATATAAAAGTTTCAAATGAATATACGATACAATAAAAAGTATGGGCTTGTTTACATATGATGTCATCGAACATGAAAATAATTGTCATACCTTTTCATCTGAATGTCAATTCGAGTGATCGACCCTCAAGCATTAAAAAAAGATTCAAACATTAAATCTTTTTCTTTTTATATATTTTTGTCTTTGCAGATTTACCATTTCAAGTGAAACGTAACGTGAAAGAGCTTTAATGAAACAACAAAACATTTCATCATCTGTTAAATAATTGAAGGAAGTACGACAAAAGGAAAAGCTAAAAAAAAATGTAATGTCAAGGCATTTTCTCTTATTACGCACAATATTGAGTGACTTTTTTTTTGAGTGACGAGAAGAATAGAAAATTCCCAACGTGTCAATTGTAATGGAACAATCAAATAGTGTGCTGTATGACGAAAAGAACGGAATATTTTATGTACTGGGCGGTGCAAAAAGACAAATATTTGCTCAAGAGCGTAATTAAAGTACATTTTGTTATTCTTCGTTCTGTTTTATTCTTTATTTTCCAACTTCTCCCTTTTGGTGTTGTTTAATTTGAAGAAATCCTTCAAGTGAAAATAAAAAAATTCCAATTGTAATGTTCAAGATATTTTAGCTAGTCCAGTGAAAATAACGAATAAAATAAATTATATAAAAAAAATCAGCAGGAGATAAAGCAACATAAAAATAATGAGTAAAATAAAAGTAAATGTGATTTATAATTTATGGAATAAGTCCCTCGTATTATTACGTTTAAATGTGAAGACAAAACAAAGTGGAGACCAATGATTAAGTGTAAACACAAATTTCCATGAATATTAAACTGACAAATTGCAAATTCATTAAAAAGAAAATGAAAATAAAGAAGTGTTAATTAAGTGTCATTATGTATTACAAAAGAGAACAGTAAAGTGTTCTGATATACTTGTTCAAGCTGTTCATTTAAACGTGAGCCAAAAAAAAAAAAAATAAAATAAAGAAATTCAATCACAGCTTGATGTTGTTTGATGATACAAATTTTTCTATTACAATACTTGATTCAATTAAAAAGTTTGTCTACGCTTATCGTATTTTTTTTTTTTTTGTGTGACATGCTATACATTATGATTAAAAGCAGATGTGGAGGAGAAAATTAAGTGTCGTTGACGGATTAGTAATGGGATTTAGGAGAAAAGAGTGTAAAATAAAAATATAAATAATCAAATTTATTTCACTGGATAATTATTCTGATCGGCTTAGTGACTTTAATGTGACAAACAAATGTGGCCTAGTAATAAAGACAATTTGATAGATCATTTCACGCGCTGAACATGCTCTTTTTGATAACATACTTTTTAGCCATTCATAGTGGATTAGCCGGTAAGTCAAGCCTTTTTTAAATTAATTTTTAAACAGTTATTAAAGTTCTAAGTTTACAGCATATGTGACTCAATATATGTATACCTAGAGACATTCAAGTCATCTCTAGTATTTTGCTCTTGTTGTATTTTACCACTGAAAATAAATTCATCGTGTGTCGTAAAGTATTTTCTCATGTATCCTCTCCTCATATAAAAATACATACATAAATTTATAACTTAAGTAGTGGTTGGAGCTTAACCTAAAGCTTTCATCTCATATGTTGTAAAAAATATTTAATTTTAGACAGGCATTCTATGCAGCTAAACTGTTCTGTACTAGACAGTATACAATAAAAAAGTATTGCAGCAAGGATTCTTCACTGTTCCCTTTGTAATGTTAAGGTTTCTTCTTCGAATACGTACTGTTCTATCAGCTTAGATCCTAATATCACATCAAAAAAGCTATTGATATTGGCAGTATTGTTGCAACTTAATTAAGTCAGCAAAAATTAAATGCAAAAAATAGAGAGACATCCTGTACAACAATTTGCTGTCCTGTTTCTTTCATTTCATTTTATTTCATCAAAATCCTCAAGTTGACTAATGTAATCCCACAGGCTTAAAATTTACAACAGAGGAATTAAGGTCCCGTAGTACTAATAAATAACAATTTCCTCTTACTATCCTCCCAAAAAATAGATGTGTTGTGTATACGTAAGTTCGTTAGGTTTTATATCTTCTTATTTCATCATTTACGCTTCATTTAACGTAATATCAGATTTCCATGAACGAAAAGAATCCAAATTGTGTAATATACAGTTCCAAAATAAAAAAAAAAAAAAAAATAACTTGCAATGCCTACGTAGAAATTTAAACAATATGATATAGTACCTTAAAGGAATCGGAATAGCATTGGAGTGAAATCTTCAATACAAAATTCTAAATAAATAAGTCATGAACCTATTGAATAATTGATTTTGAGCTTATCGATCCATACAGTTCGATATTCACACAAAACCTTTCAAGTTGTTTTTCTATTCTCGTTAAGAAGTTTTGCATGCTGCATGTCTATATAGTTAACTTTATTAGGAGCAATGACTTTCAGCATGATATTTAATTATTCATGTTGATATTCTCTCCATAAGTACCACTTGCAGAAAGTCGTAACTTCTCTGAAATTATTGCTTGATTCTACCATTTATTTTATCTCATACTTACTTATCTTAACTTCTCATTTTTACTTTTTATTCATCAGACTAGGTGATAAATGATCATTAAATTGAATCAAATGATTATCCTAATGGATTCATTATTATTTGATTATCTCAACCTTTAATGACCATTATTAACCGATCATTCGTATCCTCTCTCGAACGTTCCATTTTATTTAGGTTCACATAAATACATGACAGTTAATTTACGAAACTTCATTTAAGTCAATAGCTTAATCATTAAACTTTCAATATATTCAGTGCCAATGTGAAGAACAAAATCGATAAACGCTTTCAAAAGTTTCCTTTTAGACTGAACCTTCACATCAATTTAAATTCAATGCTTAAAGCTTCATGTCATTGAAGCGGCAAATCTCTCGTTTTTCCCTCGATATTTCCACAAAAAAAAAGTTTTCACTTTTTAAACATTCCTTTTTTATTATATTCATTGCTAGGAACAAGTTTGGAGCACTAAACTTTTCATGAAAGAGTTTATGCTGCTTAAATGAAATATTTAGAAAGATTTTATTGATTTAATAATGACTGCGTTGTCGGATGTATTAAAATTGCAATTTTTATGAAAAACGTTTCGTTTTCATGAAATTTTAGATGCCTGAGTGAGGCTACAAAATAGCTTGCTGGAATTTATAGAAAATAATTTTTTGACAAAGTTTAAAGTAAAACTTTTTACACTGTAACTAAATATTTATCTTAGTTATTAAATAATTTTATAGTCCAACAATGGCTGAAAATCAATTTACGTTCCAACCATAAGATTAATTCAAAAGTTTTCAAATCTCTCTTTTAATTAAAAGAATTAAAAACTAGAAAAATTGTTTACAAAGCAAAATTTATAAATTTTTGATGAAACTTGCTTACAAGCAACTTTTGTTCCTTTTTTCCGAAAACAATATATCTTATTTTTTTTTTATTTTTGTTTTGTTTTCCATTTTCACATCACTAAGAGTCTTCTCACATACATCCTTTAAACTTGAGATTACATTCTTTCTACATTGCACGTTATTGCTTCCGTTACTCCCAGAGGGCGAAGCCGTCTTTAGCCGGCTTTAGTCGGCTAAAGACGACTTTAGCCGGCTAAAGCCGGCTAAAAAAAATCACGTTTTTTCTTAGCCGACTAAAGCCGGCTAAAGGCGGCTAAAGCCGACTAAAGCCGGCTAAAATCGGCTAAAAGTATGAATTTTTGCTTTTGAAATATGAAACGAAAATGTAAAATGTAAATTCGCTTTTTCGAGGGATTTTTCATCCCAAACAAGAAAATCAATGTGAAAAATGGCTTTTTCGAGGGGTTTTTCATCCCAAATATGAAAATCAACGCGAAAAATGGCTTTTCCGAAGGGTTTTTCATTCCAAATAAGATAATCAGTGCGAAAAATAGCTTTTCCGAGATGGTTTTCATCTCATCTAAGAAAACTGAGGCGAAAAATGGCTTTTCTGATGGGTTTTTCATCCCAAATAAGAAAATCAATGTGAAAAATGGCTTTTTCGAGGGGTTTTTCATCCCAAATATGAAAATCAACGCGAAAAATGGCTTTTCCGAGGGGTTTTTCATTCCAAATAAGAAAATCAACGCGAAAAATGGCTTTTCCGAGGGGTTTTTCATTCCAAATAAGAAAATCAGTGCGAAAAATAGCTTTTCCGAGGGGTTTTTCATCTCAAATAAGAAAATTAACGTGAAAAATGGCTTTTCTGATGAGTTTTTCATCCCAAATAAGAAAATTTACGCGAAAAATGGTTTTTCTAAGGGGTTTTTCATCGCAAATAAGAAAATCGATGTGAAAATTCGCTTTCCTATTAAGTTTTTCATCGAAATTTTATATTTTATTTCGATTTTTAATTGATTTTTATTTTTTGTTTAGGATAAAAACACATTAAAAGTTTAACAAATGAAAAAATGTATAATAAAATTTCATTATTTTTCATACGTGGAAAATTTTCTCTTTAGCCGTCTTTAGCCGGCTTTAGCCGGCTAAACATGGCTTTAGCCGGCTAAAGCCGGCTAAACATTTTTTTTGAATTTTGACCGTTATTCTTTAGTCGGCTAAAGCCGGCTAATTTTTTATTTTAGCCGGCTTTAGCCGACTTTAGCCGGCTAAAAATCAAACGGCTTCGCCCTCTGGTTACTCCTTTACTCTCTTTTCTTTTCATGATTTTATTTGCTTTTTGATAATGTATAAGGCAAGTATACAGTATTATAAGTAGGAATGTGAAGGAGAGATTCATGAAGCATTAAAAATGTAAAAAAGTGGGGAGAAATCCTTTTAAATATTTTCATTGCATAGCTTAATCATGAAAGAATATAAATAAGATGTTGTTGATCATGTTATTATCTGCGTGTTATTATTGAGTCACAAGAAAGTCGTAGCTAAGATGCTGCCTGAAATTTAATAGGAGGTGGACAAAAAAAAATTCAGCATGAGTAACGATAGGTTTTTGTTAAATATTTCAATAATTGTTCACAAATAATACAAACTTTTAATTTAGACTTGTGTATTTCACCGAGATGAACATTTACCCCTATTTTTCAAGACTTAAAAATAAGTAGTTTAATGGAAAATCACAAAAAACTGAGCGTTACTCATGCTGAATTTTTGGGAAATTTTCTTAAAAAGTTAAATAACTCGTTGATTTCTCATTCGATTCAAAAATTTTCTTCGCAAATATATTTTTAAAAGGTTCTAGATTATTTAGAAATATTTTTTTCATGAAAATTGCTAGATTAAAGATGTTAAAATTGCAAAAAACATAAAATTTAATGTTTAACGGTTTTTTTAAATTTAAATTTTTAAGGGGAAATCAATCATGATTTGTTGATGTTTACAAAAATTTAAAATGATAAATTCTTCAAAAACAGCTTAAATACTTTGAATTCCAAACTTTAATATTCTTATGATAAAGAATAAAAATTGCTTGTTCTTTTTAACCTTGTTTTTGTTAACGTGTTATCATTATTAGCCTGAAATTTTAATGAAATGTTTTTGATAGCAATTTTGTTTGTATTAGTGAGAAAATTTGAATTTTATTTAACCGTTAATCTAAATTTCCCCTTTTTTGTGTCCATATCCAATAACATTTTAAAAATTTAAAAATAAAATTGAATTTTTTCTTCTTTCAGGTTCTATTCCTGCGGCTCCAGAAAATATTACAGTGACATTTATTAATCCAACATCAGTTCGAGTAAGCTGGCAACAGCCAATGGATACTGCATATCCAATTGAAAAATATGATGTAACTTATAAGCCAACAGATGCAAGGTAACAAAAAACCCCTACCTTATTCTTATGCTTCTTTTATTTTCTGTTAATATTCATGCTTTGTATATTTTCACGTTTAAGAGAATCATTAAAAATGACATCAGACATGACATAAAATCGTACTAATAAAATTTTTCGCTACATTTACATTAATTATAATTAAATTGTCAAATGATGCATGTTATGATTTCAAAGCAGAAACATAAAATTTATCAGCAGAAAGGTCCTAATGAATTTCATATTTATGATCAAAAAAATATTCTAAAGAAGTTTCTTTTGCTTCATCATCCACCCAACGAACGAAAAGTGACACATTAATTGAGGTTAAATTTAAACGTAATGGAAGGAAAATAAAAAATGGCAGCAATATTGTTGGCCTGTTTATACTCAAAGGAATAATAAAATAATCTCGTTAATGTTCATAGATAAATAAAAACAGAAGGACGATGAAACGAGGCAGTTTATGTTTTCTATAAAAATGCAAATAATTGATAAGATAGTGCTTTATTCCCATACGACTTTTACATATTATTGACCTCTTTAAATGCACGCCTTCTCATTCAAGACGTAAACCAAAAATATGATCGATTCGATTTAAATCCACATTAAGCAACAGATGTATTCGATATTCAAATTTCAACAACAGAGTATTGATTTATCGAAGCAACTTCATGCTCAATTTATATTTATAAAATTTAAATCCAAAATAAAATTTGCATCAACCAAAAAATTATGGAAAATCTACAATGACATTGCTTCCACCAAGCTGCGAGAAATAAATAAAAGCAAATAAGCATGAAAGCATAGCATTCGCTAAGAGCTTAGGAAAATAAAACGAACATTTTACAATTATTGTAGCTTTATTTCATTTAATACAGCTTTATGTGCATGCACAATATGGTCTCGTATTCTTCTTTATTTGTTTAAATGCGTAGGACATGACGGTTGACGAATGTTTCTGATGATGTCACTATAAATGATATAAGACAATGAACTTTTCCATTATTTTCAACGCACACACACAAACAATTGCAGCTCATGCTATGGTATTCATTAAGCTTATTGCCTTCGAGTACAATTTTGTTGCTTTGAGGTTCCATTTGACATTAGTACAAAAACATATTTTTTTCTATTTTATACTCTATAAAATTCCCTTGTGAGATGATAGACAGCGTACTACATTACAAAAATAAATTAAAAAGATAAAAAAAAATTCAATATTAATGTATTTAAATGCTATTCAGCAACTATTTATCGATTGTCTATCAACCTGTCTAAGCACATCCGTTAGAACATTAACAAATTGATTTCCGATTTTCAATCAACATCAATCGGCATTTGCATGTGAAAGCTTAAAAAATTAGTTTCGATTATGTTTACACCTAAAATTAGCAATTTTTCATCAGAATTCATTTAAATTGAAACTGTTCCTGACATCTCGAATTGTGGTCGCAGTTGAAAAGTTTAGTAAAATGTTGAAAAAATTATTTATTCAAATTAAACTGTAGCGAGAAATGAGATGAATGTGCTGTATGATACGACAAAAACTAAACTTTAATTCAGCATGGAACTATTTGAATAAAAATAAATATTCATGACAGGAGGGAAATGATAATGTTGTAAATGTGTATGTAAAAATCCTTATAAATAAAAAATGGTCGTTGACTTTAATTTACATTTGTTTATTACATCACCAAACCAACATAAACAGAAACTTTAGGTATACTGACAAAATTCTCTCCGTTTTGAATGATTTTCAGTTACATATTAAAACTTTCCGTACCCGCTTAGTATTTCTTTCATTGGTTTATTCTTCTTCTTATGTTGACGATGGTCAGTGACATTATATTAACCTTGATATCATTTCTAATGTTCCCTATTTTTTGATCATTACGTTTTATGAAATAAATTTGTAGTAGAATCGTCAAATCGATTTTTGATGGCTATCAAATTGATATTAGTGTCACAAGTGAATATTCTATGTAAATAGTTGAACATTACTTTTCGATTATGTATTATCATTTGTACATGGTTTTTACATTGACTTAAATTGCTTCCATTCTGTTTAAAAATGAATGAAAAATTATTTTCAATAAAGCTTGCAATGTCAAGAGAAGTAAATTTGTTTAAAAAAGAAATAAGAAATTCGTAAAATTCAATTCCCATTTAAAAGTGATCGATCATATTTGGAATAAACAATTCTGCCAATCTCATCTCATGACTTTTGTGCTCTGCTTGTTAAAATATTTTAAGTATTTTGAGAATAAATCACTAAACTTTTTCTGGACATGTCAATATGAATTATTCATGTGTTGACGTACTTTTCAATCAAAATAATAAATTAGCTCAATTATAATAAAGTTCACAGCAAGTAATTAGAAATTTTCGCACTTGCTATTTTTAATTAAAATCTTCTTCCTCATCTTAATTGGGTAATTTTGTTTGAAATAAATTTCTCACATTCTGAACTCTTCATCATCCTTATTGCATACGGATATAAAACCTGATTTCCTTGCAATGCAAAAAAAAAAGAAAATTCCATACCACGATGAAAACAATGGTATAGCAAGCAATACGTGACGTTATGAAAATTGCTTTATTCTCGAGATAATACAGCTTTACAGAAAAATCATATAAGATGAACAATGGCGTAGTTAGTAAAGATGAGCAAGGAACTGAAAGTAACAACATAATTGAGAAATTCCCTACAAAAATTATAATTTATTGCTGTATCCTGTACTTCATTCCTTTTTCCGCTTCTTAAATGTATAACTCGCATGAAGTGATTTGCAGAAAAAAAGTGTTTCAAAGGAGTTATGAGTGGGATTATTATACAATGATGAAAGCTGAGTCTGTAAGTTATAATACATGAAGATACTTTTCTCCTCCATGATATTGTCATAAAACATTACACAAGCTTTCATTTTCGTGAATAGTCATCCTCCTAATAACCAATGAAAGAAAACTATAATAAAAATCTCCAGAGACAGATTCATTTTTGCCATTTTTAAACCAACGTGAAATACAAAATTTAAAACCCCACTGGAATGATGATTCTATTGATGATGATGATGTCGGTACTAGCAATGACAAAAGCACTTAAAACTTTCACGTTCTGATAAAAAAGGAACTAAATGGGAATTCTATCTTCCATAACAGAAAGAATCACAAAATCCGACAATAACTATCATGACTTGCACTTAGCTAGACTACTTTACAGGTTAAAGTACATAATGTAATTTACAGGAATTTTCTTTTTTGAAATTGAGGTCTTAAAATACTTGCATGATGTATAGAGATAAAAATGACTAAAGTAAAGCAATATTTTATGTTAATGACGTGTTACGTACTTTATCACAGTGCATCGCAATGACATTTTCACTTCACAAAAAGCTGATATTCGAAAATTGCAAATTCAAAAAAATACGTTACGCTTTTTCTTGAATTTCACAACGTTTTTGGATTTTTATAATTAATTTGACATTATTGTAGTCTTAAATCATCAATTTAATAAATAATAATTTTCTTTGAAAAATTCTTAATGAAAATGGTTTAATTTGATTTTAAATTTTTTTGAGCTCTCGAAAAAGGGGTATTTAACTTCGAATTTCGCATGGCAGACAGACAAAAGTGTCATTTTTGCACTTTTATCGGGAAACTTTAACGTGTGCACAATGGTCCGAAATCGAAAAAAATGTTCAAAAAAACAAAAAAGTCATGTCTTTTAAACCTGATCTTTTAAATGCACGATTATAAAACATAAACTGACGCATCTTCTGTGAAAATATCAAGCTTCCAATCGTTGTCTAACTCCGTGAATCATTAATGAAAGTCACGAAAAATTTGTTTACAAAAACACCATGAAAATAAATTTTTCCACTTTCTGTTGTTTGACCCACATTCTAATCACTGTCAATAGCTTAATTAATACACAAATTTTATGTTAGGATTTACAAAACATTAGCCAAATGCTTTATCATTAGGGAAAATGCAATTAAAATTTTGAAAATTTTCAAAACTTTAAACGTTCATAAGTTAAAAGCGGGTTTCTCAGGGTCCGTGAAACCTACAAGAATCCAAAGATTGAGTCTTAATTTAGCTTCTAATCATACTCTGGTAATGCCGTTTGATGCCATTTTCTTGATATTTGCATTTTAATTTCAATTGTTTTTCCAAATTTTTCCATACAAATTTGCTTGTGCACAAATTTTTTTGAGAAACAATATAAAGTTTTTAATGAAAAATCATATTTATCTTTAATACTATAATCTCATATTTTCAGAGATGTATAATTAAGGCATGAAAAAGCTATTGACACTTTCAAAATTAAGAAAATCAACTAAAACTTTGGGACCTCTAAAGTTTCCACCAAAATATAAATTTTGAACATTTTTTTCGATTTCAGACCATTGTGGTGTGACCGTTTCACCGAGTCTCGAATTATTCACATCAGAGAAAAAGCTTTCATAAAGTTTAAATCGAGAAAGAGAGAGAGAGAGAGAGAGAGAGAGAAGACATTGAGACAGAAATTTTATTGTGATTGTATATACTTCTTCAAGTCACGAGATAACACGTGCATTTGACATTTAAACATCTTTTTCCTTAAATTCTGAACGCATAAAATCATTTTTATGAAGAATGTTAAGGCTGTTCTATGTTTGCGAAATGGAAATGCTCATATATGTAGAATGTACATTTGAAATTTAACGATCATTTCAATTACTCGTCTCGTTACCCAATTTTTAAACAATTGAGCTTGTTTTCTTTCCTTTCCCGCTTCAAATGTGCTTGTTCATTTTCTACCTTCAGCCTTTAAGGCATGCAATGTTTTGAAAGGAGCAAAGAACAATAAAAAAATAATTCTTATGTATAGATTTTAATTATGTAAAAGCTTTTTGGAATTCCCTTAAGTAAGTTACTAAACATTTAATCGCTTTCTGACATGTTTTCACTGTGTATACTTATTTCAAGTAATTTCACCTGAAGTTATTTTTATTTTAAGCATATACATAAACATAACAATAAATGTGATGATATTTTCTTTTAAATCTGATTATAATCCTATGAATTTCTCATAGATCTTTATCTGAAAAACAAAAATCATGTTGTTTCATAAAATGATTTAAAAACAAACTTAAAGATTCCAAAAAGTAAAGGGAATGCCCGTTTCTTATTTATTGTTTTGAAAATGTTTTGGATTTTCAAACCTTTTTCTCAAGGTCAGTTTTCAAGTATTGTGCTTAAGGTTAAAAGTCTGTCTCCGACGATTATACTACCTTTTCTATATTTTATACAGCTATACCTAAATTTTCAAATTATTCAACTCCATTCAATTGTAAAGTTTTTTCGGGGTTTTCAATTTAAAAAGCGTTAAAAACTTTTTTTATTGAACATGTCAGATTAAATAAGTTACACAAATTAACAATTTAAAATCAGTCATGAATTGACAAAATGCTTATATCAAAAGGATGTTCTGGTCGAAAGCTTTTTTAGTAATCGATCTCGACCAATGATTTTTATACATATGTCGTTTTTCCCTAACCATAATTTTACGTATAAATAAGTGGATATGTACGAAAATAGTATAACACATACAATACAGTTTTATATGTAGGAACAATAATAAAACTAGTAAGAATATGAATGAGACCGAAAACCTGGAATGAGCGCTTTTTCAAATTTTTGTCTTGATTAAAAACTCGAAACTGTTTCTATAATAATTCCAATCTTATAAAAAAAACTATTGAACATAAAATGCCGATTTCTGACAATTCATCCAGTAGTAATGATAAACTATAAACTATTGGTTTATATACCTCTAAAAATTATTTATAATGAAAGCGTTCACGAAAAAAGACGAATGTAAATAAAAAATTAAAGCTTTTACATGCTTCAACATTAAAAAAGTGAAATAGCTTTAGGGTAACATTTTCAGTAATAAACTAGCTTTTGACAAATGAAGATGTCAATTAAGTGTTTACAGTGACTTGTTGTAAAATTTTGAATTGTTGATTGTGAAATTCTCAGTCAATTATCTGAAGCTTTTTTAAAGGCTTTTTTTTACGGTCTTAAAGACATCAAAACCTTGAAAGGTATGGAAGAAAGATGAAAGGCGCTACACAGAAAGAAGGAAGAAAACAACTTCTTGTGAAGTGAAGTTTTCAAGAATTTTTTTTGTGCTTTAAAAAAAGAATAAAAAGCTTGTAGAATTGATTTTTTAAACGATAAAATTTTTGGAAATCTTTTGAAGTTTTCTGGTGCTTTCTTTAATGTAAAAAGACTTTTCCTTAAAAGGTTGATATAAAGCATGAGGTTTTAGCAAAGGGGTCGCAACGTTAAAAATTCGCCAACTTAGATGAAAATTTGACTGGCAACAAAAATTTTTGATTTCAAAAAAATTTTGTATGAAAAATGAGAAAGTGTGCCGTGATGAGAGAAAAATCAAAAAATGTGTAATGATTTTTTGTTCCTTTTATCTACAATATTAAGCTTTTAAACGACAGTTGGAATAAGCCTGATCACAGAAATGGCTTTATTTCCAAAAAATATTGTTTAAAATCTTCGAAAAATCAAATTTAATTTTGACTCATGGCACACTTTCTAACTTTCCATACAAAATTTTTTTAAAATGAAAAATTTTTGTTGCCAGTCAAATTTTAATCCAAGTTGGCGAATTTTTACCATTGCGACCCCTTTGGGTTTTAGGATGTTTTTATTTTCTCAACAAGTAATTTTGAAATAGAAATTAAATAATGTTTTTGGTAAATTTTAAAGATTCAATTTTAATGTAAATCTGTTGTAAATCTATCGAAGTTGAAAATATTCCAAAAATTCACAAAATATCAATAACAGCACGAAAATAAATAAGGCAAGAAAAACTGGTTACTTCCTTTTGCAATTCATACTCAAATCTCATAGGATTGACCTTTCATCAAATTTTATTGAATATTTTCATTTCATTTCCAATATCTTTTTTTTTCAAGCAAGCACAGAACGTTCAATGTACTAAAATATTCAATGAGTTGCCTTCTTGAATCTATATAGGCAGTCTCATGAAAGTACAATTATGATATGAAATGTTTATAAGCGATTTCCTCTAATTCTCAGGTGAAAAACACAAGTGAGTCATAATTTTTATGTTCACATTTGAATTCCTTTACTTCCTTATTTTGCTTATCAAAAAAACTTCTACGCAGTTTTTTATAGTAAGGTAAATTTCATTGCCATGGATTCAGAGTTATGAAGGAAAAAGTAGACATTTTTACTTTCCTTTAAGAATGTTTTGGAGCATAAAAGCTTTCAACTTCGACAATCTCTCAGTAGCAACAATTCAATTCATGTATACGTAGCGTAGCTCTCGCATGTTGGCGACAAAAAATTACATTTTCGCTACCTGGAAAATGAGTATTTGAATAAAAATTATTTTGCACATACAAATTTATTTCATTTTCTTTTATGGATACAATGCTTTATACAATGAACCACAAGAGATATAAAATCATGGCACATAATTTGCAAGTGATTTGTGGAACTGTTCATGAATTGAAGGAATACTTTTCCACCTTGAACAAAGAAAAGACGTTCAATTTTTCATATTTTCCTTTCTATATTTGTTCGCTTTAGAAAAGAGTGAATAATTTAAAGCTTTTTGCCGTGCATATTGCATGAGAGAAACTTTCGTTCTTTTTCTTACTTTCCATTAATTTTTTTATTCATCCTTTCCACCTCCACGTTTTTACAAATTGAAATAATTGATATTCAAATGTGTTTTTTCGGATATTAGAATAATCATTTTTTATTATTTTTCTCAAGGAATATCTTTCGATTCCTTGACAGCAAAAAAAAAAATTAAATTGTATAAACATGTTAGATAGCACAACGAATTAATGTCAACAGAAACCTTAAAGGCATTACATGTATCCCGGGCAATATAAAAACATGGAAACGTACATGAAGTTCACATTTGTCAGTTACTTAGTCTGTTTTTGTTTTGTTTGAGAAAAAATGAAGCCACATAGAGGAATATTTTCGTAGATACCTCAAAGGCTTCAGACACATTAAGCCCGTTTAAATACCGTAAACGTTAAAGAACAAATTCAGAGAAAATGAGTTTTATTACTCAAAATACTTTTTATTAATAAATGCTACTGTACTTAGACATTTTTTTTTACATAATATTAATACATAATCAAGTATTCTATTATGTACTGTCTAGAACAAAAGCAAATAATCATTATGCGAATATTCTGGTTTCAATAATGGCAATAATGAGATTCGCATAAGAAAATATTTGTTATAAGTTTGATAAACAAAAAATACGTGATGAGCTCTCAGTTTTCTTTTGCAAAATGTACATTATTGTTGAAAGACAGAAAACTCAAAATAAGTTAGCTCAAATTAATGCAACAGCTTGAAAGTTTTTTGCAGATGAATTGTTAATGAGATTGAATCTTAATATTTATTTTTTTAACAACCAACAATAATTTTTCATAGCTATTTTATGGAAATAAATTTAAATAAAATCAAAATTAATATTTTCCTTCAAAAAAACTTACGTTGTTTTAAAAATAAGAACTGGTTAAGAGCTCCCTCAAAACATGATATTTGAAAGTTAATTAGCACCTGTAACATAAAACTCGTGTTATTAAATTTCTGTGTAATTAAGTTCTCTCATTGACCTATATTGAAAACTCAATCCTCAAGTGTTTTTCTTTACCCAAATGGATCTTATTTTTCAATGAAAATCACAGTTTGACGTGATTCCTCATTAAATTCCTGTCAGTCCTTTTTATCTCCTGTCTCGTTATCTCAGTAATTATATAAAAGAAAAATTAACCGTATCTACAATGTAATTAAACTGTCATAGTTATTCTCAACACTTGTCTGTCTCTGGATATAAGGAAAAATAATATTTTTATGTATAAGCCAATGAATTTAATTAATTAACCTTAATTGAAATAGTAAATTCCCTTAGTCCAATTAATATATTTATTATTGAGAAGCAGCTTGAATTTAAATGTCAGAAAAAATTAAATAACAATAATCCATGACTGAAAGCAAATTTTTACTGTACATCCTTTTAAAATCAAGTTTTACCTGTAATTTTCCTATAAATTTTAAATTTATGAAAACGAAAAAAGCAAAAAGCCTTAAAGATAAAAATCTAAATCACATCTGCTTATGAATTCAGACCTGACCATAATTACCAAAAAGAATTTTAATTTTATACAAATTCAGTGATTTGGAAGAATTAGGGTAGAAAAAAAAACTGAAATGTAAATAATCCTTATTTAGTATATGAAGGAAGACTCAGGAAGCTTTTCCCAATTTTACGAACCATGAATAAAATAAAAAAAAAGTATATTTCTGTATTGAATGGATGTAAAGTAGCTGTAGCACAATTCGGAAATTCATGTCTGAACTCATTAAAAGTTTGCTGTCTGTTTGTGGCTTTGATGGATAAAAATGTTAGAGAACTGACATTATTTTTTTTTTAAAAAAAATATTATTCTCCTGATGTGACCGTAAAATAATATTTAAATTTCGAGAAGCTTCTAAAAAGTTTTAGGAGTTTATTGTTACATTGGGACAATAATGTAAACCGCAACAGAAGGAATATGACGAATTAAAATATAGATGAAATTGAAAATGTTTCACATAATGTGCATCATGAAATATTTACTATACAGGTCATAATACTTTTCTGCATACCATACACTGTATTACACAACGCCATTAAAAACATGTTTGAAAATGTGGATTCATTTAGTTTATACAATTGCAGCATGCTACACATTTTCATGTGATTAATATGAATTTTAATTAAGCTTCTTGTTTTCACTTTGCTTTAAGCATTTTTAATTTATTATGTATTCTTTAGGAAGGGAAAGGGTGAAAAATTGCTTCATCATTGCTTGTATGGTGACTTTTAATTTCTATACTATACACATTCATTTTTACTCTTAAGTTAATTTTTATTTGTTTAAAGTAGAAATTCATAAAGGAACATAATTGAATTCATTCAAAAAGTTACAGGGTTATTGCGGTCGTGGCAGGAAATAGTGAAGCAGTTGTGCTGGGTGGACTTATACCTGATACACAATACCAATTAGTTGTAGCAGCCATTTGGAGCGGTAGAAAATATCGAAGTCGTGCCATTATTTTTAGAACTTTAGGTGAGACCGAAGGTAAATAAAAAAAGTTTATATCCAAACTTTTGGAATCATAGATTTAAAATTTTTATTAATTTTTTTTAATACCTAATAGAATCACCGAGAACATCACCACAACAAGACTTTCCAATGGATGGACCTCCCAATCCGCCTTTAGCCGATCCACGATACCGAGAGGCTAATATATCTGTAAATTCTACGACAACGACACGAGCACTTCCAACGGTATGTATATATGATGAAACTTAATACAGTTTCATGATTTATTTATTCCTTTTGTTCTATATTTACCATTATACTGACTGATAAAAAATCGATATCAATGAGATATTGAACGTGGATCAAATTAAACTAAGCTTTCAGATTCATGATAAGCATATGTTTATGCATAGATGAGTAGACAATGTTTACATAAAATTCATTAGTATAGCAACAGCATGTCGAGCGAATATAGAATAAACATACCAGCAATTTCTCTTTGTTACTTTCATTAATGAAATTCCAACCGATATTTTTATTTATCTCGTGTTGATTCATTGATTAATATAAATGTATGTATTAAAATGATATGAAACTACGTCAATAATATCATCTCATTGCAGATACGTGGCATCGAAGTAGGAATTGTTGTTTTAGTTTTATTCGTATGGGCTGGAGCGATAGCATTATTTTTTAATCGATGGGGCAAAATTCGAATGCTTTTACCTTATCAACCTGATTATAAACAAGATCAATTGAAAGTTCCTGGAACTGGTGTTTGCGCGGCAGGTGCCTGTAATGGGCAACATTCACATCAGGTAACATCACTTACGGTAATGATAACTTTTACATTTTATCTTATATCCTTTCTCATTCATCATTTAATTAACTTTTTACAAATCGATCTTTTTACTTTTATTAAATTTTACTTCACAAAAAAAATTGAATACCTAACGTTAAGTATTTATTTACTAAATTTGTTTTGATATCATTATGAATACGTACCTTTATACTTTTTTTCTCTCAAATTCTATTGAAATTTATTTTTATTTATTGAGTGGGAATTACTTACGTGCATCGAGAGAAGAAAGACGTAATGATGCGTTGATAGACTTTCATTCTTTAAGATCAAGCATTTTTTTTTTTTGTTTATGAACTTAGATTTTTTAAAACTTTTTGAAATGAAAAATCAGAATTTTAATTGAGCGATTTAATTCCTGTAAATAATCAAAAATTTTCTAAAATAAATATAAGAAGTTCATTACTCAAATCTACACCATAATCAAGACTTCAAAGTACAATAAACTATGTTTCTTTCGGTAAATACTGACAATTTTTATGAAGAATAAAAAAACCAAAAAATTGTTTCTATTTTGGTTTCACATCCATTATTTATCATTCAGTATTTTGTGTTATTTATCATTTAGTGGCTTTATTTTCGTCCATGTTGTAAACATTCATAAAGTTTGTCTATTTCTCTTTTGTTTTCCATTTTTCTCTCTATTTCAATGATATCTATTTACTCATTACAAAACCGTCTTTGCTTCTGAGGAAAAGTCAATTATTTACTGACCTAATTCTTTTACATTCTCTTCCATTATTATTACTTCTATTATGTTTACATGAAGCTATGCGTTTGGATATCTTTGCATGTTACTCATATTACAATATTAATTAAAGGATAGGATAGGGCAATAATTATGACACTGGAATTTTAGTTTTCCTTACAAGACCTTTTTTTATAATTTCCAGTTGACATAAATTCTTAAATATTAAGAAATTTTTCACTCTTTTTTTACGTTCTACTGTTGCTTAGTATTGATTTCAAAAGCATTTCCTCTTCATTCCAAAACATACAAAGTACATGGTATAGTATAATGAAGTATTTAAATGACACTTATTTAATGTCAAAGCGAATGAAAGTCGTCATTCAATTGGCTAAACAGAAAACTGACAGAAAACAATGTTGAACTGATTTTCAAAAAATTCTTTTGAATGTTATTGATTTTGACAATGAACAATAGTGTTGTATATTAGGGCATTGACAAAATGTCAAAATTCTACACATTTTTATGAATGAGGTTTAAAAAATTTTAATTTAAATTACAAAATTTGTTTTCAAAGTCAAAGTTTATTTTGTTATTGAAATAAGTAACCTTAAAAACTGTGATTAATATAGTCTATTTCAGTAATGGCCAACCGGTGTGCCGCGGAAAACTAGTGTGCTAGAAAAAGTCTCAGGTGTGCCGCGAAATTTTTTTGAAAACCCAAAAAAGACTTTTTCGAAAAATTGAGAATTTCGAAGATTTTAGTGGGGAAAATTTTAAAAATCTAGCCAGAACTCAGGCCAGAACTTAAATTTTTGTGGTGACGTTTCAAGTTTTTGTTACAAGTTAGTTTAATAACATAACGTTAAAAAATTTACTTTATTGAATTACTATGAAAATTTGATGTGCCGCAAAAAATAAAATTCGGTCTAAGGTGTGCCGCGAGAAAAAATTAGTAAAAAGTGTGCCTATTTTAATGAGTATTATAAGAAGAGAATGAAAAATGTATTTTGTTTTCCACAAAGAAGTGAAAAATGCAAGTTCATAATGTACAAAATCAAAACAAAAAGTATGTACATAATTCTCCAGTACAGAAAAAAGTAAAAGCTTTAGTCCATGAAATAAAAATAGCTTACAAGCACGCGAAATGACTTTTTATGCAAATTTTGCTTTACTCATAAACATACATGCTATTATCGTGAGTGTGAATAAAATTATTGTAATGCATTCGCTGCTGAATTTCAAGTATATTTCTCTATTGCCTTCCTTTCTTCTTCAATGTTTTGTGTTATAAATCGGTACATAAAGTATGCAAGAGAATTATTATAATAAATTATTATTCTCTCCTTCTGTCTATATTCATTTTTTCCTGTTTCTATTTAAACCTACATGTGTGCTTCATTTTAAATAAAAGGTTTGTTTTAAAATGTTTCATTTTTCATTTTTAATGAAACAAAAAGAAAATGTGTTTTGAAAGAATTGCAAATTCAGATTTTTTTTTCAATATTGCAAAGCCGATGAACAAAAAATTTTAAAAAGTTTCCATAAAATTCATTTTTGTCATAACTCAAAACAAATCTCTGCACTTATTTCTTAAATCACCTGAATTAATCAAAAACACCCAGACAAAAATGGTTGGCATCCTTTAAATAAAACGAAAATATTTTCCTTCAAAAACAGCTTTAGTCAACAATTCAATGAAATTAATGTACACTTCAAAATCGTTTTGTAACCCTACACCATTATCTTCCAAATTTCCATTAAAATAATAATTCATCTTTGAAAAAAATTCCTAAAAGGATCTAAAAGTTTTCAAGAAGTTTTCAAGTGACTGATTAAATAAACCTTGCTATCTGAACTTCATAGGCATGCATTAAAAATATTTTCATGAGCACATCCACAAATAGAATTTCTGATTGTTTTTGAATTTGCATGCATTGAAAATTAAATAAAGAAGGATATTTAAAACCTTGAAATTGTACTTGATTTTCAAAACATAAATGCATACATTTCAAGAAGAATGCATAAACGCTGACCCGTCATTCACATGCAATTGTATCATGATACATTGCTGATAATAATGTTATGCAAAAGCTTCTATTTCCATTTCAAATTTCCACTTCAATAACTGCGATAGCTTTATAGAAAACATACATGAATACAATAGCTTTGATCTGTTCAGGTAGATACGAAAACTTTTTACATTTGAATGAATTTTCAGTTTGTATAGAATAAAGTTTTAAGTACATTTACATTCCAAATGATTTTTCATATGCAGTTTATTGCAGAATCACATTATGGAAATTGCTCAAAAATATTCAAGACAAGGAAAAAACAGGAATTATGGCAAAAAGCTAAAATAATTTCTAAAATTTTTAAAATCACTGGTTCTGTTCTTTGTTATAAAAAGTTATTATCCTTCTCTTTTGTTTACATTTCCCTAATATCTCTATCACAGCAATGCAAGCAAGCTTGGGAAAGTTACAAAATAACAAACTTATAAATGACGAACTCAATGAATTTTTTATTTTGTTTCGTTTCTGCTGAAATTGAAAATCTGAATTTCATTCTGTGAATAAGTTTATTTGCTTTATATTTTCATTCAACAGCCAGTATGAGAAGAAGGAGCAAACAAGTATGATTGCAAATAAAGTAAAGAGCTAATGCAGTTGAAGATTGAATAAATCTTCACAATTTCATTTCCATTCTTTCGTAACTGGTTTTTTAGCGCATTTTCCTCTTGGGAAAAGGACGCTATTGTCCGCACTTTGTCCGTCCGTCTGTCTGTCTGTCTGTCCGTCTGTCTGTCATCGCATCTCCTCCTAGGGATTAAGCTTTTTTGATGCTGTTTTTGGCTTAAAATGTGTGTGACATGTCTGGCTACCATGTAACCAAAAATCAGCACGAATGGTCACTTCCTCTGCTGGAACCAGCGTAAAAAGTGCCAAAATGCCATTTCTTTGTATGTGTTAGTGTGGTCGAATGCACTAAAATGTTGACTTTTCAAAAACTCAGCCTTCCTCGGTTCAAATCCCACCAATGACATTTTTTTTTTTTGATTTTTTTGATACTTTTTTGATTTCTTATGACATATAATATTGAATCATGTCATAATTTTCCATTTTCACAATTTTTCCGAGTTTTTCCGACGATTTTTGTTAAAATTTTCAATATTTTCATACAATTTTCATAGATAATTAATTTTTTTATATTTTTTTTTGATATTTTAGTTGTTTAGTTTTCTATTTTCATGGATTTTTCATAGTTTTTCCGGAAATTTTGTGAAATTCGAAAAATAATTCACTTTTATTTAAAAAAAACTCATTAATATAAATAATCAAATTGTCACTTGGAAATTTCAAAAAAAGAACAGCAGTGGCGTAAGTGTTAGAGCGCACGGCTACTACTGTGGAGTCTAAGGTTCGATCCTAGCTCCCGGCAAGTTGTTTTTAGCTTTTTTTACGCTTTTTTACTTTTTTGATTTCTTATGACATATAATATTTATTTATGTCATAATTTTCCATTTTCACAAATTTTCCAAGTTTTTCCGAGGACTTTTATTAAAATTTTCAATATTTTCATACATTTTTCATGGAATTCATTTCACTTTTTTCATATTTTTTGATATTTTGATTGTTTAATTTTCTGTTTTCATGGATTTTTCATAGTTTTTCCGGAAAATTTTGTGAAAATTAAAAAAAACTTACATTTATATAAAAAAAAAACTCATCAATATAAATAATCAAGTTGTCATGATAAAATTTCAAAAAAATTAACAGCAGTGGCGTAAGTGGAAGAGCGCTCGACTCCTAATTTGAAGGTCATGGGTTCGATCCTAGCCCGTAGCCATTTTTTTATGTTTTTTTTTTTATTTTTTTTTTAATTCTATGTCGCGTAATGATAAGTTATTATTATCACGCGGTTATAGTTAAATATTACTAATAATAGGATTTGTACTTTTGGAGTTTTAATTCTTTGTGAATTTACTGATCGCGGAAAATGCGCTTTCGTCGGTCACGAGTGACCACCGTTATACTAGTTTTATATCTTGTTACTGATTAAAAAATTTTTACTGCTTGCCGGAGGCATTAGGCGGAAAAAATGACATAATTAATATCAAGCTTTTTGGTTTTTAGACATTAAACATCATGCTAACAATTTTTAAATTGTCCCATCAAAACTTCAAAACATCTTAATGAGGTCTTTTAAAATGATTTGGAAAATCTCAACCTCCTCTTCTTTGACGCCCTCAAGAACTAATAGCTTAAAATGATTTTTATTGGATATATACCCAAAACGATAAATTAAAAATTATTTTTGAGTGACTCTGCCTTACTTTTTGATAATTTTAATGAATGAAAATGTACAGCTTTTTTTCATCGTCGTTGATTGAATTTACTTAATATTAATTAAATTTTATTTGCATTATTCATAAGCTCCAGGCAAAACATTTACATTATAAATGTATTCCGTAAAATTCTGGAGTAATTTTTCTCTACCATAAAGTGGATGCTGTTGAAATCAATAAGTTTTCACTTAATATGTCGAAAACAGAATAAAAGCCAATTTGAATTGCAAACGACCAATTTTGATCTGTACGACATGGAAGTTGTATAAAATATTAATTTATTTACTTTTTTATGAAAGAGCTTATTGTTTATTTTTAGAGACTTTATTGTTATAGTTGAATTACCATAACAACTGAAAAGCTATTATTTTATTCTGACTAATGTAATAACTTTAATAAACATGTTAATTCATTTATAGATAACAATTTGATCAACTTTTTATTCTTGTTGTTCAAATTAACAGAAGTAAAAAATTCATTAATTAAAATGTATGCAAAGATATCCAATTCCTTGCAGCTATCACTTTTCAATTTCAATAAACTTTTGCACACGTACTACAAGGTTTCACCATTAATTTTAATTTCACATAAAAAATCGATAATTGCTATATTCAACAATTAATTTCGTTTTTATTGATTTTGTGCAACAATTAAGAAACGCTTCAATGATATTACATGAAAGAGACAAATGAGGAGAGTTAATTAAAAATTTCTAAATTGATTTCGAATCGTGGAAAACGTCGTTAAATAAATAAAATTGGAGAGTGCAAAATGTCATGAAATTTAAAAGTTTTCTTCGACTTTGATTTGTTTCTCTTTTCGTCCTTTTTATTGTTTGGTCATTTTTGTCACTTTGCTTTTAAAATTTTTTATAAATTTTATTATTCGTTGCTAAAAGCCCCAAAATTATGCTAAATAAATTAACATAACATAATAGAAAAATTGAAAATATTATCCATTTGTCATACCCAAAAACCATTAAGATAAAATATGTAAATATGCGAGTTAATTAATTTAATAATTATAATATAAAAAAAATTTAACCTGAAAAAGTGTTTGCCGCGATGTGAAGGCTGCGGGTTATTAGATCGATGCTTCCAATGTTCACGTCGTTCAAGAGATTCTCGTGATTGTGGATGTCAGTTTGCACTCTTACATCGTGCTGACCATGAAGTAGGAAGCTAGCATCTTGATCTTCACACAACTACAACAACACATAAACACTACACACACCGTCAAAAGCGCCTAATGTTTGCAAAAAGTGGTCAACATTCAAAATCAAGTAGAAGCTCGCGCAGTCGTTCCGATCATGATGATATTGAATATTGTGTAAGTTTTGAAACTTCAGATAAAGATTTCACATTTCAATACAAAATTCTCCCCGTAAATAAAAATGTAATTTGGCTTATAAACCTTTAACATTCCAAACACGAAATTATAGTTTTTTTTAAATGTAAATAGCTTAACACAAGGAATTAAGTTGACATACTATAGTTAGTAATATGTTGTGTTGAAAAAAAGAAAAATATACACTAAGATTAAATATCCTTCTTCTTCCTTTACCTTTTATATCTGTAAATAGATTATTGAAGATTTATCTTTAGAATTCTACGCTGTTAACTCAACTTGCTGATTGTTGGTTTCTAATAAATTTCTTTTATTTTATATTTGATAATTTATTACTTGTAGCGTTACATATCTAGCTTTTCACACCATTTAATCATTACAATCACATTTATCCTACTTATTATTAGAAATTTGTTCATTTTTAAATAGAATTTTTTCTTTTATTATGCTTACTTCAATTCATTAAAAACAAAAATTGTTCTCATTACTCATTCATAATATTTTGTCATCCTAATAAAGGAGTTTTTAATTTAATTTAAATATTAATGTCGGTATCTGAGCTAAAACTAAATGTTTTAATTTAATGACATGGAGATTAAATGTCAATGGATTCTACTGCAAATTTTTAGGCATTAATAAAAAATAAAATCCGTTAACAATTTTGATTCACATAGCATAAAGTTGGCGGATGATAATTTTACTTTAAATAACATTTAAAAATTACAATTCTTCAAAACACAAAGAATCAAGTGGGATTTTAGAATTAGGATAATCTTTCATAAAAAACTCTTCATTAGATTTTTGATTTTTCTAAAAATTTTCATTATTTTAAATTTCTCTTCTTTTTCCTCAAAATATATCTTAATGTAAGAATTTTTTTTTTCATTGAGTAAGAAACAAAGGTTGAAAGAAACTCATACGAGATAATTTTGAAAATAATCTTGTAAAGAAAAATGAGAGCATGAATATTTAATAAAACATCATAAAAACAAAGCCTTATTTAAGCCCTAATAAAATTCATATATCAAAAAAGCAAATTCATAACTTTTTAAGAAACTTCTATATTTATACACACACTTGAGTTTTTGATTTGATTAAAATGTGAAATGTGAAAATTCAAAACAAAATTTCATGTTACCAAAATGAAAAAAAATAATAATTTTCATTGCAAAAATTATCCATTGCAAACATTAGAGCACCTACACCAGCTTACCAGTGTATGCGCTGTAGTAACAAACACTAGATGCTTATTTCTTTGCAAACATTTTTAGCAGAGCTCGAAGTCGACTCGGATTTTTTATCAAATTTGTATGGCGGAGTCGACTCCGAGTCGAAACGACAACATACAAAATTTCATCGACTTCGAGCTCTGATTTTTAGTTAAACAATATTGAAAAACAATTTTGATTTAATTTGAAATTTAAAGAGACTTTTTTGTCACCTTTTCATATTTAAATAGCAACAAACTTTTTGACAAGCTTTTTATATGGTTTTTTCTGAGAGTTATGCTTTGAAACTTGTGAAAAGAGAATTTTTGTGTATTTTCCGAATCAAACATTTTGCACTCATTTTTAAACTTTAAATCTCTATTAATAATACACATGTGATCAAACTATGTGTTTTATGTCAAATATATTAACTCTATCGTTTGGATAATTACAGCATTTATAAGGTAAATGCAAATTCTATTGTAATATATTTCAAATTCTCAATAATAATCATCTGTCGAATTCTTGAATTTCACAGCAGTAAAAAATTTTAAATTTTATTTCCTATAAACCAAATTCATTGTTTACGCTGTGAAAGCATCACGCTGATATAATGAAAAACACATTAGTTCATGTATGTAACTAATTATAACGTTATAAATTCACAAGATGTGAAAAAATTTCCCTGCTTAATGAAAATATCCTGTAGAAATATTCAAATTAAAATTTACAGATCGAGGAAGCACTAACAATAATAGATTATCTGCAAAACAAGAATCACTAATTGATGTATTTATGTCCAATCTTTCCTCTTCTTATTCCTACAAAATTTCCATTCAACTAACAGACATTTTCCACATTTTTGAGTTTGGAATTTAATTTATACCAGTTGAGTCGAATATTCTGTTCAAATTAAATGATTTCTCTTTTGATTCTTGCCACATTCACTATTCACAGAATAATATAAAATAAGGTCTTCACTGCAAACACGAAAACCAAAAAAAGCACAGAATTTATAAATTATTCATGTTTAAATTTAATTTAGATTTTTTTTCCTTTTCTTTCTCTCTTTTTCCTTTACACATTCATTCCATTTCAAAGATTCAAGTAAAGATGCTTCAATATGAAATATTGAGTTTTTTGAGACTTACAAAAAATATTTAAAGGGTTTAAAAAATATATATATTGATTAATAAACCTTTGTTATTTTTTTAATTAAAACATTCATCATTCTTCAAAAATTATCGTTAAACAATTCGCATTCCAAAAAAATTGTTAAAATTTTGAAATCTTATTTTTAAATTTCATTCTTGCCAATCTGAAACATTCATTTAATATTTTACTGCTAATTAAAAGCTGCTTGAATCAAAACACTTCATTCCTCTCCTGTTTGATTACTCGTTTTTTGTACTTTTCTCCTTCTTTCTGATTCACTTCCTACCTTCAAATGTAATATCTTTCGCAATTTTAATGATATTTAGGTTTTAATTTCTTTTATAATATTATACATAGAAGTATTTTTTGTAAATTTTTTCACCTTTCTTTTATGTCATTAAGTTTTTTTTAAATCCAATAAATTATGTAATAAGAGTATTTAGATCTACCAATCTAAGAATAATTAAACCATAATAATGACAATTTCGATAACTATTCAGCATATTCATCCTCATTGGAATAACGATGAACCATCAAATGTGATTGCTGAGAGATGTAATAGGGCACGCATAAATTCCGCCATTTTTGTATCATCGGAAGGACGAGGTTTTGATTCAATAGAATTTATTCGACGTTATGGTTCACAAAGTGTCCTCTGTCGTAAAGCAAAAAGTGCAGAGAATATTCCTGCTGGGAATAGAAACGTAAGTAGTTTTATCATGGTTGTCATGCTTGTTATATTTGAATATTTTTCTCCCTATCCAAATAGCGTCGATTCTCAGAGAATCCATCAGGCAGTAAACTATGGGAAAGTGAAGAATATAGGAATTCACCAGCAAGAGAAAAAATTGAAATGGTTGAGTGCTACAATGATCCATCATTAAAAATTGCAAGTATTCCAAAGAAAACTCCTAAAAAACTTTTAACAGCATTACCGACATTGAGTATAAGTGGACCATCGCCAGCACCATCTAGAAATACATCGCCAACATCAAATTCACCAACAAAGGAAGAAGATGAGGAACAACAAAAATTTTTGTAGCTAATCGAGAAAACTTTATTTGTAAATACTAGTAGTAAACTAAACGAATTGCTTGTGTAGTGATCGATGAAAATAGAAAATATCAAATTAGATTTAGGAATGTAGAATTTTAACAAACAGTCATTTTCTCATCTACGAATCCATTGATATCACTCATAACCTATTTCGAAAAATCAAACATTTCTTGCCAACAAAAATGTCAATTTCAAAATAATAAATTAATATCCTTAAATTAATTCAATTACCTAATTGCAGATAGTTTATTTTAATTAATATTAATTAAGAGTTTACTTAAAATTCAATTCATGTAGTTTATTCCATCATTAATTAATTCTGGAATTAAACTTCATATTGTATGTCAAGTATTCAATTACACAAATTATTTGCATTATTTCCGAAATATTATTGAACTTTTTATCTGTTCACTATCAATGCATACCTATAGAAAGTTAATCATCAAAGAAATTCTTTGATTAGAAAGAATGAAATTAAATCAGTGGAGTTTACATTTTCAGTTATTCATCCAATTCTAACGTTTCAATAACAAATAATTTAATTTTATTTTTTTAAAGACTGTTGAATGAAAAAAAAATTATCTAAATTGGTGGATAGTACTTAAGTCATAATAAACTGTTAAAAAATGCCTAAAAACCAAATATAATCAAAATTTAATGCACAAATATTTTTCTAAGTAAAAAACATTGGCTATAAAATCTATTTTTGGTATGCATGCTCTGCAGGCAAATGATAACAATAGCAAAAGCAAGAAACGGCATTTATTTATTCTCAAATGCGCTTTTAATACACGAAACATTCGCAATGAATTAAAAATTATCAAGCAGACGCTATATTTATAGTGAAAATTTATTACCATTACAAAGAAAATTTATTTGAAATCAGAAATGATATACTTGTATACAGTTTACTCGTTTTTCGCTTATGTTAACATTAAAATTGTAAAAATGAGTTATGTGATTAATGATCTGATGAACGATGAGGCAAAAATTTACGATCGAATGAACAGTCAGATCGAATCAAGTTTGAGATTAAAAGTAAACAATTAGTAGAAAAAAAGAGAAATTCATGCCTGATTGCATCACATCATTGCTTTCTCTTGCAAAGGTCAATCTACCCCATAAAAGGACGATATATTTTTGTTCAGTGTCTGCATATATAGCCAAAATTTATTTAAGGCATATAAAGTTCATTTATTATTAGGTTTAAGCTAATATCTCTCAATACGTAACGGTTTTCCTTATTTTAGTACAAAATTTGAATAAGGAATTTTTAGTATTCCTTATTTTAGTACAGAGTGTCCGTTAAATTTATATGAAATAAATCCAAAAAATTCTTAATTTCTGATGTGTTAACTAAATTTCCAAATGATTTTTTTCATAGAAAACTGATTTTTACATTTAATAAGGCTATTAGGAATGCATAATCAATCAGTAATGAATATTAAATTGAAGAATTTGAAGTTTAATTTTTTATAGTTGTATGTGTGTTTAAATGTATTTGTAATATTTACAAAACCAACCAATCAGAATTGTTTCGTGTTTTTTGCTTAATTTTAGACTTTTTAACAAATTTTAAAACTGTTGAACTGATGCTGTATGATTCAAACTATAAGAATAATAAATTTGGAAATTATAAATTAAAAGATTTATTTCAAAATTAACAAAAATAAAAATTTCTTTACGTTTGTGTTAGTGTAATTTTTTCGTACACGCAAAACATTCAAATTCAAATTTTTGTACGAAATAACGGAAAATATTCCTATTGAGAGTTATTAGGGTTTAAGGTAACATAGCTTTTCTATTTGATCAATTACGAATTGGAAATGGGTTAATTGAACAAAATTTACGTTTTATTTCCTTGAAAATTTACAGACATTAAAATTGAATATTATTTATTTTTTCTTACTTCTATGTTTACACATTTTGACTAAAAAAAATTGGCATTAAATGAATGTGCACATGATTATCATTCAAACAAAAAGTCAATAGAAAATTTTATTACGTGAAACATGACCAGATCCCGTTTACAACTGTAAATATGATAAATGTAAAAAATGTTTTCTTTTGCGCACACATGTAGAATTGTGTTTCATTCATTCAGCATAATATTTTAGTTAACGAGTGCAAACACTTTACATTTCCTCAAACTTCATAATAAATTCATGATGAAAATACATTAGGGAAACGATAATTTAAAAGTATCTTGATGAGAACCAAAGCTAATCGATCTTATTTGAAATAGAAGTTTAAACAAGATAATGAAAATGGAACAATGAACTTTATAAGCACAATTATTCCGATGCTCCAGCTGATTCATTCAATTATTCATTCTCATTTCTAAAAGTTCAGTAAAATGAAACAGATGTTCGAGTTTCTTAATTCTTCTTACAATTTGACATAAAATTTAAGGATTACAAATGATAGAAAGAAGTTACTGTAACAGTACATAGCGACGATGAATAACTCTAATAATTTGAAATATAAATAGAAAGAATTCAACGGAATTCTAAATGCAGTCATAAAAAGCATATCAGAAGCTTAAACAAACCCAAATAGTTTTCTACATATTAAAAATCAATTCACTAAACTTCTTGTGAAACTACAAAACTATTTTATCATAACAAGTATTAAGTTCCGTTAAAAAAATCCCAAATCATTTTCGAATAATTAATTATGTTTGTATTGTTTCCTTTATTTTAATTCATTCCTATTATCTACAAACTTTTTGATGATTAATCAAATTTTTTGGCCCCAACTTTTCCATGCGTTTGTTCAAGCAAAACTATTTTATGAGAAGCTAATATTATTAAAGGAAACTTTGCCTTAATAAAGAAATTTTTAAGTGAAATTAATCTTACATCCTTTCATACACATGTAAATTATCTTAAATTAATGTTTCTTATAAATTTTTCAAAAAGGTCGAGAAGCATACAGAAAAGTTTAGATCTTTTTCAAGCGTACTCTTAAGCTTATTTATACATTCTGAGGATATGCAAAGCAACCGTGAATATCAAATTAGACGTCGATTGATTCTTTTTAATTAAAGTTCTTCAATCTTTATTTAACCTTCCATCCTTAACTTGTATCTTGAATTTCATAAAAATGTCAATTCAACAACACAAAATCCAGTTAGTAACATTGACCTGATAATTGTTATAATTTTTTAAAAGAATCCATTAAAATCAAATTAATCGCGACAAAACACAATTTGAGTCATTAACGATAATTTTCATGACAACTTTTCATAATCAATTTGTTCGAAATTTCTTTTTAAAGAATCATTTATGAATCTTCTTCCTTTTATTTCCTATTCTATAACATAAATCATAAAGAAGCCGATACCATTAATATCATCAAACATTAAGGATTGAATAAAAAGAAAATCTTCCATATCAAAATTATTTTTATTATAAAAAAAAGTAAATGAATCGAAATCAATAACTCAAAATAATGAAACTGATACTTTTCTTTTGTCTCATTGTTTCTTATTTTCATGGTAAGTACAATGATGATAGATAAAAGAAAAGTCTTGCCTTTTAAAAACTTTTATGCTGCTCTGCATTTTCATTGTTTTATTTCCTTTTATTTATTTATAACCATACTTATAATAAAATGTATCAGATAAAACAAAAAGAAAAAATCTTTTGTCCTTCCATTGCACTGATTTTATTTTTATTATTAATGGTAATAAAGTTCAGGGTTTCATTTTGAGTGCTTCTTAAGGACTCCTTAAAATTTATTAAAAATTGATACTTGTGCATTGATTCTTTTTTTAAACAAAAGATTTTTTTATCATCAATACTGTAAAAATAAATGCTGGGACCATTGCAAGCATTTTGCAACGGTTATTCTTTATGTGATGATGTAGAAGAAAAAATAAAAAAATAGAATGAAATCCCTCCAAATTCCATTTTGAAGATAATGTATAGAAAAGTTTATTCTTGAAGAATTTGAAGAAAATCAAAGAAAAAAAAATTTTTACCTTTAATGCCTAGAAATAAAATACAAAAGTAAAGTTTTTAAAATGTAAAGGATACAGAAATAAATATGACAAAATTCTTTGAAAAAATGAAGACAGAAATCAATTTAAATTTTATATCCTAAATCTCTTAACCTTTTGATTTTTCCTATAAACTTTAATTATTAAACATTTCCTAACAATATTAAAAATCTTTCTCCTACATATCGTTAAATGAAACCTTCAATTTAATTAATTACTTAAGGATTCTTACAGCTTTTTGTCTGAATTCCTAAAAAATACCTACCCTAATATTTAAACAATTACTAACAAAATTGAACCCAATGATTATCCTCGAATCACTGTTAACACAAATTTAATCTAAATGTTTCAAAATTTTAAACATGCCTTAAAAAACTGACAAAACCAATGAAGGATATCTCTAGTAAATTACTTTAATCTGTTAAGACAATGTACCAAAACAAAAAAAAAATCCATTTTATGACCAAGAAAATTATAAAATAAATTCCATATTTTATGTTCTTTTGTTATAATTAGAGAATGTAGATAATGAATTTATTATGTAAAATTCTCACAAGCTTTAAACATAGCTTTAATGATCAAAAAAATTGATGATAAAAAAAGAAGTAAATAGCGAAAAAAAAGCTATTAAAATGAAAATGAAATATTAGCTTGTAAATGTTCTCTATAAATTAAGAGATTAAGCACCAAATCGAGTTTATTAAGCTGTTATTCATTCATCTTTGAATACTTGAATGTCTGTTACCAAAAAATTGTTATTTCACCATGATTATTACTTTTTATTGGAACTCATTTTCATTCTATAAATTTATAGTTTAGTAATTCATTAACGTCAAAGAAAAATTTCACAAATTAATTAATTTCGCAGTTCTTTAAGAAGGTGTTTGGTCATTTTGTGTAATGACCAAATAAAATTAAAATAAAAATACAGATTTGGAATAAACGTAAATGCTTGTAAATTTCATCTTTTTTTTACAGCAATTTTAATCCCCAGAAATAGTTTTTTATCGTTATAATTTCATCATCAATCTCCATGAATAGGATAAGTAATGTATATTGAGTCTACAGTCATGTTCGTGTCGTCTATGGGCAAAATTAATAGACATCACGCATTTTCCACTCCGAAACGTTTTCTTGTCAATGAACCTCTCGAGTGAATTCTCGAGTGAAATGTCTCTATGCCAAATACGTGAGGGAGAATTCATCATTTAATGTTGATGTAGATTTCGTACAATATTTCAAGATTTTTCATCCTCATTCAAATGATGTTTTGTGAGAATTACAAAGAAGATGAGGAAACGAATGATGAATTGTATTGAACGAAAAAGGATACGAACATATTATGTCTAAAAAGATGTCACAAAGCTACTAAAAATCAAATAAATACATGACCTACATTTATTAAATTCCACAACATTCATGAAGATCTTGAACTTCAATCAATCATATTAAATTTCATTTTTCTATAAAGTACCTTACGTCTAATGGATTTTCACACTTTCAAACTATACATCTTTCTAATCTCGTTCTCAATTGAATTGTCATCAATGGAAATCATTGCATAAACCCTAATATCATCAGCATTTGCTTATTCGTACAAATGCTTTCATCCTTTCTCTTGTTATTGAAATATTTTTCCAACATTTCCGTCGATAAGCAAAGTAACTTTTTGAGATATTACAGATGTAATAAAATTATTCAAACGTAAAAATAAATCCTGAGCTCTAGAGGATTCTATATTTCTTTTGAAAAGAAATAAAGAATATCAATGAAAGTATGTAATGTAAAAAAAAATTCTTTGACATTTTATGTGATATTAAAGACCTTTAACTTCTATTTTCAATAAGATTGACAAAAGTAAATTAAATTAATGCAACTTTTAAATATTTGAGTGGAACGAAATTTTAATGTGTTTAAAAAATTACTAATAGCTTCATGGGAATGAATTTTTTTTAGTGCTGATGATATGATGACTTTTGATTATTAAAACGCTGAATTTAATCCTTAGAATTATCTACAAAATTGATTAAGCCATAAACTGCCATAAACGAGAAAATATACAAATTCAGTTGCAAATGAGTTGAGATTTCAAATATGAGATTTTGAATGTGTTACTGATTACAGAAATCTGACACAACAATTTTGGTGTGTTCCGTACAGTAATTCCGCATAGGTAATCATCAAAAGTGTGCATCCTTAAATTATTGAGTTTTAACGAAATATTAACGGTCATAAAATATTTAAATCTTTTTTTAACGAAACGAGTTTTTTTCATATTTTTTTCAGAACGCCCTCTTGTGGAAAATTTGCATTTTACTTTCCAATATTTTTTTCTCTTTAATATTTTTGTAAACAGAAAATTAATTTTGCACATAATCAATTAAATAGCTTTTAGTTATGGCATCTCAAAGATTCTTCAGATTCTTTACAACAGAGAAAGGTAAAAAATTCATGATGTACGCATCGACAACAGCTGGTTTATCTGCATTTTGCATAAAATATATACCGCATACGCTTTTAGCTGAAAAGCACAAGGAAATAGTTGCAAGTTATCAGTAAGTTGATTTGTTGAATGATTTACACATTAATTTAGCATTATTTATTTACAGAAATGGTATTGAAAGGAAAGTTAGTGAAACTCTGGAAAAACGACTAGTTATTGCATTAAATTCACTTAAAATTACTGATTCGGAAAGAGATTTTTTCGTGCCATTCATGGTATCAGGCTTTGATTTATATTCAATTGGTTCCACAAAGTTTCGAGACGGCTGTCTTGTTGGAATTCCAGTAAATTATACATATACTGCAAGCGATGAAATCCCACGAACCGAAATTACTGTGAGAGGATATGATCAAGTAGACTGGAGCTCTAATGCAGGAAAATTGCTTCAAGAGGGATTAATTCTGTCAGAACCTGAACAAGTATTTGGAATGTGTCGTGAAATACTTGAATTGAAATCCCACAAAGTGCTATTCAATTCTCTGTTTCCTGTGGCATCAATTATCTTGTATTACAGCATAACAACCACTATAAATACAAGAAATCAACTTTTTAGAGGACCATTATCACTTCGTGCTGTGATGTATTCAATTGTTGGTCTATTTTCAATTGGAATGTATTTCTTTGTTAAGGATTTCACTCAAGTAGCACTCGACAAATATGTGGATGAGACATTAGCTAATTTGGGATCAAATTTTCTTGTTGCTGGATTAGGTTTTTATGATAAAATCCTTAAAAAGAATATGGCTATTAAACAACTGACTGATACAAGTGAATTAACAGCGATGGGCAATATTAATAGCTACTTTAGAACTAAAACCATCCCATTGACAGATCGAAAAAGTTACTTCCAAAAACGTCTTAAAGAATTCATCGCAGAAGAAGAAAAGAAAAGAGAATTAAATAATGAGAGCAACTAAATATTCTTTTAGGATTTCTAGTACCTAATAATGTATAATAATAAATAAATAAAAGTTTTGAGAAAAATTCAACAGAATAATGTTATCGATATGATTTTCATTATTTTCATAGGCTACATATTATTGGCCTGTAATATTTTATTATTAAGAAAATCTTAGGAATAATTTGAAAATATTATAATTGAGTAAACATGATACAAACACGTGGAAAGTAATGCTCAAAATGATTGGCATACTAAATGAATATTTCTTTGCTTTTACTTCCACTAAATATTATCGTGAACATGCAAACTCTTTCCATTTAAAAATAAGAATGTTTATGCGCATGATCTCTGAGAAGAATTTTTTTCTCTCAAAATTTTCATTTTTTCATTTTCACATTTTTCCAAGCTAGTCATATGCTTAGGAAGCGTACATTATCTAACACTCCAAAATTAAACAAAATAAAGCGAAATTCTCTTGAAATTAATAATTTTTAATGTAAACAAGATTTCAAAAAGCAATATTTCCTCACAAACGGAAATGCAATAAATAAAGTGAATTAGTTTTGGGCCTGGGAAAAGTGAATTTGATTGAAAAAGAAAGAGAATTAATCCTGTGAAGTTTTTCTATTGGGATTTTTAAAAATCGGGCGAGGTGAAAATTTGCCAAAATAAATTATTTTCGCACTGTGAATTTTTATAGAGTAACAACAAACTCGCAATGCAACAAACAACTTCCATAGTATTAAAAAGTATGTGAGACTAAAAATAATTTAAAATTGCATAAAAAATATAATTTTTAAATTTTTTTTTAGGTCTTTCAATCCTTCTTGGATTATTCTTCCTTTTTACTGGATTTATGAAAATCAGCCCATATATATCAAAAGAATTGCACAGAGATTTGGTAAGTTGAACTTTAATTCTATTACTCCAGACTAGACATATTAAATCAATAAGAAGAAATGTGGGCGCGTGTCTAGTTGTTGCCAAAAATTATTAACGTCAGTAAAGGATTCATTAAAAATATAAAATTACTTAATCGGAGGATGAAAGCCAATACTTTAATTTAGTCATCACGTTCCCATCAAAATTTGGCCCACGATCCTCCTCATTATTTCCAACGAATATCATCAAATGCTCTGCTATAAATAGCGTCGCAAAACATTGTACTTTGTGAATTTCTTTTCTACTTTTTCTTTAAAACTTGCACGATTATCTTTTTTTATTTGTACTTTTTTTTACAAACACTTAATGCGCCTTCCTTTACATCATCATCATACATAAAACCTCTTATTCTTCTCATTCAATCTTCTTTCATCTTGGTCATTAAAAGAAATGAATAGCATAGCTGAAAATCTGTGCAAATAAATGTAAATATTTACAGGAAAATCTTTCACTTACTTTGACCAATTCTCAATTGATTTAATTAGGCCATAGGAATAGAGAGAAAAATATATAAACAAGCGGTGTAGATTGAAACACCTGTTTGATTAAAAATTCTCACATCTGTATACTTTTTTAATTGCAGCGTAAACATTATGTCAAATATGCAAAAGCGTTTCCAATGGCATCATTATTGGACATTAGAGTACCATCAAAATGGTACCGTCGAATTATTGGAGCTATTGAAGTCATCTGTGGAGGTTTAATGGCAGGATTTCCAAGTCGTAAGTTATCTGTTGATTACAAATGTGCATTTATGAGTCAGTTTGTTAAGTGATTAGCCATCATAGGACAACGGTACCTCATTTTTCGATATTCGGTACCTCTTTTTTCGAATATTGTTTGTTTATAATTTTTTTTGGGAAAATTAAGTTAATCAATTTTTGATTATTGTAAATGGTTAAAAAACAGTCATTGTTGACCAATTAATCATTTAATACCAATTAATAACATTGAAACTTATTAAAAAGTCAAAAAATGATTAACTTTTAAAATTCGAAATTTTCGAACAATAACAATTTTACTGAACACACTCACAAAAAATGGTGAAAAATTCAAAATTTCTGAAAAAATAACGGAAAAAGTTTTCATTGTCCTATGTTGGGTGATTAGCTTACATTTATTGAATTACAATGCATTGTGAAATTTGCTGGCTCATCAAAATAAACTGTATGAATACTTGAGCATTAATCATACTTCTGTTTCCCTGTAGATACTGTGAAAAATGCAGCTAATGGCACACTTCTTTGCCTTATGTTTTTGGCACTTTATTCGCAATATATGGCTAACGACCCATTCGAACGACTCGGTCCGACATTAGTCTTCATTTTTATGCTTGTAGGACGATTAGTTATATTTTTCCAGGTAAAAATCATTTGCACTAAGTTTATGTTTCTGTCAGACTGACTTATTTTTATGACACAGATCCATCGAAAAGAAAAGCAAAAAGAAGAAGCTGCAGCTGCTCAAGCTAATGGCATAAAACAAGATTAAAGACTTAAAACGAATATCCTCAACAACCAATACTCATTTTTAAGAATCCCTTTCGTTCTTATTATATTCCTATCCAAGGTGAATTTTATAAAATTTGACTATTGTATACATTTTGAGATTATTCTAATTATTACTCATATTAAATTAATTAACTTATCGATTTTATTGTATCTGAAAAATTTGCTAAATTTATGACAGAATTTTTTCCACAAAAAAAAAATACAAAAACGAAAAGTAACTTTCATGTTAAAGTTAATCTTAGACATTTTTTACAATGAAAAATTTTGCACTTTTATGAATGCGAAGTAAAATTTGATAATTGCGAGAGAATAGTAAATAATAAAAGAATTAGTGTGCACGATGATTTATAAGGAGAATAAAAGTAAAAAAAATACACATGAAGTATAATATGCTGGTTTAAGTTGCATGTAAAATCATTAAAGATCCTACCAAACCCTGAACATATGAGCGACATTATTGATTGTATTGAATAAGGAACGAAGCACAAATAGAATGTTTTTGTTATTGTGAATTTTTTGACCTGCTGATTCATACAGCAAAACAGAATGTACACATTTTAAAATTATTTCATACAGTCATAAAGAAGTGATTAAGCAATGAAGACGTATATTTTGAAGACTGCAATTTTTATTTTATTCATCGACGCAGTTTGTGCATGGAGACATTTTTGGAAAGGACGAAAAGTTGATGGAAATTTAGGCGATCCAACACATTTTCATTTAAAATCTGAAAGTGGAAGTGAAGATTTATGGTTCACGCAAAATTTAGATCATTTTGAACCATTAAATAGAAAAACATGGAATCAAGTAATTATCAGTTTATGATTATTCCTGATTATTTAATGAATGATTTGTTCGACTTCTAGCGTTACTACGTCAATGATGAATTCTTTAAACCAAATGGACCCGTTTTTCTTATGATTGGAGGAGAAGGCGAAGCAACATCAAAATGGATGCATAAAGGAGCATGGATACAATATGCAAAAAAATTTGGAGCACTTTGCTTTCAATTAGAACATCGTTTTTATGGAAAATCACATCCAACTCCGTAAGAATCAATTTTTATTAAACGCTCTACTTCAACACTAACTCTTGGTTAATTTCAGTGATCTTTCAACCGAAAATCTCCGTTTCTTATCATCAGAACAAGCATTAGCCGATTTAGCATATTTCATTAAACGCATGAATGAAAAATACAATTTAACATCTAATAAATGGATCGCTTTTGGAGGAAGTTATCCAGGATCCTTAGCAGCGTGGTTAAGAGAGAAATATCCTCATCTTGTTTACGGTTCTATTTCAACATCCGGACCTTTACTTGCTAAAATTGACTTTTATGAGTATTTTGAGGTAGTGAGAGATTCCTTATCAACTTATAAGGGCTGTGATTGTGTTGCAAAAGTTCAAACAGCAATTCAGCAGGTCGATGTACTTTTAAAGCATATGGTAGGGCAACGGACTTTAAATGAAAAATTTTTACTGTGTGACCCTGTCGAAAAATCAATCAACAATCCTCTTGACATAGCAAATCTGTTTGAAGGTCTCGCCGGTGATTTTGCTGGTGTCGTTCAATACAATAAAGATAATCGTGATGGAAATCCTATTACAATTGATGATGTTTGTGATGTGATGTGCAATCAAACAATTGGCGTTCCTGTAACTCGACTTGCTGAAGTTAATAAAATGATATTAAAAGAAAGCAAGCAAGACTGCTTTGATTATAAATACGACAAAATGATAAACGAAATGAAAAACATTTCATGGGATTCAGAAGTATCAGAAGGAGGACGTCAATGGACATATCAAACATGTACAGAATTTGGATTCTATCAAACATCTGATAAACCAAATTTATTATTTGGTGACAAATTTCCAGCTGATTTCTTTGTAAAGCAATGCACAGATATTTTTGGCGATAGTTTCAACTTTGATGCATTGAATGGTGGCATTGACAGAACAAACATTATTTATGGAGCATTAAAGCCAGAAACTACAAATGTCCTTTTTGTTCATGGCAGTATTGATCCATGGCATGCTTTAGGATTAACGGAAACTAACAAAAATCAACGTCAACCTACAATTTACATCCAAGGAACAGCTCATTGTGCTAATATGTATGAACCAAGCGAAAAAGATTTTCCACAGCTTAAAAAAGCTAGAGAGGCAATTGTGAAATATCTTGAAGCTCTTCTCCGTTAAACGCATGACATTGGAATTATAAAATATTTTTTCACTACAATATTTTTAATTTTTCATATACAGATAGCGCTAGTTGTCTCTGTTATAAAAGAAATCTCATTTGCAGGTATTCAAAATTTAAGTATAGAAAAAATAAAAACAAAAAATTGATCCTTTAAAATTTTATTACCTGAAAAATAATCAAGAATATGCTGTAACTTTCAAACAAATAAAATTATAATAACAAACATAATTAAATAGATATTTTATGGCCATTCAGCAAATCCTTTTACTATTTGTAACTTTGAGTCAAATATTCGTCTGCAACGTCATTCCATATATGACAAACTTCCTTGTCAGTTTTCTTGTACAAATTTCTCAGTAAATTCCATCCTGCTACTTGAGTTGTCAGCAAATATTGATTGCTTTGATCGAATTGGTGAGTATATAGACCAAGAACGAGCGATTGACATAGACGAGCGCACACACAAATCTTAAAATGAAGAAATCGAATTTAAAGTTCAAAGCACATGTATTTAAGTTACATACTTACTCTTAACAAACTCATTTCATTCTCTGGAATCAATCGAACCATTTTATATCCAGCAAGAAAATATCCACCAGTTTCAATATCTCCAGTTATCAGCATCATGTATGTCAAAGCAATTGCTATTTCAAACAAAAGGCATGAATATTGAGTATCACCATAATCGATTACGCCTGCAACTTTGTAATCTCCTGAGGATGAAGTCTTGTTAACAAGAACATTTTGTTCATTAAAATCTCCATGAATGATTTGCTTTGGAAATTCATCAATGTTATTTAATACTCGAAGTTTAAAAATATCAATAATGTCTTCAACCATTCCTCTCTTTTCCTCATCAATAACTACATTCACAAATTCTTCCAGATGAGGTACTGATGAAAGCATCCATAGAGTTTTATGATTCTTATATCCCTCGTGGTTGAAATTCTAATTCGAGAAATAAAAGATAAGCTTAATAGTTTTTAAACTAATCTGCATTCTATGAACCTTCAATGTGCTATCCATTTTTCCAAGAAAAACTCCAGCTTGATAGAACAAATTCGAGCATGATGGAACATCGCAGAGAATTTTACCTGGGATGAACTCATACAATCGTATAATATTTTCATTATCAAATGAATAATATTTCCCATTAATATCCTGAAGTTGGCGAGGACAAACAATCTTCTGATTATCTATATACATAAAACACAAATAGAAGTTTATCGATTTTTAATTTTTATCGGATTAATGACACTTACTCAAATAAAGTGATAATGCTGTTTGACCTTCAATGAATGCAATTTTTTTCGAATCAAATGAGTTCAAAATTTTTAAAACGTATCCATCAGCACAAAAGGTAATGTAAGGATTTTTAATGTTTCTAAATCAAAAGTATAGGAACTAACTTATATAATAAAATTTACACAAAAAATAAAGGGAACATACTTATCTGCATAAATTAAGAAATTTTTATCATCATAAGAATTAAGTTCACAAATTTCGAGAACTTTTATTCCGTAAGTTTTTTGTAAAATAATTTTTGCAGTTTCTGCATCACATTGAGGCTTTATTCTGGTACCTAGAATTATGTTTTTCTGGGTTAAATCGATATGTAAAAAAAAATCACACATTATTATTTACCAGGTTTTAAAATAGAACTCTCGTCTATGTTCTCCATTTGATTCTCTCAAAAGTTGTAACTCGAATGAATTTAAAAAGGAGAATGTAAAATTGTACGGTGAGTATAAATAAATTTCAAGTGATAAGAATGATAGATTATCTTATCATTTATGAACCACAGACAGTCACTACACTGACTTTTTCGTATTGAAATAAAAGTGAAATGAACACTAAACAATTTAAATCTCTTCAAATATGAAAAATGGCTATATGATTTAGGGGAAATAGAATAAAATAAATAAACAATCACAGTCAATTTATGTTTTATGACAACACTCGTTTATTGGCCCTATTAGCCTTGAACTTAAATTTTCAAATATAAATGTTTCAATTTGCTGCATGAACTCCATTTATAGTTTAAAATACATCAATCAAAAAAAAAAAAGTCAAACACAAGAGTAAATAAAATATAAAATAAGGTAAATAGTGATTCTATTTGAGTTGTGAGTAGTGTTTTTAATCAGGTTTATTAAGAATTGTGTGCAGAAATAAAGTCTTAAATTTATTCTTAAAATCAACATTTCTATTATTTCCATATCTCTTTCTTCGTCTACTAATGACAATATTTCTGAACAGCCAATTATTTGTCGAAAAACTTCAAGTCTTCTCAATTTCCAAAAATTTTGTGTATATCTGTTTAATATTATTCTTAATATGATGCACAAGTTTAAAATTTTTTCTCAAAACACATTTCTACAGGATTTAATTCATTTTGAAATGGAATTTGAGCATCTACTGATGAATTTTGTTCGCACTTTTAATTTTGCTGAAGCTCCATTCGTACATAAATTATCGATGCTGTAAACATTACTGTTGTCATTATCTTGATCTGAAAGCCAGGGCAAAGTGAAATCTTTTGGTATCAATTTAGGTATTTGTTCACCAAATGCAGAAATCGGTAAATCATCCGAAATCTGAATAAACTTTATAGTTTTAACATCGGGAAAAAAGGAAGAAGTCATTGTTTTCTGTACTTTATTATTCTGGCTCATCATCTCAGCATATTCTTCTTTCAAATGACGCTTCTTCAATCTCTCAATATTTTTCTGCTCTCTTATTCTCTGCTGATCCCATTTCTTTCTCCTTCTCTCATCTGCCTCATATTTTAAATGCCTTTTCAGATATGCTTCATCACTTGTATCCTCAACAGGTAAATTTTCAATCTCATTTGTCGGTGATGATGTCAAATCTCTTTCAATCCATTTTGGAATTTCTAAATTGACATCACCCTCAAAACTTTTATTATCAATATCTTCATTTTCAAAGTTGTATGTCTTCCAATCATTAATGCGATACTCTTTATTTGTCATTAGAAACAAATTTTTATTACTTAGCTTAATGCTTATGGATTCCTGCGAATCCTCAGATCGCTTTTTAATTTGAATTTCATCTTCTGATGTATCAATCGATATTCTTTTATCTTTGAATTGTAAATTTTCATCTTTAAGATTTCTTTCTGTTTTGTTTTTATTTACCGGTACGTTATTATTATTATTATTGTTGCTATTGTTGTTGCTACTATTGTTTGTATTATTGTTTGAAGAAAAATCTGATTTTTTATTCGATCCCTTCGAATGTTTGTACCTTTGCAAACGCTGTTTTAAACTCTCATTTTCATGTATTAATTTTGCAATTAATTGATCTCGTTCAGACAATTGATTTTGAAGCTCTTCAATCAAGTTTATATTCGATAAAATAAAATTTTTCATCTTTTTCACCGTCTTATCATCACCAATAAAACTATTATTATTACTTTCTGTATAAGGCAATTTGTCTCTGTTGTTTAATTTATTACAATATATATGATCCACGTTCTCACTTTTCATAAATTTATCCATTTAATAAAATTAATTTCACAACTTAATAAATATATTCTTTTTTTTTGCAAATTTTTGTTTCTCAAATAATAAAAATTTTCAGCTTGTAACCTCTATAATTCTAATGTCGTCGTTATTTTGTTGTCGTTTCTATCTGCAATATTCGTCACACAATATTTCTAAATGACAAATAGGGGAGGGAACAAAAATTTATGTAACTGAAATTGTGAATCGTACATTGTACGAGATTTTTCTGTAGATCTTCGAAAATTTCGAATTTTAAAAAACCGTTACGCTATTTTAATGCGAACGTTTATTTTTATGTCACATACTTTTATTACTGGTTTTATAGATAAAATGTTTTATCATGTATTCAATTCAAAAAATAACAATTTTTCAATATCAAGGTCTTACCCTGTTTTTTCTTTATAAGCTACCACTCGTTACTAAGCTACTAGCTTAGTAAAGTTTTTTGGAAACTAAAATTTTTTTGTAATCTTTACTAAGCTACTACCACAAAAAATTTTAGACAATAATTTTTGAGAATTTAATTGCAGATTATGCTTTAATCTGTCATTAATAATCAGATAAAATCAAGATTATGAGTTAAATTCTTAAATTTTTTGAGAAAATTGAAAATTTTTGTTTTAGTACAGGATTTTTACTAAGCTACTACTCGTTACTAAGCTACTAGGGAGCCAAAAAATCAACTTTTTTTCTCTACTAAGCTACTAGCTTATAAAGAAAAAACAGGGTACTTAATCCTTTTTCATTGGTGGAACCCAATCACATTTTTTAGCAAAATCACTCAATTGTGTGCATTCTGGTTTGTTTGGTACAATTTGAGAGCCACAATTTTTGTAAATTTGACCATATACACATCCAATCATCATCATAGGAATAGGACTGCAAGTTACACCAGGTGGAGGAGGTGGCGTAGACATGGAGGATGTTTTATTTACACAGTAATTAACTGCAGCTTCCACTGTCTAATTTGTATGAAAATGACATGTTAATGATAAAGGATCTATCTATAATTTTAAAATACTCACTGGCTTCAATGAAGTTTCACTTCCAATTAGTTGTGTGACAGCTGCATTAGTGTCAATTTTTCCATCAACAAATACTTTTAGATCCTTTAAAACACATTCAGTAATGCAGCAAAACATTGGAGGTGGTCCCATTGGTTTTCCATCTTGTGGAGGGGGTGGTGGAAGCTAAAAAAATGTAAAAATGTGCATATTCATCTCTACATTAGTATTTCGACTAATTACCTTTGGAAATTGAGCAGCACATTTTTGAAAGACATCTGACGGAATCATTTGCACCTTCATCTGACAGCAATCAATAAATGTTGCATTTTTTGGTAAGTTGAATGGTGCACATGCAGGATCCATATCGGGTGGAGAAGCGAAAACCTACAAAAGATAATCAGCAACTGATTAACATTACTTTGTAAATATAATTATTCATACCATTGCTATGGCGATTACGGCAAAAATAATTCGCTTCATGATTCTACAGCAGCAATATCTATCAATGTAGCTTCAAACCAAGAACTTTTCGAAAAATTACTGATGTAAATTGGAAAAGTTTGCAAGCATTTTATAGCGAAAACTTTATAATGAATTTGATAATAATAAAAAGCAGATTATAGTAATTGTATTTGAATCCGCTGTGAGTCAGAAAAAAGTAATATAATATAATAAAAATAATAATAATCTATGACACCTAATAAAATTTCCATGCTTATGGTCAACTTACAGGGAATTTGAATCATTATATCATTAAATGTTCCGTGAAATTGAACAGCATGAGCTCTTTTTGGCATTGAAAAATTTTAAAAATTGTTTACTGTATCAAATTTTTTGATTGTTGGTATCAATATTTATATATGTCTTCATACAACTGAGCATCGACCAAACGCCGACCATAGCTCAGTTGATTTGCTCAGTTTTTTGTACATACTGAAAATTTGATAGTGTTAGTGAATTTTTTCAAAATTTGAAAAAAAATAACTGTCACTTTTCTTATATGAAGACATATATAAATATTGGTTGGTATGATTCATCAAACTTATTTTGACATTGTTAGTAAGCTTGACTAAGCCATTAGGTTCAAGAATTTTTAATATATAAAGTTTTTGTGCTACAATAATTGATTTCATATCAGCTTTCAGGGTATCATTATCATAACAATTTATTTTTATACTTCATGTGCCATTGTTTTTGTTCAAATTGAATTCAATATAATGTCATATTTTTTTTAATCAATTGATCAACTGATTGTGGTGATTAGCAACTAAAAACTGCTTTATTCGATTCTTCAAAAAATGCATTGTAATGTACATACATCATTTTTGGATTTGATAAAATTTAATGATAACATTTTTGTAAAATCATTTAAAACTCTCAACTAGTTCATTCCCGTACTCTTTTGAACAATTTTCTTCAAAGCATCCAAATCTTTACCGCATTTTTGAAACCATGATTTTACACTTTCGCAAGCCTTATGAGTTGATTCATCCCCAACTGTTTTCCAAGCTTTTTCCGGACAGTTCTAATTTTTGCATGAAATTATTTTCAAATCAATAAATTCTTTTCGTCTTATTGAGCATACTCACAACAAAAGAGTCAAGATGAAGACACATAAACATGACCAAATACTGTGCATCACAATCTGCTTCTTTGATATTGAAAGGATGGTTTGAAAACAGCTCATGAATTTTCGGAATATCAGTAAGTAGCTTTTTTTGACATTGCTCGAAACCATCCTTTAAAGGCTGCTTCCAAAAATCCACTTCTTTTGGAATTCTACTTTCAATCATTTTTGTATACAAATCCTTGTCTATTACATTGTCCTTTGTAAGTTTCATTTCCTTAAAAACTACTTGAGCAACTCTCTGAAATATTACTTTAGAATTATTTATGATTGTGAATTTTTTAAATAAAAGCTTACACAGGCCATTTCAAAATTATTTTTCTTCTTTGATGCTGTATCTTTGACCATTGCTTGAACTTTATTTTCCATTTCGGGATCAGAAATGTTTGCAAATGAGCAGCATTGCTGTAAGTATTTTTTAATAAGTCAAAAAATCCTAATTCATTTTGATTTTTTGGCAATATTTACTTGCAAATTCATGTTCATTTCTGGTGGAAACTGTTCACATTCATTAGCTGCAACTTGATGCTAAAACAAGAACCGATAAATAGTAAAAATTCAGATGTGATTTGAAATTTATAAAATGAAGTAAAATTCATTCATTTATGCTATGAATTAAAAATTACATTTAAAAGCAATAAAAGAGATACAACAAAGTCAATCCACAGTATCATTATTGTTGAATTTTGCTGGCCAGAAACTATTGTGTTAATTTTTAATCTCTAACTAAATTTAAATATTCAAATTCAACGAATTTAATAGTGAATTTTGAGAGTGATTAAATCTGTGAAATAAAGGTTATGTTATCAATATTTATCATCTTAATAACTTAAAACGGAACCATTTAAATTTTTTTTTTAATTGTTTTGGCAATAATTACTCTTGAACTTGAATTATTTTTCAATTTTAATTTTAATTCTGAGCCACCTTCAAATTTTGACAAACAATTATTTTTATCATTCTTTATAAGTTTTAAATTAGTTTGAGGGAATATAACACAACATGGAAAATTTAACTTTGCAAAAACAATGGCAATGAGTCAAACTTAATAATCGATTTTAAGAAATCAGGATAAAATTAAATTTATTTCTAAAATTATAAAATTATCACAAAAGAAGATTTATTGCTGATTTAATGAATTTTCAGAAAATTATGTTTCAAATTGAAAAGTTTTGGTAACTTATTTAATGAGAAAAAAATGTGTCAAAATTAAATTAAATTTTGTTTGGATTCTAAAAGTTCAATAATATCTAGTGTAAACTGTAAAATAGGGGGGTTTGGCCCCAAAAACTAACCTGGCTACGCCCCTGGTATGTACTAAATATAGCACTTATAATAATAATAAAAATAAATTAAATGCAATCTATAAATATTTCCGATAACTGATATCTTTACTCGAATTCAGTCTTTAAGGAGCTTTAACAAAACTTGAACATAGAAAAACACTTCATGTAGAATCAGATAAGGTTTGTTTCATTAAAATCATTTTATTGATATGCTTTAATCATGACAAAAAGTGAGAGAAAAAAAAGAAAATTGAATTGCTTGAATCTATAGAAGAAAAACTGTTGAAAATCCTTTTATAAATCCAATCCATTAGTGCATTATTCTGTTGAATTAAGTTCTTCATTGGACTTTTTCTTTATCGTCCTCTTGCTGGTGCATTAGCTGCTGGAGCAGGAATATGAAGTGAAAGAACTGGACAAGTATCATAATAACTACGTAATGCCATGCAATCTTTTGATGATGGATTTACTAATGCAGCTTGTGGACATTTCCTTATTTGATAGAAATAGACACAAGATGCGAAAAATTCTGGAACCGGTGAGCAAACTTTGACGTTATCAACAACTTTATTCCCCATACTTTTGTTGATGTTATTTAAATTGGTAGCCGTTTGAGTGTTGCAAAAATCTATAGCTGCATTGATAATTGGAAGCCATGTTTGGTCGTTATTCATTGCAGTTGCCACATAGGATTTTAAAGCCTGGACATTTATAGCATTGTTGTTATATGCTTTTGTTCCATTTAACAAGCATGTGAAGAAGCACTATAAAAGATTTATTTTATGGAAAAGCTCAAGATATACCAAAAAAAAGCCTTACTTCTAATCCATCAAATGTTCCTTTGATCCCAATGTTGACATTAGATATTACACTTTGATACTTTTGGACACAGTTAGCTTCTGTGTTTTGATCGTAAATATGTTTCAATTTACAGCATTGACTTGGAACAAGTGATGATAAATTTCCTGGGTGTCCTAAGTCACATTGGCCAGCTTTAGACTCTTTTAAATACTATTCAAATAATTGAAATTGACTTGAATAATTTATTGATTTTTAAATTAAAAATAGTTAACTTACAAATAAAAAGCAATAAACGAAAATGACTTTAAAATGCATCATTTTTAAAAAAGTTGGTCCTTTTGAATAATTCAGTATTTTACTTTAGTTATCAAAAAACTGTTGAAATGTAGAACAAAAGCTTTCTATTTATAGAAAAAATGATTTCTCATTAGTGCTAATAAAATTAAATGGCATTTTGTTAAATTTATTATGTTAATTTTATTTCAATTTGATTTGATTTTAATTTTCATTTCAGAATTGAATGGTAAAAATGGAGAGTTAAATTTAATGGCTTATTAATTGAGGATTTTCTGAAACATTTAATTTAATTAAATATTCCAATGGCGTACTTGAACTTTTTATAAACGATAGTAAAAATTGTCATATTGTGTTTTTAGATACTTAATTAGAGCATTGATATGATATTTTTTTTAATATCAAGCTAAATATATGAAAATTGTTTTTTGAAACTTAACATCCAATAATAAACAATTGGATCAAATGTTCTAAAAAGGAATTTCACAAAGTATTTAAAGGAATACATTGTAAAGAAATATTCATGATCCTGTCCAATAAATTGTAAATTGTGATTGAATGCAACATTTTCTGTCTGCAATAAAAATTTACGATCAAAGAAGCAGTCATGAAATAAAATTAATGTTTCAAAAAAAAAAAAATCGTCCGTTTAGGAGATGAAATAACTGCTTAACAATTTCTGTGTAATAAAAAACGAAAGTAAACTCTTCTTTATTGTTTGTTCGAGATTTGAGAACTTTATTACACAAGAGACAATGTTGTTCAGGTGCGTCAATTTTGTTTTTGATGGCATAAGAAGACAACAAGTGTGATTGAAAAAAAGGAACAACAAATTTCAAGGAAAAAATTCAATTCAATAATGTAAAGGAATAAAGAATAAAAGCGCATTCCCTGTGGATGAAAGAAAAATCACTTTATAGCACTTAATGTGAAAGAAATGTGAAATTAAAGGAAAAAAAATTCTATCAAGCAGACAATCGAATTCAGAATTTCCGCATATTTTATTTGTATAAAAAGCAATGGAATGAAATAAAATAAAACAAAATAAAAAATAAAATAAATTTATTGTCGCATGTGCACAAATAAGTTGAAAATATCTTGAAGCTATCAATGAATGAAAAATAAGCAAATGAAGGAGAAAGAAAAATACAATTTTTTGTGCTCTCTTTGTTTAAGACAAATATTTAAAATAAATTACTCAATAAAGCTCATTTTCGTATAATTGAGAGGAAATTGAGAAATGACATTTTTATTCAAAAAATTAATTTGAAAGCAGTTTTGAATATACCTAATTTAGAAATGACTTAAACATCATTTTGTTGTTTATTATTATAACTTAAGATACAAAATTTCACTTTAATAAAAATAAACTCAAATTTATATTAATCAGTAGTAATGCATTTCTTTCAGAATCTCGTCGAATGTCAATCATCGAAATTAATTTTTTGATTTAAATTTATAAAGAGTAGAAGCAGAAGAGAAGAGAATGAAATACATCAATAAAGTACATTGTTTGTGAGCATCTTACTCTTTCTTTATAACAAATATTGTAAATTTCGATGATGATGATGAATTCTCATGAATTTAATTTTCATTTCATTACTTAGTGTATTGAAAACTGCCATCGAGTAAGCATTCGAGATTTGTTCTGTTATTGGTGTTTGCGCTGTCATACGTATTTTGTATTTGTATGATGTTGAAAAAAAATTGAGTGAAGGTCAATGGACTGCCAAAATAAATATAAATAATAATAAAATAATATTAAACAAATAGTTACATAAGTGTGAAAAGAAGGCAAACAAGGGTCATACACAAATATTTGATGATATGCTGGTTAAATACATATTTATGGAATAAAAATATTGCAGTAGCTCTCTTGTGTTTTATCGAATTGATTTGTTATTCAAATCATTCAGTTGTTGCGTTAAAAATTTTGTGTAGTTAAACAAATTTTCAGAAGTTTGATTTATTCACACATAAATCAGTTCTGTTATCATCAATTTTGATACGCAATACATTGTATGAACTTTTTACAATAGTTCGAAACTGTAATTGTTTTCAGTTCAGTAACAAAAAGTTGACATGGAATTTATCTGTAATCACACATGTTAATAAATTCACGCGAGTTGTAATCTGACAGTTCTATTGACCTTAATTTTATTTATAAAATAAAAATCATATCAGCTGATATTCAGAATATTACTTTGCAGCAGATCATACATAAAGCACGATTTGATAAGTGATATATAGTATTAAATAATACTTAAGACATTTCGGGCCCGTGTCGGAAACATTTTGCGATATCACAAGGAACGATTTTTGCGATAACGATAAGATTTCAAGAGCGAGAAAATGCCACGATATAGTCTCAAAGTGTTTAGTTTTATTTCAATTGTCGTCGGGTGTATAAGTTTTTCATCTTGCAAAATATTAAGAATGGATTCACTGGCAAAGCGTCCATCACTAGAGAAATATCATGAGATGAGAGCAGAATATCTAAATACGCATTTATCTAGAGCATTAGGTTCTGATGTTCTTTTAAATGAAGAAGAGCAACAGTTTAATACAATATTAATGGACCTAAAAGCTGAAGAGCTTGAACGTGGGTTTGAAAATCCATTTAACTTCACGCCGGCACGACATTTTTTTGACACCATGAAATCCGTCGAATCATCTCAACTTTTCAAGCTCATACGAAAAATGCCAAAAGGTGCGAAGTAACTTGAAATCTATATTCCCAATGCGACCTTTTTTCGCTTTTTTTTAAAAAAAATGAAAGATTCTTCATTTTCCAATCTTTTTTTTGCCTTTATCATTTAGGTGCCGTTTTACATGCTCATGATACTGCAATATGTAAGTTGAAACCAATTCAATCGATACAAAAAATGAAAAAAAAGAATTTCCTCAAACTGATACCATAATCCTTTACAAAACCCTCTTTAGGCTCAACCGACTATGTCGTGTCATTGACAAAATGGGACCATCTATGGCAATGGGGTGAAATTGAGGGCAATGAATTGCCAAAATTTCTGTTTAGTCGACAAAAGCCTGAAATATTAAACAATGTTGAATGGAGGCCTGTAAAGGATATTAGAAAAGAAATGGGTGATGATGTGTATGATAGCAAAATACGACATTTCTTTACATTGATCGTTGACAATCCTATTACATATTACAACAATATCAACGTCATTTGGTCAAAATTTGAAGACTTGTTCTCTGTTTTTGGTCCCATCGTCTGTTATATTGATGCTTGGAAAGATTATTATCGTCAATCGCTTCAAGAAATGTATGATGACGGTGTGAATTATTTAGAGTTTCGTGGAGTTTTACCCGAGGTTAGTTACAATTTACTTAATGATAAGGAAAAAATGCTCACGTCTGATATTTCGTTTTTTTTTCATTCATTAATCTCTTTGAAGTTGTACGATTTAGATGGAAATACTTACGGTCCAATTGAAACATGTCGCGCTTACGTAGATGTTTATAAAGAATTTAAAGCAAGTCATCCGGACTTTGGATGTAGATTCATTTATGCCCCAAGAAAGACAGTTACTGATGAGGAATTCGACACTTACATTCCCACCATGATAAAACTTGCGAAGATGTTTCCAGAGTTTATTGCTGGATTTGATTTAGTCGCACAAGAAGATAAATGTAAGAAATGGAATAAAATACCTCATTCATTATCCATTTCAATCTTATATCCAATAACCATTCCTTTTCTTTTTTTATATCCTCTAAAGCAAAACCATTGGTTTATTATGTTGAAAAACTTCTTCAAGTTCCTGAAGACATACAATTCTTCTTCCATGCTGGCGAAACAAATTGGATGGGAACATCTTCAGATGAGAATTTAGTATGTGAATAGAGATTTTATTTTTCTTTTGAACTTTACATTAAGCTTTTGTTTATTTATAAATTTTTTAGATTGACGCTGTCTTGTTAGGAGCAAAGAGAATCGGTCATGGATATGCAGCCGTTAAATACCCGCATTTGTTGAAAATAATTAAGGAGAAAAAGATTGGAATTGAAATTAATCCAATATCCAATCAAGTTCTTAAACTAGTCGATGACTTGAGAAATCATCCCGCAGCAATTTTCTTCTCTGATGATTATCCAATCGTTATATCAAGGTTTTGTTGATTTCATTATACTTAATCTTATCTTTACACAGCGTTTTTTTTCATGCTTTATTATTTTTTTTTCTTTTGTTCTTATTTCATTCATTTCTATTGTTTATTATTGTATTATTTAGTGATGATCCATCATTCTGGGGAGCACTGCCACTAACGCACGATTTCTATTTTGCTTTTCTTGGAATTGCATCAGCACGACAGGACTTGAGGACGATTAAGAAATTAATATTAAATTCATTTGAATTCAGTACTTTAAATGAAACTCAAAAGGCATTTGCAAAACAAGTTTGGTTGAAAAAATGGAACAGATTCATTAAAGAAGCTTTGAAAGACTACAAATCAGCTATTTTGGTACAGCAATAAAATGTAGAATTTTTGATACTTATTGGCTCTAATTTAATGAAACCAAAGATAATAAAAAAAAATGTCTTTAGAATAATTTTTTATTTTGCATAATAAGAAGCCAAAGTGCCTTGATAGCTCAGTTAGCAAGGTGCGGGTTACGAAAGTTGGTGTTGAATTTGGACTCCCGGGTTCAAATCTCACCACCAGCCTAGTAATTTTTCAGAAGTTTAGATACTTCAGCTTCTTAAGTACAGCAGTTTAAGACGTAAAACCAAGAATTAGGCAATGTGAGATGTTGGAACGGGTCATGAATGATGTAGTTTTAGACGAGAAAGATACGAGAGCCGTAAATTCACCATGAGGGCTTTTACTGGAACGGACCTTGAAACGTTGTAACTGACTGATAAATTGGAACGAGAGCCGGCATGAACACAAGTTCTAAGTTCTGAAGGGTTTTTAATTGGCTACTGTACATACTGCCGAAGATTATGCTCTGTATACCTGAGCTTATACATCATAATAATATTAAAATTGTAGCGCTTAATAGTTCTAGAAAACATTGTTGCACAATTTAAGTTTGTAAATAAAAATAAATAAAAATAAGTCCAGCTATACTCTGAAAGAAAATAATTACATAATGTCTACATTCCAATGATTCACGAAGTATGAAATTTAATACTGGAAAAATATAGTCATGGTTTTGTATTAAAAATCTCGTTTTATTGTTCATTCACATCGCATTTTTTCCTTAAAAATTTTGATATAAAAATTGATTATTTTTCGATAATAAATAAAAACTTTCTTATCTCATGTGCGCATTGTTGATTGCTTGCTGGAAGCTTATCTACTTTAATGATACAAGAGTTATATATATATATATAGGAAAACATGCAGATAAGAAATTACCAAAAGTTTTAAAAATAATAAAGTGAAAAAAATCTACAAAAATTTCTGTCAAAATTTTGAGTAAGAAGAAAGTTTAAATTTTCTCTTTTAATTATTTATTTTCTATCTAGGCACGGTAATTAATGAAATGTCTTGTTGCATCAAGTTAGTTTGTTGTACCAGGTCTTCTATTATTAGCTACTAATTTTCTACGATTTAATAAACCTAATTATAGAAAGAGAAAAAATTATTAAAATAATGGCAGTGCATGTATGAAAACTAACGAAGTAATTGCACGTCTCATTTACCTAAACCACGTGGCTGCTCTGATGTCACTTCTACTACTTGCGTTGTTTCTTCTTCTTTAAGCTCATTTACACTCTCACTCACATCTTTTGCACCTTCTTTGGTTGCGTTATCACTTTCATTCTCGTCATGTTCATCAACAGCAGCTTCTACATGTCATGGAAATACATAAAAAAAAGTGACAAGTTAAGAGAGATAGACGAAAGGATGATCTACTTTTTCATCATAATTTGTCTATGTGATGACTAAATTATAAGATGAGTAGCTACGACATAAATTAAATGGATGGAATAAAAATGGATTTTAAACATACCAGTGGTTGATGTAACGCCAAACTTTCGCTTTGAGATTAATGGATTAACTTTTCTATTGATTACAGGCTGAGCTGTGGTTTTCTTGGCTTTCGACTCAGTATTAATTTGAATGCGTGGCCGACTCTTTAATTTATTCAAATTATTTTGAGTTGTTGACTCTGCATCACTTTCATTTTCATTTACTGATTTATTGTCATCATTATTTTCGACATTTGAATTCACACGGCTTCTATTTAACGGTGATGGACGACTTCTTTGACCTGCTGTTGGTGCGATACGGTTACCAGAACGATTAATATTAAGACGAGATGTAGGTCGTGGAACAATAGGTGCCGATGATGATGATTTTTCAACAGCATTTTCTTCTTTTTCTTGTTCATTTTCAGTAACAGCTGTTTCGGTATTTGACTGAGCCGGCGTTTCAGTTGATGATGGTGATGCTCCACTCCTACTGCGATTTCTAAGGCTAAATTGTGGTCGTGGTCTGACTAAGCGAGACGCAGTTGTGGTTTCAACTTCAGTATTTACTGCCGCCTTTTCTGTACTGGATGGTGATGCTGCATTATTACGTAAGTTGAAACGATTTCTTGCTCCACCACTTCTGAATTTATTTGCTGGTGCAGCAGCTTGTTGTTGTGGTGCTTCCGATTTCTCAACATTTTCTTCTACAGGTGCAGCTGTGGTTTTTGTAGTACGTCCACCACTTCTTCCGCCATTAAATGATGGCTTATTGAAACGATTTTTAACGCCTTTTGGAGCTTCTGTTGACTCTGGTGCTGCTGTTGTCGTAGTTATTGATCCAGTACGTCCTTGGAATTTGAATCGATTTGAATTTCTACCTGCTGTTAATGCTCCTCGTCTTGTTGATTCTGTTACTTCCTCTGTTGTCGTTGTAACTTTTTCGGTCGTTGTCGTTGTTGTTTTTTCTGTAGTGGCCTGTGTGGTTGTTGTGGTAACTGGACTTGATTCCACAATTTCCTCTAAATCTTTAGCTGTTGTCAAGTCTTCAATTTCAATTGTCGTTACTTCAATATCAGCGGAAATAATTTTTTTCTCATCTTCATTTGCATTTTCGTTAGCAATATGTGCATATAAGTCGAATGTTGCTTTTTCCATTGATGGTGTTGTGTCTTCTTCTTCTTCTCCCTCAATATCATTTGTTGGTGACTCAATTGTACTTGATGCATATTCAATTGAAGTTTTTGAAACAGTTTCAAGTAATTCTGACTTGGAGAGTTCAGTTTCAATAATTCTTGGTCCCTTTTGTGAATTTTTGTCTTTTTCATCTGTTTTAAAAGAAGAACTGTCAACAAGCTCAAGACTTGGTCGTTTTGGATGATGCTTTTTACCCGATTCAGGAGCAGCATTTTCTACTGGTGCTGGATTTGCTGATTTGCCACGTTGTGGGAAACGTGTTGCAGGCGGAAGGCGATCATCAGTCTAGAATAAAAACAAAAAAAAAAAAGTATGGAAATAAAATAGTAAGGATAGTGAAGCAGCAGCAAAGGCAAAATGCATTTGTGAAAATTATTTTCGTCACGTTTTTAAATAAAATTTAAATTTTCATAAAGAAAAAAACTTACAATTTCTTCTACAACAGGTGCTGGTGGTGGTGCAGCAGCAGCTTGATGAGCACGTCCTTTGCCACGTGACTGAATTTCATTACGTTCTCCACTTGATGATGATGAACCACGTTCAATCGATGTATAACTGATTTTTCCTGCACTTACTGACTCAGGTGCTTGTGTTGTAGTTGTTGATGATGATGATGGAGATTTTCTATTTGCTACAATGACATCGCTATCTTCTGGATTTTTCTCATCATCATCATAATAGTAATAAACATACTCATATTCATAATCTTGTCCATTTGGACCTTTCTTTATTTGAATACGTGATTGTTGCTTATTTTCACTTCCTGCTTCCTCAAGAATAGAAAAATCATCGATTAACCCTTCATTAATGCTCTGTGCAATGCCCTCTTCTGTTGTTGTAAGTACTGGCTTTTCTGTCGTAAGCGGTTCAATCACATACTTTTCATATTCACTTAATCTCTTTGCTTCAATATTGCTTTTAATATCAGCAGCAATGAGCTCACCCAATTGATCGTCAAGCTCTGGCTTCTCTTTTGATTTCATTGATTGGAACAAATCCTCACGTCTTTGTAAGGCATCAGGTGAAATCTTGTGTGATGTTTGAAATTCATTATGATAAGGAGACTTGTGTGATGTCTCAAATGGAATACCTTTATGATGGAAAATTCTTTATAATTGCCATGAACATTAAAAATGCATTATGATGCAAAATTTATTTACCTGCTACATCACTGCTGCTACTGACATCATCTGAAACTAACTGAATAGAGAGAAAAAAAGAAATGAATATGGAGGATGTTGGATATAAAGTTGGGAGACATTTATACGGTATAGACAAGTATTTCGAGTTTAGAATGAAGCATAACGTAATAATAAAAGGAAAGTACAATGTATTGTATGTATCTAGAACCATGGAGAAATAAGATAAACGAAATGTTTACAGTACATCATTAGCATAATCCAATTCGAGTAAGTGCTTGTTGTTTGAGACACACAAACTCATATGTGAGATTACTGTTATTATTGCCTTTATCTATTCTGTTTAATGCTTATAGAATAAACATAATATACATGCATTCAGTTAAGGAAACAGCTTCATGTAATATTGGTGATGTCTTTACTAACGATTTGACGTATTATATTTATGATAAATGGAAAACATTTAAAGCATAAAGAAAATTCATTCTTAATTGTACCATTATGTCGCGTTAAGTGATGACACAATGATAATCGATTTGAATTCACCAGAAATTTCGGATGGGTACGTCATGATATTTAATGTGCTTCATAATACATTTCACTTTCACATGACAACTATTTTGTGAATTCAAGTATTACGAACATTTCTGGAATTGAGTTAGCGTTCATCAGTAAAAAATATTACAGCTATGGTAATGAAATAATTAAGATTGATATCAAAAACAGTGCTACTAAATATTGAAAATATTTAAATACCAATAAAAGTGAACTGGATACTGCAAGATATACAATCATTAAAAAATCACCATTTAATTCCAATAAAATTTCCTTCTTCAAACTGAAATGCAGTAAGCATGTTAATTTCAAACAACACAACCACAAGCAGTAAACTTCCGTATTTTTTTTAATACTAAATGTAATTTATGCATTAACTTGCATATATGCGTTAATAGTCAAGAATATTGAATATTGACTTTCTCAATTTCAATCCCACGTGTTTAAAATTGAGTATAGGCCATATAATTAGCTAAATCCTGAATCTACTTTTTAGCATTAATTTTGACAAAATTATTAGCTTTTATAAATTGAATAAAATGTCAAAAAAGACAGTCACGAAACATTCGTAGATTAAATAATTTGAAATATTCTTAAATATGGCAAGTTTCATTGACACACCTCAAGTGAAATGAAGTAACAAGAGAAAATCACAATTTTAAATTAATAATATTTTAACAATGAGCGGCAAGTCATAAGGTGTGGCATAAAAGTACTTTTTAAGGAATCAGGCAGTATTTCTCAAACTTTTTTTTCAACACGAATATTATGCAATAACTAATATTAAAAATTTGTTTTATTTTTTAAAAAAAAATGACAGCTTTTCAAGGAAGTAATAATCTGGTTATTGGAAGCAAATTTTGTGAATAATTTTTTTTCATTGAGAACCACTGAATTAAGAAAGGCAAAGGAAAGGCCAAAAAAATTTCTTAGTCATATTTGCACGTTATTTAATAAATAATAAATTAAGGTAGATACATTGTTACTTGTAGCTTGATTACAGCACGTTATATGCATACATGCCCGCGAAATATTGAATACTAGGAACATTGACATTAAAGTTATTCAACAAATATGCAATGTTTAAAAATGTCAAACTAACAAACCTCTACTGTTGATTGCTGCTGTGACTCTTTTGGTATGTCGATAATATCATTAGTTGCTGCGATAGTTACACAAAGAAAAGAGCAAATAAATCTGAAAATTAAATTTTAAATTAATTATTTTAATGATTGTTAAAAAAAGAATAATTGAATTAAAAAAAAGTGTTGCGGCATGAATACGCGTGAAACCAAATTTCCAACATTTTTTAATCATTAATGTTTGTCTGTCCTTGAACTATTGCATTTATATCACATTCCATCTGTTTCACGCTGTTACAATTTCTTGTTCGATGTCTAAGTCAAATAACTGTTACTAACGTAGAAATGAAACGAGTTTTTTTGAGGCGAACGAATATAGAATTAAAATCTTGAATCAGCATTCTTTAAGCGCCAATAAATTATCTAAATTATATCTCTCTTATAGATTGGTAACAGTCGGCGCATGGATTTCCACATAGAGATAAAAAAAACAATATTGCATAACTTTTTTGCTACATGCATGTGGATTTCAATTCTCACTCATATATGAATAAATTTTATTACGAATAAAGATTTAAATTTTTCCGAATGCTTACTTAACACATGCAGGACATTAAAATATTTATTTTAAATGATCATGACTTTACGAATAAAATGAAAAATAAATAAAATAAAATAAAAATGTGAAAAGTATCGTTTCGTTTTCACTTTCGTCATTGTTTGAATTTTTTGTTAAATTTTTTTGTGTTTTCTTCTTGGCAACAATATGAAGTGCATTTATTTAATTTAAAAAAAAAAATGCAACCAAAAGTATAAATAAATTTATGCTGATATGTCCGGCTTGAACATCAAAATGTCATTTATATTAATTTTATTTTAGTCTTTTCATCTCGAATGTATGTGTATTATGCCGAATGCATTTTTGAGATTTATTTTTTATTTAAATAAATTTACTTCTTCTTCAACTGCAACGACTATGATGACGATGAAAGTGAAATTATTTCATTGACATAACAACAATGCTTATGAAGAGAGAGAGAGAGAAAAAAACGAGCTTGAATGTTCACAGATGCGGCGCTTAAAATGTAAGCCATTGATTTGATTACTTCGAAATGAAATTTTTTATGATTCAACACATTTAATATAATTTTTATTGTTTGTATGTCAATTTTCTATATCGCTTCTTTGATTCTTTTGCGATAAAGCAATTTTTACTCTTTGGATGTCTGTGCTTATTCATTTACTAAATTCATTACTTTCTAATGTCAAAAGATAACTACAAGCTAAAAAAAAATCACTGAAAAAGTTTTATTTACAATCAAAGCAGATTTTGAAATAATTAGCCTGAACACAGGAAATCACAACTAAATCAACCGGTAGAATATAAGAAAGCAAAATAAAAATAAAAAAGATCATGAGTTAAATTATGGGTGGCATAACAGATAGACGTGCCAAGAAAATTAATAGCAAACGATTTTCATGACCAAAAATTTCAATAAATTGAAAGAAATTTTCAGGGTTGATAAATTGTTCAAATGGCCATGCAAATTTCAAGGGTGTGGAACTGATCAAATTGATTTTTGATCATTTTTGATCTTTTTTGATCATTTTTGATATTTTTTGATCTTTTTTGATCATTTTTGATCTTTTTTGATCATTTTTGATCTTTTTTGATCTTTTTTGATCTTTTTTGATCTTTTTTGATCTTTTTTGATCATTTTTGATCTTTTTTGATCATTTTTGATCTTTTTTGATCTTTTTTGATCAATTTGATCAGTTTCACACCCTGGGCAAATTTAGCAAAACATCTTTAAACAAAAAATAAATCGAACAAAAAGAACAACTAGAAAAAATTATGAATTTAAAAAGTTTAATAACCTTTGCACATAGACGTTTAAGAATTTATAATAAATAAATAATAAAAGAGAATAAATCATTTTTTAAATGTAAATGCTATGGATTTGTTTAACGAACGTAGGCACAGCAATTTGAGAATTTTTTCCCGATAAAATCTTGCGTATATTTCATTCTAATCCTGTACAAGATATTTCAATTTACTTTCCTTATTGGGCAATTCTTTGGATAAGTTGAATTTTAAAAAGTCGATTGCAATTCTTACTCTACTTGAGTTGTTTTAAATTCCAAAAAACCGTTAAATTTGATTCCGATTTTTCATTGAAAAATTATATTTATTCATTTTTCTTTCTTTTTATGTTTTGAAACGTAATCGTTATTTGCGAATCATCATTATTTGATAGCCTTAAAAAAATAAAGGCTGTAAATAAAACTTTGCAATAGTTTTTCAATTTCATAATAACGGTTTTTTTTAAATTCAAATTTTTTGAAGCGCTTTGAAAAATTACTGTCACCCAAAAAATTATGTAAAAAATTAAAATTTCAAGCAAATTAAACATATTTAGGTTAAAGTTTAAATACAGTTAGATAGATATTCAAAAATTCTATCTACCTGTATATTTACTATATTTATTACGTGTTCAGTTTTTCTAAAATTTTGATTCTTCGGATGAAAATTCCATTTTGGGTGACAGTAATTTTGACAAAAAAGTTGAAATATCTTTAAAATTAGACATTTTAAACATGACTTAATAGCAAAATATGATAGTTTTAATGATTATACATTGAACTAGCTATTAAAACTAAGCTTATTAATGGAAAAATATTGAGAAAAATTGATTCTTCCGAAATTTTTGAAAAAAATTCATCCAAAGAATTGCCCTATTATATAATTTCGTTAATACATTTTACATACAAGGTCTTATTGAACGTTTCATAAATATTGTCAGTTCCGTATAAAACTTGTTTAAGGTCGGACTTTTTTCCTACTGTCCAAAAAATGACAGATAATTATATAACAATCGAGTTAATCAAGTCACGAAAAGAGTATATTGTAGGAATATGATGAGTAAAATTCATGTCCATATTGTCTCATTCGTACTTCCACAAAAGACATTTAAAGGTTAAGGCCAAAAAAAGAAATGCTTTGTTAAACAGTTTTCAATTTTTTATTTTTTTATTATTCAAACGAAACTTTTGACGAAAATCACCGCGATTATGACTGCATTTTAAGTTTTCTGTTACTTTTTCAATTATTATCTTTTTTTCATGTTTCTTTTTTTGATCATTCCGTCGCTGAGAGGGAATCAAATTACATTCATCAAATTTTAAAACCGAATGAACAGTAATTATTATCGATGTTTTCACTTTCTTTGGTCTTTACGTCAAATTTTTTGCGAGACGTAAATTTAAAGAAATGGCTGAGGCAATTATGGAGAGTATACATTCATCCTGCGATACATTTAAAAAAATTTCTTTGTTTGATGTTTTTATGGAATAAATTTTTTTTGTAATTTATGAAAATCTCGTAATAAGTTATAATCTAGAAAAATCTTTGTGAGCATTCATTGTTTTTCACTTAATCGAAATAAATTTAAATTTTAAACTTACAAAAATCCACAAAATGGAATAAAAAATAAAATTCATCAATTAAAAAGAGATGGGAACATATTTGGTCAAAATAATCACTTAATATTCAGCAAGTAAATTTAATCTTCATTGGGACTCACATTAACAGCTAATATACATTTTAATCCAATAAAAGAAATAACTAGTTCAATGGCAGTTTAAGAAATGATATTGAAAAGTTGTTACCCTTTAGCTTGCTCCAACCTTAAGTTGAATTTTTTTTTTTGCCGTTAATTTGCTGCCAAATCATTCACCTTGAAAATTGGGTTCGCAGAAATTTTAATTGAAAATTTTCTACTTTAAAGCACAAGAAGCTCGAGCAACAAAATCCAAAAAATGTGAAATGAAAGAAGAAAGAAATTGAATGGTAATTGATAAGTTAAATAGAAAAGAAGAAGATGAGCACGATAAAAGCAAGCAGGGGAAGAAAGAGCAGCGTCATTAATTTAATTAATGGAAAAATTGTTGGCATGAAATTGCACCTAAAATACTTTTGAATATTATTTTTTGGAGGTAACAAGAAGCGTAAATGTGTAATTTTGTGTCACAGCATGCTTCCATCACTATAATCTAAGAGATTTATGAATGAACAGAAAAAAAAAAAAAAATATTTAAATTTGAAGCATTCTCCAAAAAGTACGCCAAGTGGAAAATCTTAAAACAGCAACATTTGAAGCATATTTGGCAACATTTTCTCAGTTCTCTGAGCTTGCTCGTTTATTTGTAAAGAGTTGAACTATATTTCATAAATATTCATTCACCTTTAACAATTTACCAAAAAGTAAATTATTATGCAGAAATTTGTTTTCGTCATGAGAAAAGAACATTTCAAAATGGAAATGCCGCAATTGTGATTTCATGTTTCAGCCACAACAGTACGTAAGCATCTACAAAATTCAGACTTACATAAATCGCATTTGGTGATGCATCATTGAACTTATTTGCAATGTTATTGTATGCAAAAATGTTAGGTATGTTTAGACTATGAATTTAGCAACACTTGCACTTTGTCTCGTGAATATATTCAGTTGCAATTTATTTGAATATTTTTTTTATTGACTTGATTGTAAAATACTTTCACTTTTAGCTCTTTTCTTCTTTTATCTTATAGTATGCATCCATATATTATAAAACCAATATTTTTTAATTTTAATAAAAATTATCAACTTTTTTTTTTATTTCACATCCACAATTATTGCTTAACCATTTTTTTATTTTTAATTTCTTTTTATGGTTTTATTTTTGTGCGGGAGTCACAATTTTTTTGCAAAAAAAAAAAATATTAATTTTTTGTAGCCGCGCGCACACCAATCTTCACAGGCAAAGCATTGATCCAAGACTAAATAACGAGTTAATATGACACGATGAATTTACTAAAAAAGAATTTAAAAAAATTAAATCCAAAAAGGTTACGAAAACTTTTTTTATTTATTTTTTTTTATTTCTCTCCGTTTTCGTACACCTCCGAAATGAAAATAAAAGTTAGCTGTGCTGCAAAGCATGCAGACTGCTTCACATTTTTTTTTCTTCATTTCACATTAATGTAGAGGCAAGTAAGATTGCGTCTTTGGTAGTATATTGCTCTTTCAATGTTGTTAAATGTCTACACAGGCGCTTATCTTGCGTCTTTAAGGAATAGAAAGAGAACAAAAACAGACTAAATATACACAATACACAGTTATATTAGCACTCCTTTCACTTTGTAACATAAAAAGTGCATGATAAACACACTAAATTGTGTGCTTTAGTGGGGCTAAGCTATACATGTTCAACTTTTTATTTGTATTTTCACAGCACAATATCGATATGCGTCATCATTGCAGCCCCACCAATGTATTTATTTTTTTCTTCAATTATTTGGCATTTAGTTTTGTGATTTTTTTGTCTAATTTCTTGCATTTTGTTTAAGCTTTAAAAAGCTATTATGTGCTTTGTTCTACTGTTCTATTAATTTCATGTGTTTTCTTAAAATAAAAATTTCCCACCAAACACCTTTGTAGCATTTATCAAATTTATGAATGCATGTTGATGTATTTTTTGTGACAAAAAATCTGTGCTGTTTACATACTTTGTTTTAAATATAAACAATGAAAAATTCATCCAAGGTTCAAGGCATTTCACTCAAAATAAAGCAAAGCTTTCATAAAATTTCCTGAACATTTCTCAACATAGCTGATAGAATCAAAAGTTCTTGCTTAATAAATTTAAATCAATTTCACAAATTTTTATGGGCAAAAGGTATTCAAGACATGACGTATTTCAATCAATATGCTAAATTAATCGTTTCACAGTTTTTGTGTGTCAAAAATAAGAATGAAGAAATTAATTAAAGCTAGATTTTTGAGAAACTTTTCATTAATTATAATATTATAGGCAGCATAGTAATTTCAAAAACAGAGAATTGGTAACTATAAAATAAATAAACAATTACAGCATCTGTGCCAAATTCAAGTTTTTTATTATATAAATAAAAGCAAAATTAATAACTAGTTTAAGAGTTAGGAAAAATTTATTTGAAGTGACATTGAATTGTAAAAGTATCATATAATTCCTATTTCCACATTCCAGCAGCATATAATGCTGTATATATTATTGATTTAAACAGAAAAAAGTATGAACATCACATTTGACACCTTTTTATTCTATGTGAATCATGTAAAAAAGTTATGAATCATGTATGTCTGGAAAGCATGTAACAACCACAATGAACAAGAAGGAATGAAAAAGTACAAATCTAAATGACATAATTTCAATTTCTATGGTCATTTGTAGCATTTCACCAATGTTGGGAAAGACAAATATTGAAAAATTGTTTAAATAAAATTTATTTTGTTGTGAAAAGCTAGTTAAATTTATGTCACAAGATCTTGACTCAATGTGCTGAAAATTGTCTGCAATATTTAAAAAAAAATAAATTGGAAATTTTTCATCTACTTTCATTAAAAATAGCTGAAAATTTAGTTTGAAAAAGAGGATTAAAAGCTTTTTTCTTCATCAGCTGATACTAACTTTAATCTAATTATTGAATAAATGTGCTAATGTAAAGTTAAATTGTCGTGATATAATTGCTGTAAAATCTCCATTATACTCATAAAACTTGTTGGTTGGGTTCCATTTTTTTCGCAAAAGGTTTGAACTTTTAAGCATGCATTGAATTGTGAATAGAAACAACAAACAAAAAATTAAGAAATGCGGCAAAAACTTGACAACAAAAATTAACATTTGAGCATATTTTGAGTGTGTGCATTTGCAGAAAGTTGTTGTTCTTGTAACTTTTGATATTTTATTTATTCATAAAAAAAAAATACAATATAAAAAGTTATTGAGCAACAAAATGATCTTTAAGAAATTACCTTCACTCAAGATTTCTTCGTACATGATCTTTCAAAAAAATTTACAGCGCAATGACTTTTTGTTTCTTTTTATAAATAAATTTCTGACAATCCTGTCAAAAAACGTTTAATTAGTCTCCTTTAATGCCATTGTAGACACGGATTTTGAAACAAAAAAAGTCAAGCTCGATTTACTAGAATATTAGTCATTATTGAGTTATACAAGATTCTTCTAAAATTACTAATAAATTTCCTGGTTGTGAATAAAAAAAAACCTGATCAATTCATGTTGATTAAAGCAAAAACTTTAGTCAGAAGGTTTCTTAAGAAAGTGAATCTGTAGAAAAATTTGGATAATTTACTCTGACTGTAATCCGTATTGGTATGCATTTGGATTTTTTAACCTTGCAAAAATTATACATATGTAGCAAATGTCTTTTGATAAAGTGATTGAGAGAAGAAATTGAAAATTTATTCACATGCTATGAACATTGACATTTATATTAAGTCAAGGTATCTACAGTTTTTTTTTTTATAATTTAAATCTATGCAAAATTACTAGTTTATCTTTAAATAAAATACTGACTCGAAAATAACTAAACTTGTCTTGAAAAATCAAAGAAGCTTAAATAGCTTGAAATTTTTCATCCATCAGTTAGCAACGTGATGAACTTTTTGCATTTAGAAAAGTATAATCTACTGCATCATTGGCATTCTACGGTATTCATTTTATCTTCTATTTTGAAAATATTAATAAAAACTTGGTGTAGCATTTGCACAAAAACTATGACTATTTATTAATGCATCAATAAATTATTTTTTTTAAAATTCATTAGTTAGTAAAACTAAGTTAAGTTAAAAAGAACTGTATGAAATCAGCAAACTTGATGTCATTTGCCATCATCCTTGGGTACAGTAATGGATAATTTTTTGTTAGTCAATACAATAATTTATATTAATCAACATTTACTTTGAAAAAGGATTTGCTTCGAATTTATGATTTTTTTCTTTAAACCTTTCTCGTTGAACTTTTAATACAAAGTTTATTATTACTTAAATATTTTTAATAAAGAAAACGTTTTGTAATATTAAGTAATATTTTTGATGAGCTGTATTGGAAGAAATGCTGTTCATTAAATATGATATAAGAAGAAATTATATTCGAAGGTCAATGATAGGTCTTGGATGAAAGTTTTTTTTATATCAGCAAACAAAACAAAATATATATAATAAATGGGATTGTCTTCGTGAATGTGAAAAAGAAGAGAGCAGAAATTGAAGAGAAATAAAATGACCAAAAAAATACATAAATGATATAATACACAATAAAAGCAGAAGATGAGTATTCATAGAGAAATTCCGCGACAAAATATGTAAATTTTGAGAAGCGAAGAAAATAATACAGATGCCTTTAGATGCGTTATAAAAAATCAATGAAGATCGCACTATAGTCGCGCACTATGACAAAGATTTGTTAACTAAATTACACAGTTAATGATGAAAGCGAAACATAAAAATTTCTCCGCTGAGCACGAACACAGTGGTATATGTATATATAGGTAAGCAATAGTAATTTTCATTCAAAAAAATATTTAACAGATAACTGAATCAAAGAAATGTAAAAAAGAGATATTGAAAAAAATAACATCCAAAAAATGTGTATATATGGATAAAAATTAATAATAATAATAACGTGAAATGTCTCATAACATGCAGTCAAATTTAGCACTTATTAAATAATCAATGGATGGAAAACTGTCTACAAAATTTACGTAAATATTTGTAAATACCAAAAATTTGTATTTCATTAGATTTGCCTTTTGTCAATGTAATTAGTGTTGTAAAGTAATAAGTATCAGTAATTAGTCAATATTTCTTACAATCTGAAAAACTTATAAATTCAAATAATTAAGACATTATTTTCCTTTAAGTAATTGCTATAAGTACAATAAAATATATTAATGATGATTATTAAAATTATTTCGAATTGATTGCAGTACTTGAAAATGTTTAAATTAGTACCATCTGCATTAAACATGAACAAATATTTTTTTAAAAAAAAAATTATAGTCAACGAAAGATTCACAAAATAAAGCAAAGATAACAGCAAATTTTTGTCCAATTATCGGCATTAGTGTTTTATCGATTTTTTGTTATTAAAAAATATAATTATCCACAGTCATTGATGAAAACTGAAATTCATTAAAATCGCTTTCATGACTCTAGCTGTAAATAACTAATTGATTGAATTTTATAAAATTGAAGATCCATTGTCTCAGTCAGCTTCGCCTCATTTAGAGTGTAATTTAATTCCACCTCATCTGCTTCCATTATGGCAAGTCTCATTCCACCTTAATGCTCAATTTACAGTTTTATTGAGTGAATGCTGCTGATGATGATTAAGAATTATTACATTATCCATAACATTTTATTAATTTATTTGCTAAATGAATTGACTGAATACTTTTTTTTGGTGTAATTAATATTTTTTCTTTTTTTGTATTTTTATTCAATTTATTGTTTTTTATTACGCAAAAAATCTTTTTTATTTAACCATTTAACTGATTATGAACCACTATAAATTATTTAATTATAATTAATTTATTTTACATTAATTTATCTTATACAAGTTTTGCAAAAATAATATCAAATGATGGCAATTAAAGTAAGTAGTGTTTGATTTTACATTATTAGGTATTCAAATTTTATAATTGTGACAAATTAATTAAGTTTTGTTTTAGGTGTTTGAAATTATATTTTTAAGTTTTGATATTAAAAAAATTATATTTTGGAATAATTTAATTGTTTCTTGAAATAAATTTTCATTCATGTTTTTGCTTATTTGTTAAATTTGTAATCAATATACCAAAAGAAAAAATAAAATTTTCAAAACTATAATTAAGTGCTTTAAAAATTATAAGCTTAATTTTTGTAAAGTGTGCTTGAATGTAATGAACTAATTCCCTAAACTGTAATTAAAGAATTCTTAAATTCTTCTTATTTTTTAAAAATGTTATTAAATGTAAATAAAGTCATAATAAATTGTCTTCGTTTTGTTTTAATGAACATTATTTTTTAAATAAGTTTTATAAAGTTACCAAAATTTCCATTAATCATCATAAAAAATTTTAATAATGTAGGTAATTAGGATTAAATGAAAAAGGTTATTTACACAAGATTAAAAAGTTTGAAAAAAGGAAAAATTTATGACTTAAAGCAAAAAATTGTAGGAAATTTTTTGAAAAATAGTGCGGCTTTAATATCGAACAAATCATGAATTACAGACTGCTACAAAAACTACATAAGCTACATATAAATAAAATACTGATATATTTCAAATAAATACAATACATTATTTGTAGTATTTGCTGCAATGGTAAACTTATTAATTAATGACAGTTAAATACTAAAATAAGTAAGTTTTGCTATCATTCAAAACTTTTCGTCCAGCTTTTACTTTATTATTTTATTCTATGATATGACTGAATTTTGCTTACTTATTCAAGCAGATATTTGCAAACATTTTTTTAAATCATTTCGCTTTAAATAAATCTTGTCATAAAGAGTCTTATCACTCTAAAAAAAATTGTGATCTTAATTAAGAAAATTAATTTTTTTTCGCTGTGCTGGTTCTGTATTAAACTGAGTCATGTTTAACTCATACATTTAATTTTAATCAACATTCAGTGTTAAATATTTATTTTATTGCAAAAATGAATTGACTTGGTAAAGTTTAAAGTAAAAAATTTTATCTTTGTGTGGTTAAATTTTAATAACTTAATAACTTTTTTTTGGAATTCCTAAAAAAATTTCATTGTGTGCTGCGAAAATAAGAAGACAACTTTTACATTGAAAAAGCTTTAAAGTAACGTTGGTCTTTATCCTCAAATGTTTGTAATTCCTTTTTCATATTTCACAATAAGTGCGAAAATATAAATTCTCGTAAAAAGAATTTTCGCTTCCATTAATCATTTTGTTTTCTTTTTAAAAATTTCCTGTTTGCTTTTTAAATCTCTTTCCCCCTATTTCATTTATTTGATTCGCATGTGAAATGTAGCTGGTAAAAATATGATCATACATGAACATGATAAACTTAAGCGCATCTATACTTTTCTGCAACTTTTATAAACTTGGTCTGGTTCAATAACTATTATGAAAAAAAACTTAGAAGTTTGTTGAAGCTTTAAAAGCAAGGAATAACAGAAAGACAAATTTGAGTTCAAAAACAATCCTCTTTAAAAAGAAATTAACAGAAACGAGAAAAATTACAAAATGATTTCTTTCATCACCTTATCTTTTTCATTTCGTCTTTTGGGTAGGTATGTATTTAAATTAAAATTCAAATGTAATGTCATGTGTACTTTTCTCCCTTTTAACAACGAAAAAAAAAATGTAATATTTTGTTATGTCTCTTAACATATTAAATTTAGCTGTGTAAGGTCACATTTTTAAGCAACAGCGATGATTCAATATTTAAATGAATCTCGCATCATGTTTTGCTCATTCGTTCGATAACTCTGCTTCATCTATTTGTTTAAGTTACGTTCTATGCACTCGCTTTAAAAGCTCGATGGAATCCTCACTAGTTTGTGGATGAGATGTACAGTTCCTACCCTGTGAATAAGAGAAGAGAGAAAAGATAGATTGCCAAGCATGAGTATAATAAAGTAGAGAATTTACATATATCTGTTTACATTCAATACAATTTTGTTGAGTTTTATTGGAAATATTTGCATTTAGATTCACAAGTTGTTAAATAACAATGAATACATTTTCATGTAAGAAAGCTTTCACGAAGAAATCGTTTCCTCAATTTGATTTAGATTTCTTCCCATTCAAATCATCTTGGTTCTATTATTATATTTTTTTTCTAGATCATACACCTACGTATCTTGCTTTAAAGTAGGCAAAAAATTTATTCTCGTTCTCTTTTTTTACTTCATTTAATCGAGTTCAAGCGTTACGCCAAGTTACAAAAAGAAAATAGAATTTATGTTAAGATACTCCATTTTCTCTAAATACTGTTTCGTGCCTTAAATTGAGTCAATTAAAATAAGGTATAGATACCCACTGCCGTTCAAAAAAAACACAGTAATCTCATTCATGTACTCTTAAATGTATTACATTTAATTATGAAGCTTCTTAGAAAAATTTTATTCGAAAAGTACGGATGTTAAAAAAGGAAAAAAAGCCATAATCGTACTAAATAAGCATTTCATTTCCTTGGGGAAAATGCGCGTATTAGAGCGTATCTATTGTGATTTGACTAAAATAATTAATATTTATAATTCTTTTGTGGTTGTTTTATGTACAAATTTACTGTGTATTGAGGAAGAGGATAAGTAAATTAAGAATAATTGCATTCTACACAAAATAATCTAATTTAAGTTAATGTGTTTTTCGTAAACAATCTACTAAACCATAAGGACGGCTCTCGAATGAACATAATGCTGGTCAAATTTCATTTAAAATGGATGCTTCCCATGTAACCAAAATGTTCCATTTGTTTTCCTTTTCCTTCAATGGAAGATTGAATGTACTATCAAATTTTTCATACAAAAAATTATTTTACATGAAAGTACCAAAAATTTTCCATTGAAGGAATGTACTACAACGCGCATAAGTTCAAGTCTCAAAAAGTCTTGATCATATACTTCACAAGAGTATGCAGAAATCACTTTTATATCTGAAATTATAACTTGTATGAGACTTTAAACATTTAATTATGTTTTTAATGTGTGTGATGAAGTCTTTTGATTTCATCAGTGTGCAACTTAGCAAAATTAAGTTGCTTATGGGCAATTCTTTAGATGAAATTTTGAAAATTTTTGTCGAAGAATCGATTTTTTTCTAAAATTTTGCACTAAAACCTTTTATATTAAAGTTTTTATATGTGTAATTTTCCATAATCTATCATATTTTCAACAACAATAATGTTAAAAGTCTCTAATTATTAAAATATTTTGATTCTTTGGTCAATAACTCGATAACGAAAATGGGAATTTTTGATTTTAAGCATCCGAAGAATCAAAAATTTAAGAAAACTGTTGATATTAAAATAAATTCACTGCTACTAAGTAATAGAACAAACAAAAATCTATGATTCTGTGGCTTTACTTTGACTTGTAAATGTCTAATTAATGAGATTTTTCGATTCATTGAAAATTTTAAAACGTGATCGAGTTATAAAAAAGCTTTTTTTCTTCCTAATCCATGGGAAAATACAGAATGTCGAAATGAAAATTTTCGATTTTTTAATTGAATACTTTGTTATATTATGCATTAATAGGCTGGTTACAACAGGTAATTAATGATCAATCATTTAAAACAGTTTGTGTCATCAAAAAATTGATAAAAATAGCAAAATTTAAGAAACCATTTTTTTGAGATGAAGATAATTGACATTGGATTTTAAAAGCTCTTTTTCAAAAATTCCTTTCATCTGAAGAATTGCCCTTATGAATATTTTATTTAGTATTAGTGTTTGTTAAATATATGAACACTAACACATTAATAATGAATTACATAAAAAAATAGAAATAGAACAAAAGAACACGTGATTTTTTTTTTTTTCATTTTTTATGTTCCATAAGTATTCCATCAAAGTATTACATTAGTAGTACATATGTATTACATTGATGGAATACATCAATGGAAAACACGATCTTCCCTATTTTGTTCCATTGTCATGCGACAATATGTTCCTTAGGACGATACATGTATAATACATAGGTATTATACATGGAAGGTTCTTATGGAATACATTGATATTCCATTTGGTTACATGGGTTGTTAGTTGATTTCCAGCATATTTTATCATTTAGGACAGGCTACCATTGCAAGTCCTTGTTTACGTCAGGAGCCAACCACACAAAAAATCAATTATGGCTCTTATATTTTTGCGTGGAAAATGTCTTCATCAAAATTTGTAACTACACGGCATGTCTAAAATTATTGCTTGTAGGTGATGTAGGTAAAAGTTATTATAAATGATGACAAATTTTTTGGCATGTAACTTTAATGTTCAGAACATTTTTACCTTCATATCTCCTTTATCGATGACAATTTTTTGGTAAATTATTTATTCATCATGTCACAAGTTTTTATTCATATTTTAAATAAAGAAAAAATTAAAGCAAGACGTGGGTTTAATTTGAATAATAAAAAGTTTATTAAAATGACAAGATGAGTTAAATTCAGCATCGGAATCTTAATAAGCGAAAACAAAGAATATTTACTTTAATTTATGAAAAATTAAATTATTTAACTTATGATAATTAAATTTGAATTTTCTCTTCATCTCTTCTTGTCTTCATCTTGATTCTAGAAGATATTCCAAAGTCTACGAGAATAAATTTTTAATTAGTAAAAAGGCACTTTATGAATAAAATTTCCATTCATTCACTTTCCACAGATTAATTGAGTGTGAAATGAAATTTTGCTCTCAATTTCTATTCATTCGTTTGCTTACTTTTAACTCTACGAATATTAAGAAGGACGTCAAATTTTGAGGCTTTCTACAAGTACACTTGTGAATAAATTTTCTCTACAATTTTCAAGGCAAAACTTAATGAGATTTTTTTTTTGGATTTAGTAACTAAATGTTCCCAAGTACAAACAGAGTTTAGGAAATATTGTAATTTAAATTATGTAAAATGAACTCCACATTCTGTTCTCACAATTTGAGGGTACTATATTGCTACTCACCCTATAACCGCATTGACATTTTACTACCCATTCGACATCAATGAATTTATTTTCAATATGAATTTGCCGTGAATTGAGTAATTCTTGGTCTAATGGATCAATTGAATCGCTATCCCATAAATCATAGCCATATTCAATAAAATCAAATAGATTACCAGAATTAAGTGGGCATAGAAGTTCTACCTGTTGGGAGATAAAATTGACAAATTAAGTTTTTGTTGCTGTTGTCGTTCAAAAAATTCAATTTTGAGGTGTGGTTGTGACGCAATAGTACACGTGTAGGATTTTGTAGGAAGAAAACTTACTTGAATAGTTGATGATACTAAAGGCACACAACACATGTTTTTACTTTGACATTGTCCGCATGTTTTAGGACGATACAGTTTTCGTGATACACACGGCCCTAAACGTAATCTCGATGGGCCTTTTCGTTGTGAACTTCGACACTCATGTCCTTTCTACAGTTCATAAATATGAAAAGTTTTTTTTTTGTTTGAGTAAATTTGCAAACGAAACAAATTATATAGCAATACCCACCCTAATTTTATGTTTTTTAATTAAAAATTTTTTCATATTGTTTAAAGATGGTGAATAATATGAACTATCGCTTTTATCAGCAATCAAATTATCTTCAATTCGACCACAGCGATGATTCTGACAAAGTCGAATATTACTAAGTTCTGTACATCCAGGCGTTGTTGTTACATTTCTCGTTGAGATACCAATCCCACAATTTTCAGAACATTGTGACCATGGTGTTGTTGAAGCATTGAAGCATGTCGCATTCACTGTATAATTACAAAACGAACAAATTTTTAGGTTAATTACATTTCGAAAAAAAATAGAGAATGGAAATGAAATAGATTTTGGAAGATAAATTATTGCGTACCATCAGTTGTAGGCGTCTCACACAGCCAAACTCGACAGCAATGATCCGGTAGTTGTACTAATTTTGGTGCTATACAAATTGCTGTATCAACTGGAGGTGGCAAATTTTCATGTGGACATAGAGATGAGCAGGCATGGTGGCCATTCTAAATGTTTTAAACAAATTAATTAAAATTATTAAAGCTTCCATTTTTTTATTCTTCGCTTTTTGTGTTATGTTTATTTGTATGATTTATGTATGTCAGGCATGGTAAAGGCTGAAAAATGAAAGCTTTCAACCCAGGTATGGCGAACAGAACTTTTGTCGTTAAATTTTCAGAAATTTAAAGTTTTTTTGTAAAGTCCCGAACGTTCACTAACACTAAGGAACGTTTTTCGAAAGTAAATTTTAAATAAATTTTACCAAAATTTTATGATAATTTAAACTAATTATGAGCAATTAGTATTGTTATTTACTTTGGTTTGTGTCAATAATGATATTTAAATGCTTTTAGTACAGTTAAACATAAGATTTAATAGATTAATTGTAATTTTCTCAAAATTTTCATTTCTTTTGTGTTTGTGTACTTTATTTTTCGAAATTCAAAATTCAAATTTTAACGGAAAAATAAGGTACTTTTCGAAAGTTCGAAATCGAAAAATAAGAACCGTTCGCCAAACCTGGCTTTCAACAACGAGTGAATAATAAAAAAAGGGGGAAGAGATAACTCGGAGGAAACAAATGACACTGAAGCGAGGGGAAATTTATTCTAATTTATATTTATGTTGCAAACAAAAGAATAGAAGTAAAATGAAGAGAAATGGCAATTGTGACACTTGCTCAATCTTAGGTCTCTTATTTCAATCTCATCAAATACGAAAAATGTTTAATTGATAAATTGAGTAAAAAACTTTTCCCACAAAAAACATTTAGGATTATAAACATTATTTATATCCACAAAATACGTACAGAAGGAGAGGAGAAAGTCTAAAACCTACAATAGTGATAAAGTTTGAGCACGTAAGAAATTATTCCACTGAGGTTTTTGATGAAATGAAAGTTTTTGATTTGCGTCAAAAATTAATGAGCAAAGTTTTTTGGACTTTTCTTTAATGTATTCTTTGTGGTTATAATAACTAGAGAAGAGGGAAATGTGAGGAGTAATGAGATTTTGTTAAATTACCTGGCAAACACATTGCGTCCGACAATCAGGCTTAAATGTCTCTCCATGGTAATAAGTTGAATTATCCAAAAAACAATTTGCTATAAATAAATAAGTAAGAATTGGATGTTTTTAAGAAAATCATATTCAGTAATTTATAGCTAAAGATGTAGAGAATTAAATATGTCTCTAGATTAATTAAACATTAATGCTTTGGAGAATTGGATACAAAATAACTCTAAATAAATATCGAATTTCGTTTTTCCCATTAATCTATTTGCTATAAATAATTAATGGCACATTGCTATGACAACAAGAATTTTGAGGTATGTTGAAAGGATGTGACATAGAAAATCTTATAATTTGAAGGCACAGATATAAGGTAACATATTGATTATTAATTATCTAAAGGAAGAAATGAAGCTAAAGTATAATTTAAATTCAGTATAATTTATTGAGTCAGAATGTCCATAAGCAGTTATTTACCGAAAGCTGCTAAAACGGGTAAAATATGGTTCACAATGAACGCCACAATGGTCTGAAATCGAAAAAAATGTTCAAAAATACATTTTAGGGGAAAATTTAGAGGTTCAAAAGTTTTTGTCGATTTTCTTTATTTTGATAGTTTTAACAGCTTTACTATGATTTGATTATGCACACTCCTGAAAAAATCAGCCTATAATATTAAGTGTAAGTATGATTTTTTGTTAAAAAAGTATCAAAAATTTTTATAAACAAACAAATTTGTATGGGAAAACAAGTAAAATTTAATTGCAAATTTTCGGAAAACGGCATAAAACGGCATTACCAGAGTATGATTAGAAGCTAAATTAAGACTCAATCTTTGGATTCTGGTAGGTTTCACGGACCCTGAGAAACCCGCTTTTAACTTATGGACATTTAAAGTTTTGAAAATTTTCAAAATTTTAATTGCATTTTCCCTAATGATAAAGGAAGTGGCTAATGTTTTGTAAGTCTTAATATAAAATTTGTGTATTAATTAAGCTACTGACTGTAATTAGAACATAGATCAAACAATAGAAAGTGGAAAATTTTTGTAAAACTTTTTCATAGTGTTTTTATATACAAATTTTTCGTGACTTTCATTAATGATTGACAGAGTTAGACAACGATTAGAAGGCTGATATTTTCACAGAAGATGCATCAGTTAATGATTTATATTCGTGCATTCAAAAGATCAGGTTTAAAAGACATGACTTTTTTGTATTTTTGAACATTTTTTTCGATTTCAGACCATTGTGTGAACTGAGAAACGACATTGACAAAACTTTTCTTTTTAAAGAAAATGCCATCTTCAATTTTCACAAATGTCTTTATACATTTCTCCTTCTCACTTGCGCTTTTAGTACTGTAAGGAAGTTACAAAATAAAAAGGAAACAAATTTCCTGTCTTTTTACTGTACTTTATTTTCCTTTTCTTTTCCCTATCCAGATAACGATATATGAAAACTTTACTCCTCCATTCTTTTTCCTTCACTTCTTCACATTTACGCTTTTCATTCTTTTACGATCCTTAATTTATGTTGTGACATAATTAAATTATATCTTCCTTTAAAAGGAGCCTCCCTTTTTATGTATTACACGAACAAAAAAAAATTTTTTTGGCTGGATCTCTATTGAAACAGATAAAACTACTTTTTGTCGCTATATACTGCTCATGTTTGCCCTTAAGAATGAGTAAACTTGGAATCGATACAAGCTAATCAATTTGGGACATACATTTTACATTAAATAGAAACGAGAAATGTTTTCAAATAAAATTTTTGAAAGAGCACAAATAGGGTAGAAAGGGTCGAGATAATGTGAAAAATAAACAGAATTTATCACATTATACTTTAATGTGCTGTCTATGAATGTTGTATCACAAAACTCATAGCAAAATAAAACAGATTTTGTCTGGTTGAATAGAGTAAGTAAAATATAATGTTAAAATGTAAAAATTCAGGATCAAATTTGATTAAAAATTTTAAATTTTTTAATGTCAAAAACTTTATAGTTTTATGTCATTGGTGATAATTTATTCTAGAAGTACTTTTCGTTATAAAAATATATAAACTGAAAAAGAGGTGCTTAGATGAAAAATAATCATGAATACAAAATTAATCTCATCACAAAAATGTATAGTGTTAAAATGCTATAAAATCACACAATGCTAAAGCACATAATTTTTATGCTTACTCTCCTTATAAACATTTAGTGGCCCTTTATACGTTAATACATAAAAAAACATGCAAGAGCCCATTTTCAAAAACCCTTTTTCATTGTAAAAATAAAAGATGAAAGATAAGTCACGTAGTTGACTTGAAAAAATAAATACAAAGTTTAAGATGTTGTTAAATTGAAGCACAACTTCATAGAATGCCTTTTTCGAGATTCTGATTCTTTAAATTCATTTTCTACTCTTTCGTCTTTCTATATAGCTTCCGGCGGTCACTCTTCATCTTTCCTATAGTTGAAACTTTTCAACATTTATGCATGGGAAATGAATGTATTGAATAACTTTATTCGGTTTAAACTTCACTTCACTTCCTAACTTTAACAAAACATCTAAGATGAAGAAGAACCGGAAAACAAGAGAGGAAAATTAAAACGAATACTTTTTCTATTGAATCATCTGTTGTATATCTTTTGGTAATAGTTAAGTGATAAACTTATAACAATTTCCTACTCAGTCTATACATAAAAAGTTTCAGACATTGATAGCCTTTCTAAAAAAACATTACTCCAATAAAAGTTTCACATCAATTTTAATATTTTTTTATCTTTTTTATTAGATAAAATACAGACAGATGGACATATCAATGGTAAAATGATCTGCAGGAACTTGATATACAGAATGTGCGAAAATGACCATGGCATTACTTTTTCATTTTGAATTTAATTTTCCCTTCAAAACTTCTTATTTTCTATTTTCGTTCCTCCTCTTCCAATACATGTATTAACAAAGTTAGTAATGCAAATGGAAACACGTAAAAGGTAATGTATACATCCATAGAAAGTATCGGAAAAAAGAAGAAGAATTAAGGAAGTAAGGCAAAATTTATCCTCTATACCAATTTTCTCTAGACATAGACAAGTATTAAGTTATTCAAGCCATGAATTTCGCTAAAGTAATTCACATTTCCCTCATGAATCATGTATTAAGACATTGTTATTGTTGAGCATTTACGATTGTTTGTACATCATTTCAATTCCTTTAGCCAACGAAATAAAAAACTAAAGTCTGTAAAAAATAATGTATGAATCTCAAGGAAGTGGAGTGAGGTTTCGGAGAAAAGGAAAATAAAACTTTTACTGTAATTGGATGAAATTCTTCAAGGGTTTATTGCCCTAATTCAGATTTAAAAAAAGAGTTTCCTTATTTTGTTCTGTTTAAATTGCATACACCTTCTTTAATCTTGTTTTATTGTAAATTTTTCACTTCAGTAGCTTCATAAGATTAGCTTTACTTAGAAGTTAGTTCTCATTGAAAGATAATACTAGATAATACTAGGTCCTAAGATAATAGGACACAGACCTCTATTTTTGTAATTTTTTTAAAAATATTAACTTCCACGCATCGCGTGTAAGTTATTGATTTCATCCAAAATGTTCATTTTCGAGTTCACTATGTTCCACCACTTTTATGACAAGTTTCATATTCACACCAAATTTTGAAACACGATGTGGTTAGAAACCCTAAATTACCTATGTATGTGATATATAAATCAATAAGATAAAAAAAAACTAATTATGAAGCGGTTCATACTTGATGGAAATATCCACAGTGCTACCAGGTTTCCTTGTTTAGTTAAATAAAATATTCCTTTTATAAAAAAAGAAATAACAAAAGTAATTAAAATTTTAGATTATTATTTATTAGAAAAGAATGTTGCAGATAAATCTTTCTGTTTGATGTGTCATCTGCCTGAAAATTTGGCACTCAATTTTTTGGAAATATCAATTGTATTTTAAAATTCTCAAGTTAAAAACCTGTTCTTTTCTGATTTTGTGATTTTTAAGCTTCTTTAGCAATTACAGATCATTAATTTTTCTCTTTAACAACTTTTACTATATCTTTCATGCTTCAACATGCTGTTAGTAATTAAATTTTAACATTTTTGTGTTTTTTTCCCTTATGTTTGAAAATTGAAAAAAAAAAATTAATCAAAGCAACCTTTGAAAAATGAAAATTTGAAATTTTCCCAATTTTTTTTCATTGTGAGTTCAGCAACAGAAGAAGTAACACCGTTTTTAATTTTGTCCGTGTCTGAGTGCCACCAGTTTTCAGGAAGACTTCTCGTCAGCTAGGAATTAAGATGCAAGGATAGTTATGAAGAAAAAAGAACTGATGCTTTGCAGAGAAAAGTCCAATTTTCCTCTTCGTCTAAAAATTTTTGAAAATGGATCAACGAATTAATTGGTCACTGTGAATGACTTCAAAGCCATTATGGAATTCAATGTAAGTTGGATGGATTGTATTAAAATATTTGCCACAATTGCTTGGAATTGGCAAACGGAATTTCGTCACTTCCAGCCAGAGTCTGAATTGGAATTTTACTCCTAAAATTTTCCTTCCAATTGGCAGATTTTTCATTGATTGCTTAGATTATTTTTTTCCATCTTTGAAAATTTTCAGAAAATTAATTAAATTAAAAAATGATTTTTAAATTACAGGATATTGTTCAACCCTGCATTGAAAATCTTCTTTGATTGGATGTCTGGACTTGAGTGGTCATCAAGAGAGAAGCAATCATGTGCCATCGTATATCATCAAGAAACGATTGTTTAAGATCTGACGAAGATCTGGAAGATTCAAGTGAAGATTTTCAACTTCAGTCGTCAAGATAATTTTTTAGATGTCCAGATGTGTTTAAGTTAGCCCACACTGCCACATAAAACCAAAACTGACTAGTCGAGTCTTAGAGTGTACATCGCCTTAAGCCTTGCATTCCTTGGATCCCAACACAGATGGTTTTGAAGATTTATTGAATGTGACGGCTGGATGTGTGTTTTTCAAAATTTGGTTTGGGAAATCGTCATCTTTGGATTCATCAGGTTATCGGAAGACATCATCCAAGTGCCATCATGACATCGTTTTACCAAGAGACATCATCTGCAGTCAACGTTTCATCGGGATGAGAATACGTCATCATCATTGTCTTGTGAGTATAACTTGTGTTTTCGCGTGTGTGGTTTCATTTCGGGGTTGAAAAGAATCCATAATTTATCAGGAAATTCTTTTATTTATCTTTGCAGCGTCATCGGGATCCATCGTGTCAGCAAGTCTCATCAAGTCAACGTGTAATTGGGATAGGAGTTCATCGAACAAGAAGTCAAAGAGGAAGTTATTGTCTTCGTTGCTGTGTGAGATAAGTTTTAAAAAACGAATCACAAAAGGACACAAAGAACTAATAACTTTTTTTATTTCTAGAAATTTTAGGAACTGCCATCGTTTCATTGGAAAAGGAAATCGTCACCGTCAGAATCATCGGATTATCAGGAAAGGAAATCGTCGTCATCGGATTCATCGTGCCAACGGGATATCAGGAGACATCGTCCACAGTCATTCATCGTGTGATCAGGAAGGGTAATCATCGTTCGTCGGAGTCATCGGCCCATCAGGAAAGGAATACGCCATCTTCATTGTCCTGTGAGTATAATTTGGGTTTTCGCGTGTGGGGTTTCGGTTCGGGGTTGGTAAAAATCCTTAATTTATCGGGAAATCGTTTTCGTGAAATTCCTTTGATTTCACAAATTATCGTTTCAAAGGAAATTATTGGACCACGGAGGTTGTATGGGGATTATTGTCCAGAGTGCCGAGCGAGAGCTCTATATCATCGAGCGTAAAGTCCATGCCATTTACGGAATTACAGCTTTATAATCGGAATGTAGAGAACGTGACAGCGAGTGACAGTATGAAACTGCAATTCTTTTGTGGGTGGGATCAGAATAGTTTTGTTCTAAGCTTTCGTTTCCCTCCCAACTTAGCGACCATACCGGGGCATGTATGTAATTCCGGTGGTATGGTGCGGTTGGTGTAAATTCGATGGTGGAAATCAAAATGAGAGCTGAACCTTTACCAATAATTTCTGGTTTTGAGGGTACCTTGTGGGTCACAAGGAATTGAATGAAAATAGTTTCTTGATGAATTATGGATTCGCGTCGCGGTTGAACGTTTGTGTGTGCCTGTGTACTTTCTCTTCTTTCTTTTCTTATCTTTGCAGTGTCATCGGGCCTCATCGTGTCAACGAGTCTCATCGAATCAAGGTTTCATCAAGTCAAGTCATCGTGTAATTGGACCTCTTTGTGGATGTAAGTGGTAAATCTTTTCTAAATCAATATTCAATAACTAATATTGTTTTTTTTATTTAAATATCAAATTTGATCACCATCCCGAGAAAATCTTATCAAAATTGAATGGGACAGTAAAAAAGGACTAGGCAGAGAACAAAAAATAATTTAAGTAATAAATTGTATAATTTTTTTTGTTAAAAAAATAAAAAAAAAATAAATAAAATTTTAGAAAAGTATTTTTAGCTTGTTTCTTTTTATTAAATGAATTATAAAAATTTGAGAGGAGCTTTGCTCAAAAACATTTGAACTGCTTTCAAACTATCTGTGATCAAACTTCGTTCAATCGAACTAAAATTTTCAGATTTTTGAATTTTAGTTGCACAAAACATTAAATTTTTTTATAGCTTAGAGGGATTTAGAGGGATTTATACTAAAACAAGACTGTGATTCTAAAGCGGTAAGTTCAGTTTAACTCAAAAATTCCAAATTTGTTTCATTCAAATGAACGAGACAAACAAATCTCAATTTTAAAAATAATTATTAATTTCAATGTTTTACTTACCACTAAAATGTGTCAGCGAATTCACCAACTGTATGTTTAAAAAATAAATTTATATAAATTTTTATGATTAAATGTTGTATTTAAAAATTCTCATCACCTGTTGTTTTTCAGTATTTATTGTAAAGGCAGAAATGTCAAAAAGAGTGCTCAAAAGTAAGAGAACAGAAACTAGAATCCACATAATCTGTAAATAAAAGAACGATATGTACGATATTGAATTTTACACATGAAAAATCATTGACATTTATAAATTGAACCTTTGATTCAATTCTTTGAACTGATCTTCAAACGAGTTTTCTTTATTTTTTCTTCAAATGTAAATCAGTTTTATTTTATAAGTGTCACTTGTGGGTTTTCAAATGGAATTGAAATTTTTACATGAATGAAAAATAATGGAATCTTTTTGTGAGAAATTTTTACTCAAATTTTATTTTATTTGCAAAAAATATGTACATAGGAAATTTTATTGGCACCGTGAAGCATATTAAACAAGTCCAATCATAAATCTGATAGGTTTTTAAGCTTTTATTCGTTTCCCATTTGTGCGATGCAAGTACGGTGTATTCCTCTTTTTTGATTTTACATCAATATTTATGGAAAATTCAATTGAGTATATCGAGTCACAATTCGAGTGATTTTTTTTGTAAGGCCATATTCATGAAAGTTTAAATTGATTGAATATTTTAATGCATATTTAATAAATTTGTATTCGATCACTTCGTATCAACGTGATTTCCTTTACATACTTAAAAATTTCGATTAGAAATCGAATTGATGAAAAAGTTTTTAACTTTTTAGGTACTAACCGAAAAAAAATCTAAGAAAACATTAAACACAATTTTCATCTATCTTGACTAGGAACTTTTATAGCTTTGAATCATAAAAAAGGAAAAAAAGGAAAAAGAGAAAATCATCGACAAATCTTATCTTCACAAAATTAATTATTTTTTTGTTTATATATTTTACGCATTTTTATTATGATTGTTTTGTTCGCATCACATTGGGGACAATTTTCTGAAATGTTTATTTTCTCCCCAATTTTCTTAACTTTTTATTATTTTTAAGGGACGAAAGAGAATTACAACGCTGAAAAATGACAAAAATCGTAGCAAAATTGTTCATTTTTTTCATATTTGTTCCTGACCTTAAAAATGTTTGAAACTTGAAATGTTTTAGGTCTAAAAATTCTTCAAGAATTCTACACTTAAAATTTGAAGTAAAAAAAAAATAAACAACATCGACATTGCTACCATAATTTTTTATCTCAAATTTATCATGCCAAGCCAAAAAAATCATAACTCATTTCCCCAAATGCGTTGCTTTATCAAAATTGAAAGTGAATGGAGGAAAAAAAAAGAAAAGAGAGTTAAAATCAATGAATTTCATGCTGCGAGCTTTTTGTCGGTCACAAATCACCGAAAAGTATTCAAAGGCGACGAAGAAAATAATTCTTCATGGCTTTCACATTCTTTCATGCCTGCGGCCTTCTTATTCTTATCGGTTATTCTTTTCTATTCTATCTACACAATATAAACAAGTGAAAAAATTATTTTTGAAGATGTACAAAAATCATCGTCAATCTTATTTATTTGAGCCATCCATCACTAGAAATAGTCTTGTGATTTGTTCTATATTTAAAGCACAAATGCCATCAACTCACAATTCCCAAAGGATAAATTCTTTAACTTTTGGAGGAAAAAGAGAATTTCTTTATTCAATAAAAAATTTTATTATTCGAATTATTTAGACGAGAATGAGAGTAAGAGTAAGAGAGGAAATATGAAGACAGCAAAAAGGAAAATTGTAAGCTTCAACTTTTAGGCATGAAAAATGTATTTGAATTTAATATGATAATATTATTCGAGATAGGAGATAAGTACAACGAAGACAAAGTTTTTCACGTTTCTTAAGGGGTTCAGAGACAGAAACAGAAAAACAGTGAAGGAAAGAATGAAAGAATGAACAAAAATTTGTCATTGAAAAGAAATTAAGTGGCAATTCAAATATTTCCGACGACATTCTCTTTCTTTCTTTCTTAAGTGAGTTAAAGTTGAACAAAAGGAATTTGAAAAAGTCACTGGGGTCCTTTTAGATTAAAACGATAAAGACAGATTTGTAGCAGTAAGATAACCAATATCAATTTCTGTTTGCCTACATGCCTACATACATATATAAAAGGCTATGAAAAGGAAAATAGGAAACGAATATGTCAAATCTAACGACTATCTTAATTCCTTTCATATTGTATAGCATTTTTCAAGATCGTGCAAATAGATTGAAAGAAGAATGAAAATGAAATGTTGAAGTTTATGAGATTCCATTTCCAATTCTCAAGCCTTCCTTTTCTACATCAACCTTCATCACTCAAAAAGGATGAAGTTTACGCCAAATTATATTGAGTCGACAAAACACCTTTCTTTCTAAATTGCTTTTTTCCTTTCAATTTTTATACATTTCCTTTTTAAATACACAGTCATATACAAAAAGTATATGTAATAAAAATTATTGATGTATTATGTGGATGTTTAGAGGGAAATGAAACATAATCAAATTCAAAGAAGCAGAAGGAAAAGTTAAATAACAATTGACTATGAGCTTTTCATGTCATGGAACCATTCATGGGGCTATATAAATAAATAAATAAATGCAGTAAGATATACACAGTCAATTTAACAAGATATTTCTAAATAACAATCATTTAAAGCACATAATTGAGTTATTTATTTTGATATTCATAAGTCATTCCACAAACTCAGAATGAGAGCAATTTCTCCAAAGAATTAGAGATCAATTAAATTTGATCTTTGAATACTTGAATGTTTAACACATTTATGAATATGTACATATTGCATCTAAATTGTATTAAAGTATTTTATGGTAATGAACGACAGAATAATTTAATGTTCTTACTGATTCTATTCTGTTCAATGTTTTCGGTAAGTAAATTAATTTTTAAGGAAATTAGCAATTTTTAAATTTTTAATAAGTTTAAAAGATTTAGAATCCAATCAAACAAGTCTATTAGATTTTTTCTTCTCCTTAGATATTTAATAGAATGCCTAAACGCTTGAAACAAAATAAAGCAAAAAAAGTTAAAAGTCAAGTAAAAATTAATGAAAAATGAAACAAAAAAATTTTTATCCTTCATTAAGGACTTAAACACTCAGAAAATTATAAATCACGTTAACATGAATGAGAAAGATTATAAAGGATTCAAGTTGAATATTTGTTTGTGTGAAAAGTTACAGTAAATGAATATATTTCCATTTAAAAACTCAAGGAAAAGTGCAAAACATTTTTATGGCATTCAAGTCAAGTTAATTAATGTATTTCAAAAAGAAGGACGATTTTTTTTATTAAGCACAATTCATATAGCATATAAATAATAACACAAAATTACGACCCGAAAATTTAAATAACAATAATAAAATAAAATAATAATAAGTGAAATTATCATATGAAATGAAATAAAATTGTAGAAGTAAATAACAATCATAATAATAATAAAAAAATATAAGTGAGTTTTTCGCCACATTGTGTTTATAATCGATACATGTTTATATATGTCTGTAGAATAAATGTTGGAACTTTTTCCAACTGTATTGATTTTCGTTTTACTGCGAGGTATTTTTAAACCTCAAAACTCACATTGTATGTACATAAAATAGCACGTAATACACGAAATGTATACATTATTTCCCTTTTTGTTGTGTGACTACATAAACATAGAGAAAAAAATATTTAAAGGTGTGTAAGAGTCCTCATAAATTTGAAATGAACAAAGCTATGCAAATGTTGAGTTTATTGTAATGTAATAATTATTGCATCAACTTTAGCTTAGCAAGTCCTTTAATAGGATTCATTTCAATATGAATACGTACAACTTAGTTTTTTCTTTAGTATTCAATTTAAATACCAACTTTGTCCTCAACAAGAAATAAAAATAACCTTAGCAAGAAACTTAAATAATTAAAAAGCTTTTATTCATATCATGACTTTTATTTGCAAAAATTTTCTCGAATGAACTACAAAACTCATAAAAATACCAACCATCTAAAAGGAGAACCTCAACACTTTTTTTATGGCAGAGAGTAAAAAGTTTTTCATTTTTTTATTTTTTATTTTTTGTATTTCACTTGAACATGGCAATGAATATTTCATTGCGACCAGCACTACGAGAGAGTACTAGAGTCTATCAAGCCACTATAAAGAAAAATATTCAAACGAACTTTCACAGTATTGCTGTTCACTATATTTTATGTGTCCACTTAATTCATAATAAGTTTGCCATTCGTTTCTTTTGATATCATACCAAATAGTACTAAATTGTGTTAATTTTTTATATTTGAGCAAAATATACACCAAACCGGCATATTTTAATGGAAAGCAAACATACTCTTTACTGCAATTCTAGACGAAGAAACAGAATGAGATAAAAGCATGTGCTATTAAAAATTCATTAGTTTTCTATTAAAAGAATTCCTATTTTACAATTTCTTTATCATCATCAGCAACATCATCGCTGCCATCATGTTTTCTTTTTAATATTTATTTATTATTATTATTTCAAACGGCACATACAGGAATGGTGGCAAAAAGCACTCCAGATAGTGCTTATTGCTAACAACATTTCAAATATATGTGTTCTAAAGTACTTAAGGGTAACGAAAACATAAAAAAAAGAGTTTTTAATGCATCATGTCATAATGAAAAAGACATTTTGTAGCATGGAGTTTTCGTTCCTATTCGTCTCTCAAACATTATATTATAGGAAAAGGTGAAGATGTTATCTTTGTTGGAGCAATATCATGATATTCCTGTTTTGCACTTCTTCTTCAACTTTTTCTCGTGTATGAAAAGTTTCTCTTGGTAGGTAAGTTCATATTAAATACGTAGACGAAAAAAATAAACGTAACGATGAAAATATGTCGCACAGCATGTTAGAACTTTTTTCTAGCAAATCACTTTCATTCATAGGAATGAAGAGAAAAAAATTCATGAGCAATTTTTCTATAGCTATATATTGAGCATTATCCATCATCTAATGACACAAGAAAATTTATCTTTCCTCAGAGTGGGTTAAATATAATGATACACATATCAAGTTTTCCTAAATTTTATTATTGGCATAACATTTTTATGCTAAACTTGTTTGGACTAAGTTTATACACATATATTAGACAGATAATGAAATAACTAAAAGTTTTATATATTCTCTTGAACTCTCGGAAGTTCTTTCTAAAAGCTTTCAGTCATACTCTTCAAGTATATAAGATAAATTTCAGTTCATTATGAATTGGACATTATTAAATAAATACATTAATTTATCTTCGAGAAACAATAAATATGGAATTAATTAAGAAAATGAATTGAATTTGAATTTCCAATTAGATTTAACAAAAAGATTTTAAACAGTTTCTCATTAATGGACTTTTCGAAGACTGGCTATATGTTTGAGCCTTTAGATAAGTTTAGTAACACAATTTTGAAAAAAAAAAAAAATTAATCGAAATGACGAAAAATTTTAGCTGAGTACCAAAAGGATCAAAACAGATTGATATCAATTCATCAAATTAATAAAAATGATTTCTTCCTTTTCTTTTCAGAAAAATCTGTTTGACTCCAACTTATTGCTATTCATTCAAAACATTTTTTGTGCAGCTCCAAAGCTTAAAAAGTATCTTTTCTTTTTTTTCATTTTTCCCTCCTTATTTTTTATTCGAAAAACTCATCAGACATGAACGAAAAAAAGAAAAATGTTGAATGTTAAAGTTTTTTATGTGTTTGATTATTTTTCTTCTTCATCTCTTTCATATCTATTTGACTTTTTCCATATTTATTCATGAGTTTATTTATCTTCACTCGTTTCATGTTGGTTTGGAATTCGAGAATGGAAAAAGACTTTTTTCTTTCTTTGTTTACGAGGTCAATTAAATAAATATAAAGTGGAAAAACTTATACTTTATGAAAACTTGGTCCACTAAAAAACTATTTTTTTTTTCTTTAGACGTCATTTCCAGATCTTTTTTAACTTTTCAATGCAAGTTTAAAAGGAGCAAAAGTTTGAAACTTTACCTAACTTAACTCTTGAAAATTAATTGAAAAAAAATTCTATTATCAAGAATCACGTGAATTTAAGTCCATAATCAACGATTGTTAACGTTCCACTTTCAAAAGCATGTCATGAAAAGCTTTTTTAGTGTCACGATATCTCTATTCGACTCCCATGGCGAAATTGAGGTTTTTCTGCTTACCCAGCCTTGTAGAAGTGACTTGAAATCATCGTGTGAAAATTTATGCTGCGTGTGCAAAAATATTAATGATTTATAATTTTCTTTACGACTTTAAAGTGGTTTGAAGCTTATGCATTAAGAATTTATCAAATTTTTACCAATTTATGAGAGCAAAAAAATTAATTCCTCCATGAATAAATTCTGAATTGTTTAAAAAATTGGAAATGAGATTAGACTTCCATAAAGCACATTAATCCTGCTTACTCTCATGTTCATATTCACATTCATCCATCAAAATCATTCTTCTCACTTAACGTTCTGTATACTTCCTTTTCCCATCCTTAATATTATTTTATTATTATTATTATTATGGAAAAGCATTATGAAAACATCATTTTTATGTTGGCGTATAGCCACTATTAGAATTCAATGCTTTTGTTATCATTATCATCGGAGAGGAATGGTAAAGTAGGGAAAATTACTTCATTCATAAAATATACAATTTATTTTAGAAATGGGTTTGTATAACTGATAGTAGTGGATGAAGAAAAAAAAATAAAGGAAAATGCAGGCAATCGATTTTTCACGAATTATTTCAGAAATTAGTCTTCCACTTTATTCATAGGTATGTAGTATTGTAGGTTTATAAACTCAACGATAAAGGAACTGAAAACTAGTTTCCTAGGGTTTATTTATCACTTTGTTATTTATAGCACTAAATTATTCACAAATTTTCGCACACAATTTTCTAACGCAAGTATACATATTCTATTCAGTTCTAGTTGAGCTGCCAGAAAAGTTCTCACAAACATTTTTCATTCGAGCGACCACAAAGCTTCACTTTTTTCTATGGTTTTGTTAAATTGATGCCAAGAAAAAAAACACCATTTACCCCTATCTTATTTTCTTATGCGATGCTTATGTTTACGATAATAACATAAATGTAGACAGCTGCTTATCACATTGAGTTAAATTTAACGCTAGATTTCTTTCCTGTTATTTCACTTGTTTTTCTTTTATTTATACTCTATTCAAGAGTTCCCATGAATTGATATATTTTAGTTGATATGAAAATGATGGGCGTTATCCAATGATATTTTACACTTTATTCATAACTTTAATTTTTTTGCGACTTCTCACAAAATCACTGACTTTATCTTCTTTATTACTATAAACTAAATGAAATTTTGTGTCTTTACGTCCTTAACGTTTGAATACTACCCGATGACTGAGTAGTACAATTTCAAAAATATTTGCTGATGTTACTGTAAAGGATATTTTCTAGCACAAATACATTCAAGAATGAAAACTCGTGAGAGAAAATTTGTGAGAGTAAAGAGAAATAAAAGAAGTGAAACCTGTATGTGATTCCTATCATAATGACTTTGTTTATGATTATGCTTCTGTTTTTTGCTTTGCTTCGTACACTCACCGCTCTTAATTGGAAAACATTTTTTCTGTCTAAAGAGAATTGAAATTGATATGAAAGGATCTGAGAACTTCTAAGTGGCAATAATTTATCCTGTATATAGTTTCATTAGTTCTCATTCGGATCTGCATTTTTATTACATCGATATCTGATGATTAAACGAATCAATTGAAATGGATAACGAATCGTGATTATTACCTATCGATATCATCGACAATTTACGTAAATTGACTCTTGAATCGTTCAGGCATGTTCGTTTAATAATTTATATTAAAAATGCCATTGACAACACATGTACAGATAGGTTGGATGATTAAAGTAGATCAAAGTTGAAGGATAGTGTTCTCACCAAGTTCTCACAATAGAAATGAAGAAGAAATACTTTATACCCAGGTATGGCGAACGGTTCTTATTTTTTGTGTTCAGAAACAAAAAGGTACCTTATTTTATCGTTAAAGTACAAAATTTGAATTTCTGAACACACTCAACAAAAATTTAATTTTAGAAAAATTTTCATTTTGCAACAAATTTATTCACTGGATCTTAATTAAAACCGTAAATCATGATGACTTAAGATTAATTAAACATTTAATCATACTCTTGACATAGAAATTGATCAAATTATGTTGATATTTAACATTGTTTATTTTAAAAAATTGTTTGAAAGTGTTAGTAAACTCAAAATTTTTTTAAATTTTTCAAAATTTAACGGCCAGAGAGTTGTTCGCCAAACCTGACTTTATACTTATTTTATTTGCAATTTTTAATAACCTTTAAGGAGCCGTTCACTTATTACGTTACGCAAAAAACGACTATTTTGAACCCCCCTTCTTTAAACTTTTTGTATGAAAATTCTTTTCTTTTGTTTGATCTAGACCCCCTTAACCCCTAAAAGCGAACGTATACAGTGAACGACCCTTATTTTTTATATTTTAAGAATCAATATTGAAAATATTTTTTGTTGTCCAAAAGATTTTTTTTTTTATCTTTTTATGAGAATTTTAATAATGTATAATTTGATTCTCTACATAAAAGGAAACACATACCCTTAAAGATAAAACCGTGATAAAATGTCTTTTATAGATTCTTATACATTGCTTTATCGATTAAATAAATGTTATCAAAACAGCCATCAAAGATCTTCATTTTATTTTAACAGCATATTCAATAAATTATTACTTATAATCAATGTTAAAGAAAAGGAATGTTTCATTGTAATTTCATTCATACCATTTATGTGTCAAGAATACCCGACAGAAAGAATGAATAGAATGTAAGGCTAGCATAATTGAGACAAGGCAAAAATATGTTCATAAATGTCCCTTTTTACTGATATAAATGTCGTTATAATGATGGAAAATGTATTATTCATAAAAGAAACTTTATGATTTATCGCCACTTGAATAAATAAATGACACGGGAGGAAAGCCCTGAAAATGCTTAAGTACGAGGAAAAAAATACAAAATGTTGCTTAAATACTGGCAGTTGACATATATCGCGTTGTTTTCCGCTACTTTATTCTCTTTTACAACAATTGTAATGCTACACATTTATTTACATTTTTATTCAAATGTCGTATTTTTTTTCATCGTTCTTTTCATTCACAGTAGTGTCTTTATAGTATCAATTACTTCACGGAAAAATATGACTATGAAAAAATAAAAGGATACAAATTCTGTTTTATTAATTTATTGTTTTTAAGTTGTCAGTCGTTTTTGGATTTTCCCACTTCCATCTAAAATACATTTTTCTTAAACTGTGTTTCATTTACGGAAGCAGAAGAAAATTTATGAAATTTTTCAATCCTTGTATCTGATTCATATATTCGTGCCTATATTTTTTTGTTGAGTCAGCATGATATCTGCGGCTGATATAAATATCAATGATTCAAGGAACTTTATGTGAATGGGAAAATTATGATTCAATATAAAGAGAGAAGTCATAATGTTAAAAATACGAAAAGGTATTGTGCATGTAAGCCATGAATAATTTGTATGTAAAAAAAAAAAGTTTGAACATTAATAAAACCGAAGAATTACGTATTCATTCAACATCTAATTGAATTAAATCAATAAATTATGAACGTATTTCAATAAAATTTTAAATAGTTTTTAATAAACCATGAATGAAAAGCTCTGCATGTCATTCAACTAGGTATTCGATGAAAATTGCACTTTTATAAATAAATTTGTAATGAAAATCTATTCATCCTATCGAGAAAAATAAATTACAAACAATCATGAATATAGTTCAGCAAGAGATTAATGAGATTATCACCACAACTAATTTGCTTTTTAATTGCTATATTGACTGCGGAAATTACAAATAAAATGAGGCAATTATTGAAAATAGAATAATTAGCAAGAAAAGAGAAAATATGGAAAACATTCTATTAACTTTTTATAATTACATAAAATATTAACAGGAGTAGATTTGATATAAAATAATTCATTGAATACAGAAAATTCAAAGCTTTAAACATCAATTTTTCATAAAGAAATTGACATTCATGATAGAATTATTAGGAATTATTGCTCCGTTTTCATTTTTCATTTGATATGATCGACGTGAATTGAAAGGAAGGAAAATTATCAGAAAGTGTATAAATAGAGCGATATATTCGGAGAGGAACTGAAGTTTATATTGTGACATGAGTCTGAAGCAGACGTACATTTTAATATTATTATTTTCCCTAACAATAATACAACCATCATTGGGAAATGATGAAATTGATAATTTGGCAGAGAATATTTTGGCATATTCGAAAAATTTTCATACAGGTCGAATGATTGAACTATTTTTGAACTGTGGAAATGAAAGTGCAATCGAAACAAATGATATGAATCAAATAGCAAAAGCTTTTATGACTAGAGGCTTTTATTGCAATGTGAATTTAATTTGTAAGATGATGAAGATCAATGACCAAATTGAAATGAGGCTATCGACAATCAAACATGAACAACATCACGTTTGGCATACAATGATAATTGTCGATGCTGAATCCATACAGAGTCATGTAGTTTTTCAAAAGGCAAAAAAAAATACAATATTTTCTTAACAATAATTTTTGATTAAAACTTTTCATACATGCAATTATAAATCTAGGCATCAAAATTGGAAATGTTTAATGAGCATTTCTATTGGATAGCTATTGTGAAATCATTAAAACAACACAAAAGAATCCTTGACGTACTGAGTACTCTCAATATATCCATTAGTTCCAAAATTACACTTTATCGAACTAGAATGGATTCTTCAAAAGTTTCACTTTACGATGTTTGGTATGTTTGAATTGTTCATTTAAAATGTTATCTACTGCTGCCACAGTGGTCCAAAATGAAAATTTTCCGGCAATCGACCCCATTTTGAAAAAGTTGCACTATAAATATTGCGGAATGTCTTATTTTAAAGCTGACATAGACACAGAACGATTCCCCAAGTTTCAGCTTTTTTCGTCCATTTGGAGCTGCATGGCAGGTCTTCAAAGTTGGCTATAGCGAAAATTCTTAAAAATTATGATATTATATTCAAACTCGATTTGCGCAGAAGACACTCAACCAATTGAAAAACGGTTTTCAGTTTTTGAAAGTACATTACAATATCTAAGTTTTGAACAAGTACTTTGATGCAAAAAAAAGTTCTTGTTGAGACAGTACTTGATTAAGTGTGAAAAAATAGGCAAAAATCGTACTAATATTTTTCACAGTTACCGGAAAGTATGTAAACATCCCCAGAACCAAACGGTTCTATGTTTTTTGTATAGTATAACACTCCAGCTTTCCATAATGGGGTCATTTGTGATCCAACGAGTGCGCATCTAGGTACTAGAGCTCCTCAAAGTTGGGTAAAAATTAAAAAATTTGAAAAAAAATTCTGAGAATTCACTGAAAAAAATCAAGTTTTGACCAAAACTTGTTCAAATCTTGTTTTTTATGCTTAATGTTCAATATTTAGGCAAAAGATGAACGATTTTTGAAGAAATTTTTGAAAAAAGTTAATTTTGACCACCCTGTGCTGGTTGTCGACTTGGCTCATTATGCCTTCAATCAAATGGCTACTGCTCTTACGTGACTTGATATTTTTTAATTCGGTTTTTGGATTATTATAGCTTATTGTCATACCTTTATAATGATATACAATACTTGGCAGTTAGACTTAGTCTTGGTCATCAAAACGCTTGTTATTTGTGACCTATAGTGATCGACCCCTAAATTAAAAATCTAAAAAATATGATTTCGCAAAATGAAGTCTAAAAATAAAAATAAATTGTGTTTTTGGGTTTTTTGTGTTGATTTATCATATTTATGACTGTAAATTATCAAAAAATGAGATTTAAAAAGTTTTTGGTACCTCAGACTAGCCTCATAAAATCTACCCTGATAGTCTCAATCAAGTGTACAATTTTTACCTGAGAAACTTTTTTTGAGACTTTTTTCGCCTGATAATTGATTATTGAGCACATTTATGCCAAAAAATTGATGTTGTAGATTTTAGTCACTTTCATTGGACAGCTTTACCCTTTTGATTATTGCATGGCACATTTGACATTGCTCAAATAATTTAATATAGAGTATCAAATTTTCTGTATGAAAATTACCGTTAAACTATTTACTCCAGCATTAAAGTGCTCAATAATCAATTATCAATCGAAAAAAGTCTCAAAAAAAGTTTCTCAGGTAAAAATTGTACACTTGATTGAGACTATCAGGGTAGATTTTATGAGGCTAGTCTGAGGTACCAAAAACTTTTTAAATCTCATTTTTTGATAATTTACAGTCATAAATATGATAAATCAACACAAAAAACCCAAAAACACAATTTATTTTTATTTTTAGACTTCATTTTGCGAAATCATATTTTTTAGATTTTTAATTTAGGGGTCGATCACTATAGGTCACAAATAACAAGCGTTTTGATGACCAAGACTAAGTTTAACTGCCAAGTATTGTATATCATTATAAAGGTATGACAATAAGCTATAATAATCCAAAAACCGAATTAAAAAATATCAAGTCACGTAAGAGCAGTAGCCATTTGATTGAAGGCATAATGAGCCAAGTCGACAACCAGCACAGGGTGGTCAAAATTAACTTTTTTCAAAAATTTCTTCAAAAATCGTTCATCTTTTGCCTAAATATTGAACATTAAGCATAAAAAACAAGATTTGAACAAGTTTTGGTCAAAACTTGATTTTTTTCAGTGAATTCTCAGAATTTTTTTTCAAATTTTTTAATTTTTACCCAACTTTGAGGAGCTCTAGTACCTAGATGCGCACTCGTTGGATCACAAATGACCCCATTATGGAAAGCTGGAGTGTTATACTATACAAAAAACATAGAACCGTTTGGTTCTGGGGATGTTTACATACTTTCCGGTAACTGTGAAAAATATTAGTACGATTTTCGCCTATTTTTTCACACTTAATCAAGTACTGTCTCAACAAGAACTTTTTTTTGCATCAAAGTACTTGTTCAAAACTTAGATATTGTAATGTACTTTCAAAAACTGAAAACCGTTTTTCAATTGGTTGAGTGTCTTCTGCGCAAATCGAGTTTGAATATAATATCATAATTTTTAAGAATTTTCGCTATAGCCAACTTTGAAGACCTGCCATGCAGCTCCAAATGGACGAAAAAAGCTGAAACTTGGGGAATCGTTCTGTGTCTATGTCAGCTTTAAAATAAGACATTCCGCAATATTTATAGTGCAATTTTTTCAAAATGAGGTCGATTGCCGGAAAATTTTCATTTTGGACCACTGTGTATGCTGCTTCTTCTTGATGTAGTTACAATACATGATAAAATCCAACTAGTCTGAGTCAACGTATTTTTCCTTATTTTTGAATTTTAGAACATTTAGTACTCCTTATTTGTGAACATAAAAACCGTTATGATAAATAAGGAAAATTCTAATTTTAGCTAATTCACTGAATTTTGCTGATGTATGACTTAATTAAAAGCCTTATTATAAAATTCTTAACCATGTTCAATCTTTATTCGTAGGCAAAAGTATTTAATTAATGAAAAATTTCAAATTGAAAAAATTTGTATGGAAAAATTTTAGTACTGAAAATCAAAATCAAGCAATTTATTGTGAAAATTCTTAATTATTTTGCTTCATTTAATCTTTATACAATTAGAAATAATGAATATTCTATAGCTTTAATAGTGTTTGATACTTTAAAAACCAAAAAAGTAAAAAAGTAATGAATTTTAAAATTTTGTTTATTAATTTAACGGCTGTAAAATATTTGAAATTTTCTTACAAAAACTTTCGTTTTCAAATTTGAATTTTAGAAGTCGTAACTGAAAATTCGTTTACTCAGACTAGTTGGGATAAAACCAAAAAGCACATACACAGTAAACCAACAAAAGAATTTATTATTTTTGTTTACACAATCAGGAATCCATCACATCTTCATGGAGGTTATATGGTCGTGACGGAAATGGGAAATTTTACTGATTCGAATTGTCTTCAACTGAATAGTGAGTTTAGAAATAAAACAGCAATAAAACATCGCATGAATATGCAAGGAATTAGATTAAAAGTAAATTGTGTCATTCTTGAGAAACTTGAGGAGCCATTAGAAGTTTTACTATTTGCGCGTTATAAGCCGACCAGAGAATATTTAACACGTGCCACTTATTCATTACTGGATATAATTAAAGACATGTTCAATCTTACGTAAGTGTCTAATTTTTCACGCAATTAAATATTCAACATATATGAAAAATTATGCTCTTATCCATGCTGGCTGACAAGGCGAGACATTTCTTTTTTACATTCCATAAATTACATTTTTTTCAGCTTCCTTGAACGTTCTTTCTCTCTCTTCCTTTTCCGTCATTTTTTTTCCTTCTGTTTTCTTTTTTTGTACCACGTTATATTTATATATGTACTTCCCTTCTTTAAAGCTATACTCTTGAGCATAGTAAATCATGGGGCTATTTACAAGAAGATGGAACATTTGATGGAACGATAGGAACATTAGTGAGAAGAGAAGTTGATGTTGGTGGAACATCGATGTTGTTTAGAGCGGAAAGACATGAAGGCAAGATAATTTCTCATCTCATCTTTCTACTTTCCTTACACAATTTCCATCATTGCATAGCGGTTCCTTTTCCACATTCTACAGATATTATTTCTTCCTTCTTTTCTGACAGATGTTTTTTGTGCTTGCTTCAAGTTTTTTTTCTCTTAATTTCACTCATTTGTTTTCGACTGTGCAAGGGAAATATGTTGTGTTGCATAACATTAAGGCAAAGAATAATAAAAAAATGAATTGAATTTTTCTTTTCTTAAATTTATGCAACATTAGCAATACTCTTTTTTCATTTAAAATAAAACTTGAGATTAAATTTTTTCATTCCATTTCAAATTGTGCAAGAACCTACATTTAATGCATATTGTCCTATATTAAATGCGCCTCCGACTGAAAAATCCAAAATTTCAAACTCTTCTTTATCATATTACAGTTGTTTCATATACGGCAGAAACTTGGATTCATCGTGCATGTTTTATATTTCAACAGCCTGATTACTCAGCAACTATTCACAATCCATTTCTACAACCATTTTCTGGTGTTGTTTGGATTATTTTAGGAATTTTCGGTCTTGTTTTTGCGTTCATGCTCAATTTATTCGAAGGATTAAATATTTATGGTAAGGTCTGGTTAGCTTTTGACTTGATATTGTCAACAGAGTAATTGTATAAAGCTTTATAAATTAAATTGATGAAGTAATTTGCGTATTTTTTGCATTCAATGCTTCACATTATGTATTATTGTTGGCATACAGAAACGCATAAAAATGTCATCAATAAATCAAAATTAAGAATAAATCACATCGATCATAATTGCTCAATAAAACAAATGAAAGTCAAATATCACATCACGCATAAAAAGGAAGAAGCAATCAATCAAAATCATAAATCACTGCTTCACATTAGACAACGACTTGAGAGGGGAAAGAGACATCGGAATGTCATCAACCGAAACATGAACGTGGCAAAAATATGCACGCTTTTCAGTAAATCCCATAATAATGATAGTAGCATGAATATGAAAAAAGTCGTAAAGAGAAAGTCGAAGATGATATTGAGCTCTAGAAACCAAGGCTTATGTCTGTCACAGAAACAAAATCAACAATCTAAAGGCGTTTGTGCAACACTCAATCAGTTTTTCAATGGCTTATTGATTTTCATTAGTGCCATATCTTTACAAGGTAATAATTCTTTTAAGATACGATAAGGATACTCATTCAATTTCTTTTATCTTTTATCCTTCATTCATCATATAGGTTCCTTAAATAAGAATGAAAATTTAATATCCATAAAAATAACAACTTTTTCGCTGATGCTTTTTGGCTTCATTATTGCTCAATTTTATTCTGGAAGCATTGTGAGTTCTTTATTAGATACAAAACATGAATCGATAAAGACCATCCAAGATTTAATCAATAGTCATTTGAATTTGGCAATGGAAAACGTTCCATATGACATCGATTATTTTAATGTAAATTAAGTCATCATTTATTCATGAACTAAAACATTAAGCTGCTTGTTCTTTTTAGAAAACAAAAGATCCAATGGCTAAACTACACTTTAGGGTGGGCCAGTATAATTTTTTTTATTTACACTAAAATCACTCTAAAAATGTTAAATAAACACATTTCATGTATTTTTTGTAACTTTTAAGCAAAAATTTAGTAATTTGTATAATTTTGGGCCCAAAAATTTTTTTTTGAATTTTTAAAGAATTTCAACTTTTTCTTGGAAAAGTTTTTTTTTTTTATGTTTTATTAAAAGGGTCTTCATAAGTAAATTTAATGCAAGCTTAAAAATTTAGAATTAAGTAGCAAGTTTTCAATTTCATTATTTTTCTTTTAGTAATAATCAAAGGGGTCGCAATGTTAAAAATTCGCCAACTTGGATTAAAATTTGACTGGCAACAAAAATTTTTGATTTCAAAAAAATTTTGTATTGAAAGTGAGAAAGTGTGCCGTGATGAGAGAAAAATCAAAAAATGTGTAATGATTTTTTGTTCCTTTTATCTGCAATATTAAGCTTTTAAACGACAATTAGAATAAGCCTGACCACAGAAATGGCTTTATTTCCAAAAAATATTGTTTAAACCTTTGAAAAATCAAATTTAATTTTGACTCATGGCATACTTTCTAACTTTCCATACAAAATTTTTTTAAAATCAAAAATTTTTGTTGCCAGTCAAATTTTAATCCAAGTTGGCGAATTTTTAACATTGCGACCCCTTTGGTAATAATTATTATTTAAATTCAACAAAATATTCGTTAACATTGATCTAAAATAGGACTATCATGATCCCTTTAACAAAAGATCCGTAGACACTGATCTAAAATAGGATTATCATTATCCCTTTAACAAAAGATCCGTAGACACTGATCTAAAATAGGACTATCATGATCCCTTTAACAAAAGATCCGTAGACACTGATCTAAAATAGGACTATCATGATCCCTTTAACAAAAGATCCAAAGACACTGATCTAAAATAGGACTATCATGATCCCTTTATCAAAAGATCCAAAGACACTGATCTAAAAAAGGATTATGGTGATCCCTTTAACAAAAGATCCAAAGACACTGATCTAAAATAGGATTATGGTGATCCTTTTAACATAAGATCCGTAGACACTGATCTAAAATAGGATTATGGTGATCCTTTTAACATAAGATCCGTAGACACTGATCTAAAATAGGATTATGGTGATCCCTTTAACAAAAGATCCAAAGACACTGATCTAAAAAAGATTATGATGATCCCTTTAACAAAAGATACACATCATAGTTAAACACCGTTGAAAAGTTTTAAAAAAATTTCCCTAATTTATCCAAAAATTGAAATTTCTTAAAATTTATTTTTTAACCCCAAACTGCCCCAAACCATCAAAAAATTCATTTCTTGGATAAAAAACATCAAAATAGGTGTTTTTAGAGTGTTTTTGAATAATATTAAAAATTATATATTGGCCCACCCTAAAGTGTAGAAACTCCGATCCAATAATCAGCAAAATATATCACGAAAAAATAACTAAATTTAACGAGAATTCAGGAAAAAATGAGCACAGCATTTTTAATCCAGAATATGGAATCGGATTAGTTGAGACTGGAACACATGCATTTCACGTTACAGAATCTACAGCATATGAAATAATTTCTAAAACTTTTGATGAAAAATTAATTTGCAAATTATCTGAAATTGAGGTTTATAAACCAATTCATCTTGTAGTAAACCTTCAAAAAAATTCAACATTTCGTGAACTCTATACTTATGGGTATGGATCTAAAAAATTTATTAAAACCATTAAATTATTAAGAATAATAAAAAAATTTCAGAATTCGTCGACTGAAGGAAACAGGAATAATGGACCGTTGGGGTAAAATTTTTTACTTGAAAAAACCAAAATGTGTCCAAAATCGTAAAGCATCTGATTTTCATATTGACATATCTGCAGTATATCCCTTACTTATTTTACTATCCTGCGGTTTTTTGATAAGCTTTTTGGTTTTAATAGCAGAAATATTCATTTCACACCGAAAATGATTCCATTTCTACATAAAATTTGTAGCTGTACATGTAAGCATTTTATCCATTGATATAGTAACGCAACGACTAGATCAAAACATGACAACATGATCATTCATCAGAGCTTAAAAGACAAGTTAAATCCTAGTATTTCATATACATAAAATGAAGATGTATAAAAATGAAAGTATGAAGCGTACAGCATCATAAAGCATTCATGAACTGTCTCGTTGAAGCTATATATACCTAGAATTTTCATAGTTGTATTTTTATTATTGAATTTTTAAAAATTAAGGATGCACGATTTTGGAACATATAAGCTCATTTAAAAATCTTAAAGCATTTTCTTTGTTAATTGACATTTAAATCTAGTTTTGTGTCTTATATAATTTTTAAATTTCTGATTATTTTCGTAAAAGTATCAAAACCGTACACATGTTTTTGACAGAAAATACATGTACTAATCCGAAGTATCAAGCACACATCTAATATCATACATTGAATTATTTATTAATATTGTTATTTTAGGATTTAGCTTAATACAACCTACGACTTTATGCTTTTTATGTATCACAACTTAACGGCAATAAATTTCTTCTTCTTTCATGTGACAAGCAATGATAAATATTTCTTTCGATCCCCACGTTTTTTTTTTTTTTTTGTTGCCATGTACATGTGTGTCTAGGTATTTGCTTCATGTAATACATATGAATGTCCAGAGAGGATACCTTTATTTTACTGAGTTTTATTCATGAGAATGAGGAGATTAGAAAACATTTTCAAATCATGGAATGAGGAAGAAATTTATTGGTTTTGGTCAAGAAGTTCTCTTGTGCGACATTTAGAAAACATGGTTTTATTTTTATCATTACACACATCGTCTATGTTACTGTCCATTTAAATGGAATTCAAATTTGCAAGCATGCTTAAATATAGAATTAGACTCGAAATGCTCCAAAGCGGAATGAAGCACATGTCATTACAGAAAATAAAGTTATCAGGTGGAATACAATTTTCATTTTATACAAAATGATTGATTGATTTCTGATACCATACGACTTTTTTTCATGGTAGCTTTAGCAATTTAATTGAATTGGTATTTGATTGGTCATTTTGGGGAGTATCGAGAATTGAAGATGAAGAAAGAATATGGGTAAATGTGAAAAGGTTTGCTGCCGGGAGGCAAGCAATATCCGCAAAATCTTTGAAATCAAAAAGGGATCGTATATCCCTTGACATGAAAAATCTATGATTTACATTTGGGTGATAAAAATGTATTGATTTTGTTTATGTTTTTGTTTACAGTTTAAATCCAGTTTACAAACGATTTGAATAGAAAAAATGTGGATTTAAGAAATAAAAGTTAAAGGAAGTAAATTTTAATTGACTTAATTCGTATGGATATGCATACACGTAATGTTCTGCAACAAGTTTATATGGATATAAACTTTATAATTTGAATGTGTATGCAGTTCAAATTTATAATGAAAATTTTCCACAAATTTCTAAAACAAAGCAATTAAAGTTGGGATTTATGCATGGATAGATTTATTTATTTATCTACACAAAATACAATGCATTTGAATATTATTACAACTTGAAACTTAATTGAAAGCTTACACATTCCAAATATTAATTTAGTACTCCTAAAACCATCTCCCGAAGAATCAAATATAAAAAATAACCACATATGTTGTATACATTTCAGAATCACGTCCTCTGTGTAGATATTTTTTTAAGGAACTATGACATTACCCAGGTATGGCAAACGGTTCTTATTTTTGTGTTCAGAAACAAAAAAGGTACCTTATTTTATCGTTAAAGTACAAAATTTGAATTTCTGAACTCACTCAACAAAAATTTGATTTTAGAAAAATTTAAATTTTGCAACAAATTCATTCACTGGATCTTATTTAAAATCGTAAATCATGATGATGCAAGATTAGTTAAACATTTAATCATACCCTTGACAAAGAAATTGATCTAAGTATGTTAATATTCAACAATGTTTATTTTAAAAAATTGTTTGATAGTGTTAGTAAACTCAAATTTTTTTAAAAATTTTCAAGATTTAACGGCAAGAGAGTTGTTCGCCAAACCTGGGACATTACTTTCATTCTTGGAAGTTAATGAGGAAAAAGTGTAGAGTATTAACATTTAACTTGTTGTTAATAAGTTAATGACGATGTCGATAACTTTTAGAAACTTGCTTTATGTTTTTCTCATAAAACATAGATGTATGTATTACATGCTATGAAATCATGTTAAAAAAACAATATAATCGGATCAATAAAGTTTTCCTGTTTTTCTTCTCTATCACATTGATTGGTGTTATTTTTATTGACAGGTTATAGAAGTTGTATGGATTATTAACAAATTGTTTGACACTGATAAACAACACAGGGGACGAGAATTTCTGAATTTCAATCGACCCAATTACATGTGAAACAATTCGGAAAACAGATGCTTAACATATAAATTTCACAGAATGCCAGAAACAAAACATCCTCAATATTCAATGGAAATATTCAAACATCAAAAAAACATGCACTGAAAATGATTTTCAGAAAATTTTTAAACTGCTTTGAAAGATATGAAAAGTATATTTCCAATTAAAAATGAGTACGGCTTTTTGTATGAAAACAATTTTTACGGAATAAAAACAACAAAAGCTGTTGTTATTGTATGATATTAAATGAAAATTTGCAATGAAAATTAAATGAGAGAATAGAGTGTAAAATTGTGAGAGAATTTTCTAGCACTAACACAAGCAAAATACCACAACCTTTCTCTTCTTTCCGCTTTGTAATGTTAATCTCGGAAACATCAATTGTTGACTTCAACAAATGCAAATAAATAGAATCGTGGAAAATCTAATACTCCTACTGCTTTGTATCATTAAATAATAGATGAACACATATAAAACATGAAAGAAATATTTATGAAAAAATAAGATTCAAGAGTAGGGGGTAAAGTAAAATAAAAATTAAAACATACATCCACAGAGAGTTGGAAAATGAACACAAAAAATTTTTGCTTAATTACGACAAAAAGTTTTGTGTTTACTTTTTTTTGTATGAAATACACAACAAACAGCAAGCAAGCATCAAGTAGCTTTAGAGGAATGAATTTCGTTTTATTTTTTGCTTTAGTTAAGTTAAGGGACTTTTTAAAAAGGAAATTAAGGACTCTATACTGAATCAGACTTACATTTATATTTTATAGACAGATTGGTAAAAATAAATTAGTGTCAAAATGCTTCAAAGTTAAATAAAAAAAAAAGTTGACTTCTTTACATTGTACAGGACATGCAAACACAAAAGAAAAGTAAAGGAAGAAGATTTAAATTTTTGAATACAAAAAAAGTTCTTTAAAGAGTTTTTCCACAAATTGCGGAAAAATTAAATTGAGGTGGAGAAGAAAATTCAATGAAAAGTCGGAAATGACTTTTTTCTAAATAATAATGCTTCAACCTTCAAAACAGGGCTGAAAATGAAAATGAGAAACTTTATGATATAAATAACACCTCCCATAATAATGTAAACGATGAAATCAGAAAGAAATGAGGTAAATGCCTACGGAGGTGATAAAACAACAATAATACCATGAAGTGGAGAAGAAGCATAAAAAAAAGAAAGAAAATTTAGGCCTAGCGAACCGTAATAGAATAAAGTAAAGAAAACAACATGATCACGAGAAATAAATAAATATTTTTGTCACAACTTTATCAATCAACCCTGAAAGATTTCACGACATCGACATAGACATCGACATGACAACGGAAAAGAAAATAAAGTGAAACAAGAAACAAAAAAAAAACCAAAAATAAAGTCAATAAAAATATTTAGTCATCACATAGTGTATTGAATTGTATACAGTATACAGAATTGTTGGAAGCTGATTCACACTATTTGCTCTATAGATACTCAATAAAGGCTAATCATTATTACACTGTAATGCTTTTGTTTATCTTTCCCCATTGTCTTGTTTCATTCAATGGCCTTTTTTTGTGTCAATCCATATTGTGAATTAGGTTTTGATAACTAGAAACTTTATTAACCAGTTTTACTTGATTTTGATAACTTTTATACCTTTGAATTTATACCAGGTCATTCAAAAGAAGATTCAAAAGAAAATTTCCATAATGTCTAAATATTTCAAAAAAAAAAAAAAAACTGTAAATTCTGTTTCGAAATCACAAGTCAAGGATCACTTAAACTGTTTGTAAATCTATGAACAATGATGTGCTCAAATTGGCTTGTCTGTATTTCTTTACAAAATAATGACAGCAAGGCTTTATACTGATACAATTTTATACACAAAAAAAGAGAAGAAATAAAAACGATTCTTGTTTTGGAAAAGACCCTCATTCAATATTTGAGAAGGCTATAACCTTAAACCCCATTGAAAAAAGATTGTCACAAAAAAAGAATGAAAGGGACTATTTTCAAACTAAATTACTATAGAGTATCATGAGGAGGATGGAAAGGATAGAATCGATTTCCTTAATCTAAAATCATCAATTTTTCATCACCTACATGCGTAACACTTCCCTAGCAGCAATTTAGAACGAATCTTAAAGAATCTGTGAGGAAATTTTCCGGCCAGAATTTTTTTCTCACGAATCACACAGAATTTGTGAGGAAAAATGGCCGGAAAATTCCTTAACTGCACGAAAGTGCCCGGAAAATGTATTTTTTCTGGCCTTTTTCCGGCCGGAATTTTTCCTTACAGATTCTTTCATTTTTTCTTTGCTTATCTGACAGAAAGTGAACGATTTTAGAAGGATTTTGAACGAATCTTGCAGGATTTATGAAAGAATCTTGCGGGAATTTTTCTCAAAGAATTTAAAAAAAATCTTTTTTTTCTTCTTCTTTTTCTCTCACTTTCTCTCCACTTTATTTTCTTTTTATTATTATTATTTATTATTATTATTATTTTTTTTGGAAGATTTTGTGAGGAAATTTTCTGTTGAAATTCTGCCAACTCGAACCCATGACCACTGAAACCAAAGTCCCGAACTTACCGCTGAGCTACCGCTATCTGAAATTATATAAAATATGTTTGGCGAAAAGACATATTTAAGTTGCTAATTCTTTTGCCGTAATTTTTCATGATTATTTTAACACTTATGATAGCTTTATTCCAGTGGGGTAGCTTCAGGGGGTTCAAAGGTTTCAGGGGGACCAAATAAATTCTTCCATAAATCCTGCAAGATTCGTTCAGGAGAATTATTTTTTATTTTTTTTAATTAATATTAAATGTAGAATTTTGTAGAATTTTAGATCTTTAGCAAAATACTCTAGGGATTTTTGAAATGTTTTTAAAAATATAAAAGTTTTTTTTAATACAGAATCTCAATTTGAAGATAATTTTAAGTTATTTTATTCTTTTTTGTGTTTTTAATAAATTCAATCAATTTCTATGGTATGCATTTTGTTTCTGCTGTTTTCTGCTTTAAACAAATTTAAGTCTGTAGAACACATGTTGGTAAACTAACTTTCAGGCTATTAACTAAAAATAAAGAGTTAATTTTTGCACAATTTCGACTACAGAGCATAAATTCTATTCTAACATAAATTCTATTCTAAATTTTTATGTTAGAAAAACTTTAATAAGTTGTTTCTCAGAATCAAAAATTTATAATTTAAATTTAATGGAACAAAAATTTTAATTTGCAAAACGGAAACACAATTTTCGAAAAGTTCCAATATTTTAAAAGAAACAAATACCTCCCGAATTCTTTCAAAATCATTTTTAAAATTCATCAATGTTAAGAAATGTGCAAAAAATCAAAAGAAAATCTGCCAGAAAATTTCCTTTAAAATTCCTTCAAATTCTGTTGCAAATTTTTTTAATTTTTTTTTCAATATCAGAAAATGAAAGAATCTGTGAGGAAAAATGGAAGAAAAACGGAAGAAAAATTCTTCACAAATTCTTTCATTTTCCGGCCAGAATTTTTTTTTAAAAAAAAAAATTATGACAGATTTTGAAAGAAAAACCCCGGAAATTTTTCATGCCAAATTCTTCCATTTTATGACCGGAAAAACAAACGAATTTGCCAGGAAAAAAAATTCCGCCCAGATTCGTTCCAAATTGCTGCTAGGGTTGGTCTGTAAATACTTGTTACTAAATGCAACAAACACTCTCTACCAAATTATCGAGAAGCTTTAATGTGATTTGTAATTTTTTTGTATTTATCATTTATGCTTTTGCTTTATAATAATTTATGTATATATTGATTTTTTTTTAACTACCCGTGAGGGTGAATAAACTTAATCTTATCTTATCTTATCATTTATGTCTGTATTAAATTGAATTCGCTCTGAAAATCTGATTTATAAAGTATCGTGGAAATGATATCATCCTTAAATTATTTGTAAAGCGGACAAAAGCTGAAAATTCACAGAACATTTATTATAGCATTGAAAAATCTCACATAAAAATACTCAAGTTTAATACTTTTCGTCATCATCATTATTCCATTCAATGCTCAATATAAAAAGCATTAATAAAATGGGAAATCCTCTATTTTCCAAAACGATAAATTGATGACTTTTTCTCTTCTACCTATATATTTTTGAAGTATTTCATAGTCATTAAAATTTTACAGTTTATGTTATATGATGCTTCACAAAAACTTTTATATTATGTTCCTTGCTTCGCATGATAAATTAAGTATATTGCCGATTTAACTTGTCAATATTTTTGCTTTAAATCTTGATCTTGTTTCATCCTAAAAATATCTTCATTAATATTTTGAAGTCAATATTTATAGCATCTAAGGAAGTAAAAATGTGTTTAATTACTTAAGATTGATTATATTAAAAATATCAAATGAATTTAAAAATTAACTTATTTTTTTAAATCTAATTTAAAACAGTTTTAAATATGAACATACATCAACCTCTTCAGAAAGCAATTGAAATTCCTATGAGAACAATAAAACATGTAGCTGAAAGTCAATTAGCATAAAACCAATCAAATGTTTAGAAAAAAAATTTATATTCTAGCTTAATGCCTTTTAAGCGGGTCGTATGTGAAAGAACAACACACAACATGCTGAAAAGCACAGACATCACTCATGAATAAATAACTTTGTCTGATAACAGTGGAGTTGAAAAAATATGAGAGGAAAAGAGAGACATTTTGAGGGTTGAGTTAAAATTGTATGGAATAAATAATGCACAAACACATTAATGTCTATAGATGAATATTTTTAAATTCTTATCAATGAATTTTTTATGCAAAACTCTTGTAAGTAACAGCTTCATTTCAATTTTTATCGTCAAGTTGTTTAGTTTTGAATAATATTTTTTTAGGATAAAATTAAATCAATATGAAGTTTTTAATGAAATTTTGTGTCATAATTCTGCTTATATCCTCCTGCGATTGTGGTAAGTTAGACATAAAAATTAATTTAAAGCATTAACAGTTATATTAAAATTTCAAATATTAAAGCAACAAGAACACGTCAACGAAATCGACAAAATGGAGCAAACAGTGGAGACAGAGCTCGCAAAGCACGAACATGTAGTCCACCGAAATTATTAAATGGCTTCGTCACTCCACTTTATAAAGGCAAAATGATGCGTTTTGATTGCAACAAAGGATACTCACGTTTAGGTGAACGATACTCGGAATGCACAAATGGACGTTGGTCCCTTTACTCTTTTCCCATCTGCATAAGTATGTTAATAGCGCACTTAAAATTAATGTTAAGTGAACAAAAAATTCAATTTTTTCTAACGTTTGTATGAATTTGTAGAGAGCGGATGTCCACTAATGTCTACAGTAGATAATGGCAAAATAACATATATAAATGAGAAAGCATCAGCAATGCTATTTTGTGAACCGAATTTCGAAATTGTCGGAAGTAATTTAGCTCATTGCAATGGAACAAATTGGGATCGAGTCATCGGAACGTGCAAGGAAACAGATAATCTGCCACCGACATCGTGTGATTTTGAAAGTAAAAATAATTTTTTTTTATTTAGCTTAGCGTAATTTAATCGTAGTTTTTTATGGCTCCTTTTTTAAGGTGAAAGTATTTGTGGATGGTCGCATGATTCTACCCATGATTTAGATTTTGAACGTCGACATGGTCATAATAATAAGACAATATCAATTCTTACTGGTCCATCAGTAGATCACACTATTGGAATGCCATTTCAGGGACATTACATGGTAATAAATACAAACTCGGAAGTATTTACCAAGAAAGCTCGTCTCATATCGCCATTGTATCGCATCAGTGCAGAAAAACTGTGCTTTCAACTATTCTATTATATGTACGGAATTAGTGTTGGAACATTAAAAGTTTATGTTAAACCTGAAAGCGTGGATTTACAAGACATCCTGATTGAGGATATGGAAACAGAAGCAAAAAATGATTATGTCATATTTGAGATAAAAGGTTAGAGAAAAAAAAAATCTTTTTTTTTCATTTTCCATTTCAATTACTTTTTTATTATCAACGTGTATAAAATAATATGGAAAAGAGTTGATATATGTGTATTTATATATGTGTCTTATGCAGATTCTCAAGGGAACTCATGGCATAAAGGAAGTGGAATGATAAAAAATTTCAACGAGAGCTTCCAGGTATGTTAAAGGCAATCAAGTTTGAGTATTTTTTCTCTCCCCTTTATTTTTTCATCTGAAATAAAGGAATGGAGGAAACATGCGATGAAATAAATTCAATTTCCTTATTTTCTTCCCCTTTTTTCTCTCCATCTATTCCTTAATAATAATAATATCCATCTCGTCTATCTACACACAAATAATACTTCGATCGTATAAAAATGCAGATTATCATTGAAGCTATCAGCGGGCAAACTCGTTTATCAGATATTGCAATTGATGATGTATCAATACTAACAGATGAAGATTGTGACGATGTCACACTTGATGGTGATGATAATGAAACAGATGCAAAGGAAAGTGAGATTAAAGATGATAGTGAGGATAACGGTGATGGCATATTTTCAATAGATTCCTGTGTCAACCGATGCTTCGAAGATAGTAATTCAACAGTTCATTTAAATGTAAATAAGAGCTTAACATGCAGTTGTTCGCGTGATTGCAATCCAAGTGCAACATGCTGTCCTGATTTTTTGGGTAAATACTAACTTGTTTATTTTAAATATTGGGAAATCATTATATATTTACACAATATTGCATGCATGGAAAAATATTTGGGTATTCAATATTTATTGGAAAACCATAATGCATCATAAATAGCTTTTTGTTTTTAAAGTACAAAAAGTATAAAAACCAAATATCCTAAAAGAAGATCCATGTAAAAAATTTTTATTTCATTTGAAGCTACCCAAATATTATATATCATAAAAACATGATAAAAAATTGTAGAAAAAAAAAATTCCCATATGGTCATAAATATGTTGTTATTATTATCACTTGTAGATGTTTGCATAAAAGATGATTCATCGTTGGGAGAAACGACACAGGAAACCACGGTTAATGCTACATCAACTACAGTATTTATAAATAGAATAATCAGCACTACTACTTTACCGAAACTTAATATCACAACTACGTCATCGACCATAGAATCAACAAGAATTTCTCAACCGTTAACTATTTCTTCTACAACTACTTCCGTTCCTAAAACAACGTCAACAACTCTAATAAGGACAACAACATTAAAACCTCTAACTACAACATCATTATTCAAATCCACAACTTTAATGACATCAACAAAGACTCAACCAATAAACACAACATTAAAGACTTCTACTATTTCAATATCAAAGGCTTCTACCATTCCACAAAGTCCACAACAATTTAATGACACAGTAGAGAATGGAAATGATGAAATACAAAACAAAACAATAGAAACTGACTATGAGGAGGTTGAGCAGAGAACAAACTATGAGATAGAGGACGAACATGAAATAAAGCCTGACGAAGATGAAATACATTTGCCAACGTCTGAAAAAATGCATTCAGCAAAAAAGAATGAAAATTTATCATTTATCATCACCACAATTATAATTGCGGTTTCAAGTACAGTCCTCGGTTTTATTGCGATTCTTATTGCTTACAAGCAGTACAGAAAATCAACAAATCCACTCAATTATAAAGAAAAAACTGAAAATGGAACGAAACGAGCTGATGAAGAGTTTAGCGAAATACGATATTTGACATCCGATGAAGAAGCATTGGATTTTACACTCGCATCTCCCACCAGTGCCACTGATTTATGAGAGCAGGGTGAAACAGTGAAAAAAAATCTCCAAAGTTTCATATTTCTTCATCCACATTGATTAATGAAATGTTTATCATACCTTTTTCTGAATTTAATTCAACGCAAAACTCTTCATGTCATTTTTCATGAACCCAAAACGGAGCAGTCAAATTGATAAAATTTTAAAAAATTCGTTTGCTTTATAAATTCCGATTTTTTGTTGATTTCAAATGATTTTTACATTCAAGAATAAAAAAAAATTGTTTAAAAGAAATGAAGAGATCGTTCATTCTTTTTAATTTTTATTTTAATAAATTTGACTACAGATCAGTTTTTTTTTTTTTATTTTAATCGTTTTAATTCAACAGCCAAAAGTTCTGACTTTTATTTTTTATTAAGTATTTTTTATTTTAAAAAAATATTCATATTTATTCTGAACATCCATAAATCTCGGAGCATTCATATGAAAATTAAAGATATTAAAAAAAAAATTGTATAGAAAATTTTCAGCACTAATCGCCGTGTGCTTCCATATGCGCTATATTTAAGTCGTTTAAGCCATTGTATTTTTATGTTCTCTATCATAATTCTTCGCTTTTTATAGCTTGTTGCTCTTTATGAATTTTAGATTTTAATATTTATCACGGAATATTCAAATAACTAATCTCTTCATTCCCTTTTCGCGATCACTTTTCCAAACGAACAATAAAATCCATTAATGGATTAAAATACCTAAACTCAAAAAAAATTTTATCACATTTAGGTCATTTTTTTAAAAATAAAAATTTCGCTATTTTTACATGCTTTTTATTTTTAGTCATTTAAAAAAAAAATAAATAAAAATAAAAATAATAATTTTATTTAAACTATTCATCTACAGTCTTCATTTATACACCTGATAAATTTTTCACTAAAGCATTAAAAAAAGTAGAAAAAAGAACAAATTGAAGTGAAAAATTGGAAAATTACCTTTGCTTTTGTGCTTTTATGCATCGCCTCAATTTACTTGATGATTTTGTTGAATTTTTTAACTGAGCGGAAGGAAAAAATTTTGCAAACGAAGAAAAATATCCGCATTAAAGATATTTCTTCCATAATATCTTACAGTATCTAAAGGTTGATAAATCAGAGTATAAAATTTCTCCATTTTCTAGTTTCCTTCTCCTTATTCGTTGCATGCATACACAATACATAAAATCTATTTTCTCTTATTGTAAGCATAGTATGGCAAAGCAATATCTTTTGTAATTCTAGATGAATTGAGAAAGATTGGAAATGATATTGAAAAAAAAATGTATTTTTGGTAAATGGGTTTCTAGATAGTTATGAACAGAATGTACAGTAAAGTAAAATATACAAAGAGTTAAATCTCACAACTTTATGAATTTGACCAATAATTTTATAAAAAATAACTTTAATGTATTGCACTTTTAATTTCCTTTTTTTACAAGATATAAGAAATGTTTAAAAAAAAATAAAAAATGTAAACTTAAATTCTTACCTCATAACATTAAAATTTAATTTTTAAAATTTATTCAAAAATCATGCAACAAATTTAAAATGAAGATGTAAGTATTACTCAATTATCATTAAACTTCCCCGTTCTTGCTAAATCATGCACATTATAATAATAAAATATGAACTGTAAATGGTAGGAAGCTAATCAAAATCCAACACTAAACTGCCATAAATCTACTCCTACCTACTCTTATTATTTAATTTGCTACCATGAATCATAAAATTGCGGTAAATTTCATAAATGAATATCGAAAAGAATGGCGCACGAACCCAACAAAAAAAAACCCCTTTTTTGTAGAAGTGAAGCTTGAATAATGGATTTGATATTAAAACAAAAGAAATAATAAAATGGAACGAGAAGAAGCTGGGAAAAGGACCAATATAAAACACATGCTGTAACAGTAAGAAACCCACTGAGAGAATGTTTCTTTGTATTTCATTACATTTGTATCATCCATCGTGTTCCTTCAACACATTGTTGCTATATTCAGGAAAATTGCACGTTTGTCGCATCATTAGCGTGATACGAATAATTAAAATGTGGATATATGTATGAGGTGTGTATTTACGCCCAAAGTGTAATAAAGCTTTTGCCATTGTTATGTAAATAATATTAGTACATGCACATTACATTTCATGCTTAGCTCGTGAGTTGAATTGTTTCGTAAAGTCAGAATTTCCCTTAAAAACTTCCACAATGCATTTCTACATCTAAAATTAAAAGTTTTTTTATTTCTATATTAAGATTAAGTTGCAAGAGTTAAATTTAATAACAATTGTTTCCAATTCTTTAAATTTTCTGTACATCATAAAAACTTATTTATCATATTCACACCTTTTGGCTTTAAGAATATATTTCATTTATTCATCTTGGAATACAATTTTTAGCGTTTATCCCCCATAAACTCATAATAATTGGTAATAATATGCTAAGCATGTTTTTTTTTTGTACCTTATAATTACCCTTGTTTAATTAATGATTAATCGTCACCACTTGACACAACGTATCCTCTTGCAAAGTTGAACACAAATAATTTGTGACATTAGAAATAAAGCAAGTATAAACAAAGCGAAATCATGAACTGAAAACTTTGGAATATTTATTTTCCAAACGTTTATTAATGATGGTACATGATATGTAAATCAATAAGTCAAAAAAAAACTAATTATGAAGCGGTTCTCTAATTATGATGCATGATGAAAATATCCACAGTGTTACCAGTTTACCTTGTTTAGTTAAATAAAATATTCCTTTTATAAAAAAAAATTTCACAACAGTAATTAAAATTTTAGATTATTATAGAACAGAACGTTGCAAAAAAATCTGTATGTTTGATGTGTCATCTGCCTGAAAATTTGGCACTCAATTTTTTTGAAATATCAATTGCATTTTAAAATTTTCAAGTTAAAAACCTGTGTTTTTTTCTTGATTTTCTGAATTTTAAGCTTCTGTAGCAATTACAGATCATTAATTTTTCTCCTTAACAACTTTTACTATATCTTTCAAGCTTCAACATGCTGTTAATAATTATATTTTAACATTTTTGTGTTTTTTCTTCCTTATGTTTGAAAATTGTAAAAAAATTAATCAAAGCAACCTTTGAAAAATAAAAATTTGAAATTTTCCCAATTTTTTTCATTGTGAGTTCAGCAACAGAAGAAGCAACACCGTTTTTAATTTTGTCCGTGTCTGAGAGCCAGGTTATCAGGAAGACTTCACATCAGTTAAGAATGAAGATGAAAGGATAATTATGAAGCAAAAAGAACTGAAGCTTTGCAGAGCAAAGTCCAATTTTCCTCTTCGTCTAAAAATTTTTGAAAATGGATCAACCAATTGGTCGCCGTGAATGACTTCAAAGCCATTAAGGAACTCAAGGTAAGTAATGGATTGTAATAAAATATTTGCCACAATTGCTTGGAATTGGCAAACAGAATTTCGTCACTTCCAGCCAGAGTCTGAATTGGAATTTTACTTCTAAAATTTTCTTTCCAATTTGCGATTTTTCAATGATTGGTTGGATTATTTTTTTTTTCATCTTTTAAAATTTTCAGAAAATAAATAAAACGATTTTTAAATTACAGGCTATCGATCAACCTTGCTTTGAAAATCTTCTTTGATTGGATGTCTGGACTTGAGTGGTCAACAAGAGAGAAGCAATCATGTGCCATCGTATATCATCAAGAAACGATTGTTTAAGATCTGGCGAAGATCTGGAAGATTCAAATGAAGATTTTCAACTTCAGTCGTCAAGATAATTTTGGAGATGTCCAGATGTGTTTAAGTTAGCCCACACTGCCACATAAAAGCAAAACTGGCTAGTCAAGTCTTAGAGTGTACATCGCCTTAAGCTTTGCATTCCTTGAATCCAAAGATCTCTCCCGACACAGATGGTTTCGAAGCTTTATTGGATGTGACGGCTGAATGTGTGTTTTTCAAAATTTAGTTTGGGAAATCGTCATCTTTGGATTCATCAGGTTATCGGAAGACATCATCCACAGTCAACGTTTCATCGGGATGAGAATACGTCATCATCATTGTCTTGTGAGTATAATTTGTGTTTTCGCGTGTGTGGTTTCATTTCGGGGTTGAAAAGAATCCAACTAGTCTGAGTAAATGAATTTTCAGTTACGACTTCTAAAATTCAAATTTGAAAACGAAAGTATTTTGTAAGAAAATTTCAAATATTTTACAGCCGTTAAATTTATAAAAAAAAAAAATTATAATTCTTTTCTTTTTTGGTTTTTAAAGTATCAAACACTATTAAAACTTTTGAATCTTTACTCCTTCTAATTGTATAAAGATTCAATGAAGCAAAATAATTAAGAATTTTTCACAACAAATTGCTTGATTTTGATTTTCAGTACTAAAATTTTTCCATACAAATTTTTTCAATTTAACATTTTTCATTAATTAAATATATTTGCCTACGAATAACGATTGAATAATATTAAGAATTTTATAATAAGGCTTTTAATTAAGCCACACATAAGCAAAAGTCAGTGAATTAGCTAAAATTAGAATTTTCCTTATTTGTCGTAACGGTTTTTATGTTCACAAATAAGGAGTACTAAATGTTCTAAAATTCAAAAATAAGGAAAAATACGTTGACTCAGACTAGTTGGAAAAGAATCCATAATTTATCAGGAAATTCTTTTATTTATTTTTGCAGCGTCATCGGGATTCATCGTGAC